>JABSTQ010009827.1:55000-655000 GCA_013358835.2 Ixodes persulcatus | reverse complement strand
GCAGGACTGGACCACTCGAAGCCACCAGAAATAGATCGCGTCCTCAAAGACGACGAGCGCACGCTGACAGCACGCGTACACCGTCCAGTTACCGATATCTTACTGCTACAGATCTTGAGAGCCCGCACGAGGAAGGACAATGACACGTGCCTCGAACTGGCCCTTTGTAACTCTTGGCCCTCGCGCAGCAACGGAGCAGGCGTCGCTAGCACCACCATTAGCCTATCCGTCGCGGAGGCTCGCGTTCCTGGGCGACGCTATGCTGGCGGTACCGCGCCATTGTCGTCCTGGTACCAAAAACACGAGACACGGACGCTCAGGCGAGAGCAAGTGGCGGGCTCGTAATCGCGTCGTCGATCACACGTGCCCCTGCCCCGGCTGCTTCTGAGTTCGGGTCTTCGACATGCCGACCCGCGCAGTAATTGCTGCTTCGGGGACATTCCGATGATGCTGCGTAGGGGGAGGTCGATGTCGGTGTCCGAGGAGCGGGCGGCAAGACCGGGAGCTCGAAGCCTCGATGATGCCGCGGGGTCGAGTGACGACCCCGGCTGGGTGAATGTGGGTGGTGGTGGGGTGTACGGCAGCGGGGTCGGCGGTGTGATTTATGAGGCGGGCTGCGGGGGAAAGGGGAAGGGGCGGCAGGTCAGGCGCGTGCCTCGACCCTCGGGCTTGGGTTGGACGACGAACGGGAGCTTCTGCTGCCGTGTCCTCATCATCCTGGTGTTGGGTCGTAGTCGTCGGAACGTCGCCGAGCTCGTGCGGGGATACGCGATATATGTGTTAGATTATGAGCAAGAATGTACGGCATTTCATCTGACAATTCAGTTTTTCTCGTGGGCTTTGCAAGTCGCCAGCAGGGGTATTAACTATAAGCGTGTAACCGTTAACGACCCAAGTCTCTATAGTGGAACGTTGTCAAGTGACAATGAGAGTAGAAAATCTATTTTCTTCGAATTGAATTGGCTTCAAATGTTACTAATGGGTTTCGGGCTTTAATTTTCTTTTTCCGTTTCAATTTTTCATACTCAGAGTGCGAATGACTCGGGGACTGGTATGCCTCACGGAAACTTTCACGAAGCTTCCTTCGTCAGTCGTCTATTTTACCGCTTGGCTAAGAATTAACAATCATAAAACGTATTTAAAAAAAAAAAAGCTACATCACAGACGTTTTTTGGCTTTGTTCGTTCAGTCTTCCGAGTCCATCATCGATAATGCAATTAAATATATACCAACGTTTCTCGCAAAGGGACCATGTAAGTCGGCTTCCCTGGGAAGCCGCAGTTCCACTGCCCATACAACATACTAAAGGAAGGTGTTGGCTGCAGGCGCCGTGACAAAATTCTCTGCGGAGTCGCCTCAACCATATTGGAAGCATGTTGATCTACACACGCGTGCTTCCAACATCTCTGCAGCCAGTCTATGTTTGACGAATTTGACAGGACGGTGTCGCGGGAAGTTCGGGAGATATCACTTTGCTTTGTCACGCAGGTTGTTTTAAACATTTCTGGAGAAGGAAAAAGCGTTTTGTATACAATTTCAAATAAAGCTTCGGTTGAGCGGCAACGGTGATTTTAAAAGGGAGCTGCGGCGCTTTCTTCGAGCCACCCAATCGAAACGCGATAGACCTTTTTCAAAAGTCCGTCGAGCAACATTGGCGGTCGCCATTGCTTGGACACGAAGCGCCTGATTGGATCCGAGTCCTCGCCGAACGCTGACGTCATCCCCGTGTCCAATACACACTCAGAGTACTACTTCGTCAAACAATGGCGCACAGGCGTTGCCGCTGATCTATTTCAGGGTCTATTTCGGAATACACAGGCCTTACATGGCGAGGTCAAAAGCAGCATTCCAATTTTCCCGCACTCTCTTCAGTGGAGTGATGTCGCACGTTGTACAACCTGTAAGTCGAGCCTGCAGCCTAGAAACAAGGCGGAGGTTTGTGCGTTCCTTTGCATTTTGCTAGCGTGAGCTTATCTAGCATTCCTTTCACACCATCAAAGTTCTTTGTAACCCGTCCGTAACATGCTGCGCTGCACCCATATTGGCCCTTGTTACAACATCTGACGTCACGTTTTTAATATTGTCAGTGTATTCTCTCAGCTACTCAGACTAAATTTCAAACTTGAATAACTTCGTGAAAAAAAAAAAAAATATTATAGTCACTTTTAATCAGACTTCTACGATACTCATTACAAGTAATCAAATTCGATTAATTTTTGGAGTAATTTTGTAATTGTTTGAGAACATTTATTAGGAAGTAATTACGAGAGTAATCTGTTTACTTTTGAAAGTACGAAACTGACTTGTAACCGTTACTATTTTTCCCTCCACTTTCTAAGGGCGACCTTTGTACACGTTTCTTATCTAGAAATCCTCTACCCAAGTCTGCGATAGGAGGACGGTTTAACGACATTACCGGATAAAAAAGACTGTAGCTTATAATTTGGTGATTCTAATCGAATAATGGCAAACATGAAAGAACCGTTTTCAAACCAACAGAAACATTCGTCGTAAAATCTGCAGTTACCGGAAAAGTCGCGATTACTTTTTCAAGTAACGGTCTTTTTTTTTTTTTTTCAGCCAAGTAATCGAGTAACCTAATTGCATAGTTTTTAACCGAAAGTAATTGTAATTGTAATCGATTACTTTTTTTCTCGAGTATCTACGATGTGCCTATTAAAGGAATTCTGATACGATTTTTCGGCTGGGATAAACTGGGATTTTACTAGTCGCATATCGTTTAGCGGGCCAAAATAAAACTATAGTACACGAGCGTAGAAAGCCTAAAGCCTGGTTTTCGGTACGAAAATTTGAAAACATAGCGAACTATTTCGTACCTCCTTTCCTTCCAAAATTCTCCGCCTTTTTTACTGTGATGCATCCGCGGTGCTCAATGACGTCAGCCGAACCCAGCCCTCGTATTGGACACGAGAACTGCGTCACTCGGACGTATGCGCTCGTCAACAATCAATCCGTCGACGAATATTTGGATTCGCGTTCGTGGCCAATGAGTGCCCTGACGGAACTTATCGTCACTGGCGAATGACAAGTTCTATGGTGTGCATAAAAAGCACGGTGGAAGCTAGGAGTCATCGCACCGGTTCCCAAGCTTGTCACGACGTCGTGATTTCTCATTTCGCTTTTGAGTTGAGTATTAAAGCTAAGGAGGAAGAAGTTGAAAAATAATTTCATGGTCCCTCTAATGTGTCGAGCCAATTGTGAGGCAGATCAGTGACAATCAAAACTTCTCCCCTTTAGGCACAAAGATGGCGGAGTGTCCTTACTTGGAAGCGTGGCTTATTTAGAGGTCGTACTCGAGCGGAAAGACCGCGTCTCTGAGCGAAGATGATGGAGCGCTTTTCGCGGGAGAGGAGCAACAAGCCCTTTCCCCGAACGAGGCGCGAGAGCAATCACGTGACGGGGTTCCCCGTGCGGCTCTTCGCGGCTTTCAGCGGCCGATCCATCAAGCGGCCACGATGACCGATCAACCGACCATTGTGCGCCCTGCATCTCGAGCGAGGTCAAGATAGAGATCGTCGCCGATGCGGCCGGCTGATACAAAGAAGATTATTTTTGGTTTTATTTTTCATTGGGCGCAATTTGCGTCTCCTTGTTAGCGGGTACTTTTGTAACTATGTGTCTAACTGCAGAAAAAAAAAAAAAAAAGATACTCTCGATTTGGCCATCTGACGATGCTAGCTATAAGAGGAACAGGTCTTACCGAATATGTTGCTCTTAGGGGCGCCGTCCGACTTGATTCGCTACCGCAGATGCGAAATTGGATCACCGCCTGGACCCTAAGGCAGCGTTAGTGTTCCTGAAAAATGAATGCAGGTATGTTATTCTTACGGCAGGAAGCGAGTCTACCTAAAATGGTCTTCTATAGGGCCTCCGCTGTAGAGAGGCATTTTTGGCCTCTTTCGCTCGGATCATTCAGTATAGTAATTCAGCGAAATTGTGGTGCCATTATGCTGGTCGCCCAAAGCGAAACTTCTATACGCGCACCTTACAATGTTCACCAAAGAACGAAATATCTTAGCCAATTTAACGCTCCACGTGTGCAGGTGACATCGCGCTCCGTGCCAACGCTCCGTGCGTTCGCTCCGCTGAACAAGAAGGCCACGTGGCACTCTTCGAGCTCTACGGATTAAAGTAACTGGATCCTGGGAAAGTAGCGCCAAGCTTTCCGTATGATTTCCATTTTGGTTCATGGAATGAGCAGTTTCTCCTTTATCCCCCCATTCTTGGTGAGCCGATCTGATTTCACTGGTGACGGGATGCTTTTTAGAGACATTTCTTGTATACCGAGGTTGTACTATTCCCACCCCGGCAAAGCAATCGTGCATCCTCGTACCGCCACCATATGCGGTGTCTGTGCTTGGAGGCATCGCAAAATAATTTTCTTGTCTTCCAAGACCCAAGAAGAACAATATAATTGTAAGAGATTTGTGGAGATAAGCATGATTGGTAAGTTAGTTGCATGCGCAGTGCCAAAGACGCTCATATTGGCGAGGAACGCTTTCAGTGCAATGATATGCTCCCTAGCGATGCTGGCGCGACTGGTTCAAAACGACCCTTCGAAACCGTTCGAACATTTGAATGGACCGAAATGGCGATTGGCCATGGCAACTGAGATAGATCGGCCAATCATCTTGCGTGGTTTTATCGTCTGTATGTCAGTATATGTTTGTGTCAGGCTAGCAAGCAAAGGTGCTGCTTTCCCAGGATCCAGTGACTTTAGTATGGATTAGCTGCGGTGACTCGTGGCGTCCGCTGCTGCGCATCGTCAGGTGAAACGGAAGTAAAAGGGCTTGCAGGCTGCTAGCAGCCCCAGAGGCTGACGTACGGCAGAATTTATACCACCGTTTCACGGGCCTTCAAAACGAACTCCGTGAAAGAAATGACGAACAAGCGCACACGTCCCGGATCGAGGTCGCGAGCAGAATCGCCGATTCATTCAAGCTGTATAGTTTTTAAAGCTTTTTTTTAAGTAGCCATAAGCTAAGGGTATACACTGTTCCTAAACGTCGATTAAGTCTAGACATTATTATACACTGTAAAAAATGCGAAAACTAGCTCATAGGGTAAAAAAAAGTGATATGTTTTATATAATTGTTAGTTGAGTCCTGTGGTTATTCTTGCGACAGTATCCTGATGATCATACTCATCTTGGCTTTCTACAGTCTGAAAGGACATGCGTAGTACATTGGACCCTCCTTTCAGTCGAAGATTAAACGGCACGAGGCAGCGAGCTTCCTTTTGTCCCGCGTCTTTGTCGAGACATCCACTCGAAGGCACTCTTGTCTGTCAGCGAGTCGCGGCAAACGGCGACACTAACTCATGTTTACAAACAAACCGGAGCGCCCCTAGCGGACGCCACCGGCGCCGCGCATGCGCGATGGGGGTGTGGGCAAGAAGCTCGCCGTCGAACATAAACAAACCATTGAAACGCGATGCTGTCGGCGTCAGTGTAAAGGCCCGTTCACACTCTTGTGACCTCTTAAGTTCCTTAAAACTTCTTAAACCAGAGGACACACTGGCGCCATCTATTGGGTAGCCGTGTAAACTCGGCGGTCTGGCATATTTTTTTATTTCTCTCGCGCATTATCCTTTCTTTCTTGGCTCGAAAAACGTTTGTCAATGTTATAAACGAGCCTTTCTATGGGTATTACGCACATTTGACCTCGGGAATTCCGCAAAACCTTCGCTCTTGTGAATTGCAGTTCCAGGGTCACCGCATAGATGGCGCCACAATGCCAGTGTGTTCCCTCGTTCTAAAAAATATTTAAGAAGTTTTAAGAGATCTCGTCTCTCTCAGTCGTACTCGGACGCAAGAGTGTGAACGGGCCTTAAGTCCCCCTGCCCCTTTTTGCGTTCGAATTGTTAATGGACCTCTTGGCGAATATGTGCTGCCACCTAGACACGCGAATCGGTTCGAGACTAGGTGACTGGAAAACAACTCGCGCCTAAGGCAGCCCAAGGCCTCTCCCACCCGTTCCACACCCAAAACGTCAGCTACATCCTGTTCACCCATTGAGGCGATGTGACCTAGATACGGCTCCCCCAAGCTCACCTTTGTCCCCATCGTGCGTAATCTTCCGCCCCGAGGTCGACACACCGAAACCGCTCAAATGCGAGAAATGCAAGATGGCGGATTGTTTGGAACTAGATACTCTCGAACCCAGGCGCATGAAATACTCCGCGCATGCGCACCGCGTATTTCTACAAAAGGTCCATTCTACGTCTTCCTGGCAACGCCTGACTTCTTGAGCGGCTTCAGCGAAATTACCGAGGCTCGTTACACCGCAAAACTTCGCGTGCATTATGTGGTATGTGGCGATTCATTCCGCGTGGACGCCGCAGTATGTGCGCTAAAGCCTGATTCGCATGATGAGATTTCGCTCGCAATTCTCAGTCGCGACGCCGCTCGGGCTGCAAAAGCGTGAACCGTAGCTGGGATGGTCGACGTCAATACTGAAAATCGCAAGCAGAATCGGACCAAGTGAATTAGGCATAACAAGTCGGTGATGGTCACTGGTAACAATGATCAACATCTCCTTGTATCTACTGTTTACATCGAGCCTGCTTACCAACCTTCAAATTTAAGTCTTTTGAGGCCTGCACTTACTTCTTATCGCAAGTACCGGGCCAACGTTTGGTTTACGGGCCGACGTTGTCTAAGAGAGCAGACGACAAGCAGAAACGTTTGAAAGAGCAGACGACAGTTCGAACGATCAGGCGGCCGTTTGAACTTGAAGACGCACTGAACGTAGTCCGCAGGTCGGTCTGCACAACTTGACGGTTTTCTGGCGTTCATGTTGGAACAAAACAAATAAATCTGATGACCCCAAGTATCCGTGAATTCAACCTAAAGTGCTTCCTGCCCAAGCAATCGTTGTCCGACGGCGTCTGCTTTTCCCTTTTCACGGCACATATCCAGATTCTCGGACGAACCGAGCACGTGAAAACTGACCTTGAAACCTTTCTCGGCACTTTTGGTACGACCCCAGTCGCGGCGTTTTGACGAGAAGGCAGGTATTTGTCGGGTTCCTTTCAAAACAACGCAGGAATACACGTCTCACGTGGGGCCTTCCGCCCACAGCCCCAGACCGGAAGTGCGACCGACGCGCCACCACCGCGCCGTGACGTCATAGAGTTGAGTTCGTGTATACGTTTACAAACACTGTCCGGGCCGGGGGGGGGGGGGGGGGGGGGGGGAATCCGCGCAGAGGCTATATACTCACTTTCACCTCACGATGGACCATGCTCAGCGACCACTGCGAGCAATCTAAGCTAATCCAATGCCGGGCGAGTGTCACACGAACTTCGGGAAGGGCACAGGGAAGCGCGGGACGCGAGCTTATGTAGTACGTTCACACAAATTGCAAAGCAAAAAGCAAGACTTTAAAAAAAAAAAGAAAGACGTTTACAATTCTCTGTAATGCGAAATTAGAGCGCAGCTCTTGAGGAGAAGAAGGAGGGGAGGGTACGGAGGGGAGGGTATGCCTCTCCTCCCCCTCCCCTCCTCCTCTCCTCCTCCCCTCCTCCTCTCCTCCTCCCCTGCCATTTAGCGACAAATTTTCGCTAATTTCCCGTTAAATTTAGCGGGCTAAGTTTCCCCGCTAAATTTAGCGGGGAAATTGACGCCGCGTGAGCTCAACACCAATTCAGTTTTGCCGCTAAATTTAGCGGGGAAACTGGGACGTCCTATAATGCAACGCGCGCGGTTACGCCGACGCCGCTCAACCCGGAAACGGGCGCCTAAGAGCTGCGCTCTAAAATGGCGGCGACCTTTAATTACCTTCAAAGTCCTATAATGCAATGGAATGCAGTACTTAAGAACGGATCGTTTTAATTCGCTTAGAAGACTATATGCACTCTTGCATAGTATATAGATCACGTGGCACCAATATATACATATATATATTATACACAAGTATAGGTCGGGTGATGCTGGGTCACGTGACGTATATTTTCTCGCTTAATTTAGCGGGGAAACTAAATTGGTGTATAGTTCACGCGACGTCGAGTCACGTACCGTCAATTTTCTCGTCAAATTTATCGGGAAACAGAATTGGTGCATAGGTCACATGACATTAGGTCGCGTGACATCAGGTCACGTGACATCAATTTTCTAGTCATTTTTAGCGAGGAAACTTAATTGGTGTGTAGGTCACATAACGTATGGTCACGTGACATCAATTTCCCCGCTATATTTAGCGGGAAATGCACGGACGGACGGATGGACGAACTTTTGGTATTGGGGGATAGCGTTAAGAAGCATTTCATGCCTTAATAGGCCGCGTCGCGCGTTTTTGAAGCTGTCGGCGAATATATTATGGACCCAGCTGTAGCGAAGAAAACGCCGTATCAGAGAAGTTGTTCCCCAAGTAAAGGCGCGATTTGGTGAGAGTTGGTCGGAAATTACGGCGATGGCCGTAATCCCGACAGATGATGGGTCCATCTGGCGTGAGAAAAATCAACGATATACGGCGACGCATTCGCGAGGCACGAGATTGGTTGAGCCGGATATACCGTCGGTTTCGGTCCATCTCGGCATAAGAGGAAACGTAGGCGCTAGGGACCACCATCCCCACCAGATGGAGGGACGCGTGCCTGACCCTTGTTGGCCCTTTAGGCACCGTGCCCTTGGGCAAGAGGAGACGTCCAGATGGGTGCTTTGCAGAAAGCGGGCTCGTCCCTGCTTCAGACACTGAGTTTTGCTTTCCCTCGGATTGTCTAGCTTGTCTGTTTATTGCACTTTTCTTTTTCCTGCCTCTTCATTTTTGCTCGTAGTTGCGTTTGTAATAGCTGTGGCTTTTGAAGGCTAGGCGCCTGTTGGCACGAGGTTCCAGCATAAGTTCACGTTGCTCGATTTTGCGTGGTGCATATCGGGCGAACTGCAAAAAGGGCCAACTGTGAAGACGAGTGGTGACGACACGCGAACGACAAAAGAAAATATATAGTCAATGCCGACAGGACTAGGACAGCAGGGAGGGATTAAAGTTCCTAGATAAGAGCTTCCTGCAAGTAGCGACATTCTTTGAAGCGCCGACTGCATGACGGCGCAGGTTTTATGAAGCGATGGTGGCGCACAGCACAAGACTGAACTGAATGACGCCATCTTGTTCCAGCGGAATGAGCTCCATCATTTGTATCGGTTGTCGTTACTTGTAAACAATAAGTATCGAGGGACTTTAGGAGGGATGCCTTTCAGTTGTCCCGCTTCCAGCACGAGCTTCGTAACTTTGATAACACTGTACTCGTTTTCACCCGAAGAAGAAGGAAGTTTGGCCGCATTGTGCATACCCCGCGCGATAGGATTTGATTGTCGGGGAAAGAAGCGCTGCTTTTTCGCGTTTGAAGCGTGAACGTCTTGATAAGATAACATATGTTGAATCTAAAATGCACCGACATATATCTTAATCCTCTAAATAGAGGGGGAAATTAGTAATGCTCCACCAGGAGCCGGACTTTTTTTAGTACGGTTTTTGAGGCGAAACGAGTACATGTGTGGGGCATCTGAGTCACGAGCGTGCAGGCGTCGTAGCCGAAGCACGACGGAGGACAACTAGCCTTCGTTGGAGGCCGGCAGGGATGGGAAGTATACTGGAAATGCAAAGTACGTTGCGTATTTTGTATGTTGTATTTAATTACTTATTGAGGAATGTATTTGCTTAAATACTGAAAACAGAGTATTTCAACAGTGCCCCAAATAGTTTGGGGCACTGTTTTTTCTCAATCAAATGCGACATTAGGGTATACTCTTCGCGATGGGAGTCATATGCAAAGAGGACGAAGCTTGCATCGCCTTGTTCGCAATAAACATAAAAATAAAAGAGGTAGAACGAGGAATGAACGGGATGGATACAATTATTGACTTTTTGGTTGACTGATTTTACTTTTTCAGACGTCGCATCGACGGCATGTTGTCTGAAGAAGCTTGATAGCTTCAACTGAGCTCTTGAGATAAAACCCCTCCTAAACACATACATGGCGTGTTTTTTTTTTTTCTTTTTTGCTGACGTTGCATTTGCCAGTTTTATGACAAACAAACTTTATTTTTAGAGCTGCAACTCTCATTTTAAGCATTTGATCCTCGATGAGAGAGAGAGAGAGAGAAAGAGACTCCACTCTTTATTTGGACATGTTTTTTTTTGTTTTTTTACACGGAGCTAAGATGTCAAACTATAAGAACAAAATGTACTCGTAGAAATGTTTGAAGATTAAATACTCCCGTTGTATCTGCATCTTTTATTTAAACACTTTTCTAAAATGCGTAATTGGATTCGTAATAAAATACATTTTTGTCGAAGTATTTTGTATTTGTCGATTGATACATTTTGAGAAGAACTTTGTCCATCCCTGGAGTTTGGGCATACGGAAGAGACGCCTTCCCGTTCTCATTCTTTCAAGCACTGTAACAAACACAAGGAACTAGAACACCTTAGCGTACTTTGTCGTTCACGTCAGCGTTTAGCTAGCGTAACTGTTCAGCAACTTATTCAAGAAAAAAAGGTAAGAAAAAAACAAAACGTTCACGTTTGAAATTACTGCCGTTATGCCTTAATTGCCGAAGGCTGTTTCCAGTCCACTGAACTTCTCCCAGCGCATTTGAATCGTTAGCGTGCCGCTCTTGTTGATTCCTCGCCGCTGTAGCGTGTAGTACGTGCATACAGCCTCCGTTTTATCTTGATCCGACACGCGGCGGAATTCAATCGTGAACAAAGACGCTACATGCATATACACCGCGGGAAAGAAACCGCGGACCGCGAAATAATAAGCCGTCGACGTTTTAACCCATGCGAGGTCGATATTTAATAGCATCGCCTCCCCCCCCCGCAACATCCTTGAGAAGACCAGAGACCGCTTAATTGTTTCCCTTTATAATTTAACGCCGTACTCCGAGAACAATGGCCCCCTAATTGAATTTTAATTGGAAGTCCACTCGTACGAATGATAAGCTCTCTGTCGAACCGCTTGCGTGTCAATTAGTGACTCGTGGTTTATGCTCCTTCGTACACCTCGGCGGCCTTTCCGTGTTTTGGGTTTGTTTGTCGTCGTTCTAAACGTCGGACACCTGAAGCGGGACCTCGTTGTCTTTGTTGCTGTTTGCGATCTTTTCGATAAGTGGTTCATCCAACCAAGTCGCCCCCAAGGTGGAGTATACTCGCTTTCGCAGCACGGAGTTGTATCGGAAGTAGGCATGCGTCATCTTCTCGGAAAGATACGTGCCGAGCGTGCGAAGTGAAAGAAACGCGTACGGCTCGCCGAGGAGGCCAAACGCAAGAGTGGTCTTGTATCAGAATCGACCTGCTACAAGATCCCAAGTAATCCTTGCAGGATTATCTTGGGATCTTAACGTCGTATAACTAGTACACAACAGTCGACGCCGACTATGGTACCGCCCACTCGTCGACGTGGCTAGCGCGTTTGCACAAAATGGGGCAGTGACTGACAAACGGAGCGACGGAAGGAAGGTACGCGACGCGGCCCGTGGCGGTGGGTGCCAGGTCGAACGTCCTTGACGGAAGACGACACTGTGCGGCGTAGAAGCACAGCCACGCCTACAGACGCCTCCGCTCTCGCGCTCACTCCTTCGGATTTGGTCTCGTGCGTCGGTACGCCAAAGGCTCAATTCTCCATGGAGCGAACATGTGGCGAAGAACCGACAACTTTGCCCAACGGCGCATTTCGCTTTGCGCGCGAGGCCCAACAGCCACTTTTCTGACGCCAAGCGCGGAGCGAACGCTGCCGGCCGAAATTCGTCGCTTTTTTTTCGTGGAGACCAGCACATTGGCCGTACATCACAAAAAAACAACAACAACAACAAAACTAAAAACACGTGGTGTTTGTTGCAGACATGTTGACAGAAGTACCTGCGGCAACGTTTCGAGCCTTGTTCCAAGCATATTTGCTATATACGTACATGTGCTGCGAACATTGTCTGCAGACGGTTTTGGTATGATGTATAGGGTGTCCCAAGTTGCCAGGCTCGATCTAAAATGGTCCGTATAAAAGTCGACGCCCGCACGTTGCAATCTAAACTTTTCGTCAAAGGTGTATTTAACAGGCCGGTTTTTTCTTCTAAAAATTACAAAGCATATGTCCCTTTCTGCAAAAACGTAAGACCAAAAGACTTGCCAGGGTCAACGGCGGACGGTGACGCGGACGACCGAGTCGAGTCGCGGGGTGCGTTTTGCGCGCGTATGGATAGATGGCGTCGGGAGCAGCGTCCGAAGGCGCAGCCGACCAGCGAAAGAGAGCAGACGACACGCAGGCGAAATCCGTTGGCAGCAAAAGCGCCTTCGTTATGCAAACGCGTTTTTTTTTTTTTTTAAACTTTAAGTTTTGCTCTTATTGTCAGCATTTATTTTGAAACCGAGGGTACACTACAAAAAGATTATGTTCATTTTAATAAACGACGGTGGTCGCGAGCAGTCTCGATAAGGAGGTAGCGCCATCTATCAATACAAGCGTCAAACGAGCCCCGGCCACTCGACTTGGTCGTCTGCGTCGCCACCCGCCGTTGACCTTGACAAGTTTCTTGGCTCTATTTTTTACAGAAAGGGAGCTACGCTTTCTAATTTTACAAGAAAAAAAAAAAACGATCTGTGAAATACACTTTTGACGAAAAGTTTAGATTGCTACATGCAGGCGTCGATTTTTACGGTACATTTTAGATCGAGCATGGTGACTTGGGACACCCTGTGTTCGCAGGACCGCGATTGCGCTACGACCGCTTATGACTCACCTACGATGAGAAAACATGGCGCAATCTATCGGACAGCGGTCCGCGTATATACCCCCTCATTTTCTATACGTGTTATTCTTTCACCGTGGGCTCGAAAATATTTGACAGCGAAGCTGTTTATGACTATAAGGTTCCATGGATTTTTCGTGTGCGTCAACAAAAACTCAGAGAGGGCTCGCACCGGCCTCTCTTTGTCGTCGTTTATAGCGCTTGCGTGCCTAGTTTCCTTTCCTTCCGCCGGGAGGCGGTCCCGTCGCGCGTGTCTAGTTTCGCCCGGCTCTTCGGGGCGGCGATAGACCTCGGCCGTGTTCGAAAATTCACTCAATCTCACTTTAGGGTAAAGGTTATCTACCTTTGGCGTTGGAAAACCTACCCGCGTCCAGCGTTGCTCTATCTGTCATGTCATGTGATATAATCCGCCGGAGTAAGGATCCTTTGGAGAAAGATACATCCACAGAGTGGAATGGCTCATGATTTTCTTGGTATTGTTAGGAGATGATTTCTCATATGGAGAGCGCGTTGATTTGATCTCGGAGATACTACAGAAAACCTTCGGCCTAGTTCAGGAACCGTGCGGGGAGAGGATGTGGGCCGGGGCTGCCCGATAGGTGGTGCACCCGCGCTATCTCGTCGTAAGCGGTCGCAAGCAGTCGTAAAGCAGTCGCGCTCGAACGCAAATGTCTGACCTCCAGAGGCGGAGCACAACTCTTTGTCCCTTACAAGTGGCGACGTTCTTTTAGTGTGCTGACTGGCGCGACGGTGCAGGATTCAGGTAGAAAATGTCTGCGCGTATAGAGGCACGGCGACACGGAAGACACCGCATGCTCTTCTTGCAACATGAGGATTCGTCGTGCGTCTTGGTTGTCGCGACTCGTAAGAGGACGGTAACGGAAAACTTGACGCGTATAGGCTCGTTGCTCGAGTAGTGATCATGATCGCTCGCAAAATACGAATTACTTGACTAGTAAAACGGCACGATACGGACTACAATTCCAATCACGTAAGTTTTAACGACCTAAATAGGAATACTCGTCTAACACCTGCGTCTTCCGCAATTTATCCGTCGCTGTCCCTCATCCGGGGATCTGCCTTTATTCGTCGTTGCGTTCTTATGCGTCGATCGCTTCTCCGTTCCTCGCTCATATCCGTCACCCGTTTATCCATTCCTTCGCGTCCCCGACACACGGACACACCGACGCCGAACGAAGCTATTCTCGAGCATTCCGATCCAGTTATCTGGAACTCAGCCGCCTGGTTGTTTTCGGTGTAAAAGATATTTGTTTCTGACACGTGGAGAAATTTGTTCCTCTAAACGGCAATTTTGACACCAGCACAACTCAGATGGATTCCTTCGGTCCTGGGCAGCACCGCCCGATCGAAAACCGAAATGCTGAATTTTCAGCGGCTTCTACCGACGACCAGCGGCGGTCACACAATTTACACGAGTGTAGCTACGCTCAGCGTTCGGCCGAGACTCGTGCTTCGGCTCGATAGATAGAACCCTAGTTGCAACCAGACGCTGACGTAGCACTCGTGTTCAAGATGGCGCTCGATAGATGACGTATGAAATTCAGCACGGAGGCTTTCTATTTACAGTTGGAGTTGGTTCGAACCTCCCGTGTTTTCTTTTTGTCCTAATGAGCTGAGCGCGCGGCTGACGCCGATCGTGTTGAGAATTTGAGAGGACCCCAAGAGTGACCCCCCTCTCCTGCACCCCCCCCCCCTTCTCTCTCTCTCTCTTCTCAGACGCATTCGTGAGCCTATTGTTTGTCGAGCGTGAACAAAGGCTACCGATGTTAAAGCGCCCGCGCCGCGGCACGCTACTCGGACCGAGCTAACTCCCCTGCGAAAGATCGTAATCCGCACTAACACTCCGTTTGACTCCCTACAATGAGCTGCAGCGGATACTACGAGCCTTCCCAGCCAATCAGGTGCTGCGAACGTACCACGTGACCGCCCATACCGCGCGCCGCTGCGCTTCTCCCAAAAGGTCACGTGACACTCGTCCGGCGCTGCTATTGGCTCCGATGGCTCGTGTGGGGTCCGCCGCGATCCAACGTAAGTGAGGAACGGTCTACCGGCTTCCGGACTCGGCTTGGCTTCTTTACCGCGTGCGTGCGTCTGTACGTGTTCGTGCATTTGCACGCGTATGCGGTATTCGGGTAGCGTGTGTGTGCGTGCGCGTGTGACGAAATTTACTTGTTGCGTTTTTTTTTTCTCCAGTTTTTCACTTATTTTTACCTTCTCGAAGCCGGAAGTCCGTCGAACCATCAGTCGACGCGGCAGCACGCTGGAAGCTGTAAACTTAAATATAAAAACGGTTTTGATATTTTTTTTTGTGTGTGTGTGTGTTGCGGTTCGTTTGTTTGCGTTAGTCATTATTGGGCACTTTATGGTTTCGCTAATTGTTGGTTTTGTATTCGCTCCTTAATTAGAACGGACTTCACTTCACCTTGTGTCGAGAATGATATACATTTATTAGGCATTTCTCGCGTAGTTCCAAGAATGCTGAACTACCAGCTCGGGTCTTACTCAAAAGCTAAAAAAAAGTTCGCAAACCGTTCTTTTTTTTTTTCCCCTTTTGTTGCGCTGTCCGCATCACAAATGCCAGTACTGCGCATGCGCGCCGCCTGCCTTGTCTGCAGAGCTCCGTATCTCGTATAGCGGATTGCGGAAAGCTTTGCAGGGCTGTCGGGACGATCTGCGAAGGATCCCTACTGTTTCAAACGAGATGTTCATTTTCTAAATGCGTAGCACTTATCTGGCCACCTCATGGGGTTTTCGTGTCTCTGCGCTTGGCGTGGAGCCCCGAGTGTGACGTCACGCTCGTGACGTCACGCTGTTCACTACAGTTCGTGTCTGACCGTGGCGATGAAACGGTGACGAGTACCAGGCAGACTTGTGCGGTAAAAGTAAACAAATTACTTGTAATCGATTCCTTTCTAGAGCAATTTCGTACTCATTTGATTTCATTTATTAGCAAGTAATCGCAACAGTAATCTGATTACTTTTGAAAGTACTAACGTCACTTGTTACCGTTACTTTTTTTTCCCTACCGTATCTCGTGGCGCCCTTTGGCCGCATAACTTTCCAACCAAGGAATCCTCGAAGGTTTACCAAAATTGGTGGATTAAGATAATTCATAATTAGGCGATTCTAATCCAATAATGGACAGTACAAAAGACCCGTTTTCAAACCGGCAGAAAACTTCGTCGTTTTCAAAATCTCAAGTGATCGAAGAAGCAATGGTGACTTTTTCAAGTAACGGCCAGTTACTTTTCGTCTCGAGTAATGGAGTAATCTAACTCAATACTTTTAAGCGAAGGCAATTGTAATTGCGGCGCATCGCGTCATACACCTTGACGAAAAATGACGCTGTGACGAGACGCCATGACGTCAAGGAGAACTTATAACTGCTAGACATTCAGAGCGCCTTGAGAATGAATGTACAAAAGATACAGGCATTTTTTTTCTTTTTATCTGAGCAGGTCAATTCAGGAAACGTCGGGGGGGAATGGGGCCGGGGGTTCTGGTCCCGGGGTTCTTCCATCGAGTTGAGTTGTCCTTTGCAAAAGGCTCACGCCTGTGGACGTGGCCGGAAACCGCCGGCGCACTGACCAGAAGCCTGATGAACTGTCTGACAGCGGAGGACAGGTAATCGGTCGGGGCTCCGGTATAAACGGACATATTGCGCCCGGTACGCCATCTTTTTGCTTTTGGTTGTAAATTGTTCCAGGCTTCCGAATGAACTTCTAATGCACTTGGCCGGATTACTGCCACTTGGGTAGATAACCATTTTCGAGACAGATGAGGGCGAGAAAAAACGTCGAAAAACAAAAATAAAAGAGAAGAGAGATGAGATGAAAGGGAGATAGCAGCTTGAATAGTTTTACCTAGAGCCACTAATTGAGCTACGCTTAGGGTATCGGCACTCTGTTCCCCGATCTGATACTGGGCGCCGCCGTCTTGGTGCTCAGAGCAGAGTAGACGCAACTGTCGATCGTCACAATTCAAAAATGCGACTTCCTCTGCTTTGGACAAAGTGGTAGGAAGCTCAGGTGATATCGTTTTACTCTGTCGCGAGCTGTTCGAACATTTCTGGAGGATGGATAAATGCTTCCGGCGATTTCAAATAAAGCTTCAGATAACTAAAAACCATGATTTTAAGTACGGTTGAGGTGTCGTTACTCCGAAGCGTAGCTTATTTAGTGGCGCTAATTTTACCCCAGTCGCTAGCCTCGCCAAACACAAAGATGGGACCGCGAAGTTCGCGGAGCGTGATCATTGGACTCTTGCGGCGATGGCGTTACGAAGGACGAGATGTCAATCATCTCGTCCCGTGATGGTATCTGTGTACTTGTGTGTGTGTGTTGGGGGGGGGGGGGCAGTTGCCCCTTCATTGTGCTAGCTGTGGGTATCGACCCATCTTCAAAAAGGCAGATATCATTGGCTATGGCAGAAACCGAATGAATAGGAAAATTTTACGAGCCTATGCAATTAAAAAAAAAAAAAAAGAGGTGGGGGGGGGGGGAGGGGGGGGGGTACGAAAAGCATCAGCCAGACATTGCTGCATTTACTCAGCAAACCTTTCTAGATACGTGCACACAAAGCCTGGCAGTTCGACGACGAAGCCATGGAGTGCCCGGTCGCAGGTTTGGAGCGCGATAATCTGGTAGCACAGAGCATCAAAGAGCCATTTCTCGCGGAACCTGGACGTCAGCGCACAACTTTTGTGGCGACGAGGACCCAAAACACACTTGTTCGCTCGGAAGTGTGTTTCGGCGTCTCGCCGCAGCGGGGCGCCAGTCACGTGGCTCTCCTCGCATCCATCGTCTGCCGCTTGCCCTTTTCCATTTCGGCGGCCGCTTCTCGTGGTGATCTGCCAGGCTTTGTCGGTATATAGGAGGCTATGTGATTGACCATCCCGTGATGTGTTCGGTGTTGCTGATATTGTTTCTTTTTTTTTTTAGTGTTTTCTTATTAAAGTTCAGTTGAGAGTCAGGCGCTTGTCCTGTGCGCACGTCTTCTATACTTTGTCCGTTTCGTGCGCGCTGTTTGCCCTTTTGTGAGAACGCACTACCAGAGTGAATCCGGACGAGTTAGGTCACGTGATTTTTTCCAACATCCCGATAGAATCAGTGGGGTGCTAGCACGAGCCACTCGCGAAGTTAGGCTGGAATTGAGTACAGCCTCTGAAAACTTTGGGAAAGGCCGGGCGTGTGGCTATAGTCCCAGGCATCTCATTATCATTCAGCAGCCAATCAGATTGCGGCATTAGCCCATTAAGAACGCTCAAGAACCAATCACGAACCGTGAATAATATGAGCCTCGCCCTGAATGTCTTAAGCCGTCAGTGACTCTGAACTTTGCGAGTTTAAGGAACGCAGTAAAACCGCGAACCGCAAAAAGGACAACCGCTGCGGTAATAGTTCCATATATATGGTAAGTAGACGCATAAACAAACCTAAAATAAAATTGGGCGGTTGCTTGCGCCACCTAGTGAGCATGCTGAAAACTACAAAACTAAAAAGGAGAGCGTGGAACGAAAGCTTGCGCTGCAGAACCTCCTGGGTTCGATCCCCACCCCCGGCCCGTTTCGATCTGGATGAGTTTCGTACCGACACGCGTTGTGTACTCACTACTGCATGGCGCACGTTAAAGACCCCCGGGTTAGCGGTTGTACTGCACTGGCTAAATGTCTCATCTACAGGTAAGAAAAAGTCACCCGTGTAGGCTAGTAGCATCAAGGCTGTCTAAACATACAAACAACACAATTTTTTTTTTCCAGGCTGACATAGCATTTTGGTTTACTAAGTTCAGGTCCTCAAGTCCAGGGCCCCGCAGGCTACCGCCATCTTTCTGGCTCGAGCGATCGGCTCTCGATGCTGCTCAGGGCCCGAGCCGAGTAAAGGGCAGTCTCCCAGGAGGATGTGGAAGGACTGGGTACGGGTCGGATCCCTCCTCCGAGTGCAGTCGGGCAGGCGCCCGGGTGCAGTGACAAAGAGTGCGGGGGTCGGGTGAACTGTTGCTGCCCGGGCACGTGCCTCGTTATACCTGCGAGGAAAGAAGAGATGGGGGTGGCTTGGGAGAATCTGTGTTTGTATGTGCCTCCCTTCGGAATCCTCGCGTCTGCTTAGGGTATTTGTGGGGAGGTGGATATATGTCCTCCGCCCGGATCGGCAGTATTCTGGCAGCTGATTAAAGGTTTCGAGTAGAGGACTTTGTGCGTCGCGTTCTTCGGTTTTGTCGTCTGGCGAATGACAGTCGCATACGGGTCTAGTCGAGTTTCTCTTTTTCTTTCAACATTCTGCACCGCCCCTGTGCATCTTAGTCAACAATTACATCAGTCCAGCGGTTGAATTCACTTCAGTGAACCCTTCACTCTTCTTCCTTTTCATATTTTCTTTCTGTCCAATGAGAAACACCAACCGGCGCCATAGCACCGCCGTAGTCAAGTTCAGCCGCAGCGTCCCGTTGTTGGAACTTGGAGGTCTCCTTTCGCCATCGTTTTGCAGTCGGAGTCTACGCGGAGCGCAACATGGGTTTCCGAAAAGAATTTCATGTACTACAGAACTGACTGAGCTATATTATCATTTGGTCACGGGTGTTGACAAAGGCGGACAGCAGTGATTGTGTTTTCTTAGATTACAAAAAGAAAAAAAAAATGAAAGCCGTTTACAACTCCCTGTAACGCCGGATTAGAGCGCAGCTCTTGAGGAGGAGGATGGAAGGGTACTGAGGGATAGGTGACTCCGTGAGGTCACGAGCCCAAATCGAATGCCCACGCAATGCTCGGGTCCAATCTATGAGCCGCATTCAAATATCGTCACTGGGCGGTACTACTTCCGCCTAGCTACGTCATCAAGTTTTGCGAAGGACAGATTGAATGAAAACGCTCGCTTTTGTCCCTGAAATTACCCCCCAACAAAGGAGTTTATTGGCCAGTGGCCTTGCGTGCGCGTATCACTGACTCCATCTAGTGCGAGTAAGCTCGTGTAAAGTGAAAAACATTCCAATGGAATATCGTTGCACCGCCCCTTTAATTCTCCTAGATAAATGAATTCCTCCTACCCGGGGTAGTGCCAGCTGCTCACGTTAAGCATACAGCATAATTAGTTGGTCTTTACCATGATATAGGCTCCTTGCACTGACGTCACATCACATACTTTTGACCACCATGTAAAAGGAGGAGAGGGAAGCTGCTTTTGTAAGGATTTTGAGTGACGGGTTAATCTTCTATAATCTTCTGGGAGGAGAATAGCAACGTCTGTGCATATCCGAGAGGCACAAAGGAGGATCCTGATAAGAGGGGAGCTCCTTCTTCCCTTTTCTCTGGAGGTCATCGGAGCGCTCTTTCAATGACGTCATGTGCAAGCCACGTATAGCAATGATCCATACCCCCCACTACACGGAAACACTAAGGACATGGTATACATATATATATAAAATTCGTAGATCTGACGAGTAAGCTGGTAACGTAGACGTAGACTTTTACAACTCCAATTAGCTGTCGGTCTAAGCACTGAGGCAGGTGTCGAAAAGAAAACACAAAAAAACTGATAACCCTAAAGTAGATTTGTTTTTACCACCAAAAAAGATTCATAGACTTTCTCTTAGCTCTAGCCATGAGGTCTGTTTTCATCGGATTAATCGGTATACGCTCCATTTGTGTTCCATTTATTCCTGCCATCTCGGCATCGTTAAGTATCCTGCACCCCAGCGCGATGATACTGCCAGCTCTGCAGCACCCTCCCTGCTCAACACCGAGATGGCTCGATTATTAAGTGTTCGCCACTACAGCAGCCAAACGTACCATAGGCAAAATAACCCGTTATTACGAGTCTACGCCAAAGAAACAAATATTCAGGCAGGTCGAGCGACAGCCATACAGGAACAAGAGCGGTATTTGCACGAGCACCGAGGAAGTGCATGGCCGCCAGAAGGCGAAGCCTCCAAGCTGATGCTCTCTCTGCACGGTCCAGCTGGCAAGAGTAATGGCCAAAGTGGCTAATCGTCCCGACGGCTTCTCCTCCGTGCATCGAAAGAAGTTCTCCACGGTTCGGTACCTTTTGTCATTCGCGCTCTGGTGCGGCCCGCAGCAACGGCTGTCCACGTCCCTGGTGCGCACGTCCCCAATGCGGCCCGCTATGGTGTACGCGCGGTGCCTCCGGCTGCGTCTGCACGGTCGGCGGTGCCTTACTTTAGAAACCGCGCCCTTTGCGTCACAGGGAAGGTGTGACTTCACGGAACGTTTATCGCGGATGGAATTATTTTAGGTCAGGCGCAATATCGAGAGAGTGTGTGCGTGGTGGTGCTTGGCACTTGAAGGCACAGCCCGATCGTATGTCCAGCCCTGGTACGCTGCGGAGACGTTCCAAGAACATAGAAAAAGGAAAAAGAAACACAGCGCAAAAGTACAAGGACTAGAGTTGGGGCAGGGCAGGTCAGTTCATTTTGATTAAGTTCCATGTAAAGCTTCTCGACGAAATTTAAGCTTTGCAGTTGGAACTTGCATGTGAACCGATTATAGGGAAAAAAGTCCATAATGGTTGCCGTTTTTCCCCCTGGGACAGGGCTTCTTTTAATCCGCGGTGCTAACACATCATACAAAACCGGTGTGCAGACATCTTCGAAGCATACACATGTGAAGACACGTGTCTACAGCGGACACGTCGTGCCTCTTGTACGATGTATTGGCAGTGTTATTACCGCGGCATTAGGGCTCAATCGAATGCAATCTCGAGTGCCATAGGCGTCTTAACAGAACGGCAGTTGCCGTTCGGGGCACAAAGAGATACTGAGCGTTGAATGGCTAATTTGGCGGCAGGATATGACGTTTCAGCCCCCTCTTTCGGGTGGGTTTCGAAGGCGAGTGCCTATCGAGACATTCGGCAAGGCGGTTACGCTTCAAAATCCAGTCTGGCAACTGTGGTCAACTATCAGACGATTTACACACGCCCGAAGGAAGATGGCGGCGGCGCCCAGATGACATATATGGAAACGACGTTATATAAAAATATTAAAAAAACTAGTATTTTTATTAGATTTCGGCGTACGAGCATTCTAATATTAAGTTACGCAGCGGTGTTTTGTATGATTTTGCGCAGTCCCCATCAGCTGCCAGCCTGCCGAAATCACACATTAGTCAGACGTGCGAATGGAACGGGTACCCAAATATTTCTCTGCACATTCTTTTGTTGCGTCCTCAAAATAAAAGAAACCACAAAGCCAAATCTTCCAAGGCGATGTTTTGAAAACGACCCGAAACAAGAAGGTGTGATAATAACAATTCTTATAATAATACGGCAAAGCAATGGTTCACCGAGCTCCGCGACTATTCCGATAAATTCTTCGATCCGTGAACAACTTTGACGAGACAATGCTAAAGTAAAAAAATATAAAAATAAATAAATAAGTAGCCAAATTTCAGGAGTCCTTGTCTTCTAGGTTGAACTGCTGTTTCTTGTTTGGTTCCCCTTCTGTAAGGCCCTCCACAGTATACGCTGGATTCGATGCAACCCTTGCAGCGTATGCGCTGCCTCGTGCCTCGTCATGCCGAACGGTAATCTTTCTCGCAGTTCTTATTTCTTCGCATATTGTTTTATTCATTCGCGTCCCTGCGCGTTTCCCCATTGTGTTCTGGTCAGCTTCGAAAGACAATGGATCTTCGGCATGTTTTTGTTTGAGGAAGTTGGACGGTGTGATGGCGAACGGCGATGGAAAGGCGGAATGGCACGAGACACTTGATTGATTTTTTTTTTGTTTCTTTAGTATTACGCAGACACGTACGCATTGAGTTACCTTTCTAGAAAAAAAAAAAAACAAAAAAAAAACGAGTAACGTATTTAGTTACTTTTAAGGCCAAGTAACGAGTAACGGTATCTCGTTACTTTTGAGGAGTAGCGCGTACAACACCGCTTAAACGGCCTTGTTTTTATTCTAACCTAAGTATGCGTCTATTGCGAGAGCGGTAGGTGGGTAGCCCGAAAAACAACTAAACAGTATGACAGTACAGCAACGCATATCGCTGAACACGTCAGTCGAACAGTTCGACTGACGTGTCCAGCGATAAACGTTGCTGTACTGAACTCTACAACTGCGAATGTCCTTCACCCAGCGAACACAATACGGAATTCGTTGGTTGAATTTTCTAGAACCAGGTACGGACCGAACGTAAACCTGGAGATTGCGAATACGGGAAGACACATAACCCATTTCACGCTGTCCTCAATGAAGGCGCAGTTGCCGAAGATTCACCATCCCTTCCTGAAGTCGAACACTGCCGTTCCTTCGAGCGCGTCAGTAGAACGAATCTTCAGCGTCGCCGGAGATCTCAAGGACGCGGGAAAACATAACTGACGAAAACTTCGAGAGGCAGCTACTGCTTAAGTGCAACGACTACTAAGAATAAAAAAAATAAACCATGAAACAAAAACAGTTGTGTATTTGGTCGTCAAAGTAACGTGAAAAGTAACTAGTAGTTACTTTTGAGGTAACTCACACGTTGCTTTTGAGAATCGGTAACGAGTAACGTATTTAGTTACTTTTTGAGCGCGTAACAAATAACGGAATTCAGTTTTTATTTATTTATTTATTTATTTATTTTTTTTTTTTGGGGGGGGGGGGGGGGTAACGTGTACATGTCTGGTGTTACGCGCCGGCTTCCCCTGCCGCGTTGCTAATATTTATTCTGTTTAATTTTCTGTTAACGTTGCTCTCGCTTTTTTTTCCACTCGTTTACTCGATTGGACTGCTTTACTGTTTTACCGACGGTTATTTTACGAGCCCGCCATCGCTTAGAAGAAGCGATGGAACATTGGGGATGGATTAGTTTTCTTTTTCTCCGCGCAATGGCAGAAACAAGCAGCGTTCACCCCCTCAACTCGCAGCCAGAACGAGTGGTCACGTGATCTAGAGCCGATTACATGCCGCCAATGTTGATCATAGCCACGCGCTAGGTTTGGCAAGGAAGGACAGGGCACGTGCTGAGTTCCACACGTAGTTAAGGTTCGGCTATTCCCGTCATCGCAGCCATTGGTCACGAGCCACCACTACCCGAATGCACGTCGAGGATGCAGCGATTGTCACAAGACCAAACCGAATGCTCTCGCATTGCTCGTGCCCACCGCATGAACAGCAACAAAACATCGCTACCGTGGGGATCGCAAAGCTTGATGACGAAATCCTGGAGATCGCTTTGTTGATAACGACAACAATTCGATCGCCGCAACTTCGTCATCAAGTTTGGCGAAGGAGATATTTAAAGAAAACGTCCGCTTTCACCCCTCAAATTACGTGGCGACTGATTCCTTGGAATCTGTTATTGGTTTGTTTGTGCGTAATATTCGCATCGACCGGGGCTAAAAGGTTGAAAAAGTGACAGAAAAGCGTTTGTGTTAAGAGAGATAAAGGGGGAAAAATGTAAGAGCAAGAAAAAACAAGAAACAGCTAACCGAATGACACGAACAAGTGCGACACGAGAGTCCAACCAGATCAGACCGTACGTACGATGGCCATCCTTCGACATTGATATCTTTTCATCTCTGTAAAACTACCGTTGGCTAAATGACTTGCTGGATCCCCCCCCCCCCCCCCTTTTCTCACAAAAAGAAACACAACGACAACAACATATTTAGTGATTTTTTTTTTTTCTAGACAGATGGAGTTTTAGGACTAACCATCGTCAGGGTCAAAAGCTATAAGCGATTTTTGGAAATGTTCAATGGGAAAAGGGGAGGCGATTAAGCGCTCGAATGCACGGGGTTCGGTGAATGGCGTCCGGGAAAGGATCATACTTCCCATTGAAGTTTCCAAAAAAATCACTTACAAATTTGGAATAAGATAGCGGAATTAGTACTGAAACTTTGGCACTTGGTCCTCTGGACCGCTAGCGCTAGCTTTGAGTGGAGAACACGGGGATATCTTACGCCGTTGCGGAGACGAAGCATTTGGCTGCGCGTAATTAATTTTTGTAAAAATAAAATTAAAACGTTGCCTTTTTTTTTTTTATTGGGGGCCCGCTGTACATTATTAGGCAACACACAACTATAATATAAAATTACAGAAAGCAAGAAAGAAACAAAAAAAAATCTAGAAAGATACATAAAAAAAAGAAATGGAAGAGGTTAATGAAGTAAATGCGAGAATGCGGGCGGAGCCGTTTAAGTACTGACATTTTATTAACCCTGCAGAGTGGCTCTTATACAGTTGGTGTTCTACGTATCACGGTGAAATCTACCTCCCCTAGTAGAGGAGACTTCGTTTGGGGGTTGATGTTTACCCTCTTTAGATACGTGTATCCTGGTTTGGGTGCGCGTGACGTCAACATTGTCATCTGTGTCTTCTTTGGTCTGGTCGGGCTCTTCGCCTTGGTTGTCCGTGTAAGGTTGAGTCTTGCGTAATAAACGTGAGCTGTGTTTGGAGATTCGCGGTGTCCTGTCCTTCTGTATCCCCACTCTCCAGGGTTAAAAAAAAAAAATGAAAGAGGTTACCCCTAGCACCGATTCAAGTTGTGCACGCGCACTCTACAATTCTTCAGAAATTCCCCAGAAAGTTGTTCCCAGAGTGCAAGTGAAGGGCGGTCAATTAATTGAAAGAAATTAGAGCTTCGCTTGACAATCGATTAGAGTACTCTGAAAACGCAAGATTTGTTAGTCTGGGTTCTTCGAGGACATCTATGATCCCTCACACAGTCGTCACAGAAGGACGGTTCCTCGAGCTCCTGTCACGCTGTACCATCTTACGGCGTTTGTGAGAAATTGGAGCGAACCTTCGACACACTTGCTCCGTGGCGAGGCGGTGCCGTTCAGAGGCCCCTGAGCGGCAGGCAGCCACAATTACACCAAGAATCCCTTTTTCAGAACCACAGCCGTTTTATGGTGCCTGGATGGCGTCCTCGACTGGTGTCTTTAACGTCCAGTACGTTCCCCTGCATCGAAAGTGGTTCGGAAGTGGCAACAAACGACGCCATAGGAGCCGACGTTGCACCTGTCGTCATGCTGTCGGATGTCGCGGTCCTGCGGCTGGTCGTAGAAATGCTGGTGAAGAAGGCGACCAGACGCAAGGTTCGACATGTCGTCGCGGCGTCCCAACTCGTGGCTGCTGAAGCTTTCATGGACAGTCAAGCTGGAAAGCTCCCTAAACAACAGAACAGGCGTCTGCTGCATCTACCTCCGCTGCTGTTCTACCGCCAAAATCACGGCCAAAAAAATAAAAATAAAAAAGTGACACTTTTATGACGTCATTAAGCGAAAATCGACGGGCCACAAACGGAGACGCGTTATTTCGTAATGCACAGGCCTCTTGTCTTCTTGGCGGTATTGGTTCAACACACGAGTCGGAGAAGCATTCCAGGCACCACATATTTTGTAAACGGGGCTGATGATAATGATTATGATGATGATGCCTGCACTGCTTAGCGCGCACATGCGCCTGTTCGTGCCGAAACAAACGAAAAGAAAAATCGCGAATGCAATAATACGCTACGTAACCAGTAGCATCAAATGCTGCTGGTTTCGGCGCGGCGGCCGTACCCGCATCGTGACGATTACAGCGGCAACAACAAAAACAACAACGGACACATTCTAAGATGGTGGGTGTATACCGCTTGGAATGTGCAACAGCCCGCATCGTATCATTGTATTAATTACGAATTTGAGTGTTGCCAATCTATCCAAACGCGACTCCCCGAGGAATTCGGCTTCCGCCTTAGCGGCGCCAAGAGCCGTAAAACTGCTGCGACAGGTTCAACAATGGCGGGTTGGGGGGGGGGGGGGGGGGGCAGGTTGGATGCTGCTGCCATACCACGACGTGCCTCTGCGTCTCCTTATATACTGTTCCAGTCATAGGCGTCCATATTTTTGGAAGAGGGGGGGGGGGGGGCGGTCGAGTCTTTTTTTTTTTTTATTATATTTGTCTCGGAACACTGCTAAAAGACGGGAGAGGCACACAGATTTCGGGGAGGGTGGTGAGAGAAAATATTTCGCATTCCTCCCCCTCCTTCCCAGACGGCAGCTTGAAGTTTACGTTGAGTTCTCTAGCTGCTTTCCCGTACCGACGAAAGGCATCTCTATACTGTTCTTTCATCTTTTTTGTTTCTTTATCTTATTATCTAGTTTCTTTTGTCACGCTTTCAATTGTTGTAGTTCTACCTTTTTTTTTTCCAGCTTTTGTGCGTCGTATACAAGTATGCATATCAATAAACTGGCGTGGACTTGGAAGATCGAAAATTTCCATACACTGACACCGACGAGACGACGACTCAGCGTGTCCCCGAGTACAGCCAGCGCGGGGCGACTTTATTTTCGTAGTTGCCTTTTCTCGATGTTTTTGTTCTTTTTTTTTTCTTTCGTTTATATAACAATTCACAATATCCGGATTTTCTCTTAATTCAGATCGCGTAATGTAACCTTCCTGACGCAATGTTTAACATATTTCGTGAACTCCGTGCTGTTATGAAAAATGATCGCCTGGCTCAGACATTGCGTCCACTTCAACGAAGCTGCGATAGCACTTGATTTGCTTCATAACGATAATAAAACTAACCGTTAGTTTAATTATTTATTAATATAAATAAATAAATAAATAAATAAATAAATATTATTCATTATTTGTAAATAAATTAAAACAAATTAAAATTAATTGTTTTTAACAAGCAGCAGACGTTTTGCGTCACTCCTCCAAACGCCTAAGCTGTTTGGAAGACCCAAGGCGTTGGGGCCCCCTATGTTCTAAACCTTTCTATTTTTCTGATAAATTTAGCGAGAAAACTGTGACGTCACGTGACACTCTGACGTCACGTGAGATCATGACGTCACGTTCACGCGTTCAGACCAACACATGCAAGGAGGTTCCGCAGAGGATTCCCTTTAAGTCAGACGATCGATGAATGACGGATGAAATGATCACAGATATAATTAGGCGGCTCTACCCTAATTTACTGCAGCCTGAGTTTAAAGATCTGTTTCATCGTGGTGAAAAATCTTTTTTTTTTTCTTAATGAAATTTGAGTAATTTGGTATTCACTTGACTAATTCACATGTATTCATTACTTGTTTTTATACGCGTGTCCGTCGATGCTTCGATTATAATTCGTAGCATATAGTTTGAAACACCCAAAATTATATTCAACGCTGCATTATTATACTGGGTGCTTCCTTTCAAGCTTAACATATTTGTCAAAAAAAAAAAAAAAGCTACACTAATGCGGTTTGTGTAGCTGAGTTATACGGTCAGGGAGACACAGTTTGGGAGGCTAATCGTAACCAATGAACTAATATATGTCAATTGACGTTTAAATGATTTAAAATATACATACGGTTTTAGTTAGAAACTTGCTGAGCGTCGTGGAAAACCACTAAATTAGTCATTATGAGAAAGACTTGGAGCCCGTAGGAAGCAAGGCGGAGCGCTAAAGTGACCTCGTGCAGCAGGAGCAAGGATACTAATCCGCCTCTTATTGTCCTAGCCGTGTGCCTGTTGCACGAGTGGGACTACTGCGCTTCCCATGCTCTGAAAGTCTTTCGAAATGAATTACCGAGAGAGAGGAGGTCAGAACTCCGAGCTCTGGCTGGCATGGTTAGTGGGGTAGATGCAAGGCTATAGCTGCATCTCTCTTCAATGCAATCGTCGAACGTGTTCGAAAAGCCTAGCGAAGACAATAAGACCTTTGCAGAAATCGCCTCCTGCGCGCTGCCATCTTTGTCTGCTGGGCTGTGGAACGCCTTCCAAGCATGCGCTGTTGATCTGCTGTGCGGTATATCGGACGCTGCGCATGCGTCCACAGCTCAGTGACTCAGCATTTTTTGTCCGGTCGCTTCGTTCGAGACTGCCGCTGGAAAGGTCTATAGCCTTGCCGCTACCCCCTAATCCTTCCAGTCAGAGCTCGGCTGGCTCGGCATTCTCGCGCCCCCCGCGCAATCTCGTTTCCTCCTCTCTCTCACTTTCTGCCCGCATAGTTTTTGTATCGCGAGCGCTTCTTCCGAATACGGCACTGCATAATGTGGCCGGCCTTCGATTGGAATCCGACACGCCCGTAAACTGTCACATTAGGCGAAGAGTCACACAATGCGGCACCGTCGCTCAATGCCGCCATAAACCATAAAGCCCCCGCCGCAGGGATATATTACGTATACTCTCTTCAGCAACGTTCCTAATATACCGCACTCTCTTCGCGTGTAAAGTCCCTTTGGTTGTTTAAATTGTTTCAATCTCAAAACGCGTCCTCGTCGCCGTCGTCGTGTGCTACGGGGACGCGTCGATCCGTTTGTGAAAGCCACTTCTTTACTTCGTTGGTTTCGTTTTTGTCTGTATATCTTTTTTTTTTTTTATTGTTGAAGGTACTAAACTACGACTCGTTTATTTATCGAAGGGGCGCTCCCCGCTTCTTAGATTTATGACCACTGACAGTTTTAGCCGAAAGTCCTGTCACCGAATTCCTACGTCGTTCAAAAGCGAAGACGGCGGCGACCGTTGAACGCAGACGGACAAAAATGGAAATTTGAACGGCGTTCCGATGTCTGCTTGTCTGCTGCCCGCTTCTGCAGGGAGAGCGTTTCTAAGTAAGGATATATATTGGATTATTTCTCGTTAATTATATATATTAAATCGCATCGATGTCAATATTTTGTATTTAGTGTTTGACGGTTATACTTTTAATCATATTGGCATATCAATCTGGGGATCTTGGTCAACCAGTCGTCGTAAGAAGGACCTATCGACTGCGACGCGGTTTTAAAGATGAACTCCGACTGTACTCGGCGTTTATTCCTGGCACTATTGGACGTAATAAATCAAAATTTTCCTTCATAACATTAAATTGGCGTACGAGGTGTGTCTATTAAATAGAAGACTGTTGGCAAAAGTGTGGTTTATATTACAGTATTACAGATTAACTGTATCCCCTTCAACTCACTAACGTAAAGTTGCATATAAATTTGTCATCGTTGGAAACAGAGCTGCCGGCCATCATGTGCGGATCTCTTCAGCAGCGCCACCGTTTTCTCCTGTATACCTCGCCTACTGTTTTTGCCACGATATATCATTTTCGGTTTATTCCGTGCATAGATTTTCTCTTTGTCTCCAGATTGTACTGAAGAACATAGACGTTGTCCAACATAAGTTGCTGCTGCTTTTTGTTGCCGAAAGCTGTCATACCGCGGCAACAATTTCCTTGTCGTCTATGTTGTGCTGCTGTTGCCGCGATGTGACAGGTTTGTCGGACAACACAGGGAGCGAGTAACACGTTGCCCGACTGTTGGACAACGTGTTGTGTTGCTGTTGCCATCGCGTTGCCTCAGTGTGACAGGGCTTTTACTAATAATTATATTCAAATTATCACAAAATTACTCGAAAAAGTAATCGATTACAAGTAAGTTGATTGCTTGTGATGAGTGACGTACAAGTCTGCGTTCTTTGGCCGCGCATGCGCACGAGAAGCTCACGAGATGCCGGAGCGTTATCGAAGGTTCGCGCTCGAGGTGGGACAACTGAAGCCGTCCTCAATCCTCCAGTATAACTATGGTGCCTGGAACGCGTCTCCGACTGGTGTGTTTACCGCGGCAAAAAAGTGGTCCCTCGATTTCCGCCTGATGACGTCATAGAAGTGTCATGCTGTCGCCGGTCGCGATCCTGGCGGCGTCCTAACAGTTGGGGTATATATAGCAGACGCCTGTTCTGCTGCAGGTCGCAGGGGAGGAAGTGGACGAGTGGGCTAACGCGTCTCAGCTCGGAGCGTGGAGCGAAAGCTTGCGCTGGGAACCTCCTGGGTTCGATTCCCTCCGCCCCCGCCCGTTTCCCGGTAACTGAGATAAGAAGTAAGTGCAGGCCTCAAAACACTTTTGAAGGTTGGTTGGGGTAAGTAGGCTAAGTGTAAACAGTAGATACAGAAGATGTTGATCATTGTTACAGTGGCCGTCACCGACTTGTAATGCCCAATTCTACTCTGCGGTTTTCAGTAAATGTCCACCATCTCAGCTACGGTCCAAACTCTTGCAGCCCGAGCGACGTCGCGACTGAAGATAGCGAGCAGAATCTCATCGTGGGAGTCAGGCTTTAGCGCCCATTCTGCGGCGTCCACGTGAAATGAATCGCCGCACGTCACGTTATTCACGCAAAGTTTTGCCTCGTTAATTTTGCTGAAGCCGCTCAAGTAGTCAGACATTGTTAGGAGGACGTAGAATAAACAATTCCAACGCAAAAAAGAGCACGGGGACTCCCACCGACGCCGACAACAACGCAATTCAATGGTTTGTTTATGGGCGACGGCGGGCTTCTTGCCCACCGTCCACCGCGCATGCGCGGCGCCGGTGGCGTCTGCTAGGGGCGCTCCGGTTTGTTTGTAAACATGAGTTGGTGTATACCAACGTTACTAAAACACTCAGTTGGGAAACTGCCATAGAGACTGCCCTGAAAAAGTGTCCCCGATCTGTCCTCGCGAACCGAGCTAATGGCGAACACAACGCCGCCATTTCTCCCGCAGCGGTCACTCGAGGACCGCACGTTACTTCCATTTTGAATATAATCGGCCAGAACAGATACAGTGGAAGAGGTTACAGGGGTGCCACCCCCGTCTCCCCAGCGGACGCGCCGCGTCTTAAAGGGAAACTGAAGCGGTTCTGTATTTAAGAAAAAACACTTCAATCGCCTTCATTCGGCCTCCAGGATCACGAATATCGAAATTATTTTTAAACTCGGTGCACGGAGGCTAATGAAATTAATTCTTAAAGTACCGCCGAAGCCCCTCCTATCTGGGGCGTGACGTCACACTAGGAGTTTTCGGAATCTCTGCTCTCGCGCATCTTCAGCGCCTGTCAAAGCTATGCACGCGCACTCCTTGCTATTTTCAAATAGGTCAGAAAGAGACGTCACGGCTGGGGTCAGTGCGGAAAAATATACCTGTCAAGCTTGCAATTGCACGCGCTGCCCACACGTGCGGCACGCGCTTGGCGGCCCAAAGATCCTAGTATGACGTCACGACTGGTCGGAGGTTTTTCGTGTTTCCCCGCGTTTAGTTACATGTTCGGGGAAATTGAAAGTGATATTCAGATTCACGGGATAAAAATACGCCAGAATTCACCTCTAACTCGTTTTTTTTCAAGAAGTGTTTCAGCTTCCCTTTAATAACCGAAGTTAAAATGCACCTAGGTCGGGACGTGCTACCTGAAAGCACCGCTGAGGCATGGTCGTATAAAAACAATATTAAATATGCCACAAAAACCTTGCAAAACTAAAGATTTTACAAACATCACGCGCCCTTCATTTGTACTAATCTCCAATAAATATCATACAAAAAAAGTATTTTTCGTTTGTTTTTACGCAAAAACATGCTTTATAAAAGCTCAAGGTGACCACAGTACAGACGAATGATAAAGAGTGGCGCTGTTATCGCATTTAGCTCGGTCTCGGTGGACGCCAGCGGCCAAGGTTTCGACGGCGAGTTTCCCAACTGAGTATTCTAGTAACGTTGGTGTATACCGTCCGTCCTCAATCCTCCAGTATAACTACGGTGCCTGGAACGCGTCTCCGACTGGTGTGTTTACCGCGGCCAAAAAAGTGGTCCCTCGATTTCCGCTTGATGACGTCATAGAAGTGTCATGCTGTCGCCGGTCGCGATCCTGGCGGCGTCCTAACAGTTGGGGTATATATAGCAGACGCCTTTTTTGCTGCAGGTCGCTCTCCACTGTGACAGTTCACGGAAGCTAGAGCAGCCGGAAGTTGGGACGCCTGGGACGCCGTGACGACAGCGACGCTCGCGTTCGCTCGTGCTTTTCGCCAGCATTTCTACGGCCAACCGCCAGGATCGCGACAGTCAACAGCATGACACTCCGGCTTCTGTGACGTCATTTGTTGCCACTTGGGGACCACTTTTGATGTATGGGCGGGATAGGACGCTAAACACACCAGTCGGAGTCGCGATCCAGGCACCATAGTATAACTATATAGGCGAGTGTCTGCTCGGTTCCATGGGCGCGCCGCCATGTTTGTTTATGCTGACGCCATGACACAGTAGAGAGGGGGGGGGGGGGGGGGCTTCGCTTTTTGCGAGACTCCGTTTTTTTTAGAAACCTTCGGACATATCGTAGTGCAAGAACGTCAGAAGTGCATAGTCACGAAGCTCCAAAATGCTCAGCCCCTCTCTTCACAAGTGCCTGCGTTTGAGATCATTATTTCCCATTTTTATCGCTGGGAGCTAGGGTTTCTGTCACTGGTCTATAGAAGGCGTCGACGACATGTGGCGTAGCTAAGGCGCCTGGAATGCATCTCCGACTGGTGTGTTTTCCGTGTCCTATATAAGAGTGGTCCCTCGATTTCTGCCTGATAACGCCATAGAAGTGTCATGTTTTCGCTGCCCGCGATCCTGGCGGCGTCGCAGCAACGCTGGTCGACATAGCAAACCCCAATAGGCCTCCTGCGCTGAAGCTCTGAACAAACTGTAGCGCCCTCATTTGGGTAGTTCAAGCTCACTTGATTGAGCCTCGCACTACTTACGGCACGTTGGTCGAGCTTTTTTTAATTCTGTCTGGTCCTGAAGAACAACAAAACAATTTTGGACGCCAGAAATCGGCCAGACTCAACACCGCAAGACAACCAAAAGTGCCAAATTCACGACACCACCGCTAGGCTACGCGTCTCTTATCTCTGGGCGGTGACGTCAAAACACCTGTGAAGCGACGCTTTAATTTTTATTTTTCTTTGTCATGTCTATTTTGGAACGCGCGGAACGGCTGTTCTTGGCGCACGCGCTTAGCGTCTTAGCTTTGACGGCGTTTAAATTTTTGTTGTTTCTTTGTATTTTCATCGTGATCTCGCGCTCGGCACCAGAGCTGGCACGCTTCTGCGTGCGTGACAGTTTGAGACGCTAAAGTTTGTACTACCCAAAACAAGGCATAACAAGTCCCTTTTCGCAGCACCCCCTGGGGAACGCTGGAGGCCCATGCTGTCGCAGGTCGCTCTCCAGCTCGACTGGCCACGGAAGCTCCAGCAGCAAAGAGCCGTGACGGCGGCGGAAATCGCGTTCGCTCGCACTCTCGGCCGGGACTTCTGACAACAACCGTCAGGATGGCGACATCCGACAACACGACACGGCGACTTCCATGACGCCATTTATAGCCATTTCGGGACCACTTTCGATGTATGGGCCGGGATCGGACCATAAACACACTGGTCGGAGACGCCTTTCCACGGAACCGAGACGTTCTCGTGTAAGTGCTCGCAACATGTGAAAGCCTCATCAGCCTAATCATCACCCCATCATCATCCATCGTCGCCTCGTCGATACATCGACGGGCCCTCCGTACCGAACAAAGAAGAGACGGCGGTAATAAAGTGCCGCGGAGGACGTCGTCGCCATAATCGCGTCTTGACGGCGTCTCATTTCAATAATCTCCGCACCCAGACGGCGAAACGGTTTCGCGCTGCCCGTGCTGGCGGCGATCGCGGGGGATTAATGAAACATTAAGCGCCCGGATTATAAAGCTGTCTTCGACATCGCGATTAGTGACGGAGCTTGGGCGCTACAATGGCGAGGCGAGTCCGAACCTTGGATGAAGATTAGGTGGTGATCTTCTCGTCGATTTGGGATGATGGATCTGTCGTCGGCTGAAACCTTGGATCCGTTTGAACGGACACCTTTTTGTTTTCACGCCTGTTTTCTTCCGATATATACGGCCGCGTCGAGATCCTAAGTCGCGTGTCGCGCACGTCTCACGAACTAGTCCCGCTCGGTTAAAGGGTGGTGCGACGATATTCAACTGGAATATTTCTTTTAACTTTACATAAGCTTACTGGCACTAGTGGGACTCAAGGATACTCCCACGCAACGCCACTGACCAAGAAACTCCTTTGTTGCTGCGTAATAACAAGAACAAAAAAGAGCGCTTTCTCTCAATCTCTCCTTCGCAAAACTTGATGACGTAGCGTGGGGGTCGCACTATCCCCCAATGACGATATTTGAATGCGGTTCATAGATTGGACCCGAGCATTGCGTGGGCACTCGATTTGGGATCGTAATATTCAATAGCGAAACAAGCATTCGGGTAGTGGCCCGTGTCCAATCGCTGTAATGACGACAATAGCCGAGCCATAACAATGTCTAGAACTCAGCGCGTGTCCTGTGCTTTGCCAACCCTAGCGCGTGGCTATGATCAACATTGGCGGCATAGAATCAGCTCCAGATCACGTGGCCGCTTGTTCTGGCTGCGAGTTGAGGGGATGAACGCTGCTCGTTTTTCTTCATATTTTTTCTTCGATTTCTATTGCGTGTGGTGAAAAACGAACGGGTGTTTCACAAGTCAATAACGTCAGGAATTCGTTCTAAGCGGTATTTGCGCAAAGTACAAAAATCGTTGCATCGCCCTTTAAAATAAAATGCTCCTGTGGCCTGAATATCCAACAGACTGAATATCCAATTGGTCAAGTGACAGGCAAGACGGAATATCAAACGAGACATCCGGCCAATATTTTATGTCCAACAAAACGGCAGTTCAACGAGAATGAATATGCAAGAAATCTGAATACCGAATTGGTCGCGTGACAGGGGAGTCTAAATATCCAACGAGATGGAATTCCCATCATAAACGGAAGATTCGAATAAGACAAAATATCCAGCGTGCCTGAATGTCCACTGTTGGATCTTCCGACTTTTAGGAAATTCAGACACACAGTCGTTAAACTATTGTAGTCGATACTGCTTACTGCGACAGACAAAGGGGTCTTACAAGCACATTTTTGCGGACATGTCCACCCAAAGTTTCTTTCGTCAGAATTTGTTGATGCACAACCCTAATAAAAGATAGTTTACAAGGTGCATTTTCTGTGTCTGCAAGCTGGGGGCGGATTCATGGGTCAGGCTTGGGGGGGGGGGGGGGGGGGGGAGAGGAGGGAAGGGGGGGGGGGGTTCAAGAAGATGACATTACCGGGGAAACGTTGCCCAGATCCTTAGGAAGGGGGAGTGGAGGAACGGTCGCTCCCCCCCCCCCCCCCCTAAATCCGCCAATTCTGCAAGCAGCATTTGTTGAATGTTTTGTCTCGCGTGAAGAGGCCACATCGAGTCGAACTTAAACAACTCGAATGGCCTGCTATCATGCGATGATCGGTGAAATAAAAAAATAAATAAAAAAGTTAAGATCAACGTATATAAACGTTGATGGATGAGTGGTCAAACGAGCATGCGGCTTCCACCACCCTGTCAGCTTAGCTGTGAACGAAGTATGCTTATACGATTCTTGTACGACTCTTTCGCCACACATGTACCTCATTATAAAAGAAAACAACAACAAAAAACAACTTGCGGCTTGTGTACGGCAAATCCTACAACCAATCGAACGCTTGTGAGAAAAAAAAAATAATTAGCGCGAGAATTCGTGAGAACGCATCCGTGAAAATGCTAATTAAAACCAAGAGCTCGCAAACAATCGAAGTTGACAGAAAACCTCGTTGATTTCTTTATCGTACCGGGGAGAGGGGGGGGGGGGGGGGGGGTTGTCGACCTTTTAATTTCGCGGATATTGAATCAGGGTTCTTTTACAAGTCGTATCCAAAACCTGGGAACCGACGTTGGACTCACCAGATAAAACGAAGCCAAAGCCTAGAAGAAAAAAACAAAACAAAAAAAAAACGAAAAGGCCGATTTTGCCTGCCACGCAGTAATCGCACGCTACCCTCCGTTTCACCCAGACTTGTACAGTATCTCATTACAAGCAATGAAATTAGTCGTACTCGATTACTTTTCGGTGTAATCTTGTAATATTTTGATTACATTTATTCGAAAGCGATCGGAGGTGTAATCTGATTACTTTAGGAAGTACCAAAATTACTCGTAACCGTTGCTAGTTTTGCTCCCCTTCCTAAAGGCGCCCTGCGTCTGTAAACGCTTCCAAAAAATTGACCGCATCTCCACGTGGTGAATGATGTTGCTTGGGGCGAAGCTCTGGTGGTGCTTGTCTGCGTAGACGCCGAGCCGCAGCATGCCGAGCATTTTCGTTCATATCAGTAGGAGAATGTGTGGTTTTCTTTTTTTTTTTTTTAAGAAAACATGGGATGGCATCCAGAACGCCCTACTCTTTTCTTTCTTATTTTTCTTTTTTCATAATTTTTTTCATCTTTTTTTTTCAATTTTTTTTTTTTGCCCTACACGAGCACGTAAACATGTGCTCACGTGCTCGTGAGGACGTGATCTCACGAGCAGAAGCACGAGCACCCGACGCCGGCCTACGGCGGACGGCGGATGGACATGGCTAGCCCCTAAGGAGCTTCACCCCTAAAAAGGAAGCCTCGAATCAGGGCCGGCTTGCTAGAACCAGCGCCTCAGCTGAGACTGGGTGAAAGAAAGCACTGCCAAAGCCAGCGCACCAGCTGAGCGGGACTCAAGCTGCGTCTCAAGACGCTCGCGCGCCCCAGCCTTTGCAGTGCTTTCTTTCACCCAGTCTCAGCTGAGACGCTGTTCTAGCAAGCCGGCCCAGGTCTCTGACAGGAGGTTGTTTTACCAAAATTGGTGGATTAAGAAGATAATCAGTTTAGAATTCGGTGACTCTGGTCCGATAATGAGCAGTGCGAAAGACCCACCATTTCCAAATCGGCAGAAAAAACAAAACTGTCGTTTTGAAAATCGGAAGTGCCGTAATCGTAAAAGTAATGGTCACTTTTTCAAGTAACGGCCGATCAATTTTCCTTTCAAGTAGTCGAGTAATCTGATTGAGCACCTTTAACCGAGAGCAGTTGCAATTGTAATCAATGCGGAACGCAAGTCGTCTGCTTCTTTGCAGGGGTTTCAGAATGACGAGCTCTGATTAGTTCTGAATGAAGAATAGTGGGTAGACCTCAAGGCAGCTTGCTTTGGGGTCTACCCGCTATCCTTCAATCAGAGCCAATCAGAGCTCGGCTTCTTTTTGACGTCACCGCAACTCCTGCGCGAGAAGCAGACGACTTGATTTCCGCATTACTTTGTTCGAGTATACGTGTACAAGACTGACTTCGTTCCACTTTACGATGGATCGCAGTGAACGCTACGAGCCATTGGAAGCCAAGCCATTGCAGTTAATGTGTCACGTGACCTTGGGGAGGGGCGCAGCAAGCGACGCGCAGGACGCTTGGTCACGTGATTCGTTCGTAAGGCTGGATTGGTCTGGATGATTCGTTGCGCCCTTTCCGGTTTATAAGGAAACCGGAATATTGGCGACGTGCGCTACTAAAAAGTGTCGTTGTGGTCTCTTATTAAAACAACTGCCATAGACGCCAAAAATACGCCATAGCGAGCCAAACGCTCGCTATGGCGTCTTTGGGTGGATGAATTCCGCTCTTTTCGGCGAAAGTAAGAGCAATGTCAGACTGTCGACGGAGTTGGTTTAAGATGGCATCGACTCCGAGCTTCCACCGTACTTCTTACACACACCATCGAACTTGTTGTTGGCATGGATGGACGGATGGATGTCGACGGCTGTGCCCTTTTATAACTGGCGGTAGATTGCGCCACCTAGCCAAGTATGGATGGGTCGATGCATGTTAATGGCTATACCTTTTGTAACGGGCACTAGCTTGCACCACCTGGCCAAAGTCTAAAATGACTTAGGCTAGTATAAAAATCAGATATTGGTGGTAGCAGTGTTGCCAACTCAAAAATCAAACACCCGCAAAAGGAATCCCCCCCAAAAAAACCCGCTAAATTTCAGGCGCACGGCAAGAATGACCTTTTAACGCAATTTACTGCTCTAATTAGTCTAAAAGCAGCACGATAAAGAAAATAATAATTAGAAGGGAGCTATGTTTGACTCACATCGCTTCCGCACACAGAACGGTGCTCACTGCACGTTCTTAATCTTCGCAGATGTTACCAGGTTTGTCATGCCTATACCACCCGACGTACACCTCTATCATTTCGGTGTTTAGTGCAATGTTTGGTGGCAGTTCAAAACTTTAGCGACAGAAATGGCGTGCTTTTCAAAAAGTTATCTTTTCCGGTAGATGCATCTGACTCGTCTAGCGTCGCTTGGAACTTCCGGTAGCCAGTCTCGAAGCTTAGACTCCTGTAGCTTCGTGTTTTCTTAATTCTTGCGCATAAAGTTCACTGGGCCCATTTCAGCCGGCAGACGCGAAAGACAAACCCATACATTCACGCACAAATCCCATGAAAGCATGTTTCAAGGTTTGCGAAATATCTCAGCGGCGTCGCAACTCTCGCTGACAACAAGTTTGCTGAGGGTAAGCAAAAATGACGACCCCGTGAGTCTAGCCTATCGCTGAAATTTAGCTATTACATGATCGATAAATGTAAACTCAAAAACATTATATGGAAAACCGCCATATAAAAGAAGAGAAAACTCTAGCATTGCTTGAAAACTTCTAAACATTTCGCCACCCGCAAAACGGCAATTTGACCTGTAAAAAAACAAAAAAAAAAACACCAAAATTAGCGCGAAAATTTGCTAAATTGTCAACATTGATTAGTAGCGAGGATAGCGAACGTGGTAGTGACGTCATGAATGGAAACCGTAGGAGGGCGCCACCGAAACCTCTCGGTGCTTATAGTCTTAGAAGGGCATCAGCGAGGACACCGAGGCAACGACAGCAAAACAACAACAACGAAAGTATCACTCTCCCAGCGGACGGCCCATGCAAGCCAGCAGGGACTCCTATCCGTCGGCAAGACTCCCACTGCTGAACAATTAAGCGAGATACGCGAGTCCTCCCCATTGTAACAGTACTATAAAGGGTCGACTCTAGTCCAGTCTCGTTTCTCACGTGAACGCTATTTTCGGCTACTCCTCGTATTTATAGAACCCGTCGTAATGCAGTAAGCAGCGCAACTGCCGACGCTGCTATACTCAGAGGAACAGAACGCCACGGGATCGTATACACGCTGTAGAAGCAGCGGAGGGCCCTTGGAAGACAATGGAACTTTAATGGCGGCGCCCATGCGTGCAGGCTGTGCTCGAGGAGGGGAGATCGGTATAGGGTACGCCTGGCGCGAGGGCGTATACCTCGTTATGAGTGCGTGCGTGTGTGTGTGTGTCGTTTTCGCTCGACGTTGTCCGTTGCTGCTAACCAAATTGTTTTTGTACGCGGTATAGAAGGGGAGCAGGAAAGTCGGTTGTCAACACGGGTTCGGAACCGCCTGCGCCGGAGGTTGAGGGTCTAACTATATTAGGGAGAGCAACTCAAACCGGATTAAGCGTTAAACAGTAGTCACACTGATCACAAATCATAGAGAAGACACGGTTTTCCCTGTAGCAGGGGTGGTCCAGCCAGTGTGGAGTTTGGAGAAATTTTTTGAGCAGAAAAAAAAAAGAAAACCTCGGTTTGAACTGCAGACTTGTGCCTATCTCAAATACTCTACTCAAGATACTGTATCTTAAATACTTTTTGGAGTATCTTAGTATCTTGCAAATACCTTTGACGGAGAGTATTTCATACTCTATTTTAATTACAATTCCGAGTATCTTGTACTCATTATCTTAAATACATTTTTGATATTCCGCCATTTTCCGAGTTTTTCGGTAGGAAGTGGCGTGGGCGTGGCACGAGCAAACGTGAACATTCTTTCGAGCAGCCGAATCCTGTTGCTAGCTCCGATTAGCTACGGTGACTTTAACTGAGCTCGTGAAAATATCGCTTTTTTGCCAACTGTGACTCATCTTTCAGCCCAAAGTTCGTACAATGAAGGTTCTCTCCTCGCCTTCCCAAAGGCGCCTTTTGTTTGTATAAATTTTCCCCCCCAAAAATCCTCAAACATAAGGTGTGGTTTTACGGAAGTAAAGATGCCACCCTGACCCCGAGGCGCAAGCAGACCGGCAAACAACCAAAGAGAACAATGCAGACTTGAGTGTCAAGAAAATAACAAATAGAAGAAAATGAGAAGTGGACACACACAAAAAAGTAGACATTTTTGTTTCGCTTTTTGTATATTTGACCCTGCTAAGGCAAAACGTCGAGGTTTTTTTTTTCTTTTCTTTGTGTTGTCAGTCCGGCACTTATTGCTCTCGCGAACACTGTCTGTAAGCGAACATTGATAAGCAGAGAACAGTACAGGAAACGAACGTTGAGTGCCTTTCTGAACGCAACCTACTTGAAGAAGGTGCGACCACTGCCGTGGCTATTAAATGGGTTCTCTTTGTTATTCATTCACTCATATCCGCGTCCCAAGTTCGTTTATAGTGAACTCCCCGTATACACGAACTCATCTCTGTGACGTCACGGCGCGGTGGTGGCGCGTCGGTCGCACTTCCGGTCTGGGGCTGTGGGCAGAAGTCCCCATGCCAGACGTGTATTCCTGCGTTGTTTTGAAAGAAACCAGACGAAAACCTGCCTTCTCGTCAAAACGCCGCGACTGGGGCCGTACCAAAAGTGTCGAGAAAGGTTTGAAGGTCAGTTTTCACGTGCTCGGATCGTCCGAGAATTTGGATATGTGCCGTGAAAAGGGAAAAGCAGACGCCGTCGGACAACGATTGCTTGGGCGGGAAGCACTTTGGGTTGAATTCACGGATACTTGTGGTCATCAGATTTATTTGTTTTGTTCCAACATGAACGCCAGAAAACCGTCAAGTTGTGCGGACCACCTGCGGACTACGTTCAGTGCGTCTTCAAGTTCGAACGGCCGCCTGATTGTTCGAACTGTTGTCTGCTCTTTCAAACGTTTCTGCTTGTCGTCTGCTCTCTTAGACGACGCCGGTCCGTAGACCAAATTTTGGCCCGGTACTTGCGATAAGAAGTAAGTGCAGGCCTCAAAAGACTTAAATTTGAAGGTTGGTAAGCAGGCTCGATGTAAACAGTAGATACAAGGAGATGTTGATCATTGTTACCAGTGACCATCACCGACTTGTTATGCCTAATTCAGTTGGTCCGATTCAGCTTGCGATTGTCAGTATCGACGTCGACCATCTCAGCTACGGTTCACGCTTTTGCAGCTCGAGCGGCGTCGCGACTGAAAATTCCGAGCGAAATCTCATCATGCGAATCAGGCTTTAGCGTACATTCTGCGGCGTCCACGCGGAATGAATCGCCACATGTCACATTATTCACGCGAAGTTTTGCGGTGTAACGAGCCTCGGTAATTTCGCTGACACCGCTCAAGATAGTCAGACATCGCCAGGAAGACGTAGAACCAACAATTTGAACGCGAAAAAGGGCAGGGGGACTCACACTGGCGCCGACAACATCGCATTTCAATGGTGTGTTTATGGGCGACGGCGAGCTTCTTGCCCACACCCCTATCGCGCATGCGCGGCGCCGGTGGCGTCCGCTAGGGGCGCACCGGGCGCTCCGGTTTGTTTGTAAACATGAGTTGGTGTATAGGGAATGTGGATTGTAGTTAAACGATGCGTCTAAGGTGCGCCGCAGGATGTGATATTCAGCGATGTCACTATTGGCGAAGCGCTCTGACCCGTTTGTCACCCCCACACCTCGGTGTTTACCCAACACAAGGCCTGTGCACATGCCCATAGGCCTTGTTGGCATGTTCGTGTCATCTTTTTTAATAGAGCGCAAGGCACAGTAATGAAAAAATACAAACAATTAGTGATGTGACGTTAAGTGCCGGATCTCCCCCGAAAGCAGTCGTCAGGGGATGCGAACTTGACCCACTTGGGTTTTTGTGCTGAGCTGGGCACTGTGCATGCTGCATTGTTCATGCAGGCTGGAGTGGTAAAAAAAGAGCCCCTCTTTCGCCTCACCGGTGAACACGAACTCCAGCCGAACGCTGACGCCGAGTTCGGTTAAGTCAGCCGAGCGCTGAGCCATTGTATTTGTTGTCCCCAATCCCATCCATCTAGTTCTAAAGTTAACCGCTTGGGGCGCCACGGTTTGATCTCCTCCCCAATAGTTAAAGCGACCCCTTTCTTGTTGTCCCAGAAATGTTTTGTAACATCTATCAGTGATATTGCCACGCGCGTTGCCCAGCGAGCGCATGGCCGTATGGTTACCACGCTTGGCTCTCGCGCAGACGCTCTCGCGCGGAGGCTCCAGGTTCGATACCGCAAAGCCGACTTCTCTTTTATTTATTCCTTCAACTTGACATTCTGGTAAGTTCGAGAATTTTGTAGTCTGGTCGAGTTACGAAGGTTCTGGAGCAATTCGTTTCCTATTAGAGGCCTTAACTGGCATTCATGTAATCAATACTGCGGGATTCCCATTAAAAGCCCCGAGTTACAGTCATACAACTAGAAAAATTGCTTTTCTATGGCTGTAAATGTGTGCTACAAACTCAGTAAAATTTGCGTTTTGTTTCCGTCGGTGCAAAAGGACCAAGGTAAGTAGGATTGATGATGTAAGCGTGCTAACTATCGTCATCAAGACGTTGATGCATAGAGTACCGATGCAACTCTTTATGTAATAAAGAGATAACAACACGTGACACGAAAATCGGCATTTTCTGGACCTCGTACCGCCAAAAGAGAATAGGCTTCGATACAAACATTTTAGTTACGATGGCACTTCCCTCGGTCGTGATTGTTTTCCAGCTGTGTTAGAAAATCTGATCTAGTGCACAACAGCGTATTCAATAGAAATATTCTAGGTTCCGTTACGCAAAGACAGTTGAACAACGAGAAGGGCGATCGAGGATTCACATCATTGAACATGAAAAAGAGCAAATATTTATAGCAAAGAAATCCCGACCAAGCACTGACAAAAAGGGAACCATGTACAAACGCGTTTCTAAAAAAAAATAACAACAAAAACATTTGTTTGTTTTTTAACACATTCGCGCAGAAAATAAAAAGAATTACTCGCGCATACTTAGTAGTGCGCGTCGAAATGCTCCTAAAACGTGGCGCCCTCCTATGGTTCCCCCTTGTGACGTCATTACCTTGCAAACAACAAGTTCGATGGTGTTTGTTATTAGCATGGTGGAAGCTTGAAATCATTGCGCTCTAAAAGGAACACTGCCAACACCGTCAAAATTAAAGTTCTTTCATTCCTCTTATTTCCGTCGACGATAAATCCCCTTTCCGACGTCATACTCAGCGTTCGGCCAATCGTAGAAGGCCGACCACAGCGACGCTTTCGGTCGCGCACGGGGCTAATAGGGCTTTATGGTAAAATTGGCGTGAAACAATGCCGCGGAGCTGGAAACTTGGATTGGATTGTGATAGCTAGACCTTCCTTTGGTTCCCACAGTTGTTAGATAAAAACGCAAACGCTTCCGAAAACGAAAAAAAAAAAAGAATATCAATCCGTTCACGGATAAATGGTTTGGCGCGGTTTGGCGCAGCAAGGCGTAGGCAAGTATAGAAATTGATCGAAGCGTCGAAAATGACGTAGCTGGACCACCCCTGCTGCAGACACGACAGAGAAGTATCTGCGAACACGTCTCGCTCATATGATTCTAAGCATGTTTGCTATTTATGCCCGGAACATGTCTGCACACGCGTTTTTGCGTGTGCAGAAACAGCCGTCAGATAGTGTGACTGCAGCCTGCCTTTTGTGGGTATAGTGACTATAGTCCGACCGCGGCCTAATACGTCGTCCGAAAGACAGTCTGCAGAACGCTGTCTGAGGGGTGTTTCTTCTTTTTATTTACGACGGTCCTTTGGCACATTGGCCGTACCAAAAACTTTCTGCAGACACGTTTCAAGATGTATGCAAAAAGTGCTCAGAAACCATGCGTGCAGGCGTATCCGCGGGTAAGTCTGTCACCGTGTCTGCGGTGGACGCCGTGTCTCGCGTACCATGTATGATCAGTAGGATTGCGGCTTTAGCAATTTTAATGGCAGACACCTCCGGCTCAGAATGGTCGGACGTGCGCATGCGCGCGTTTTCGAGTAGCGAGGAGGAGACGCTGAGCAACCCTCAACAGTAAACCCAACACCTCCTATACTAATCGCCACCTCAAGAAAAAAAGAAAAAAAGCAATTTTTGCGCAATGTTGCTACGCGGCGCGCCAAGTAGTTCTTGTAAGATTTGGTTATCCGAGGCAAAATCGATGTTTTTTGGCGTTTGAAACGCGTATACGGCTTGATAGGGTAAGATATAGAGAATCTTAAATGCACCTACGTACACATCGCGACACTGCTAGTGCGAACACGACATCGGCGCATTTTCGCATTTTACTTCTAAATAGTATTAGCTAGCACGACATTTTATAGCTTACATTATAGAACTAAATGAGCTCTTTCCATAGCAATAATAGCTTGGATGAGATCCCTTGGTTTGAAAGAGAAAAACTGGAAAAAGCGGCGATCGCTTGTTCGCGCTAACAGTGTCGCGCTCTGTACATATCTTAAATATCTGCATAATGGGGAGAATGGGTGAAATTAGTAATGCTCCGCGAAGAGCCGGACTTTTTTTTTTTTACTGATTTCCTTGAGGTGAAAACGAGTGTAGAAAAGAAAGCCGAGGGGCTGAATTTTGAACCTCGCCTACAAAAGGCCAACACGGCGGGGCGCTGTCTGGATACGAGGGTGCGTTAGCGTTTGGCTGGGGTTCGTGAGCTCTTTGATTGGACACGAGTCTCGGCCGAATGATGTCGCGGCACTCGTCTCCAATCCATGACCAGCGTTGGCAAGGCCTCCGACGCGTTCGCCCCCTCCTCGCAACTTGTATTGCAAACGCGAACCATAAGCCACCTGACCCCGACCGGGCAGTTGGAAATACTCTGATGACCAGGCACACTAGCCGGAAGTGGGGAGGGTAGCTACCCCTAGCGGCGTGGGATTTTTAAACGGTCCAAGCCTCTGTTCGTTATACAAGGTCTTTCACCTACGTCTGAGACTGGACTTTAAAAAAAATAAAGGGGGCACTTGGAATAAAGAAACGTTTCCTCGGGGAGGCCGTTATCGATAGCGGCGGATGTCAGGTAGAGAGTGTAAAGTGGTAATGAGTGAATTCATCGGCCCCGTAAGTATGACGTCACCGCTTCAAACAAACCGTTGCTAGGGGCGTTGTAATGGACTTGATTCCGCTCCGAAAGAACGATCGGTCAAAAATCGGACGTGGAATTTAACGGTCTAAAAATGAGAGATAAAGGAAGCCTAGATTTCACACTTACCACGATAGAGGTTTGCCGAGAATTCGCTGATCTGAAATATTTGCGACGGCAACTTGTGGTCCTTGAGAAATTTTGAGATGCCTGTTGTAGACGACGAACACGTGACGAACGCACACGGAATGACTGAAGTATGCCGTCTGCAACAGTTTGAATCCTTTACCCAATGATACGATCTTTACTTTGTATTTATTTGGAACATGGCAGGCCTAAGAAAACTAATCAGGCTTATAAAAATGAATTGGATTTGCGTGCGATACGGGATACTGTCTGACGAAAATCATCACACGTATGGTGATCTGCTAAAAATACAGCGAAAAAAGCATTAGTTTCGAACATGATATCAAAGAAGCCTCTGGCCCTTTTTCTGATATTGCAGTTAACGTGCACTGTAATGAAAGAGCAATTTTTTTGACTCTAACATGAGCAGTTCTAGACGCCAAACTTCGTTTTTCAGGCTCGTAATATAAGTGTGTGTTTCGTGCCTGCCTTGTAATCATCAAACTAAAAAAAAAAAAAAAAAATCAACTTGCTGGTTTTTTTAGTTTTAAGTAAGACCCCAAGCGTGCATGACTGCGAGGGGACGCTTCTCCTTGCCTCTATACTGCGTTTCAGCTTCCGTCCGAGCGCAGCCAAAGCTACGTGTGGCTGGAGCCAATCAGACGCCGGCAATAGGTCACGCGATCTCGCTTGCACGTTTGTATCACTCCGCTGCGCCGCTGGTCGTCCGCGCCGCCCGCGCTCGCCGAGTATTTCGTCTGCTACGGGTGTATCAACGGTATCGTCTGCTACAGGTTTAAAAAGTGCCCTTTCACGTTCCGAAATTTAGTCACAGGAGATGTCAGTACGTAGGCTGGCCGCTGGCGTCCGTGTCCGAGCTTTCCACCTATCTGGCATTTCGGCATAGTTTCGAGATGTAAGTACACATTGCAAGGTGCCCGATGACCCGGCCATTGATGTTTCCTTTATTGTCTGGGTATACCAGGGCTCGAGGCGCAGTCCTTTTCACCAGCTTCTCGGCGTTCCATGTGATTGGCAGGTAAAGGGGTGCCCTGATTTCGCCGCGTATCAGTGAATTGTAGTGGCCCGGACGCTTTTCTTGTTTACAACGTATTCGCGGTACGACGCGACCGGAGTCTCCTGCCGAATTTGAAAGTAGACATTCATCACTACCGCTCGCGCCTGACGCCCAAACGTGCCTTTGCGAAAGGACGTTCTGAAACGACTCGGTGAGTTATTATACGGGAACGAAATCACACAGAAGAGCCGAGCGCTGCAGCCGTGTTGACAGCGGATGTACGCGTTTTCACTAAACCGCATGCATTTACATATATTAATAAGAACATAAGCTTCAGATATTTAATTCCTTTCGTTGCAAAATCATTCTCAGCAGTGCACATCTGGAATTTTGTGCAATGTTTACGCACAAAACAGTTAAAACAACTTTTGCGGACTACTTTGAGGTGCGTAGGAATGCTCCTCTTAATGTTGCGAACCGTCCCTCAGCCTTTAGCTGCGCTCGGACGGAAGCTGAAACGAAGTATAGAAGATTGGAGTTTACTCTTACCACGAGTGTAAAAGATGAGGAGGCCAGAATGACCTTGCCTAGTCAGTCTCGCCCTAGTTCACTAACAAGCATTCTAGGTCGAATGCTCGAGATGCCGAGTGTAGCTAGATAAGAAGCCGAGCGCGGCTTTGTCGACTCACAGCCCGCTGTCACGCCGACGCATCGTCGCTCGCTGCTGCCGCCGTCGACGCTCATCCCTTCTTTTGTTTCTATACTTCGTTTCAGCTTCGGTCCGAGCGCGGCCGATGTAATGAGCCGAAGGACCAATCAAACAGCGAAAGAGGCACAACGTCATGGCGTGCTCTCTGCAGTTGATAGGACCAGCGGGGATTCGCCGTCTCTCTGTGCGTGCTCCTACGCCGCCTAGTCCTATCAAGCGCAGAGAGCACGCCATGACGCTGCGCTTTTTGCACTGTCTGATTGGCCCTTCGGCTTATAACATCGGCCGCGCTCGGACCGAAGGTGAAACGAAGTATAGCCACAAGTTGGCCGATTAAATCTCTATCTTCTGTTTTATGCTTGCTGATCCGTTCCCATCTGCGACAATTTATATCTCTTACGGACAGTTCGTTTGATCCCACAGACGTGCACTGAAGCAACTGTGCTGTCAGAAATCCTTAAAACATGTGCTGGCCTGCACTTCAAACTTGACACATTTCACGTCGTCGTCGTCGTCGTACGTTATTCTGCTTCGCTGTGTTTTCATCTTCTCAAATATTGCGGAAGCGAGCTCCACGGAAAGGCGTTTGCGCGCTCGCGCACCTCGAGCGTCGATCAAAGCTGTGTACGGGCACTCTTCGCTTCCGAAATGCAACAGAAAGTTGACCCCGAGAATAGAAGTTTTGTCGATCGTCATTAACCTCATTCAACTCGGTCGTGTACTCCCTGAGAAAGAACCACTGAGCCCTCGAAGCCATAGTGTCGTCTGCTAGCAAGGCAAAACCAATTGTGAAATGTTATTACGTGCTTTTGTCATTGCTTTATGGTACTAATAAAATATAAAACGTCTTCGTGATTAGATATTGAGAAGTCAAAATGCTTACAAACATTATTTACCTTTTGTTTTCAGACAATTTGTAACCTCATATCGAGCCCCTATGGATTTGTCCATAACAACGGCTTTATGAGCGGTTTGTTTGGAGCGCAGCGCCATGTTGTGACGTCATCACTTACGGGGTCAATTACCTAGAATTCACTAATTGACCGATCTCGCCAAGCGTTCGCCGCATGCGTGACGCCGCCATAACTTTAGTTCATTCACTCTAAAAAAAGCTCGTGGGTCTACTTTCCCGCACAGTACTCGGGAGCTAATCACCGCAACTTACAGAGACACCTCAGCGAATGACGATGCCGAAACTTATGTTTAGACCAAAAAACGCAGTCCGAGTTGTGACACTAAGCAATGAAGCAATGCAAGCGTGACGTTTTGCATTGCCAAACTCAGAAGGCGTTTTTTGGTCTAAACATATGTTTCGGCATCGTCATTCGCTGAGCTTCCTCCGTAAGTTGCGGTGATTGTAGGAAGCAGATGGCAGTGCACGAAAGGGCTCGTGCCGTCACGTGACCTATGCTCCGTTCACCCTTAAGCTGAGACTGCTGTCAATACCACGAGCACGAGAGCTTGAGGTCGCCGCTTTAAAGTCTTCTTCTGCAGAACGAGCGGTCGCGCTAGAAATGCATGTCTCAAAGTCAGGATTGCAGGCTAACCCTCGCTTGTAGCTCCACCGAGGTTGTTGCATGCGCAGAAAGACTAAAGTATCCTCGATGCATTGCGACAGCGGTGGCGTAGTCAAACTGACTGGTGAGATCGGTCCATTGAGTTTGAAAATACTCACCTCAGTCGGCACATTCGAATTAGAAACTCGTGGCCGCTAAGATCACACTGCATGCATTTCTGAGAGACATACATCGGCCGCATGAGCACCCAGTAAACAAGTTCTACTCATGCTCTAGACAAAATACGTACTTTGTGCTCGACGTTTACTTGTACTTGGTACACTCACCAGTTCGTATTCTTTAGACGGCAGGCATCTACAGCCTGGAGAGTATCCGATGATTCAACGACCTCGGTGTCTCAACCTTCAGCAATGCGATCGGGCGTGTCGTATGCTAGCAATCCTAATTTCTGCGAGCGTTCTAATTTTTTTTTTTCAAAACTTGATAGCTTGTTTTGCGCCCAGTATAGCCCTGTATTATCGGACTGACGGCATGCACTCGTACACTGGCTTGTACTCGCAACGCTTTCATCATTGACCTCCATCACGTCGATCCACTGACTCTTCGTCCTCAAATTTACAGCACGCAAACTAACCAACGGTGCAGGGATAAAGAGCTAGTGGAACTGAAACTTCGTTTTCTACGATCGCTCGTACGAAGAGTAGAATAATAAAAAGAAAAAAAGTCTTAGGCACGGTCGCGGAGAGCACGAGGAGTGAAACTCACGCGACTTCCGGTTAACCCACTTTAAGTTACGTAGCTCGATGCCTCCTTTCTGACCGCCCCGACACCTTGCGGTACACTGTTACGTCACAGTGCACGGCGGGAACTTTGAATTGGGCCTCGTATTTCTATTTTTTATAAAAAAAACTACGCAACTCTATAGTGAAACAATTTTTTGTAATGTCCTGATATGCCATTGCAACGTTTAGCGTGAAAAAAAATTTTTTTTTTTGGCGTGTCAGAGGCCCTTTAAAGGGGTCATGAAACGATTTTCCTACTTCTTCCTCCTTAGGTTTAATCCTCAACTCAAATGCGAATTGTGAAATCACGTGGTCGTGACATTCCTTCGGCACCGGTGCGATGACTCCAAGCTTCCAACGTGCTTTTTATGCACACCATAGAACTTGTCATTCCCCAGTGACAATAAGTTCCGTCAGGGCACTTATTGGCCACGAACGCGAATCCAAATATTCGTCGACGGATTGATTGTTGACGAGCGCATACGTCCGAGTGACTCAGTTCTCGTGTCCAATGCGTGAGCTGGGCTCTGCTGACGTCAGTTTGGCGCTGGTGACGCGCTTTTGAAACCGCTGGCTTTTGACTTTCTAGCCTCTTTCTTTGGCCAACTAAACGATATGCGATTAGTAAAGTCCAAATTTAAAATCATTCATCCCAACCCAAAATTCGTTTCATGGCCCCTTTAACGTCACAACTCAGAAGGCGTTTTTTGGTCTAAACATATGTTTCGGCATCGTCATTCGCTGAGCTTCCTCCGTAAGTTGCGGTGATGGCTCTCCGAGTGTTGTGCGGCAAAGTAAACGCACGGACTTTTTTTTTTTCTTTTTAGAGTGTAGGAAGCAGATGGCAGTGCACAAGAGCTTGAGGTCGCTGCTTTAAAGTCTTCTTCTGCAGAACGAGCGCTCGCGCTAGAAATGCATGTCTCAAAGTCAGGATTGCAGGCTAACCCTCGCTTGTAGCTCCACCGAGGTTGTTGCATGCGCAGAAAGACTAAAGTATCCTCGATGCATTGCGACAGCGGTGGCGTAGTCAAACTGACTGGTGAGATCGGTCCATTGAGTTTGAAAATACTCACCTCAGTCGGCACATTCGAATTAGAAACTCGTGGCCGCTGTCCAAATATGCCTTACGCAGTAACGCTGAAAATGGCACTGGCCAGAAGCCCTTGTTTGGCCTCAAGTCAGTGCAGGAAGTAACGTGTTACAACTTAATTGGTGACGCGTTACATTTTGCGGGAACGTTCTAACTTACTTCTAGATTTTAAAATGACTATGGTGCAATGTATTTTCCTTAATAGTTTACAGTAGCGTCTACCCAATCACGTTCCTCGCTACTTTTGATCAATATTATTTTTAATTTTAGCTTGCAAACAAATTGAATCGCATTTCCTAAACTTCACCAAAAAGGGTAAATATTATGTTTTCTTCTCCGCAACATCATTTCTCCAATTCAATAACAAAGAAGAGACATTATATTAATTTGATAACAAACACACAATAAAAAAATTGCAATCACTTTGTAAAAGTTTCATTCTTGTCGAAGCTTGTTTCCCCGGCTCATCGCTGCCAAATAGGACTGAAATCGAAAGTAACGCAAAGGTAACGTTCGTAAGATTTTGGAAGTAACAGAGCTACGGCATTTCGTTACATTTGGAGGACAGTAACGAATCTCAGTAACGCGTCACTTGCTGGCGAATAATCGAAGAAGCTGTTTCGTTACTTGTATTCGGTAACGGGAACAACACTGCCACTAAAAAAAAGGGCGTAGCCTTTACTTCCCTTGTCACATATACGACACCCCAAATCTTCAGTTCGACGTACAGCGCACTGATTTCGAACTCACGGCCCCAACTTTTATGAGAGGCTTTATGACGGTGCGATGTAACATATTAAACAGCTACAGTGCCTATCAAAGACTACAGAAAATAAACACTGAGGTTTTGCAGTAGGGCCAAGAAAGCCCCGGTTACTTTGTTTGAAGTCAGTCACACTTATTTTAGCTATTTTGATAAGTTGCACAACTCGGTTATCAAGCCGCTTGTGAAATTTGGTAGCGTCGGTTCAACGTCAGTGCGCTGGACGTCCAACTGAAGTTTTGGGGTGTCGCATAGGTGACAAGGGGTGTAAGGGCTACACCCCTTTTGTTTTAGTGTGATTCCTCCAGCACGCACTCCTTGCCTTCCGTCGTGCTTCGACTGCGCGAGCACGCTCGAGACTCACGACACACCGAAGCTTCATGGAAGGTAGGAATTGGTAGAAAACTCGCGCAGGAAACGGGACAACTGAAGGGCCTCCTTGCCGTTCGTATCCTGTCAATAGGGACTTTTAGCAAACCGCTACCGTGTTTCGCGTACCGCGCTACCGTAACCTTCGGAGCACGCCTTTTAAGTGCTCGCCCCGCGGTCACGGTACCACCCGAGCGTGCTCTTAAAAGCATGTTTCAGAGCTCCTGTATGTGCTACACGCGGAACACGGTAACGGTTTGCTAAAAGTCCCTAGTGATTGTATAGTCGGCGGACAAACGGGCCGGCATTCTCGTATCGCTGACTAGATTGCGGGCAACTTGGTGTGGAAAAGCCCTAGGGAAAAGCGACACGCCTATCATCTTCAGCTGCTCTGAGAACCAGCGTTAGCCGTTTCACGCGAGTTTTTCATTTTAAACGTCGTGGCATATCTAGGGCCATCGAACCGTGAGATTGTGTGCGCCCGTTCATCCGTCGTGGTTCGATAGCTAAACTTAGCTGGAAAGCTCCAAGCGGTGTATATGATTATACACCTATTCAATTTTCCCGCTGTTAGGGAACTTGGTGTATATGATTATACAGCAAATTTACCGCTAAATGTAGCGGGGAATCTGGAATGTGTGCTTACAATTTTAGACCAACTCAGGTTTTTCCCTCTCTTTAGCGGGAAAAGCTGAATTGGTATAATTATTAATTATGCGCAAGTTCACTTTAAGAAAAATGGCTCCAAACATGCGCGGCGTTCAGGCAGACAGAGAGCGCCGACCTCAGAGGACATGGTGTGTTCAGAGTGGAGTATAGACGCCTTGCAGCAGCTGTGCATGGGCGCCGCCATAACTGACCTTCAGTATTTGTTTCCCCTTATTACGTTTACTTCACTTCATTATTACCATAGCAGGCCAGGTTATTGCCATCTTAGATTTCATTCTGCCTTTCTCCCCAGCATTGGCCTTTGTGGAGGCTCGTCCACACCAATTTCAGTGGCTCGGTATCTCGGTAAAACAAGAGAAGGTCAGCAATGGCGGCTGTATTCTGGCGCGTGTGTAAAGCGTCTATCACGGTTTCATGGAACGCGTCTCCGACCTGTGTGTTTGCTGTCCTATCCCGCCCATGCATCGAGAGTGGACCCGAAGGGGCAACAAACGACGTCACGGCAGCCGGCCTGTCATTTTGTCGAATGCCGCGATCCTGGCGGTCAGTCGTAGAAATTTCGGCAAAAAGATACGAGCGAACGCGAGTGTCACTGTCGTCGCGGCGTCCCAACTCTTCGCTTCTTTTTAGCTTCCATGAACTGTAAATCTGGAGAGCGACCTACGGCAGAACAGGGGACCACAGCACCCACCTCCGCTGTCGTGCCACCGCTAGGATTGCGGCACGACACTTCTATGACGTCACCAGGCGGAAAACGGGGGACCATATACTTAAGGACGCGGTAAATATAGCAGTCGGAGACGCGTTCCAGGCACCACAGAAGAAGTGCAAAGGTCTCCAGATGGTATCGCGTTACCACATAGCTCCTTCAGTATATAGATCCACACACTGTTTATAAACAAGTCACCGTTTGCCCACACCAGCTGTGGACATTGCGCGCACGCAGAAGCCAGATTCCCGTGAAGTGAAGCGTGTGCGCATGCGCAGTGCCCACAGCAGCACCCCCGCAGTGCCATGACGTCAGGTAGTCGAGTGTGTGCATACGGAGCGCAGGCTTCGTCCGCTTCTTTTGCAGGGTCGTGGTGACGTCAGAACGCCGAGCTTTCATTGGTTCTGATCGAAGGATAGTGGATATAGACCTCAAGACAGCTTGCTTTGAGGTCTACCCACTATCCTTCAATCAGAGCCAATCAGAGCTCGGTGTCTTTTTGACGTCACCACGAACCCTGGCTTCGCGACTCGCTCTTCGGCGTTCTTTTCCGCAAATGCTGCAATCTCATTGGCTGAGGGGCGGCAATGAGATGCTCGGGACTCGCCACGCCTTGAAATTCTTCAGCTCTCAGTGACCATAGCAACCAATTAGAAAGCATAGTTTTTTTTTTTTTTTTATTATTCTGATTGACTGATGTCAGCCATTATGGCTGACTTCATAAGCCAATTAGAAACCTCGATTAGCTAGATTCTCCACTTCGAGCGGACGCTATGGAAATGGAATGCGTTACTCTGCTGGGCCATTCGGTGACTTTCTCTCTCTCTCTCTCTCTCTTTCTAGAGAAGACATCACAGCAAATAGCAGACAACCAGAAGTATAGTGCTGTGTTATTCGCTCCGCTGTTCCTCCGCTTCCTGCATCACCGCGCCGTATTGTTCTCTCTCCCTCTCTCTCTCGTTCTTACTTCTTTCAGTTTGTATTTGTGGTTAGCTATTTTTTCTTCTCTTTATCCTTAGTCTGTTTTATTCGAGGAGAAGCGAGTAGATAGCACGCGAGAGCTCGTAGCGATGTCCTGCATGTACGCTTCGTTGACGCTGCAAACAGCCGCGGAATGCTTCCTCGCGGATAAAGTAGAAAAGTAATGTTCGCGTGAGTTTGGTGCGTTTCCTCGTTTGTTAGCGCCACCAGGGGCAAGGCACCGCAATTCGCATACCTGCACGTCCTCTATACAGCCCGTAGCTCCCGCTCACATGTACATTTGAACGTTGCGAACACTAAAACAAAAGTACACACGCGTATTCATCACCAACAGCACAATCACAAAAAAAAAGCACTACTAATCAACGCTGAAGCCATGGCGCTGCTGTACTTGGCACAAGCGCAGACGATTCAGTTCGCCCGAATCTGGTGTGGTCAGTGCTTCCACCGAGTGTGGGCAAACGCGGACTTGCTTGTAAACAATGTGTTTGTCTTACACGCAGTATTTTAAAACGTTTACGAAATCAAAGCCCACATGTGTTATAGCCCAGCCCAGCACGTGCGCGTTCGTCGTTTCAGAAGACGAGCATAGCACGCGCCAACGTTACTAGAACAACGCAGTTGGGAAACTGCCATACACTCTTAAAGGGATACTGATCCAAAGAATTTAGTGTCCATAATAAGAGGCGCACGTTCTATTCACGAGCCAGCAGCCGCCGGTGTGCGCGAGCACACGCCGCGAAAATGACGTCTAAGGCCTCCATTCGCGCTTAAGAGGACAGTGAGATGCAAGGGCTTCGGGCCAAAGGAGAATAAAGACAGGCTTTTCATCTCTACAAGGGAAAGCTACGTGCTTGCTAGACTAATTATTCGCTTACCTTTTACTCCAGACACCACTGTGTAGATGAAAAACTTGTCTTTATTCTCCTTTGGCCCGAAGCCCATACATTTCACTGTCATCTTAACCGCGAATGGGGGTCTTTGACGTCATTTTTGTTGCGTGTGCTCGCGCACACCGGCGGCTGCTGGCTCGTGGAAAGAACGTGCGCCACTTATTATAGACACTAAATTCCTTGGTTCAGTATCCGCTTTAAGGCCGGTTCAGACACTTGCGTTTGAGTGCGTTTGACTGCGTTGCGTCGAGAACTAAAAGCGAGTCACCGGCACATATGTTTTTCGTATGAAGCGTGGAATCCAATTCAAGGAATCACCTTGGCACGCGATATAAGCAGCAGAAATGTCCTGGTTTCTCGCTGCCGCAACGCAGTCAAACGCAGTCAAACGCAACTGTCTGAACCAGGCTTAAGTCCGGTAACGGCTATTTTGGCGTGAAAAAGTGCCTCTTTTTTAACGGCTACTCGCGGCGTTACATGCCACGCCGATATTGGCGTTACAAAAGTCACGGCAATAATGACGTGACTTCTGTGGCGCCGTTAAGGCGTTACATTTTTGGTTCGGTAACGGCTATTTTGGCGTGAAAAAGTGCCACTTTTTTAACGGCTACTCGCGGCGTTACATGTCACGCAGAGATCTGCATTACAAAAGTCACGCTAATATTGACGTGACTTTTGTGACGCTGTTTAGGCGTTAAAGGCGGCTGACACTTTTAGGCTTAAATTGACGTGAAAAGTGTGACCCTTCGCAACGGCTAAAAGCCAATTTGTCGCAATGAAAATTGGCGTTACAATCAAAAATACCGTTGTGCGTGTATACCTCTTCTAAAAAGCAAGACGGCGGCATTCGATCTCTAATCTGTTCAAAAATGCTAATGTCGGTAAACGCTTTCGAACCCGAAATGCGAACTGCAAAGGGACAAACTACTAAGCATTATCCCCGCGTGCTTTGCGCTTCTTGAATAAAAAGAGATCACAGTCTCTTGCAATCGCTTGTTTTTTTTTTTTATGGCGGTCGGAGCACAAATAAGAAACTATACGCAAAAATCGTATGTCAACTCGAAATATACTAACAAGAGTCGAAAACGAGAATAACTGAGTTTCGACAGTTTATTGCGGAAGTTTAAAAAATAAATAAAGTTTTAATTCCATGATTAGTGGTGACAGTGGGGTACATCACGGCAATTTCGTTCTTTATATTTATGAGATGCTTAAGCCTTTTGTCTTTAAGGGTGAACAGAATGCAAACAGGAAACGGCGTTCTATTTCTGAAGAAGGTGGAGATTCTGAAGGATGTTGCGGAGCCTCAAATTAATCCAGCGAGGTTCAAAGTTTGCGGCGGCTTTAAGCACAATTTGTAAATTTTAAAAACTGCCAAACGCTCACGTAAAAACGCAACACGCCCATGGCTTGCAGGCGCGTGCCCACAGTATAAGCACCAGCCGAACGGAGATGCAACGTTCCCACTTCCACAGGGGCCACTTGTCTCTCTCATAAACTCCTGACAGTCGCAACCTTCATGGCGACAATGGCCGCGCACTACGAGGAATGTCTGCGGACGTGAACATCGCAGCGCAACTCTTCCTTCCGGTCCGTAAGTTCGGAGACAAAGACAATGGCGAGGCACCGAATCCGAGTCCGACACTCTGTTGTGCGCCTTCTCGTGGCGAAAAAAGAAGCCGTGGGTTAATCCACAAATCGCCGAGTAGCCGACACCCCCGCCCCCTCCTTCCCTCTAAAAATGTATAATGGACAGGTCCTTCTTAACACGTTCCGTCATGTTAGCTGTCGTTAAACCGAGTGCTCTCGCGCCAGACCTTCAAGGTCAACCGTGCCCGGGCCCCGGGGCCGGCGCTTTGTCGTTTGTTTTGCTCGTAGCACTGCCAACACACGCTGCCTCCGGCGGGACCCGAACTTTGAAATTGTACGTTTATTATTTTTGTGCTCTGAATTTAGCCGTTACTCGTTCTATCGGCGTTACATTATCAGCGTGACAAACAGCTTGTAACGCCAATGATGTGAAGAGATCTTAAAGTCACGGCAATAAATGATGTTGTAACGCCTAAGTGGTCTAAGGTGACGTGGAAACGCTGGACTGTGATGGCTACTTTCACGGTCAGTCTCTTGTCATGCCGAAATCCACCGTATGTCACGCCTAAATAGGCTGTAGCCGTTTCATTAGCCGTTACCGGACTAAGAGTGTAGAGCCTGCTCTGCAGAAGTGGCGCCGATCCTTATCCCAGTACCGAGCTAATGGCGATCGCAACGCTGCCATTCCTCCCGCAGCGGCCACTCGGGAAACTGCACGTCGGTGAGACATGGTTGTATAAAAACAATATTAATTGTGCTGCCAAACCTTATAAACTAAAGATTTTAGAAAACGTCACGCGACTATCATTTTGTACGAAACTCCAATAAAAGTTCATACAAAAGGATTTTTTTCCGTTTGTTTTTACGCAAAAAAAAAACGCTTCCTAAAAGCTCAAGGTGACCAGAGTACAGAAAAGAAAAGATTAAGCCGCCATCTTGGCACCTCGAGCCTAGGAGTTTCGGTACTCTGGGAACATTCAGTGACTCTAGCAGTAGCCATATAATGGTGAATTCCGTTCGCAGATCTCGAGCGCTCCAAAAGCGCTCCATTTGGAGCGCGCAGATTCCGCTCGCAGATCTGGCTCGAGTTGGTCATCTTCCGCTCGTAGATCTCTGGCAGCGGCCGCTCCACGGAGCGCCCCAAACCCCGCCGAACTTGCTCTGCGGGATTTCACAGATCTTTCCGGAAGTTGACAGAGTGGCCCACGTGATTTCCTTCTAAATCGGCAGTGCGCATGCGCGGTGAGGTTGGAGGTCGGCGGGCGGGTCGGGTCGTCGAGTTGGATCTGTTCGGGTGCGTCGGTTGTTTACGCGGGATTGTGACGGCTCGAACGCTTCTACCTCGCGTAGATCAGGGATACAAAGCCGGGACTGTGGAGCGTGGTAAATCGTAAGCGCTGACATCTGTGATCGTGAAAGGAAGAACGAGAAAAAGAACGACAGAAAAGCCGGAGGCAGACGCAAGGTTAAGCCTGTTCATTTTGCAGCCAATGATTGTTTACCTTTTCACACTGCATTCCGCCGGCGTTTTCCCGTGCAATAAGGCAAGAAGAGATTAGGCAACGACCGAGCAAGTGATGGTTTGTTACCTCTGTGTTTATTAAAGTCGTACCAGAAATCTGAACTCCACCGCTGGCAATCGCTGTCCGTGCCCCGCCGCTTCGAGGCGGCCGAAACCGCGGACGTCTTCGTTATTTGTAACATGGGCGCCGTGGTACGTATAATTTCGCCCGGCCTGTGTCGCGTGTTATTTCTGCAGCTAAGCAGTGACAGTTGTCACTGGTAGTCGGAAAGATCAGTCGGCTGAGGCGTTGGTGGGCTTGTCAAGTTCGAGCAGCGGCCATTTTGAACGGCGGAGGGGGAAGCGGTGGGGAGGTGTGTCGGGGAGGTCGCTCCAAAAATGCAAGTTTATCTTCCCCTTGTCGATTCGGAGCGGGTCCCACAGAGCGGAATTTCGCCTCCCTCGCGGATTTTGGAAAGCGCTCCGGATCTACGAGTGGAATTCACTCTAAGGCATCTTTCGCGTTTCAACTCGTCGCTAAAGGGTGCCGCTGAGCTCGGTCTCGGTGGACGCCAGCGGCCCAGGTTTCAACGGGTAGTTTCCCAACTGAGCGTTCTAGTAACGTTGGCACACACCATACGCGACAGCTGGGAAGGGCACCGGCCAGAAGTCTTTTTTTTTTTAGAATGATTTACATTGCGAATTATATAGTGCACTACACGATGACGACGTGACGGCGGATGGTGCAACTTTTCGATTGGCAGGGAGCACGTGGAAAGAACGTTCGCGCTGCACAACTTGAGAATGCCGTCCCAGGTAACACTATTTTTGAGTCCAAATTTGCTTCTTGTTCGAGAATTTAGGTCTTTAAAAAGCCCGAAGAAGCCAGGGTAGAGCCAAACTTGACGTTCTTCGGCCAGAGTCTGGTATCTTGGCCCTAATTCGCCAAAGAAATGCCAGTTATGCTTCGCTGCTGATATAGTTTGGCTGCATGCCATTTGGAATCTTTGGACCAAAATTGTCAAACAAGACTTCACTTTTGTTGTTCGCTTATCACGTGTCAACTTTGGGCCTAAATTGCCACACAAGTGTAAGATCTAGCCTTCACTGCTGGTTCTTCGTTTCAAACGTCACATCTTTGGCTCAAGTCTGGCACTGTGCAGTCACGTGGAGAGCCAGAGAAAAGCCACAAAGCGTTTCTTTGGAGTGCTACCTGGGATTAGCTCAATCCCTACCCTTGCGAGCTTTGAACTGGATGGGCACATTATACCGGTGTGCGGTCATGTATTCCACCCACTACATGACGTACACACACCGAGTCACTGTCAGCAAGATTAATTTAAAACAAAATTTCCGTTTTTTCTATCTTCTCTCATCAAATTAGAAAGCTGTCGCCAAGTCTACTACAGTCTGTTCCGACACAGGATCCGCAGTAGAAACTCTACCTCTACCTCTAACTTTCTACATTCGATAACACTTGGCCGTCTCGTAAGCACGCGCGGCCAAAGCCCGGTGATAGGCAACGCGAGTGCCTGCTGGAGGTGGCCACTATACCGCAGATCATATGCTGCGACAGACTATGGTATGGTGCTTTTTAGACACATCTTAGAACTGATAAGCTTAGTCTTGTCGTCTCGAGTAGGAACCACAAGGGGGTGCCACCAAAACACCTCGTCGCCAATGCTCCTTCTCACTAGTTGTCCTTAGCGCTGGCGAAGACATCATCGAGAGAGCGTGGTTTCCTATAGCGCTTTCTATCCGCGAGTGCTCCTGCATTCAAGGTGGTCGGCAGAGCCACGCTTTCGCGCCCGTGCCTTTTGCCAGCAGCAGTAAAGACAACGTGCGAGGTAGTATTGGTGTCTTATGGTCAGTGTTGGATAAAGTACACCTAAAAACTACTTTAAGTAAAGCACAAAGTAAACGAGAGGTGATGTGCTTCAAGTAATGTAAAACACGGGTGCAATGTATTTGAAGTACTGTAAACACAATGAACTTTCAAAGTAAAGTACAATTACTTTTCAACACAGTCTTTCATGATGCCCTTTTATTCCCCTGTTGGGGAGGCGATCGAACAGACACGCCAGTAGCGGTGCACTTCAGCTGCGGGGACAACAAACCGTATTTTCTTGTTTGTTTTTGATCTGAGAAATCAAAGTTGACGATTCAAAGGCCGCTCCTCGTGCGACCAAAGCGCTGGTCAGAGCGAAGCGCTCGTGCCCAGACCGTGCTTGGTGAGGTTCATTTTCTTTGTTATGCTGTGTTAGTAAACACCGGGCTGTGGGGACAAGTAAAGCCCCTCCATGTTTTAAAAGTAGCGCAAGGTCGTCGATGCACGAGGCACGTGGAACCTTGGGAAGATTATGGGGGCACAGCGCTGCACTGAGCTATACTCTAAAAAAAGCCCGTGCGTCTACTTTCCCGCACGTTCGGAGAGCCAATCGCCCCTTCTTACGGAGGCAGCTCAGCGAATGACGATGCCGAAACATATGTTTAGACCAAAAAACGCAGTCTGAGTTGTGACATTAAGCAATGCAAAACGTCACGCTTGCATTGCTTAAAGGCTAGCCCACATGGCGCGTTTTTCCGGGCGTCTAGACGCGCGTCTCAGCTTGGCGCGCGCGCTAAGCCAGACGCGTGCGCCCGCAGTCAAACCACACGCAGCGCTACCAGGCACCGCTTCGCGTCTGCGTTTCCGAAGCGTCTGTCCAACGTAGCCAGACGCGCTTAAGAAACAAAAGCAAATTTTAAATAGAAATCGCGCGTCAAATGATGGCTAGATGCCGTAATATTTAGTTTTATTAATAGTAAGCACGCATTTTTATCACAGCAATTACAATGAAGCTCAATTTCACTTATTTTCATCCTTTTAGTGCGTACGCCTGATCCACCTTTCGGTTCTCGTTCCTGATGAGCGTAGAATACCCCTCGCAGAATTGTTTCAGGGTCGACAAAGCACCATTTTGTGATGCAAATTTAATGATACCAAGTTTGGGGAATGTCCTTTGAAGTCGGGAGTTGTACTTTCCTCGGAATGTAGCAGAACGAAATACTTCGAGTAAAGTACAAGTACATACTCAGAGTCAGAGAATACACTTCAAGTAAAGTACAAGTTTTCTAAACCTACTTGAAGTAGTATTTTAAGTACAATGTATTGAAAGCATTTCCCAACACTGCCTATTGTTAGTCGGGACCACCATTTCGGAACCACTGATCTAGGACGCAAAAGGTTCGACCAATTTCACCAATCCGAATCAAGAGCTTCGCGTTGTATATAGAGCTTACTTGTACGCACGAATAGAGATATGAAAAAGGAAGAATATTTTTAGCGATTTGGCTCATACTACGCGTGACAAACTGAAAGAAAAAAAAAAACCTGCAACTTTTTTTTTTTTTTTGTGGAATGGAGAGCATAACGTTTCGCCTCCTTTGAAACGCTTTGAAAAGCGCACCTCTTCTAGATATCCCGAATTCTCGAGTAATCACCGCGTTGGCGCGCACACCCCGCTACGAACGCAGAAGTGGTGCTACCTGCAAAACGAGAATGTATAAGGTAAGAATGAAGAATCTGGGGCGCTACACGCCTCCGAAATGTGGCGAGAAGAATAATATCCCCAGTAGCAGCGTGAAAAACCCAAACTCAAATTCCGCGCGAGCCTTTTTATTGTTCCGCGGCCGTGTACGCGGCTTTATTTATTTTGCAATTATTATTTTCCCGCAGCAATCACCGTCATTATTTATTGCCAGCCCGGCGCTTTCGTCGAAGCTCTAGCCGTGAGACAGTTTCCTCAAAACTTTCTGGCACACATTTCCCCTTTTTTTTTTCTTCCCACCGCCTCTCGTTTATTTTGGAGGACGGTATCTGGACCGTCAAACTGTATAAAACGCTGCGAATTGTTTTTTTGTTTCTCTAAGTTCTCAATATAGCAGCGCGCAACACTAATATAATATATATATATATATAATATATATATAGATATACAATATATATATATATATAATATATAATATATATATATATTATATATTATAATATATATATATATATATATATATATATATATATATATATAGCTTATTTTAGGCTGTCTAGGTGTACATACGCGAAACTAAGGTTTGTTAATCTTGAACCCCAGTCGCAGTGTTGGTGCATGATACAAAATACACGCAGTGCGCTTCAGACAGTAGTGAGTTTAGGGAGTTCCGCATGCGCTACCGCAGAAGAGTCGCACATGCGCTTCAAAACATATGTGTATACATGTCTAACAGGTTGAAAGGCAGTTTATGTATGACCAATTTGACAAGGCCGTCTTACAAGGAAGAAACGCGCATCGGACAATGTCTGGAGACTGTGGGTGGATCGGTGGCCGAGGGGGTTATTAACGCGCCGCTGCAGCCTCGGAGATATTACGTGGAGCGAAAGCTCGCGTTGCAGAAACTTGCAGGGATTCTGGTTTCAATGTCCACCCCCCGATCCGTTTCGATCTGGATGCGCATTGTACCGGCGTGCGGCCGTGTATCACTACTGCGTGGTGCACGTTGAAGAACCCAGGCTAGCGGTTGTAGAGCACTCGCTATATTGCTCATGTACAGCTGAGACACCAGGCGCCCGTTGAGGCAGACTAAGTTCAGGTTGTATAAACATACACACAACTCAATTTCTACTTTCTGCAGACTGCATGACGTAGTACAGTGATGTCTCGTTAATATGGACACCTCCATTCCCGTAAAAAAATCGTCCATAATGTGAGTTGTCCATAATAACGAGACAAAAATTCATGTATTTTCCCAGTTTGTCCCCGAAAGTGGAGTCCATATAGCGGTGTGACCGCGACTTTATGCTGTATTGTGTACTATAGTATAGAATTTACTCTCCGTAAGTACGAAAGACAGCCTCAAGGCCTTCATACCAACTTAACAAATCTAAAAAAAAGTGTGATTTTTATTAATTTTTTTTATTTTCAAAAGTAAATTACGCATCACTGAACAGTCATTCTCCGTACCAATGTAATGCTGCGGGTCCAAACCAGGTGGCAACGTTTCAGAGCTTGCCGTTAACCGATTCAAAGGTTACAAACGATTTTCGGAAATTTTCAGTGGGAAACAAGTGGGACCGCCGATCGACCGGCGCCATGGATACATAGAGAAAAATGGCATGGGCTACCGAAAATGGGCCCAATTTTCATACTGAAAATTACGCGAAATCGCTTATTTAACAGTACCATTTCAACAAGATAACTGCGAGCTGTGAAGCGTTGGCATCTGGTCCGGATCCTTAGCGCTACATTTGGACGGAGCCTGAACGTTCGGCAATGCGTGCTTTATATTGGAGACAAATAAATAAATAAATAAAACATATATATATATATATATATATATATATATATATATATATATATATATATTATATATATATATTTATACTGTAAACGACTTAATTTTTCCGGGCTCAAATTTTCGCGAATCGGGACAAAGCTGGAAATTTGGAAATTATTCGCGGGTTGTAATTTTCGCGAATCGAGTGTAGCTTCGTAGCGTTCACATATTGCCCGAATCGTTCGCGGGACGTATATTTCGCGAATTGTCGGCGATTCGCGAAATTCGCGAAAATGAGGTCCTCGCGAAAATTTAGTCGTTTACAGTATACATTTTTTGAGACATCCGGTTCCACGAATTTGCCAAAGCAGGCCACTCGACCTCAGGATGGGGACAAACGCATCCTGTTTTCAATTACCACTCGTTCCTCGGTATCGAGCTTTAGAGGCTAGGTCGCTCAAGTTCGCGCTGCGAGTTTCCCCTCCGTTGTACACGTTTACCATATACCGGGTGGCGCCATGATGATAGGAGCTGCGAACCGTCTAAATAAGGCACGCGCACTACACTCCTTTCATCTCCAGACGGAAAGCTGCTAAAGCCCATGGAAACACATACAAATGCAAACACAAATGGTGATAGCGTAAAGCGTAAAAGCCGCGTTCACATTCCTGATACAACATACAACACAATACAATACAATACAATACTATACAATACAACAATAACATACAATAAACATATATTGCAATATGCATATAAAGTTCTGAGGCGTGTCCTTCGTTGCATGACAGTCCTGTCACGTGGTAAAAATTGGTCATAGAAAAACAGCCTGCAGACATTTCCGAAGCGTACATGTGTATGTAGAAGGCATGGCTGGAATATGCGTGGGACGCGGACGCAGATAATTCAAAGAAATACCCTCTTCAAAGAACACGTACCGTGCCTTTTGCAGTCTTGCACACGTTACTCGAAAAGGGAAAAAAAGTAATCGATTACAAGTACTCTGGCTTAAAAAGTATTCAATTAGATAACTCGATTACTCGAAATGAAAAATAATGGCCCTTTATCTGAATAACAAAAGTAACCTTTACAACTTCTCCGATTACTTCAGATTTTCAAAACGACAGAGTTTTCTGCCGGTTTGAACACGGGTCTTCCTTACTGTCCATTACTAGATTAGGATCATCAAATCATAAATTACTTTCTTCATTCACCGATTTCAGTAAGCCACCCTCCTGTCGGTGATTTGGTTCGACGATTGATTGGTAGCAAAGTTGTACGAACAAAGAGAACCATTAGAAAGGGTAGGGAAAAAAATTACGGTTTCGAGTAATTTTGATACTTCCAAGAGTAATCAGATTACAGTTATGATAACGATTACTTCCTAATAAATGTATATAAATAAGTACATAATTACTTCAAAAAGTAATCATTACAATGAGTAATTTGATTACTTGTAATGAGTACCATACATGTCTGGTCTTTTGAGTATAAGACGCATGACTGCGACTTTGCACATACGAGCAAAATATTGTTCGTGCGGCGTGTTACTTACAACTAGACATGTGTAGATCGCAACAGTGAGTCTTTTTTCACTATTATGAGTTTTGTGTTGGCTTCGTTTTTCCACTTTCGTTGCGCGACAATATATATGTTTAGATCTGTTCACCTTTACCGAGAAACGGGAACGGGCATCGTCAAACTAACCTGTGTCTCGACTTTTCGCCCGTGCCTTCGTCGCCAGTACGCGTTTGTATATAAACCAAAAATAAACCGAATTTGAATTTGAATCGAGTTGCTGAGTCCGACCACCGCGATGACCGAGAGCCGGTTGGCTCCGGGTGCTTCCGGAATATCTATACCGGGCTGTTTTGGAAAAAAGTAAATGGTGTTTTTCTCACCGGAAAAAAACAAATTACTTACGGATCGCCGAATGCCCGCCTTCCACCCGCAATGTGGCGCTGGAGCAGTTTGGACCAGATTTCAGTGTCTCAGAACTAACCGTTATCTTAGTCAATCAATCAATCAGCCAATCAATCAATTTTATTTACATCATCATCAGATAGTGATGTGGGCTGCAGAGGCAAAAAGTCAAAGCAGTTTTTACTTGACAAGGCCTCTGCAGCCTTACAATTGGCATACGGTAACAAAGACAACAGCAACCAGGGAAATTCAGACAAGTTACATGGGATGGCAAAAAATAAAAACACTTATATGATCAACACTTATATACTGTATTTCTGTAGTCAAACGTTTTACACGATTTCCAGACATTTTCAGTAAGAAAATGAGACGGTTGCACCGCGTTGGTCACCATTTCCTGATTGAAAATTTCCGAAAATCGCATATAACTTTTGAATGAGATAACGGTAAGGTTCTAAAATTCCGGCCTCAAGTCTCAACCGCTAGCCCCAATATTTGGGCGAATACGCCGTAGCGTGTTCATCGATGCGTATAGTTTAATTTCTTTTTTTATTTTTGGCGGTGAGAAAAAGACACGCTCCTCTTTTTTGTCTCCAAATCCCCGGTATTTTTGATTGGGACTGGTCATGGTTTGCGTCGTCTGCCAGTTGAAGCAGATAAAATCCGCAAGATGGCAGCAGCGTCTAATTAAGGATTTGCGGATGGGAAATTAAGACCGGAGTGTTTCTCGAGGGAAAACGTCCGTTATCTGAGGACCTTATCTCAATTCCCTTTCAATCTTTGCTCACAACACGGAGGACAACAACAGCAAACACAGCACACGACAGTAAACAAAGCAGCATACGAAACAAAAACTAGTTAAACTAGCAGACGACGGGCGCTGCCTCTGATGGTGCTGCTGCTGGTGTCCTGTCCGCATACTCGGGGAAAGATAAACAAGGCGGGTATTAAAAATTCCGAGAGGGAGGGGAATTGCTTTTGTGGAAAGGCGGCCCCTGCGTAATTGGGCTTTGGGACAAGGAAGAGACGTTTTAAGACGCCTGCACGGCTCGCCATTGTTCGGCCACATTCCTTTGTTCTCTTCTGTTGTTTCCAGTCTCTCTTGTTTCTGCCGACGTCACGAAGGTTTGCACACTCGCCGTCTGGAAACTTTGTGACGGAAACGGTGCTTTTTCTTTTTCGTCACAAAGACTGTTTTCAGTCACAGCGTTTGGTAAGCAGACGGTAAACGTAAGAGGCGTCCTGACGTCGCTGGCTTCCTGGAAACACACAAGACCGCTGCAAGGGCTGGATATATACTATCCCGAGTCCGTGACAGAAAATGGAACCCAGTCTCTTCGTCAAACCAATAAATGAGACATTGTGGGCGCCTGTAACAATATCAGTGAAAAAAAAAAAAAAAGAACAAGAAAGCTTGCGAGCAAGAAATAATATATATTGTTTTTCTTGCTGACAAGTTCTGTTGTTGTTTTTTTCATTGACGTCCACAAAAAGTCGAGACTGGATGTCAGCTGACGCTGACGTTCAGTGTTGACTAGTATCACTAAATAAAGCTACGCTTTATTTAGTGACACTAGAGTCACTAAATTCATTCATTCAACACTAGAGTCACTAAATAAGCGTAGGTTATTTAGTGACTCTAGTGTTGACCTTCGTGGCACGCGGCGACGCGTGTTTTTAAAACGTCCTCCTATCCTACCGCTTTTTTTTATTCAAACGCTTTTGACAGTCAGCGATCGAAGTCTTTTCAAAGCGACGCGGCGTCCCTTTTTCTGCCTCTACTGGTGTCTGTCTTTGTGGTTGTTTACGAAAGGTTTTGGCAGCTGGCCAACTCGACCATCCTCCACCGTGTCGCGCGGCTCCCGCGACGAACGCTCGTGCAATCCGAGTTACCCTGCGTCGAAATGCAATCACGCTTAAAACAACTGACGGCTGGCTGTATTTCTATTTGGACCGTTTCGATCAATTTGACCCACGCAGAATTGCGTTTTACGAAGAACGCAGCCGGCGTTCACGTCCAGTCTCGGCTTGGGGCCCTAATCTGGACACTTGGCGAAAAAGTCGGCAAGAAATCTGGCGGCTTTGATTGGCCGGCGCCAAGGTCAAGTGCGGCGTTAGCCAATCACGGCCGCCAGATTTCTCGCCGAGATTCCCGCCAAGTGTCCAGATAAGGGCACCTGGTATGCGCCGTGGCGTGTTTTCGAAGAGTCGCCTAGTCACCCTTTACTCCCTCTTTTTTTTTTTTTTTGCGACGTCACAGGAGTCACAGATTGAGGCGGGTGCGGCGTCGTGTGGGCCGACTCACGCCACGCACGTACGCAAAATCTGAGCTATGCTCCGTTTCACTTTTAAGTCCGACCGCAGGTACGCCACCATCCGCTGGAGCAAATCAAGCGACGTCAAAAGTGAATCGTCACGGCACTTGTCTTCTTCGTGTGAATGCCGTCACCGGCTAAACCAATCACACACTAAAAAAAAAAAAAAAATCGCAGGATCGGGGTGCTTTTACTCTGCGTGATTGGTTGCACGCATATAGACACTCCGCACGAACACTATGCGGAGAGAAACTGGACGAGAGGAGGAGATGAAAGTGTGCAGTGACGTCATCTTTTCAGGGGCTCGGTGCTTTGACATCACTGCACCCTCTTATCTCCTCCACTTCTTCACTTCCTCTCTCAGCGTGGGTCGCTCAGCACCTCCAAGCGTCACTAGGGAGTTTTCGTAGATCGTTTTCGCCGACCCGCAACGCCCTCCGCAACCCGCTACGATACCCCGGGACACTACAGTCAAGGCAATCGGCGCGCGGGCGCAGTAGGAACTTCTTCGTTACGGAGGGCTTAGCGGAGGGGGAAACGCGGTCTACGAAATCTCCCTACTAAAGAAGGCCACCGTAAAAGGCAGAGATTGGACGCGACTATACGGCATCAGCGTTCGGCTATCGTGTTCTCGCTGATTGGACACGACGCCTAGCAGAACGCTGACGCCGTAGTCCTATCCAATATCTGCCCTTTACGGTTGCCTTCCTTAGTGACGCAGGAATGCGGCACTTATAGCTTTCTTATCTAAGCGGTGTTGGTTCGCCGTGACTCGATCGAGCTCTCTGGGGGTTTCGTTACATCGTAGTTACAAGTTGTTTTGCGAGTGTCACACTTCTTCACAATCGGGTAGTATAGAAACACGGCTATCTTGTCCGGTGCTCTTGCGCACACTCGTTCAGCGAGGGAAAACGCTCAATGGGGCCCTGTAGAGTACAACGGCGTGCAACAATTTCTCCGCGGGGACTCCTCCATCCAGCGGATACCCAATTTGCGAGTGGAAGCGAGCAATGGCGTCGCTGTCATTTGGTGGCACTGTTCGCTGTAACACTTTCAATTTTATAGCGCAGTTTTGCGTAATGCTTTATATATATATATATATATATATATATATATTCGAGCGGGGACTGCTCTGGTCCCCGCTCGAAACGTCGTAATAAACTTCGTATTAGTAACTCCTACACATCTTTGACTTACCAACTTTTTCCGGTTCATTGTTCTATATTTATCCTACTTTACCTCTCTCTCTCTCTATATATATATATATATATATTTTTTTTTTTTGGCCGGGGGGGGGGGGGGGGTTAATAGCGTAGTGACATATTTCACTTTGTAGACTGTGTACAAAATTAAAGGGACAGTGCAACGATAGTCAATTGGAATGTCTTCTTTTTAATTTACATGAGCTTACTGGCACTAGTGGCACTCGAGGATACTCGCACGCAACGCCACTGACCAAGAAACTCCCTCCTTGCGGTCGAGGACAAAAGCGAGCGTTTCCTTTCAATCTCTCCCTCTCAAGACTTGAGGACCTAGCTGGGGGATCGCAATACCCCCAATGACGATATTTGAATGCGGTTCATAGATTGGACCCGAGCATTACGGGGGAACCCGACTTTGGCTCGTCATAATCGATTGCTCGACAAGCATTCGAGCCCGTGTCCAATCGCAGCAATGACGACAATAGCCGAGCCATAACAATGTCTGGAACTCAGCGCGTGTCCTGTGCTTTGCCAACCCCAGCGCGTGGCTATGATGGCTGCATATAATCGGCTTCAGATCAGTTCTGGCTGCCAGTTGAGCGGGTGAACGGTGCTCGTTTTTCTTTCATTTTTTTTCTGCGACTTCGTTGGTGTGTGGTGAAAAAGGAATGGGTGTTTCATAGGTCATTAACGACAGGGGTTCGTTCTAAGCTGTATTTGCGAAAAGTACAAAACTCGTTGCATCGCCCCTTTAAGGCGTGTAGCCACAAAATAAAGACATGTACGAAAACGTGCATGTGCGAGGTGATGTGCCAAACGTCCATGCCGCAGTCACGTTGGCCGATACACCACACAAAAGATGTTTACTGCAGACACAATGACAGAATTAACTGTGAACATGCCTAAAACGCCTTCAAAGTATTTTTTTTTTAATTTGTACGTTTGGAACATTATACAGATAGCTTTTGTACGATCCATGTGACAGGACCGAAGAAAGAAACACGTCTCATTGTCCGCAGAGTGTCTTTTGACGTACTAGCAGTGCGAACTCGACTCAAAAGGGCTTCGGGTGCCCTGCACATGAGGTTTTTCGAGTACCGGACAGATATGCATAAATATACTTAGAAACAGCACTGCCAAAATCAAAAGGAGAACTAGAAGCCACTAAAAGATAAAATCTATCGCTACCGTCTTCCTGGAAGAACGCATGGAGATGCATGGCGCGATTGTCGCGAAAACAATCGGGCAGTTAGAAGCGTCGCTAAAAATGAGCAAAAACAACAATACACTCGCATGACGTAAGCAGACGACGGTTATACACCGAGCAGGCGGTTGTGCTCTCGTAATCGGCGTTCGAATCTCAGCGCCGAGCCACAAAACGTCGAGAAGCGCGCCCGGACCGTAGTTTTGTATACGCGACCGAAAACCTCCTCTAGGCCATTAGTAATGGCGAATACTGCATGCTAGGGGGCAGACGAAACAGCACGTGATCAAAGATGGCCACGAAGATGGCGACGCGTCATCAAAGTGGCCATCTGGAGGCGGTTACTGGGTTCTCTACCGATGAGACCGGAGATTATTCTTAGAGCCCACGGTGGACCGGAGAAGGCGCCACTAGCCATCCGAACCAATCCAGGGCTGTGTGAGCATCACGTGACCTGCGGGAGGGGCGGAGCTGCGCCTGGGGAACGTGGTCACGTGATTCTTTCACAGCGCCGGATTCGCTGGGCTGGCTCGTGGCGTCCGCTGCGACTCCATCGTAAGGCGAAACAGAGTGCAGTTGAATTCGCCTCGAAACAATGTAAGTTTGAGGGAAAGGGTAACGAGAAAAGAAAGGAGGGAGAAAAAATAAGGTTAGTGACAAGAGGCACCGTACACACCGGTCCATGGAGTCTGTCCGCCGCGGTGAGCCTGACCATAAACCCGAAGATGCGCAGCACACGAACCACTGAGGAGTAACGCTTGGGACACGTGACGGGCTCTCTCTCTCTCTCTCACTTACGCCTTCGAAACAGGGGTCGACCACGTGACAGCATAACGAAAGCTGATTGGAGGAGCCAAGCGCGCAGCTTCCACCTTGCACTGTCTCAGCTTAGCCGGAGGAAGCGAAACGCCGAGAGTCTATTGAGGATAATCGATTGTCCGTGGTTTGTTGCGGCCGGAGGGACGAATCCGGAAGATGCGGGGACGATAAAGATCGGTGATCGTTCGGCATTGCTTTCGGATCGATTTTCTTAGCTTTAACTTTTTATCTTTCGTCGTTGTTGTACACGACCGCCGTTCGGTTACATGTTTCCAGCTCGCCGACCGAGGCCCTTTGGTAACGCGATTAGTCTTCACCTAAGACCGGCGTATTGGATCCGCGATCACGTGCATAGATAATATAAGGTGTGTCAGGTGTTTAAGTTTGCAGACGAACAAAGTGCGACCCTGTTAGCGCAAACGAGCGAGTCATTACTGTTTTTATCTTAAAACTGCCATACCAACTAAAAGTGGGGCGGAAAGTCCTCATTCGGAGCACTAACATAAGCAGTAAAGTTTGGTTCAATACTCTGGATAAAATGCAAAAAAAAAAAAAAAAAGAGGCGCCAACGCCGTGTTTGCATTAACGGTGCCGCGCAAGTGCCTCGCGGGACGCTGCGGTGAGCGAGTAGTGGTGCAAAACTATCGATAGCACTATCCATACTATTGGTTGAGGAATTGAAATCTAACTATCGATAGTTAAAAAAAAAAAGCTATCGACCGTACTATCGATAGTCGACTATCGTAAAACTATCGATAGTACTATCGATAGTCGACTATCGTGTAACTATCGACAGTACACTATCCATAGTATACTATGGAAATTCGACTATTGTGAAAATATCGATAGCGAACTATCGTAAAGCTGTTGATTGTATTTTATTAGCTGAAAAATAATGGAGATGTGACGCTTGGAGAAAAATCCCAACTGCAACCAGGGACTCCCGCATAATGATCTAGGAACATTCTAGACTTATGGGAAAACTATAAGAAAACTTCAGAAATGCTCATTAGAAAGTATTGTCAATAAACCATAAAAAATTGTCGATTGTACTATCAAAACTCATGAAAAAAAGATATCGATAGTGAAGAAACGATATCCTTCTTAATAGGTTGTCCAAGTTTTTTTATGCTGTTTCTACATTGCTTTGGGGAAAATGAATATATATTTGTCGCCCCTGATAAGTAAATTATACGAATCGCATAAATTCAAAACTCTGTTTGTGTGTGATGATAGCGATGTACAGGGTGTCACAAAAGAAAATTTACACGGTCTTTTTTACCGCAAAAATAAACTAGGCATCGCCGAACGCTCATTCTTCGCCCAAAGGTAGAGCTAGAGGTCACAACCAGATGCCAAAGTTTCAGCCCGATCCGATAACTTAATCAAAAGTTATAAGCGATTTTCTTAAAATTTCAATGGGAAAATGGCGGCCGACGGAGGTTTCGAACATATGGGGCTCTATGGCACCAGAAACCGAAAACGGGCAAAAATAGGCTTCATTTTCCCATTGAAATTTTTAGAAAATCACTTGTAACTTTTGATTAAGTTATCGGATCGGGCTGAAACTTTGGCATCTGGTTGTGACATCTAGCTCTACCCTTGGGCGGAGAATGAGCGTTCGGCGATGCCTAGTTTATTTTCGCGGTAAAAAAGACCGTGTAACTTTTCTTTTGTGACACCCTGTATATCAAACTCGAATGTATGGCGACATGACTTCATCCGTTTGAAGAGAGATATTTGCCGTTTTTTTCTTCAACAAAATGTGTTGCGAGAAAGAAATGATACAATAGTGCCTTTCTGATTCGCATGCTTTTCTCGCTGAAATAATGACTCATTGCCAACAATATCGTCACTTGGATCACGGAAATTTCGTTTTTATCTTTCATTCTTGAAACGGTTAAAGTTGCGTTCCCGAACTTAAGTGTATTTAAGAAAAGTGGTAAACATTAAAGAGTCAATAACTAATCATGTTGGCTTCGTATATGCATTTTTTTTTTTTATCTGGTAAAGGTCAATTTGAAGTATATCCGCAACAATATTTCTGTTACATCTATAAATTCGCAAATATTTATTTATACATTATGTGACGGGTCCTATATTTTGAAGTTATATTTTATATCTACAGTAATTTACGTAGCAGCCACCGTTATCAAGATCGGACAAAATGGAACCGAACAAAAAGTGGTAGCATTTCACAGGAAATAGGCCTAATTGTTTTTGCCAACAGCTAATTCCATATTTTAGCGGATTGGCTATGAATGGTCATCAGCAGAAAAAAAAAAAAGTATGATCCCCAGCAGAGTGTTAGTGTTCAAAACCACGAAAGGTAATATGTGGCAAGCGAATAATAGAAGAAACAAGCGTAAAAACATATTTGTGAATAAAAAACAACTAAATTGAAATAAATGTTTTTTAGCAGTCGAGCGTGAAGTTGCACATCTCAAGTTTTCCATCAGACACCGAAATTGTCAAAGGGGAACGGGGTTGGCCAAGTGTGCTCACGCACCCCAGCTCGGAGCGCGTGGAGCGAAAGCTCGCTCAATCTCCAACCGTGCCCTTTTCGATTCGACAATTATTTTAATATAGAATCTTCGAAAGTCCCCGAATCTCATCATACGGCGCGGAAAACGGGGCGACATCGCCCGTGTTCATTATAGGAGAAGTCACTTTATGCGGCGGAGCGCGCAACTTGGCCAGTTCCTCGGCGATCGCCCATTAGTAGAGCGATATGGAGGTCGACGCGGTATGGATTTCCGCGTGCGCATTTCGATAGGCCCCAAATCGCTTTCACAATAGCGGCACGGAGCAAGAAGCCACAGGTTCGCCCACTTTCGCCCGAGCGCGCCAAGCTCTTCTTCTCGTGTACGACGACGGACAGGGACTGATCATCATAGACAAGTAACGGCCGACGGCACAGCTTGGCGAGTCACCGAACTCTGGATATGACCACTATTGGCTACGAGATGTTTCGGTGGCTCCCTCTTACGGTTCCCATCTTTGATGTCATGACCAGGATTATTGATTGCCAGCGACGACTTCGATGGTGCGCTTAAAAAACACGGTGGAAGCTTGTAGTCAGCGCGTCCCCCAAAATAATACCGACAGTGTGACGTCTCCCTCATTTGCTATCGATGAAATTGGAATTCCTCGTACGCAAAGAATGCTAGGAACTCGAGCGAGTTGGACATATACATCTTTGAAAACTAAAAACAGCGCAAACAATACAAAAACACCAGATAAGGGGTACACGAACAAAGCGCTAACTTTCAACCATGCAGTCTTGTGCACGTTACTCGAAAAAAAAAAAAAAAGCAATCGATTGCAATTACAATTACTCTCGCTTAAAGAAGTTGAAGGAGATTACTCGATTACTTGAGTAGAAAAGTAATTGGCCATTACTCGAAGAAATAACCGTTACTCTTCAGAGTACTTGAGATTTTCAGAACGACCAACTTTTCTGCCTGTTTGAAAATGAGGTTTTCGTATGCCAATAATGTGGAGCGCAAGTCCGTCTGCTTCTTTTGCAGGGATTGCGCTGCCGTCAGAAAGACGCCGAGCTCTGATTAGCTCTGATTGAAGGATAGTGGGCAGACCTCAAGGTAGTTTCCTTTGAGCTGTACCCGCTTAACCTTCAAGCAGAGCCAATCAGAGCTCGGCGTCTTTCTGACGGCCGCGCAAGAAGCAGACGAGTTGCTCTCCGTATAAAATTAGGATCACCGAATTTTAAACTACTTATCTTCTTAATTAACCAATCTTCGTAAACCATCCTCCCGTTGGAGACTTGGTTTGAGGATACTTTGGTAGGAAACTTGTAGGAACAAAGGGCGCCATAAAAAGGGGAGGTAATTTCGGTATTTCCAAAAGTAATCATTTTACTCTTGTGATTACTCCTTAAGAAACGTATTAAAATGATTACACAATTACTCCAATTGAGTACACGATTACAAGCAATTCGATTATTCGAAATGAGTATACCTCAGAAGTCTTCTGTCAGCTGATTTCATTAGGAAATGACACACATCGAAGTGAAAAAGTAGGACCATAACCCTTTCATTAGATCATTGACAATGCAATCCTGTCAAAAGCAAAAAAAAAAAAAAAATCATGGCAACGAAATAAATCAACCAAGGGTGCTGTTACTAAGTATTTTTTTTAAAAGGAACAACGTCAGTGATGGAGGCAATTGAAGCGGGAAGGCGGTTCCAATCTGTTGACGTGCGAGGTATGAATGACACACTGAATGCGTTAGTGTTGAAACTTGGTATGCAAACCTTATGGACGTGATTGAGGCGAGCGGAACGATAAGATGGTTCGAGTATAAGTGACTGGCGTAAAAATGAGTTGTGATGGTAGATTTTATGAAACAAAGCATAGACTTTTAAGCCGGGGTCACACTGCTTTTACGTCGTACCATAGCCTCCTATATACTGGAAAGCCCGCCAAATTGACGACGGAACAATAGAGCGCCCGGTGGCCGGAAAAGAGAGAGATGTTGGCAGAACGGCGAACGCGATGGCAGTGCAGGGGGCGATGGGCGATCTCTCATCAGCGCCATTGGACCTAGCGGTCTCTCCTCAAAACGCCTTTGTATTCCGTTTTTCTCTTTCACTTTTTTCTCCTTTCCCAAACGCCGTAGTGGCAAGGCAACGCAGAAAGGATGCGGCGACCGTTGCACGGAGGAAGAGTGAAAGGATGTAGGCCGACGTAATATTTCTCATCTAGAAAAAAAAATCATGTGTCATTCCACTCTGTGATGGTGCATGATCAGCGAAGCTGTAGGAAACTAGACACGCGCGACGAGACCGCCACCCCGGGAGAGCGGAAGGAAAGGAAACGAGGCACGCAAGCGGGGGCTTGGAACAACGACAAAGAGAGGACGGTGCGAGCGTAGACATGGCCGACGCGGGTCGCACAGCGCAAATCTTTGAGAAATTTTTATTATCTACCTGAGAGTCTACTGATCTTAAAAATTGAAAATGGTGTCTATTGAATAATAACGAATCTACTGGATATACCTATTGTTAAATTACCCAAGCATCGAGGAGAATGCAGGGAATGGTGTTCCACGCGCCGCACGTGCCGGCGTCTGCAGCAGTAACTGTTCTAAGGCAAAAAGCCTAAAACAAATGACATCTTGTACGCGCGTTCGTCAACGCTTTATTTTGGCTATTTACTTCGAATATTTTATACGGGGAAGGCGTGCGCGTGCGGCGGTGCGAGCGTCGAGTTTTTAGAGCGCAGCTCTTAAGCGCGAAACACATGTACGACGAAACCATCGCACACTCCCGTCCCTCCGCACTCCAACCGACACACACCTTTAAAGGGATACTGAACCAAAGAATTTAGTGTCCATAATAAGTGGCGCACGTTCTTTCCACGAGCCAGCAGCCGCCGGTGTGCGCGAGCACACGCAACAAAAATTACGTCAAAGACCTCCATTCGCGGTTAAGATGACAGTGAGATGTATGGGCTTCGGGCCGAAGGAGAATAAAGACAAGTTTTTCATCTACACAGTGGTGTCTGGTGTAAAAGGTAAGCGATTAATTGGTCTAACAAGCTCGTAGCTTTCACCTGTAGAGATGAAAAGCCTGTCTTTATTCTCTTTCGGCCCGAAGCCCATGCATTTCACTGTCCTCTTAAGCGCGAATGGAGGTCTTTGACGTCATTTTCGTTGCTTGTGCTCACGCACACCGGCGGCTACTGGCTCGTGGAAAGAACGTACGCCACTTATTATGGACACTAAATTCTTTCGTTCAGTATCCCTTTAACACCTACCACCTGGTAACGGAATATTACCGAACAACCCGCCGGGTCCTGCCCCCTCCGCATCGGGAGCTATCCCGGGCAGAGGCAGCGGACTGGCGACAACTTCAAACGTTTACGTTTCCTAACCTCCACCAGCGACATCGCTGGTTCCCCAACCGGTACCCAGGCACCTGTCCGGAATGTGGCAGCGGGCACCCTAACGTGTACCACTCCATCTGGGAATGCCCCCACCCCCTCGGTGAGGGTATCACCCCCATTCCTTCCCCCACCTTTTCCTCCTGGGAGGCGGCCCTTTCCGGCACAAAGCTCGATGACCAGCAGCGACTGGTTGAGCGATCCCGCCGAATCTGGGCGGCCAACGGAGCCCTGGACTAAGGGCACCGACCAGAGACCGCAAGGTCGTTTCACTTTATCGATTAATAAAGTTTACGATGGTGATGATGATGCACGCGCGTTCGTCAACGCTTTATTTTGATTATTTACTTCGAATATTTTATACGGGGAAGGCGTGCGCGTGCGGCGGTGCGAGCGTCGAGTTTTTAGAGCGCAGCTCTTAAGCGCGAAACACATGTACGACGAAACCGTCCGATCCGACGTCCGATCAGGCAATACGACGGTCGGAGGCGAGGGTTTTCAACGCTCTCCGGTGCTACGAAAACCCTCGCCCCCCAAGGTCATTCCGGCAGTCCGCACGTCGGATCGGACGGTTTCGTCGTACATGTGTTTCGCGCTTTAGGCGCCCGTTTCCGGCTTGAGCGGCGTCGCCGTCGGCGTCGGCGTCGGCGTAACCGCGCGGTGCATTATGGGAAATGTCCCATAATGCACCGCGCGAGCCCTCCCCCCGGGGTCACGTGACCCCTCAGGTCACGTGCCCCCCTGAGATCACGTGACCCCCGAGGTCACGTGACCCCTCCTCCCCCCGAGGTCACGTAACCCCCCTCCCCCCGAGGTCACGTGACCCCCCCCCCCGGAGGAGATTGAAGAATGAGGGGAGGAGGAGAAGGAGGAGGGGTATACCCTCCCCTGAGTACCCTTCCCTCCTCCTCCTCAAGAGCTGCGCTCCAATTTGGCGTTACAGGGAGTTGTAAACTGCTTTCACTTTTTAGTCATGCACACGAAAAATCTACGGAACCCTATACTCCTTTTCACGTTATGTTGCACCGCAGCGAAGGCTAGAAGCGCGAGCTCATATAGTTGACAGCTACCCTTAATGCACGAGAGCTTGTACCGTGGACATGTGCCCTAGAGCAAGGAGCTCGCGCGTGCAGCCTTTCCTGCGGTACATCATAAGGTGAAATAGAGTATAGCCATAAACAGCTTCGCTGTAAAAGAACAGAAGTGTTTTTGGATTCGACCGCTCGCGCTGGGATGGCGTCACCAAGAGATCCCCTCCAGGACGCTTTGGGCACACTCCTTCTCCGCCTCTCCTCTCCCTTTTTTCGAAACCGCTTTTCTTTGGGTTCGGACAGGCTTTTAGTATAAAGCAGGCTATGATCGTACAAAAGACAGTTTGCAGACAGATTCGAACGCGAGTCATCGCGAGATCCGTGCTTCGAATGTCGCATGGCAATGAGTTGAAGGGAAGAAAAAGCTTGGGCACGCGGCATTCGAACCAGGGACATATCGCGGTAACTCGTGTTTGCAGACTGTCTTTTGTATGCCATGTATGAGCAGCGTGACCCCGGCTTTTAGCGAACCGTTACTGTCTTCCGCGTACCGCATTACCGGAGACTTCGAAGCATGCTTTATATATAAGCGCGCGCCCTGTGGTCGCGGTTGTCACCCGGGCGCGCGCTTAAAAACGTGCTTCAAAGGCTCCGGCAGTGCGGTATACGCGGAACACGGTAACGGTTTGCTAAAAGACCCCAATAACTCGGTGAACGGGTTACTTACGATCCTAATTTTTCACTTCGACGTGGGTGATTTCCTAATAAAATCAGTTGAGAGTCAGCGCCCTGCCCGTCTTCTCTGGTCCTTCGTCTTGTCGTGCTCTGTTTTTAGTTTTTAAAGCCTCGTACCCAAGATGTCACCGTCTGGCCAATCGTGGAAGGCCGACACAGAGCGACGCTTTTGGCCGCGCACGTCGCCAGCAGTCACTGCCAGGGAACGGCAGGGAGGTACTTGAGCTGTCCTGCCTCCAGCTTCCTACCTTCCACAACGTGTGGGCGTCCTGCGAGCCGCGAGCGCGCACGCGTATTCAAAACAGGGCGGAAGGTGTTTGATAAAAGCCAAGCAACTAAGGAAAAAACAAAACAAAAATTATAGGAGGACACTCAAGACTGCTTACGTGTAGGAAGGCGAAAACATTATAGCCCCGCGGGAGAAATGTTTTCGAGTAATGTCTCTACACGTATTAAGGTTTAGGACGACGTATAAGACGACGTCGAGGACGCCGTCCTAGAGATCGACGCCAAGTACGGCGTCTAGGACGACCTCTAGGACGACGCCGAAAACGATCTCTCGGACGACGTCGAGGATGACGTCGTAGAGGACGACGTCTACGACGACCTCTACAGCGCCCTTAAGGGCGACGTCTAGGACGATGTCGAGAACGACGCCTAGAGGAGGACACGGCGTATTTGCGTGGGCGGCCACGTTTACCTGCGGAAGCTGTTGTAGATGCAGACGCTGCTGCCGATGTCGAGACCATTGGGTTGTGTGTGTTTATACAGCCCACTCGGCCACCGATTACCCCAACCACCGATCAAGGCAACAATAAATGTGTGTGCGTACCTTTCGTCACGATGACCACCGATCAAGACAATAAATGTGTTCTTACCTTTGTTGAAAATTCTGTCACGTCTGTGTCGTGTGCTAAACAGCTTCGCTGGTCATCCACCTCCACAGAGTGGAATGGCTCATGATTTTTCGTCGAATCTTGTTATATAAGAAACACGAAATTGAGGCTGACCCTCACGCAGGCACTGGCACGACGTGATCTTCAAACACTTCTTTCTTCTCTTAAAGTGCTAACCCATATAAAAATAGAAATAAACCAATTCTCAGTACGTGAGGGTAAATATCATCTGGCTTATGCACGTGGATTTGTTTTTTGTTATATGGTAGGCTTCAATTATCTCCCGGGACAGTCCTTGTGTTGGAACTAGGGTGCCTTCATGTGCGCTTTGCTTAGGGTGGCTTGCTTAGGGTGATGACATCAGGCCATTTTGTTCCGAACGCTTATTTTTCATTTTTAGTTTGAAGCGTGTGAAGAGTGCCCCTGCACGCGCTTTTGGCGCTGAGTATGATACGGCCCCATTTTGTTTACGTCGATTTCTTTGGACCTTTTCTGTGAGAGCGTGCTGTCGACATTGGGTACTACAAAGGATAGCATCAACCTAGACAGAAGGACATCGAGGCACCCTAGTTAGAACTAGAGCCACTAAATAAGCTACGCTTTGCCGACCTCCACAAATGTTTAAACGGTTCGCGACAGAGCGAAGCAATATTACATGAGGTTCCACACCGAATCTAATGCTGAGGAAACAGCACTTTTGAATCATGACGATCGGCAGTTGCGTCTGCTCTGCACTAACCACCAAGATGGCGGCGCCCACAATAATACCGGGGAACTGAGTGCAGATACTCAAATGGTAGCTCATTTAGTGGCTCTAGTTGTGACAGCACTGTTGCGTCTGTGAAAAGTAAGGCATCGCTAAATGTGAGTACGCTGTTAATTTCAAAGAGCTGTGGGATTCTCGGAGTCGAATGTTCATGCACCGTCCGTTCTTTCCTATATATGAACGGCCGCAGGAGAAATGGATCGTGTAGACCGCTCCTTTTGAGCAGGATACCAACTTCATAACGAGTTTTACGTTGCACCCACTACGATTCGATTGATTTTTAGAGCGCAGCTCTGGGGCGCTCGTTTCCGGGTTTTACGACGTCGGCGTAACCGGAGGTGGAGGAGGAGGAGGAGGAGGGAGTCCTCCGTAGCGTCCCCTCCTCTTTCTTATATAAATAATATTCTAATATATATATATATATATATATATATATATATATATATATATATATATATATATATATAGATACGGAAAAAAACACATTCACTCCACATCTTGATGCGACCCATTTCAGTCCGTGTGAAAATCAGTGGATATACGGAATGACCGAAACGTTATTTTTAGAGCGCAGCTCTTAGGCGGCCGTTTCCGGCTTGAGCGGCGTCGGCGTCGCCGTCGGCGTCGGCGTAACAGCGCCTCCCCCCTGCCCTTTCCCCGGGGACCTCGGGAGGACCTCGGGTTCCTTCGGGAGGACCTCGGATACCTTCGGTGACTTCGGGGAGGGGGGGGGGGGGGGTCACGTGACCCCCCCCCCCCCCCCGAGGTCACGTGCCCCTTCCCCCCGAGGTCACGTGATCCCCCCCCCCCTCAGTACCCTTCCCCCTCCTCCTCAAGAGCTGCGCTCTAATTCAGCGTTACAGAGAGTTGTAAACGGCTTTCACGTTTTTTTTCTTTACTATAAAAGGATCAACCTTGAGGTTTTTTTCTTCCTTATTAATCTGTCGCAGGCTTTAATGATGAATGAATCTGGGACGAAAAGCTAATGTTCATATTGTGGATGCATGATGTTGATAATTATGACCTCATACAGGGCAATGCTATGCCTTTCTTGGTGAGTTTTGAGCGTGCTGACCGATAGTTTAGATAACCCTTCGAGGTTCTAGAATGGTACGACCAGCATACACGCTCTTCCTTCATTGCCACAAAGATATCTAAAAAAAAACTTAATATGGGTCTCCTTTGGGGTCTCATAGGATAACCGAAGTCCTTGTTCAGTGAATGCCTTGAGTATTTCGTCAAACGTTTTATAGAAAACTATCCTCTCAATGAATATCACATAATTGTCAACATATCTAAAAAACCTTTCTGGTAGATTTTTCCAGGCTGAGTTCGAGAGCCCGGTCGATCTTTCCTAGGAAAATATTGCTGAGCACGGCTGCCACCCTAGATCCTATGCATACTCTTGACCTCTGTACGAAAACTTTGTCCTGCCATCCAACAGAGGTGGACCTTAAATAAACGAACAAAAGTTCGGTGAAATCTTCACCTGAGATCCCGCTTTGCGTCTCGAACTTGATTTCGTTGTTGTGATGAAAACTGCACTGGTTAACACTCAACATGAGATCATCATGCGGCATAGAGCAGTATAGTTCATCTATATCAATGCCAAATGCGCTGCACTGTCCTTCACACAATCCATTACCGTGATGGATTTGGGGACGCAAACAAGGGTCTTCAATCAGTACGGAACGAAGGTGTTTCTGCATATTCCAAGCATAAAGATGGCTCTAATGTCGTACCTTTGAAGTGTAGCTTTTTCGGGGGTTATGGACCCAACTATAGCAGCCGGCGAGAACGGTATTCCCGACAAGGAAAACGCATTGCCACGGCTTCGGTAAACACGGACTATAAAAGAAAACGATGTTCATTTCTACAAACTGTGAAATCTGAGGTTGGTTTCATGGCAATACACCCCAGTAATGTAGTGAAACGTACTTTCGTTTCACAGGTGGAAACATAATTATTTTCTCATCCTGACGGCAAAGTTCAGCCGTGTTTTTATTTTTCAATTGTGAGTAGTTCATAAGCCAGAAACAACGTAAAAAAAAAAAGAAATGTGATGACAATTTTTTTAACTAAAAGATTGAAGTCTTTTTTTTTAGGCTTCATGCACACCGATTTTTACAGTTTTATTGCATTATTCAATGAAATGCGAGATTATAATGTTAACACAATTTACTTTCACAATTTTGTATGTGACTGTTTGTTTTGGAAGGTTCTTGGGCTAAACTTCGATTTGATCGTACACTCAAATGACTAAGGTCCCTCGATGTTTAAATTCGTACATGTTTAGGAAACTCGGTGATTGGCCCATTAAAATAGTAACTTGTGTTAACTAATTACGAGGACGTTTCATGTTTCGCTTACTACACGAACAACTACAGTTCGGTGTACAGGAGCCTTTCCCCCATATCTTTTTTTTCCCCTTTTTCTCCGTGAAAGAAAAAACAAAGCAGACTTTTTTGCCATATAGTATGACAAAAAGTCTGCTTTGCATTGGCGACGTCAATAATAAGAAAAAGACGAAATATATACCATATTTTTCTTTTTTCTAGAATATTTAAATGTCGCTGAATCGTGAAATTAATGAGGTATTTGTTGATGATCAAGAAAAACACATTTTACGTGGCTCTGACGCAACAGTACGCTTTTGGTCTAACGTAAAAAAGAAAAGAAGAAAACAAGGAAAAGAACAGAAGCCAACGTCAACAGTGTCGCGCCCCCAGCGAGGAAAAGAACAGACGACAAAAAATAAACCTTGAATATCGTGCCGCAGAACAACAGGAACTGGACGTGTTTCTTCTTTTTCCGCCCCGTTTTTTTCTTTTTTCTGTTTGTTTGTAGCAGTCCGGCACTCCCGCAGCTTCGAACGAAAAGAGCAGGGAGCGAACAATAATTGACGTCTCCGAGTGCAAGCCAGTTCTCATCTTGCATCAGCCACGCGCGCGCTCCCGGCATTAGGTCACGTGGGCTTCTCTCTGGCCTCCCGTTGGCCAAGAAGGCCGCGCCGAAGCGCCCGCAGCGCCATCGCGGTCGTTTCTCTCCCCACGTCGTCTGCTCCGAATGGACGCCGGCCGGCTCGCGACGTCTGCTTTCGAACTTCTGGTGATTTTCGCGTTCAAAACGGCCAAAGAACACCGCATTTCCGCCAAATTCGGTCTCACAAAGACGTGACGCAGCCAGGCAAGAATCTGGAACGCTTTAATTGAGTTTCTCCGCGCTGCAACGTTACAAACTGACCGGTACGCAGCCATGGCATCGGGGATATGGGTGTTTGGCTACGGATCGCTGGTCTGGAATCCTGGATTTGACTTCGTCCGCAGCCAGATCGGCCACATCCGTGGCTTCGAGCGACGGTTTTGGCAAGGAAACGACAAACACAGGGGAACTCCAGAAAAGGTAATGCACTTTTTTCTCCCCCACGTAGCTTTGCAACTATACTTCGCGTATAAGCAGTTGTCAAAAGCTTTTCCATATACACAATGTGCGTGAGCCATATTGTTTTTCTTGTTTATTTTTTGGTACCTCATCATGACCGAGTTTTCACTCGCGGTTTGAATGCCCGTGGAACAATAATCGCTATTGGGAATGTTTTATGCAGTCTGAATTGTTTTCGCTTCTCCTACTAGATCGCCAACACGATGGCGAGCTCCTTACGAACAGCTGTAGAAATAATATACGTGCTGCCTGTGCGAAAGGTAATTCCATAGCGTTTACGTGGCGTTGCGTCTCTGCTAGCAGGTGGTGAACTCTTATACAGACCTTTCGCCGCGGGAACGTCGGAGATTTATGACCGGGTTCTGTTTACCTTCTGAGTTCTCAGAAGCTTTTCCTGAGCGTCGTAATTTCTTCTATTACTGTAAAGTTAAAAAAAAAATGTTTTTGCAAAGGACGTTAGTCAGAAGAAACATATCTGTACGCAGTAAGTTTATTTTTATTGTGAGTTGGTGTCGCAACGCTTAATTATTTCGTTGTAATCGCTGCACAGCATGGAATGACGGCGCCTACATTACACAGCTCATAGCGCTCCTTCAGTAACCCCTCCTAATTGTTTCTCCTTCCACGTATGAAACCTGACGCAGATATTGACACTGTTCATGCCGGCTACCTCCATAATATTAGTTCATTGGGACTACATAGGTTCACAGTACGTCTCTGATGATACTTGGGCAATTTTGATATAGCTTTGAAAGTACCGAAAAACAGTCCTGCTATTATTAAACAAACACACACACACACACACACGCACGCACGCACGCACGCACACACACACACACACACACACACACACACACACACACACACACACACACACACACACACACACACACACACACACACACACACACCCACACACGCACGCACGCACGCGCACACGCACACACGCACGCACACACACACGCGCACGCGCACGCACACGCACACACACACACACACACACACACACACACACACACACACACACACACACACGCACACACACACACACACACACACACACACACGCACACACACACATACACACACACGAAACGAGAAATATTTTTCATTCCTTGTGCATTTCCAACAAATGCTCGTTACGGCGAGGAGAGGGAACGGTTTTTTTCCGCGCACACAACTGTATCGCGAACACCGGGGCAACAGCCAGACCACCTTCGGACATCAATGGGCAAGAATGTCAGCGCACCCTCCCATAGTTGTTGACCTCCGTGGGACGAGGCAATCAGTACCGATCAAAATCGAACGGTATCACGACGGCGCAGGTAAATGACCCGTTGCCAATTCATCGTCATAATGACGACGATGATTAGAGTCACCACAAGCAGACGTAAACAACTACAAAATGAAAGCATTCGTGCACAATGTAACACACTGACCGCGTCAAGGTTTTTGGCGCCGTGAATATCCCTCTGTCTAACCCTCTCGCTCCACGCAAAAGTCGGAACAAAAATACGCAGAAATCTCTCCATGTGCCCCTCTTCGGGTTTCAGCAATTGCTGAACTTGTTTCAGTCTGTGTTCGCTGGCAATTTATCTTTTTTTTTTTTTCCTGGTTCGTATGTCTCGTTTACGTCGAAGCGTGGAACGAGTAATCTGGCCTTATTTGCTGCCGTGCAAACAGCACTGCGCTGACTGCGAGCAGATCATGTTAAAACTCCAACTTGTTTCTCGCGGTAGTCGCTTAGGCATTTGGTGCCTGGATCGCGTGTGTGTTTACCGCGTCCAAGAAAGCGGTCCCTCGATTTCCGCCAGGTGGCTTCATACAAGGGTCATGCTGTCGCCAGTCGCGATCTTGGCGGCGTCCCAAGAACTGTGGTGGATGTGGCAGACGCGTGTTCTGCTGCAGGTCGCTCTCTGGTGTGACAGCCCACGGAATCTTCGGCCGCCAGAAGTTGGGACGCCGTGACGAGAGCGGCAGTCGCGTTCGCTGGTGCTTTTCGCCAGCATTTCTACGACCAACCGCCAGGATCGGGACATGCAACAGCACGACACTCCGGCTTTCTATGTCGTCATTTGTTGCCACTTGGGGACCACTTTAGATGCGTGGGCGGGATGGGACGTATAAACACATCGGTCGGATCGACGCGCTCCAGGCACCCTACTACAGCTTAGGTGCCATTCGTGTCGATCCAGCGGCCCAATCAGCGTCGCGGGACCGCATCACGTGATCTCTGCGCTCGGCGCAATAGACCCTTTTCTTTCTTTTTTTTTTTTTTCGAAATTCCATCGAGCAAGACTGGCAGTCGCCATTTCTGGGGCACGAAGCGTGCGATTGGATCCCAGTCTTCGCGGAACGCTGACACAGCACCTCGTCTCCAATACATGCTGAGAGAGTGCGCGCCCGAACTAATATTGGTGGACTCGTATAAAATTGTAGACACTTACGCAAGCCGTAAGGTAAAATACAGCGACAGCTGAAGCGTGACGTCGGAGCCGCTAAGGTGTCATTTCCGAGCAGATGGACCGAATGAAAAGTAAAGGTGCGAGCGCGCACCATACAGAATCTGCATAGGCCGTCTCGTATTAAACCGATTAACACACCGGACGAAAATTCCATGGCGGTTTGGAACCAGTGAGGGTGTATTAAGTAAAGAGCATTTCAACTGTCTGCGTATAAGAGGGGAGTATATACTTTTTCGTACGTCACTTCGGTACAAACAGTCACACGTTCTTAACGAAAGTGTCGAATAAACAGGGAAAAGGAAGTAGACGAGACCAAGTGCACTCACAAATGAAGGTTTAGTAAAAGAAACACTCCCTTTCAATACTACCTTCTTCCCTATTCGTTTAAAAATACTAAAACTCTGGATCTGTCAGGTGCATTGACGGGGCATGGCCACCTATCTCACTGCACTGCCAGATGGCCCGACGGGTAACTGTTCTACTGACCATGCATGCTATCTTTCTACCATGCATGACCATGCATGTTATCTCGCTCGCTCGCTATCCTATTATCAGCGGCCCGTGGAATGTTTGGGACGGAGTGCCGAAAATGTCCCGCGTCGATATCAAGCGCGGTCGACGGCGCGAAATCGCGACGTGTCCAACTAACAGCTATCGCTCTAATAGGCGCCGCAGTTACATAGGTGGAGCTCAATCTTGAAAACGCTCTATTATGATAGGCTAGAAGGGGACGTGTGGCGATCGGGTGGGCGAGAACGGTCCATATCCGGGGAGCAGTACCCCATTGCACTCCAGAGCTAGAAGAGACGATGCTTACAAAAATGGGCGGATTGAACATATTATTACAATCTGTAGCGGTATTCAATAGAATACCATACTATGTACTACGTTTCTTTTTCACATTCTATAGCTCAATTCCCACATAAGCCAACAAGGCTCGTGCGAGACGCGGCATTGCAAGAGCCGCGTCTCGCACAAGCACAGGGAAAAATAAAAATAAATATAATATAACGAGAACACATTTTAAATGTGAAACTAAATAGCCAAAAAACAAAACAAAAAAAAACAACAACAACAACACAAAAACATTACTTTAGTAATATTAAATATTCTTACCACTTTTCGTAGCGACCAAAGCACGAAAACGTGTGATACCTGTGCCTTGGCATACTAAAGATTATTCAGCTGTAAATACCACACATAAAGGGGCCAGTATATCTGGTTCCGGAACGGCGGAAACGTTTTCTTTTTTTATTGTTTGTTCATTTTTTGCGATAAAAGAGAGTTTTCTTCCCTTGTTACACGGACACTCTTAACCGCAGTTAAGCAACCCTTAACTTCAGTTACGCTTCACCGCAGTTACCGCAATGTACTTTCGGACGGCTATTTCAAAAGTGAAGAGTGCGCGTGCACAACTTTGATGGGAAATCAAGATGCGCAAGCGCACGTGAGCCCCTAACTTTGACCTCATAGCCACAGAAAGTTATCCAAAATTATAATGTGCTAACTGTGGCTTAGCGTAATTGCAGTTAAGTTGTGCCCATACAACAATTGTATGAGTGTATAGTGCTCTCCCGGAAAGCGGGCCCAGCGGCCGCGTTCTCAATTCATTCTTCAAAGTGACGGCACGAGCTCCCGCTAGCAAAGCGTAACTCTAAATACGGACGGTCTACTGCCTGATACAGGTGCTGCAAGCCAAAAAATGAATAACAGACAAAGGCTGCTTCACGCATTTGTGTTTGAACGTGACTCACTTTGCTGCGACCGCTTGCGACTGCTTACAACAACATTCGTTGTCACATAAAAAGAAAAAAAAAAGTTTTGGGCATTATTTATGCGTTGCGCGAAGTAGTTCTTACAAGATTTGGATGTCGGAGGAAAAAAAAACATGCTTTTGGCGCTCGAAACGTGTAAGTCTTGATAAGATAACATTTACCTTATCTAAAATGCATCTACGTGTATCTTAAATTGAACAAATGAAGGCGAAAATTTGTAACGTATCAGGAGGAGCCGGACTTCAAAAGCGGCTATGAAAGCGATTAGCTTTCTTAGGATCTTCGGGCAACTTTGAAGTTTGTTTCTGGTCGTTTCTTTTCCCCGCTAAACCTAGCGGGGAAAATGACGCGTTATGACGATGTCGCGTGACCTATACACCAATTCAGTTTCACCGCTAGATTTAGCGGGGAAAATGACGTCACACCATGTCACGTGACCCATACATAAATTCAGTTTGCCCGCTAGATGTAGCGGGAAACTTGACGTCGCATGATTTCAACACCGATTCGGTTTCCCGGCTAAACTTAGCGGGAGAAATCAGGTCACCTAACTCGATGTCACGTGACCTCAACACCGATTCTTCTTCTGTGCTAAATCTAGCGGGGAAAATGACGTCACATTGGTTTGTTGTCACGTGACCTACACACAAATTCAGTTTACACGCTAGATTTAGCGGGAAAATCGACCCGTAACCTGCCGCGACTCTTTCAATAATGTCTGCAGCTAATCGCTCAATTAAACTGCAACACAGTTGGTTGTGCCCGAACTTTATCTTTACTTATTTTTTTACTATCTCGAGGTGAACTCGAGAATATAGGATCACCAAACACGTAAGCAGACGCCCTTTGGGGCTCACGAACTTCCGGCTGTGTAAACATCCACAAATTACCTAAGCAATACGCCTCAGAGTAACGGCACTCGAGCCACCTTGGTGCTTCGAAATCGGTGTTGCTAATTACCCGAGGCCTTGTCTCAAATCGCATGGAAACGGTTTCTCATTCTCCAGCAACGCGAAAACAGTCCGCGACAGCAATTTCCCTCGAGCTTCTTGACGCCGTTTCCCTAAAGCGAAGAAAGTCGCATCTTCAATTGTAACGATCGCCATTTGCACCCGTCCCGCGATAGGCACAAAAATGGCGGCGTTCACGAGAAAACCAGAGAATGGAGCGACACTACTCTAAGCGTATTTATAGTGGCTCCACTTACGACGAGAACATGCACATTGGCACGCTGGCGCTGTCTAGCTGGTAACCCTGGAACAAATCCGACATGAGTGTAATTAGACTGAAGGTTTCGCGGTACTTGCTAGGTAATTTCAACCCAATATCGGTACACGGCCCCCTATAACGCACTCCGAGGATCCTAGCGTATTACACAGATTTGAGTAAAAAAAAAAAAAAATCGAGTACCGACACCGAAAATTTTAGCCTTGGCGACTTCGGTGCCCTGGTAACGACAGAAGCCCTTATCTTCAGAACGACCTTGAAAAAAAACGCATAAAAGAAAATCAGATGCTTGCAAAATTACAGGCATGCAACAGGGACGACAATGCGCGGAAATGAAGTTTTAAGGTTAGCACGTGAACGTCTTTCGAAGTAATAATGGTGGACGCCTAATGGTTCACTGCTACCATTATTAAGTCACTCCGACGAGGGGAGTGGAGAGAACAAAAAAAAAAGTGCACCGTAAAATTCAAAATGGTCTCGTTTAAGAACTCGTTCATGCCCCCTAGTGGCAACGTTGTTTCCAAACGACCGTTGAATCTTTTTGTTTTGTTTTGTTTTTGGTTTTGCTTCTTTCAGAATGAAGGAACGGAAATTTTGAATTGCCGACATTACGTCGCGACGCGGGGGTCATCACTTCTTTATTATGTTATTATGTCCTTGCTCCTGCTTCTAGTGGCGCCGACGTTTATAGAAAACGTTAAGAAATACACGAAAGGAACTAGCCACGACTTTCGAAACGAAAGTGTCATGTCCTGTGGGGTTGAGTAACCCTAAGGTGTCCGAGTAATTTGTAGCCAAGCGGAGAACACGGCATGGGCCTACCTTCTGAAGCCCGACCCGGCCCGGGCCCGGGCCGGGCGGCGTCGTGTCCGGGGCCGACCCGACCCGACCCGACCCGACCCGACCCGACCCGACCCGACCCGACCCGACCCGACCCCGGACCGGCCTGATGGAATGCCTACCTGATCTGGCCCGGTTGGAGGTGTCTCGACAACGGGAGATGAAGCACGTCTCGAGCCCAAGCTCGGCCCGAGCCGCCCGAGAACAGTGCGTGCCACCCGGTCCGGCGCAGCCCGAGGGCCGGGCCGGGCCGGGCCGGGCCGGGCCGGGCTTTGGCTTTTGAGTTGGGCCGGGCCCATGTAGAGCTCTAACCAAGCTTAAGCATAAGCTATAACTTATAACTCATAAGTCTAAGTTTGAACCCTAAACTGTAACTCTACGGTTCACAATAGGTTAACCCCTAAGACGCAACACTAATTTACTTTTAAGACGGAACCCTATTTTGTAAAAAATTGTAACCAAACGTTACAACCTTAAGTTGTAACCCTAAATTGCGACCATAAGCCGCAACCTTAACATAATTCCTAAACTATAACCCTATCTTGCAAGCAATACGCCCATTAGGAAAGTCTATCGAGCAACATGGATGGTCGCCATTTCTTGGGCACGAAGCGCGCGATGGGATCCGAATCCTCGCCGAACGCTGACGCCGTCCTCGTTCCGCGAGGCAAGACAGCATAGACGCCCTGTCTCGACTGGCACTCGAGCATGCCCTCGACAATAGACGGCGGCCACCACCCCTCCAAACTTAAAAAGGGGAGAACCCCGAGGCTGCTGCACGACCGGCCGTTCCAACTACGCAAAGCCTGTCTCCGCCGGGACCATTATAGGCCGGGGTCACGCTCTTTATACATCCTACATCATGGGCGTGGTCTTCCCAGGGGATAGTGAAGAAGACTGCATCCTTTTTTTTGTTTTTTAACAAAAATGAAGCGGAGTTGCCCTTTAAGCAGTAGCTGCCTCTCGAAGTTTTCATCAGACCACTAATCAACCAACCAATATATGTAACTACACGCAGTACACGCCCCTCCCCCCCCCCACACACACACTCACACACATACACACACACAAACAAAAAAGGAAGAAAGAAAAACACTTTATAATAGGCAAACGTGAACCTAGAGTAGTTAGAGATTAATGGAATTGTTCAGTACGTTCCGACCTAATTCGACATGATTAGCAAAATGGGTCTTATTGCCCTGACTTTGCTCTCCTCGCAGCCGATATCATCCACACATCATAAAGCCTCTCTTCCCCCCCCCCCCCCCCTTTTTCTCCTTTCCCGCAGTCTAATATATTACACTATACTCATACTTTCACTATCCGAACGTCCGTGCTTCGCGGATTTTTTATTTATTAATTCCGCTTTCTAACTTTTTTTACTTTGCTTTTATATATATATATACGAGGGGCGTTCATAAAGTTCGTATTAATGTCAAGAAGGAATAGAGATTCAGCAATCAAACTCGAGTAGGACTTGAGACATTTTCTACATGTTCGCCACCAAAAGTTACCCACTTTTTCCAGCGATGCACCACATGCCGGAGGCCATTGTTATAGAACTCCTCGTCCTGAGTGTTCAGGAATCGCTCCACTTCAGCAATGACTTGGTCGCCGTCCTCGAAATGCTTTCCTCTTATTTGGCCACACTAGAAGCGTCTGTGCCATTTAACCAGAAGTGTCGTAAACTGGGGCGTTGTCCCTGAACAACGCTCCCAGATCGGAATGAATATCCTTGGCATTGCTTCCCTTCAAATGAAAAAACAAACAAACGGATCACTGCATGTGCTAGGCACCGAAGGGCGGTGCCATTTTTGTATCGTCTCCCTAGCGGCGTTCCGAGCTACTATAGCATGCGATGTTTATATTGTGCGAAAACTAGAGGGACGCGCGCTCATGTTGATGCCTGTTCTGTTCAGTTTCCTTTAATTTTTTGTGCCGATAATACGAACTTTATGAACGCCCCTCGTATATATATATATAACCGAAGGCCGGGCTGCGCAAGTGAAAACGAACTACAGTAATTACGCAATTACAGGACATGTCGCGCTTTCTCCTATAATTAACGTCACCGCGCAGCGCCGCTTTCATACGCACACGTATAAACTAACTGTATACACGCGGCAACCTGTACTTCAAGGAATGTTAATGAACACGTCTTTAAATAGTTAGCTGCGTTCGAATTAATCATTTCCAGGCAGAGAACACGGCCGGCTTCCATAAAAGAAGAGAAGATGCAAATCTTCGTGCGTGCATGCCCTGTTCCTGTCAAGGTAATGGACCATGACCTGACGATTCCACATGGCCTCCCGAATAGAAGAACTCTCGTATAGACCATAAAACCGCTAAATAAACTGCGCTTTCGAGTAACGACACTCCAGCCATCGTGATACTTGAAAATTATCGTTGCTGCAGTTATGCGAAGCTTTAATTTAAATTGCGGGAGAACACTTTTCCGTCCTGCAGAAATCTTCAAACAATCCGTGACAGAGCAAAAACACAATATTGTCCGAGCTTCTCGATACCCTACCACAAGGCTCAGGAAGTCGCATCTTCCAAATCGTAGCGATCCTCAAAATTGACCGTTTTCAAAACCGCATCGAGCAACCTTGGCAGTCGCCATTTCTGGGCACGAAGCACGTGATTGGATCCGACTCCTCGCCGATCGCTGACGTCACCCTCGTGTCTGTTTTTTTTTTTCTTCTTTTTTTACATTTTTCCCCGTGAGAGTGACCCCCTTTTTGCGTAACTAACAATGTGGTACAATTAAGATCATGCCGCGTAAGCTTTCGAGGTCAGTGGCGCCATAACTTTACGACCCGACTAACCTCCGAGTTTGTCCACGCGGTGTTAGAAGAACGCAGTCTGCTCCCCGAGAAACAATGGGCTTAATTAGGAATATTATTTCTGCCTAACCAAGTCGACCTTTTTGCATCTTGACAGAACGCTCGCTTAAATAAAGGAGCCCGCGATTGTCTTTGGGTCCCAAAGACGACATGCGTCGCCTTGTCGTCCGCTTCACGCTAGCGCGTTCCTTTTCCGTAATGCTATTGTTGGCCTAAAGACGAGCTCGTTCTAAAAATTGCGTGCAGCACAGTCAAGGTTAAAAGCCACTTTATACACCGCGCCGGTATAGACATTTTCACGAGGACGCCGCCATCTTGAAATCTTGGCGCCCACGACGCCGTCTAGCGGCTTATCACTTATAATACTGGTGGGCTGTGGCTCTTTGTCTAGATTTGGGTAGAGTAGACCTTGGTTAGAGTTGGCGAGGCTTGAGCCGAACTGGCTTATGAAAGACCACGCCATCTCCAAATCTTCGCGCCCACGACGCCGTCTAGCGGTATAGCAATTGTGACGCGGGCGTGCTGTGCTTGGGTAGACTCGTCTAGACTTGACTAGTCTACTGACGTTGACTATGGGCTTGTCTAGACTTGAGCTGAGCCGGCTTACGAAAGGCCACGCCATCTTCAAATGTCGGCCCCTACGACGCTCTCTAGCGGCAGAGCACTTGTGATACTAGCGGGCTGTGGCTCTGGGTAGGCTTTGTCTAGGCGTTGCCTAGTCTATAGGCTTGTATCGACTTGAGTCTAGCCGTCTTATGACAGGAAAGTCGAGAGTTTTCGAAGATTGTTCCGATGACTCCGATAACGATACCCGATATTCCGCCTCCACCTGTACGCATGCATCGTACCGGGGGTATCGGAACAATCTACTAAAACTGCTCCATTCCCTTGCCTTCTCGCAGGAACGAGAACGCAGACGGCGGTGTGATTTGGTTGAGTTGCTGCAACGAGGAAACATTTAATTGATCCGTCTAATGTATACGTTGACATGTACGAACGTGAGCTCTCGACATTCTGGTACCTGCATCTCGCGGACGGTACACAGCGCTGCTTTATGTAAGCGTGGTCGCGTCTTGCGGATGCTGCAGCCTCTTCGACTGGCGTGTTTAAAGTCCTATCCCGCCCGTGCATCGAACGTGGTCCCAAAAAGGCAACAAATGACGTCACAGGGGTCGGAGTGCCAGGTTGTCGAATGTCGCGACCCTGGCGGTTGGGAGTAGAAACGCTGGCGCGAAAAGGGCGTGGGGACGCGAGGTTATGCAGAGCGCAAGTTCGTCTGCTTCTTGTACAGGGGTTGCGATGATGTCAGAACTAAAGAAAAAAAAATAGTGGGTAGACTTTAAAGGCATCTAGCATTAAGGTCTACCCACCATCCTTCCAATCAAAGCCAGTCAGAACTCCGCGTCGTTCTGACGTCACCGCAACTCCTGCGCAAGAAGCAGACAACTTGCTCACCGCACAGCCATCGTCGCGGCGTCCCACCTCGTGTCTGCTTTGGTTCCCGCCGACTGTCTGGCATGCAGAGCGACCTGCCGCAGAACCGGCGTCTGCCGCGTCTCCACCTCCACTGCTGCGGCCACCACTAGGGTCGCGGCAGGCTACGACATGACACTTTTATGACGTCATCAAGCGGAAATCGAGGACCAGGTTCGAAGACGCGGTAACTGCGCGAGTGGGAGAGGCGCGGCTCCATGCCACCATAGCCAGCATTATACATGATCGCGTTTGCGCGGGCGTTTGCGGACGGCACAATTGCGCATCCTTGCCGAGAGAGAACAAGAAAAGGCCTTGCGCGTTCCGTACACCATACTACGATGTCCACCCACACGCGTCAAGAACAACTGCTTAGATGTTTAGACAGCAGGGGTCTATGTCTGCTAATATGGGGCCATTGTTACCCACTGGAGATGAGAACTTTAGCCGGTGCAGCGCGACTGCTAGCCTGGGGTCTTTAACAGTGCGCCACGCAGTAGTGATACACGACCGCACGCCTGTACGATGCTCATCCAGATCAAAACGGTCAGGGGTGGAGATTAAACCCAGGATCTCTCATACCCTCACCAAGCAACTCAGCTGCGCCGACTTCCGCGAGCGTTTTCGACGACGACAACTTACAACAATGCCAACAATCGTCCTTTTTTGTTCATCTTTTCGACGGTGCGCGTTTGTTTTCGCTCTGAGGGGATCGCCTTGTTTACGAGACGACGGACGAACCTTGCCGTCCGTCTTGACTGAGAGAAAAATTCCGCCATGCAACTCTACGATGCGATTTCCCAGGGAACGTATACACATAAACGTTCGAGGGTAGGGTGGGGGGGGGGGGGGGGGGGGGACGAAACATCATAACAGACCTGACAGACGTGTTCCCACACACACACAGAAGCGGTGCTTGTTGCCGCCGTTCGTTCGCTCCTGGAGGAATAATTATTTCTAGCGGCGGAATTGCCGGCCGACGAGTCAACCTTTTGTTCGCGGGCCAGATTGGCGTTGTTTGGATGTTTTCTTTTTGTTTTTATTATTTTGTTTAATGCCGGTTGTGTGTCTCCGTTGTCTCCTCGAAGGAGCAACGACCGCGTTCGCTTCCGGCAAAACCGTGCATAGCATAGCGTATATGGTTTGATCAATTAATTCGGTTGTTTGCACGGGTGAGCGCGCACCAATTGTTTCTAAACACGATAGCGCATTTCTGGGGCCATCAAACCGTGAGATCGGGTGCGTTTTTTTTTTTTCTGTTCGTTGCGGCTCGATAGCTAAACATAGCGGGAAAAAATTGAATTGCTGTATATCGATTAATTATTTACCAACTCAATTTACCAACCTCAGTTTAACGGGAAGAAATTGATCCCTTACTATAGCTGAAAAAACTAAATGAATGTATAGTTTTTTTTTTTCAAATATTTTTGAAGTGTTTTTGTTTTGTTTGTTCGACTGGCAAAGATGAGTGGAAGAGATGGGGAGAAGGAGGGCATGCACGCCAATGTGTTAATGGAGCTTTTCATTTCTGGCTTTTCAGATAGGCCGGGTGGCAACGTTGATCGAGAGCGAGGAGGTGAGAACGTCGCCTCTGCGTCTTTTTTTATTTTTATTTATTTCCTTTTTTGTATTACGTTCCAGCTTGCGCTGATTTCGATTAACGTACAATTGTAAGAAAAGTGCGCGCAGAATTCCTTCGCACGCATCGTGTTCAAGATTTCCTTTCTTCCAACAATAAACAAGAAGGCTATAGATTCTGTACGGTTACTGCCCAGACACTCGATGTTTCCTGTGCGTTGCATTTGGTTGTATTAGTTTCTGCAACTCACATTTCTAGCAAAGCAACAAAAAAAAGTAGAAGAAGAAAGCGAGGGGGCAAAGACGCTGGTGCAGGTTAAACATGGCGAATTATTTACCTGGGACTCTAGATTTTCTAAGGGACGACGCAAACAGAGAATTCTCAGTTTCTTCAGACTTCACTGTGCTTGTGTCGCCCTTTAGGAAACCTCGGTCTCGAGTAAATGCACCATGTTCACATCCCAAGGCTTTAGCTTTGCAACGCTCTCAAGTAGAGACATAATTGGGAGTTCTAGTAGATATCAATTAATGCAAAAGTGTAGCGAGCTGGACAATAATAACGATGATATCCCTGGAGAAGGGGAACAAGCGGGACAAAGGACAAGCACATCTTTAGCGCGCGACTAAAAAAAAAAAAAACAAAAAAGCAAATCCGCCTGATCCTGGTATTGAACCAGGGACCTCTCCATTTCCAGTGGAGCGCTGTACCAACTGAGCTAACCAGAAGTTATGCTTCGTTTCACCTTATGTGCGAGCAAAGCCAAAGCTGGAAGCGCTAGCACGAAAGCTCCGTGCGTTCAGGCTTTGCTCGTGCGCGCGAGCTGGCTAGAAACGCAAAAACAGCTGTTCTCGCGCTTATAAGGAGTATTCACTGGGCGCCATATTTGTGGGTGATGTCTAGAGCGCATGCTCTGAACGAGCCCACATTAATAGGCTGCTAAGACCGGCAATCTTGAGGGTGCGCAATGCACGTTACAAAAGAACTGCGGAAGCTCGCCATCAGCACGCGCTCAGCAGTCGTGCACAGAGCTATGGCCGCCAGTGAATACTTCCTATAGCTTTGGCTTCGCTCGCAGATAAAGTGAAACGAAGTATAGACGTCAGTAGAGCAAACCGGTTTCAACAGCTGCCACCAGTCTACACCGAAGATTTGTGTTTATCCCGATGTTTCGCCCGATGTTTCTCCCGATGTTTCGCCGACGCCTTCGCGCATGCATCGTATCGTTATCGCGTATCGTTATCGGAGGTATCGGAACGAGCTATAAAACCTCCCTGTTTACATCTTTATCGGGAGTTTTTCTCTTCGAGTCTCCATGGTCGCATTCGAACTCGGAGGTAAACTCAAAACGAGCCTTTAATCCGCGGTCACGCTGCAAATCAGATCCTACAAAAAGACAGTATGCAGACGCAGTCTCGGGCGTGTGTTTCTTTCTTCCTTGCACGAGGGTCCTGCCACATCGGACACACAAAGACTGTCTGCAAGACAAGTTCGAATCATCATACATATGTATGGAGCAAACGTGATTCGAACAGGCGTGAGACGTGTCAAAAAACACTTCTCTTATCGTGTCTGCAGACCGTGTATTTTGTATGATGCATGAGCGGTATGACCGGTGCTTAATGGTGACCAAGGCCAGATCAGAAAAGGTCATCATTCCCGCCCGACGAGACGGGTCCTAAACCGACGCACAAGGTCACGCGGAGGTCAAGACATCCAGATGGCTCTACGCGGTCGTTTCCAGAACTCCGGCTCTGTTCGATATCTCCTACCGTCTCCCCGGTCTGTCGAACAAATCCTCGCAAACTCCCGATAAAAAAAAAATGTAAAAGAGTGAGAGAAGAATAATAAAAAGAGGGCGAGGGGGAACAATCATAATAGAGAGGTTGGACCGCGTCCGTAGCCGCCACCTGTTCTTCGACGCGATTGAAAAGAAGAAAAAAGTTGGCAAAGCGGACGCTGTAACCAAATAAAAAAAGGGGGATTGGGGAGAGGAGGACGTTCTACAGAGAGAGGTTGGGGAGTAATGAAAAAGGGGAAGGGGGTGTTGGTTTTGAGAGTTGGGGAGTAGACCGTTCGTCCCGATGCTGACAATGCGATGGGATCTATGTGCCGGCTGCACCAGTCATTCGTCTATCTTCCGTCACGTGATCCCTCTCCCGCCGATACCCTCGACTAGAGATCGGGGTCAGGAGATGAAAGGGAGGCGATTTATTGGTTGGCCGAGCGCGGAGTTGCCCGCCGCACTATCAGCTTGGGGGTTAACGGAGTAGAGGGGGAAATAGGAAAGGGTGTTGGTATTGAGCAAGTATTGGGGTGCAGCACGAGCACGGGGATTCAAAGAGGAAGAGAAGGTGCGTGGATTGGAGAGGAGAAGAGGGATCGATGGGGGGAAATAGGGAAGGGGGTGCGGGGATATTGGGAGTCCAGATGTGAGGTTTCGGGACGGGCGCGGCGGTCGGGTGACTCCTCGCATTTTGCGCAACACCTGTCGTCTAGAGAACGATAGAAAAACAAAAGTGTCTCTCAGCCGAGCCCAGATTTAGATTAAATTAAATTCTAAGATAATTTAATTGAATTTATGGTTTCCTTAATGCACCCAAAGAGCTTTACACACGGGAAGGCAAATTCATACAAACTCAAAAGAATAAAAAAAAGATACAAGGAAAAAAGTAGCAGGTTCAGCCCCGAAGCCGGATGATTCCTGAATTGCGACAATATTATACGAAAAGAGATCCAATTCAGAAATTAATCATTAAGTAGGTGGAAATTGAACAAAGTTAAAGTAGCGTCCATGTGCATCATCTGAAACATAAATTGCCCATTATAAAAAAAAAAAAAAAAAATTACACTATTTTTTTTAGTTAGGGAATTTAAATATTTTCAGCGTATTGGCTTCGATAATTTTTGGTCAGTCTAAACCCTAATTGACGTGTTTTAGTATGAATCGCCTTTCCGTGGCTAGTATGAAACACTGCAGTTTATGTCCCTCTATATATAGTCTCGGCCTCCTCTAGCGTTAAGTTCACATGCCAATTAGTCAAAGGCTCTTCTATGTTACAATATCACCGAAATTAAGTCGAGGACTCGATAAACTTTGCAATCCTTAAATAAGCGATCAAATAATTATTTCCGGTCCAGTATTGCTTAAGACACCAGTGGGCATTAGTGTTCAACGCTTCTCATAAAAAAAAAAGAAGTTAGTTTTCGAAATCTCTGAGTGTGAATGTAATATAGCGAAACATATCATCCGTACAATTACTTTACAAATCACAGTGCGAAAATATTTATACTAAATGTAGTCACAAAATACAGATATGTTCAGTACAACTCAATTTTATTATATTTTCAACACAGTGCTTTTCGTACGAGACGAAAGGCTGTCAAATACAGCTTTTCGATTAAAAGGCGCGAACAAAACAGGACGAAAAAAGACACACGTACGACACGGACAGGCGCCAACTTCGCAGTGATCTAATGGAACACGTACCATCGTCAAACTGTCGATCCCAATCGCCTAAACACGTGCAACTGATAAAAGTTCCTATCGCTCATTACACACCAGCCCTCAAGAAACACAATTTCTTTGTTTTGTAGATAAAGAGATGGCGTGCTTACGCATTTGTCAGCCGCTTTGTGTATACAGAAAGCTTCGATTAATTCCCTTTCTATCTTCTCATTCCTTCTCTTAATAAACCTTGTGTGCTCTAACATGGGTTCACACTCACATCGTTTGCAGGGCTCCGCAAGATGCCCACCCGAATCATTGCGTACGGCTAGCTTGTGTTCCCGCGCTCTTTCATTAAAGCATCGGCCGGTCTGACCGATGTAAACTTGGCCGCAACTAAAGGGAATCTCATAAACCGTCTTAGTCACGCGTTCGGTACACAGCTTTTCGTTTCTTACGCCCTTAAAACGTACACACTTCTAAGGGAAATTCGTTGCCGGAACGCGTGACAAAAAACAAATCAGTGCGGCCAAAATGAGGAGCAGCAAATCTACAATCGATAGAAGAAGATCACGTAAACAACCAAACAAATAAAATGCAGCCTTGTTTACAATAACGGTGCACAGACGGAAGGTTCGCTGTGTCGTGCCGTGCACAGCGCGGTGCCTCGTCGAAGCGTTTTACCCGTATTATATTTTTTGGAATATCCTTATTTCATTTTCCCAGTGTTCGAACGCCCCCACAATGGGGGCCAAAGTTCAATGCGTCCCCAAATCTGTCCCCATACAATGGCGGCGCCCTTCCCTCTACCAGGAGGGGGAGAACACGGGGTGCCTTTAGAAACATCAGGGTGCGGCCATCCTTGGAGAACGGAGGGACAACTTTTTTTTTCTTTCTTGGCAGCCATTTTTTTGTTAAAGGTCTCCGAGCGTATATACATAGCACAAGGGATGTCGCGAAGTTTCGCCGAACCTGAAGTTCGATAGACTCGGCAAACTGGAACTTGTGACGAAATTCGACTAAGTTCGACTTTTCAATACTGTCGACGTACTTCTGGAAAAATAGTTTACCTATTTTTTTTTTTGCAGAGAATATTCCGCGAACCCGGTGTATATAGACCGCACAAACAACTTTTAAATAAAAAATAAACAAAAGCTTTTCCCTGGATAGTTTGTACTCAATGCACATTACGGGTACTATAGTATTATACAAGGCACCTTGACAAATGCCCCCTTCCTTAGCTCACAGAGAAGCCTGTATCATACATAAATAATTATTAACATACTCTGTCATTCACGAACCTGTCAAGTCTCGTCATAATGAGCAATCTGAACTCGTTGTTACATAAAAAAAAGGACGTTTTGCGCATTATATTTATGCGCTTCGCGAAGTAGTTCCTACAATATTTGGTTGTTGAAGAAAGAATCGTTATTTTGTCTTTTGAAACGTGTTCGTCTTCAAAAAATAATATCAAGCTAATCTAAGATGCACCTAGATATATCTTAATTCAACACAAAAAGGGGGAAATTGGTAACGTTCCTCCAGGAAACGATTTTTTTATTATTTTTTTTTTTACCACGGTTTTTGAAGTAGATACGAATATAGACAAAAGTGAATCCTCGTATAGTCGGCACCCGTAGACAGTTTACAACGCGTAAGATTTCAACTTATAAACACGTGTAGTTAGCGGACAATGGGTTCGAAATTAAGGTTTACATACGTTTGTTTCCTATTTTATTTCGTACAATCAAACCCGTACACACATTAACCGATCTAGTTTGGCTTGCTATTGCGATACAATACACCCGATAAACATAGCACCCTTTCGCCGCTGAAGGGCGTCACCTCGTTTTTAATTTTCGGGCATGCGCTCGATAGTCAAACTTTAACCGAACTTCACCAAAAAGTCAACTATGGGGATCTTATTTTTTTTTTTTTCAAATTCCCCATTCCCCAAATTTGGGGACCCGGCGGAGGACTGAGGTTTAATCTGGACGACCTGGGGATCTTTTTGACGTACAATTTGAAATCTCGGTCACGCGGCGCCTTCCCCGCGGTAAGCCTCTGTCAGACTGCGGGCACCTCGGCCGGGATTCGAACCCGCCACCTGGGGATCCGTACGTATCCCGGCGCTTTTGCCTCGTCGAACGTGGCAATGAAAGTTCGAAAACGTCGAACCTGGTCCAACTCGAATTTCGGCAGGTTCGCAAAATCTCCAGCTAGCACTAGGGTTGGGCTCGTGGTTTACCGTTTTATTAATTTTATTTTTTTTTATGGAGTAAGGACAGTTTTTTTTAGAGGGATAGCTTTGAGCGGTTTAGAGTCTAGGGTCTGCCGTCTCGTCTGTCGGCGACAACGACCCCTATTCGCAACCGAAGAATGATATGTTTGTTCTCCAGGAACCTGCCCGACCGTTTAGTACCTTCAGGTGTGGATAGGGGACGGGGTGTCGCTGGCGTCGCTAGGTGCGGTGAGTGTCGAGTGGCTCGGGGATTCGGGTTTACGACATTATCACCTGTTTTTGTTTTTATTTATATAGATTCTGTTCGAAGCTCGCGTTGTTTTTTTTTATCGCGTACAGGTGTCCGTTCTAAAGCGCCATCGAAGCACGTTGCGAAAGAGGAATTATGCTTGAGGGTGAGATAAAATTATGTATTTTTCAAGCCGGGGGAGGGGGGGGGGGGGGTGCACAGCAATATATAAGGTTTAAAAAATGTCGATTCTATTTAATACTCCATGTTAAACCTTCACAACTTTTTGCAGTTTAGATATAGTTAGGAGAATATGTGGCACCGATAACAGCACGGGCTTGCCGAGCTTGGGATCGGCAACTCTTTCTTGAAACATTTACCGCCATTAGCGTCATATCAAATAAAATCAAAAATCGTTTTATTCAAACATCTAAGAGGATGGGACAAAATGCACCCATGTTGCCTTACTAGGGCTTATCCCCTTGCACGGTTCAGCAGCACAGCAAAGTAAAAATATAAGAAGAAAAAAATATAAATAAAAACGCCGATGAGTATATATTTTAACAGATATAAAATCTTTTTTTTTTAATTGTTATTGATCACTATCCCTCATTAATCACCACTTATCAGCTTCCTAACACTTAATAAAGGTGCGGGGTAAAGGGTGATTTCCCAGCCCCCAACAATGTTTGTACACCCTTGTCTAACTCTCTTTATTGTGGTACTCTGCAAAATCATTGTAACTTGCTTACTTTGTTCCGCCAGCTCTAATATTATGACTGCGGTGTCGCTAACCTGACAAAGGTCGAGCTCGACCAGGTTTGAAGTTTCGAACTCCTAACTCAGTCTCTCAGGGCCCAGCCTCTCAGGGACCTGCCTCTTACATCCAGGACATATCTTAAAGGTTCTTTTGTAAATATGGATTTAGGTTGTCTCTTCTGTCCCCACTATGCCCATTTTTTTTAAGTCAGCTCGACAGCACTGTTGTTTTCACTCCAGTTCTTTTGCGACCTCTGTCACTGATGGGAGACTTGGATGTTCGAAGAGCTCATTGGGTGACCATCCTCACGTATGCACTCATTTGTCTACTAAAGCTGTAGGTACAGCTAAAGTTCTTGTATAAGGGGCCTGCATAGATCCCCGTACAAAAATGCCATTATGGTCATATAAACGATTGGGCATATAAGGCCATACATGACCTTATATCTAATATGGCTATATGGATATGATCTTACTTGCCCGTTCTTCATATCGCCATATATCGCATTTCCGTACGAGGAAAATATTTTGGGGCAACATGTTGTCTGGAACCCCAAAAATAATTGGGGTTGTGTAGATATTTATACAGCGTGTAGTTGGTCAGCCATTTCAAGGTTGCGACGAGCCACTCGCTGTAGATGAGCGATTTATCCAGTGCAGCGCAACCGCTATCCTGGGGTCTTTAACGTGCACCACGCATATGCGTATGTCTGGAAAGCCCAGCGGAAGGAAAGCCTCTGTCCATGCCCCGTTTCACAGTCAGCACCATCGCTTCGACGTGACGTCGGAGACGCGAGCTGGCGCATATATGCCTCCACCCACAGACCACGTCTCTGTCTGCACAGGGCATTGTCTGGGGTCGCGCGTTCCTCCTGCGCCCCGATGACCGCAGCTCGGGGACCTCCCTGTCCTACCTGGACGAGCGGGAGTCCAAGCTGGGCGGCTACGGGACCACCCTGGTCCAGTTCCAGCCCCGAGACCCCCGCGAAGACCCCGTCCCGGCACTGGTGTACGTGGCCCTTCCGGGCAACCCGCTCTACCTGGGCCCTGCCAGCGTCCGGGCCCTGGCCGACCAGATAGCCACGTCCAGGGGACCCAGTGGCAGCAACGCTGAGTACGTGCTCAGGCTGGCCCGCTTCATGAGGGAAGAGGTCCCTGGTATATGGGACGATCACCTGTTCGCGCTAGAGTCGTCGCTTCTGGTTCGACTAGAAGAGCTGAAGATGACCGACGAGATGACGTCGTCTTCTGCGAGCGACCGGGACCTCCGCGCGTCGCTGGAGGTCGGCTGCAAGGGTGCCACCGGCGGAGACGAAGACGTGACCACAGATGCGCGCAACTTACCGGTGACCGTGGCTGTCGACTTTGTGTCCGCGGTGTCTTCGACGAAGCTACGCTGCCTCGATCTTTGATGTCGGGCTCGCGTAGACCCTCGCGAATTTCGCCTCATGATTCTGAGAACATTCTTCTTCGTGCGTGTTGCGCTTGCACGAGCTCCCACATGTAGCGCAATGCATTTGGCTGAAACGAAATTCCTTGACCTTTCTTGTATGAGTTTTAGATGGGCGGGTGGTATTACACCCCAACTGTCTTTCTGTTTCAGTAGCGAAAAGTATTCTCCCATTGGCCTCTGAGGGCGCATGCCCATTGAAACGTTACACTGATCTTCTCTTTCATTGGACGAAGTGGTAAAAAAAGACGAATGTTTGGTGTTCCGAGTGCATCGTGGTTCAGTACACATTGAGCTATTTTTGAGAGTATGTAGATGTGGGGTGCGGCTGGTGCAACGTTAATGCTCTGTTCCGAGGGTTTTTTGGGAACAAGCTGAACGCATTACCCACCATTTTTTGCTATTGTATACTGCCCAACGAAGAGCGTACACGCAGCAAGCGCGACTCATGCATTCGCGCTTTCGCTCAGTTTACCTCTATGTTAGTGACGGCAGCAAGATCTTACAATCCTATAGAGTCTCAGCTGGTGTCTCACATAAGCGAACCTGTACAACACATACGAGGAGTCTTGATGCGAAACTTCCAAGGGAAAAAAAGAAAAGAACCTCGGCTATCACGCGTTCCTTTTAGCTGTGTCTCACTCTGCACAACGGTATTTTTGGCTACGGGTTCATAACCTCTTAATCACCTAAACTCGTGCTTGTCACCTATCCAAGTGTTCGTCTCTTTCTAAAGTCAAAGGGACCACACTAGATCCTTAATGCCGCCTAACCTGTCACCGAAGGCAACATTTTTTTATTTTTTTTTTCGTCATCGGGATTTTACGTGATGATAACAGAAGGGCTGATATCATGAATGCTAAGCACTTGGTTAGCGTTTCCAGCATCACTTGCACACACTGCCAGTTGTGTCCTTGGATGCAGGTAAGGTACTCGAATTCACGTGTCAAGCACCTATCTTTCCAATGACTTCGTAGGTAGATGGAGCCGCAATTGGGCGCCACCATAACATCTAGGTGGGGATAAGAGATGAGGTTTAAGTGAAAAAACCGTCCCTCGTTATGAATGTATACTAGTGAAAGTTACTGAATCGATGCCGAGCCCATATGATCTTACCAGACCAGAGTTCAGAGTGCTGCGAAACATCGGCGCCAATTTGTTTTTTGTTTTTTACTTCTGAAATGCATACACAACCAAAGCTGACGGTTCCAATTTCGATCTAACAGAACGCATGACGAATAGTGCCACCATAACAATCCCTAAAAGATTGATACCAACTATGAACGACATTTGCTGTTGTTTTTCTCTAAAAGGAGGCAGTCTTTGCTTTCACTTTGTTTAGTTTAATGCAAAGCGCCCTACTTCTCACGATGTCGTCAATCTGTAAAAAATGCTACCAGTTGTAATGATGTCATTTATGTCGTAATTAAGAAAAGTTTAAATACATTGTGTTCAAGGGGTCATGAAACGATTTTTCGACATTTTTCTTCTTAGTTTTCCTCCTCAACTCGCAAATCGCGCATTGTACCAAACAGTTCAAGAAGAGGGAAAGGAGGAACTCCCCTCTTGCTCGGACCCTCGTTTGCGTACCAAAATTCCTTTCACGGCCCCTTCAAAAAGAACGATGGAAGCTTGGAGTCATCACGGAGCCCAAGCACGTCACGACTACGTGATTTCTCATTTCGCTCTTGAGTTGAGGATTAAATCTGAGGAGGAAGAAGTTGAAAAATCACATCAATGGTCCCTTAATGCCATCATGGCATCAGAACCGTAATATGTGATGCCCGTCATAAACTGGCGCAACGAAAGGTTCTACCAAGCCTTACGGCTCTTATTAGTGCCTGTGTGTTGTGCTTTTTCGAAAATATCGTTGTGTGAATCGGTGAACCGATTGTAGCAATCACCCAAAAACCCAAACAATTTAATGTTTCTCATAGAGTTCTAAAGAATGCTTCGTCTGTGGCAAAGATTCTGTGATACTTTTCGTGGTCTTTATTCCTCAAAACCTTGGCTATCATTTTTTATTTGGAATTTATGTATGTCACGTGCCTCTGAATATCAAAATGGGCAAGCGATACCCGAAGCACTGCGCAGCTACGGTTTCTGTTTTGTTTTCCGATTTAACTATATTCATTAAATAGTCCCTAAGTTTGCCGGACGTAAGAAAATACAACCAGTAAACATGCCATTTAGGAGATAACTGAAAGTAAACCGAGCGTGTTGCTAGATCTGTTCAGTAGCGCACTTAGATATATACAAATGCCATGTCAACAGAATATGTTATTGAAATACTTCAGTGCCTATTTCCAATGCTGCAACCGTGATTGCTTTTCTTCTTAATGATTTAGTTCATAGTTGTCGGCGATAGGCTATGAGAATGTCCATGGCATCTAAGGACAGGCCTTGCTATTTTGCTCTATACTCAAAGAAAGGCCTGTGCTTAGTTTCGCACTATCGAGTTGAACGTACGGTCCATGTATGTGCGACCAATGTAAATATTTCCCACAGATGTATGTCAAAATACAGCACCTGTGAATTAATAAAAATTTGAGATCAAGGTTCTGGGCTGGGTGTCGATTAAAACGTTGTAACCCAGTTAATTGCCACCATTTAATAGTTTAACTAATCGATTAGTCGGTCTCGTCTGTTTCCACGCATAATTAAAAAAAAGTTCAAAATTACTTTTTTTCTTTGCTGAATGGTGATAAACGGCGCAATATACAATCTTGATTATGATTCAACCTCGATGTGTAGTTGAGGACAGTTCAAAGACACTCACACTCATAGATGCTGCAGACACCCACACTTCAGCTGCATGAGGCAAAGGGCATCGTTGATATTCTCCGGCAAGAGCGACATCCTTTCACTTTTTTACACTAGTCTCTGTTGCGCAAAACGGACACTCGCGCGGCGTTGAGACGGCAGGGATACGCGTAACCTTCTGCACTTGTCTGGAGTTACAAATTTTGCCCCTGCAGTTTACTTTAGGTTAAAAATTTCACATAAAGTTTGGCCTTCACGCAGGTGTTCTCGTTCACGTCTGCGCGGTGAAAGCGTTTAATTAATTTAAAAAAAAATAATTGCCCAACCCTAGTTCTTGTTTTACGATTTGAGTACTTGCAATTTGATAACATTGAGTCGTTTGCTTTCTGTTAGCGTTCTGTACATGCGACATATATCATGCAATTGAGCGCGAAGCACGCACGTGAACCTATACAAGCACACGCGTTGAATGACCTAGTAACTCAACGGAGCACAAACAAACACATGTTTAACACGCTTTACACGCTTTCACAGGAAAGCAGGCATACAACAACTGCTCCTTTCACCGTAAATGTCACACGCGTGAACATACGCCAGAGTGTTCCGAGAGTAATGTATGCTTCTAAGTGTGTGCTGTTCCTGGCGAATCCGTTACTGTATACTGACGTAGTACCGCGAATAATAACATTTCCGGTCTTTGCCAGTGATCTTTATCGATTTTTTCACTTTTTCGTTTGTCAGAAATATCGAAGTTTTCAATTCTGGAGCCATATCTGTGATATCTCCACGTTCTTTTATATTTAGGGTTTTTATGTCGTACCACCGCTCGAATTCCGTTCATCTGAAATGGACGATGGACAATAAACCTAATAAATATATATTTTGAGGACTGGATGCAGTTTTTGTCTTTATGGCATTATTATTATTACACCTATAAATGCATGCCGTGCCGAAGTGTTTCTATCTCGCATTCATCCATTCATCTGCAGACCCAAAGTAGACCAAACAAGACTCGAGGGCGGCCGGAGCTGGTGGAAAGAAGTTCAAGCCGCTGTAACACTGTTCGTACATCCATGGCTCCCTATATACTGACAAAGCCTGGCAGATTGCCACGAGAAGCGGCCGCCGAAATGGAAAAGGTGAAGCGGCAGACAACGGATGAAAGGAGAGCCACGTGACTGGCGCCCCGCTGCGGCGAGACGCCGAAACACACTTTTCCCGAGCGAACAAGTGTGTTTCGGGTTCTCGCCGCTGCCAAAGCTCTGCGCTGACGTCCAGGTTCCCCGAGAAATGGCTTTTTGGTGCACTGTGCTACCAGATGCTCGCGCTCCAAATTTGCGACCGGGCACTCACGACTCCGTCGTCGAACTGCCAGGCTTTGTGAGTATAGAGGAGGCTATGGTACATCGTACAAAAGACACGGAGTTCTCTGCAGACAAGATGAGAGAATTATCTGGACGCCTGAAGGCATTAGCGTCTTGATGCCTCCATGAGTGCTTTTGGGCTTTGGGGATTTTCTTCTTGAAGCATCTCGCTATATCGACGACGGAAGCCCTACAACGCCTTACGCCATTCTTTCGAGTGAGAGGGGAAAAAAGGGGGAGGGGGAGGAGTCTATAACTGCTATTAATATAAAAAGCGACGATGATTTGCTTTCGCTAACTATGTCACGCAGTTTACTGTTTGCAGTATTGGTGCCGAGACACTTCGGTGGCTCCCTCTTCTGGTGTACGTTCGTGACGTCACGACCAGGATTTGCCTCTGCCTCGCCGTGACTGGCAGGATTTGCCTCGCCCTGAAGCGGCCATGTGGTAGGCATTAATCAGTATACAGGAAGGTATGGTCTGGCCCAGGCACGTAGCCAGGATTTTGTTTCGGGGGGGGGGGGGGGGGGGGGCCGCCCATGACAAAATGCTGTTTAAGGGGGAGGGGGGAGAGGAGGTCCCAGCAAAATGAAAAATTTCGGGGGGGGGGGGGCGGGCCGGGCCCCATGTCCCCCCCCCCCCCCCCCCCCCCCCCCCCTGGCTGCGTGCCTGGCCCAATCGCGAACTTTGACCACCACGACGCTTCTGGTCGCGCACGTCGCACAGGAATAAATATGATGCCATCTTCCGTTTCACACAAAGTCCTACCGCAGCAAACGCTACAATCCGATAGAGCCATTCAGAAAACGCCAAAAGTGCATCGTCACTCCGCTCGTCGTCTTTGTGGGTACACAGTAAACTTTTTCACACCCTTAAAGGTGTAATGGTACTCAAAACACCTAACACTCTCACTTTTATTATGAAGGTTGTTAGAAGGGTCCCCTCATCCGTGTCCTCCAAGGACTTCTGAGACCAGTGCCGGTCGCCCTAAATCTGCTTCTCCTTGGACTTCACCAGGAAGTTCTTCTGCCGCAGAACTTCCTGGTCCTTCTCGGCCTGCGTCCACCTGCATTTAAGCAGCTCGCCGTAGAACTTGGAATGCTCCTTCTTTTGGGCCTTGAGGTCGATGCCCTCGAAGTACCCCCTGCCATAGAACTGGACCGTGTGCCTGTCCTTGTAGATTTGGTTGCAGTCCAGGGCTGTGTTCTTTGACGCATTCCAGTCGAAGAAAAACTTGCTGTGGTTCAGGCGCTCTCTTCTTCTCGAGGATCCACAGGTCGCGTTCCTTAATGGTCTCGAACTCCTCCTCCTCCTCCTTGTGCTTCTGCACCTTGTCCCTGTCGTTCTCATCCTAATCCTCCGAGAAGCGTTCACTCTCCCGCTCCTGCTCCCGATTCTCCCAGATCGCCCGCCTGTCCAGAATCCGGTCCGGAATGTGACCTGTGCTGCGCTTGGCATGCACGTAGAACTGCTGCCGCTTCTTTCTCTCCTCGTTCTCGTCCTTCGACCTTTCTCTGCTCTCCTTGTCCTTGAGGGACGGTCTCTGGCCGTACGTCTGTCCTTGCCGTGCCCCTTCTCTCGGTCCTTCTTTTCTCTGCTGCGAGGCCGGGACCGTTTCTTTTTTATTCTCGAGCGTTTCCTGTGTTCGTTGCTCCGAGAACAGCGGCGCTTCTAGCATTTCCGGCCGCGATCCAATGATCTCCTGGGCTCCGCCGAGTTCGCTTCGGACTGGGTCTCAACGCGGTTGTCGTCGTCCGAAGCCATTCGGTTTGCTCTGTAGCTCACCAATCGGACCGTCCGGACCTTCAGCTGTGCCAGTTGGCGCCGAACCTCTTCTTGGATACGGTCGGTGGTTACCTTCGTTCCCTGGTGACCCGCCACGATTCCTTCATGTGCCACCCTCAGTATCGTCATACGATACTCTTTAGGAACCACCCGCTGTTCCCGTTGCTTGCGCGATGGGTTCTCGCGCCTCCCGTAGAGAACGTTCTTACATAACACGAACTCAGATTCGTGAAATTTTTCCGAGACGACCTTTCTATCAACGGCCGCAAAGCCGTTGATATGCGATATATGCGATAGCATATAGTAAAAAAAACTATATGCTATCGCAAGCTAAACCACTCACGGACATAAAAAAAAAATCATGGCAGCGGCCATTACCTTTGAAGTCCTACAATGCATGAAAAGCATTATAGTGTATTGATCAGCAAATTGAAGTGTCACGGGAACGTATATTTTCCCGCTAAATTTAGCGGGGAACCTGAATGGTTGTATAGGTCACGTAATGTCAGGTCACGCGACGTCGATCTGCCCCGCTAAGTTTAGCGGGGAAACTGGATTGGTGTCTGGGTCACAAGACGTGAATTTTCCCGCTAAATTTAGCGGATAACTGAATTGGTCTTTTAGGCTTCCGCTTTGAGGCTTCCCGCAGGGATCGTTGCCAAAATTACGCGTCTTCACTTTTCTTTTCTTCTTTAGTTTACTTTCTCGATCGCTCCTTCTCCCGTGTCACCGAAAGTGAGCCTCTACGAGCTCACTCGCTATACGCGAACCTGCAATTAGCATAATGACGGAGGCGGGTCCCGCAGACGGGCATTGCAGTCAACACACTTGGGACGAGGACCTATCACGCGACCGCGCTTCGCAGAGTCCCGGCGGTGGATTCCACGGATGAGGACCGCCAGTATCTGATCTGCGGCATCCTCTTGGGTGCTTAACCTTCCGAATGTCCCAGGCAACAAAAGGGCAGCCATCACTTTATACCGCCGTTGCCGCAGAGATGTCGTAAGGGTTCAGAGCGTGACGGCTTCAGTTCTTGGCGCATTGACCATCGTCAACATTAAGCGCCTATGACGACGATTGCGAACGACAGTGAGGAAGTTCCGACCAGGAGACCTCACAGCCCGGCCTCACGGAAGATCTGCCGCGCCCCGTGGAATAGAGCCAGCTATTCGCAGCTCCAGCCTGTCGCTCGCCCTCTCGCGGATGAACGAAGAACCAGAGGAGCGGGGACGGCGGCGGAGATGGTGGCAAAGTCTACCTTGGTGCTACTGTTACCGCATGGTTTTGATCCTCGTGTTTGTGCATCATTAAAACTTAGCGGAAAAAGCGAATGCGTTCAAATAGGAATTGTTGTGTCCCGCTTTGCAGCTTTCAAACATCAACGTAAACAGTGTCTTGCCGCACGCTTCCGTGCGACAAGACATTGGCACGTTTACATGAATGCGATCGTAGCGCATCGAATCGAGCAGGAATCAATCGCACGCAGCCTGTCTTCCTACTTCTTCCTCTTCTACCTATCTGGTGCCAATCAAAATAGTCAAATCTCGATTCGATGCGCTAAGGTCACACCCATGTAAACGCAGCCATTGGCGCCGCCACGGTGCGGCTCCTATACTCTATTCATCCATAAATGGTACAAGCACGAGAGCTCCGGTTCGCTGCTTTGAAGCGTTCTTCCGCAGAATGAGCACTAGCGCTATAAATGCACGTCTCAAAGCCAGGGCCGCGTGCTAGCTCGCGCTTGTAGCTTTGGCTGCAGTCTCAGCCTAAGGGTGAACAGAGTATAGACCAGTGTCCGAAATCCGAGCCTCCCGCGATAAAAATGGGAGATAATAATCTCAAACGCAGGCTCTTGTAAAGAGAGGGGCTGCGCAAAAAACAATATTTTTGCTTTTAGGGGCGAAGCTCCTTAGGGGCTGGCCATGTCCGTCCGCCGTCCTTTGTCCGCCGTAGGCCGGCGTCGGGTGCTCGTGCTTCTGCTCGTGGGATCACGTGCTCACGAGCACGTGAGCACATGCTCACGTGCTCGTGTAGGGCAAAAAAAAATTGAAAAAAAATATGAAAAAATTATGAAAAAAGAAAAAGAAGAAAAAAAGGAAAAAAGAAAAAAGAAAAGAAACTTCCCTGTAAAAAGGGAGTGGTATACTCCATCCCTTTTTCATGCGGTGACCGATACATTGGTCAGACTATACCTGTTTCCACCTCAAGAAAAAAGTACGTTTTGCGCATTGTTCCTACGCGGCGCGAAATAGTTCTTACGAGATTCGGTTGTCGGAGAAAAAAGCTATGCTTTTGGCATTTGGAACGTGTACGTCTTGATAAGATAACACATATCTAATCTAAAATTCACCTACATATGTCTTCATCATCCACGTAAAGGGGGAAAGTAGTAATGTTCCGCGAGGAGCCGGACTTGTTTTACTTCGGTTCTTGAGGTGAAAACAGGTATAGAGTGCCTCAATGCCATTGTTCAGGGTGATGCCATCGTTTGTAGTACCTAAAGTCACTGGATCCTGGGAAAGTAGCGCCATTGCCTTCCCTACCTGCTAGCCGGACACAAACGGATACTAACACACAGACGACCGAAACCTCGCAAGGCGATTGGCCAATCGGTCCTCGTTGCCATGGAAATCGCCATCTTGGTCCATTTAAATCTTCGAAGCTTCCAGGGGGTCGTTATAAACCAGTCGCGCCAAGATCACCATGGTGCATCATCGTACTGGAAGCGTTCCTCGCCAATATAAGAGTCTTTGGTACTTTGTATGCGATCAACTTATTAATCATGCCCATCTCCATGAATCTCTTACAATTATATTGTCTTCTTGCGTATTTCAAGACAGTAAACTTATTTTTCAGTGCCTCCAAGCACCGACACAGCATCTGGGGGTGGTACGAAGGTGTACGCTTGTTTCGCCGGTGTGTGATTAGCAAAATCTCAGTATACAAAAAACGACTCCATAAGGCTACCCGTCACCAGCGAATCAAGATCGGCTCACTAAGAACGGAGGGGTCAAGGAGAAATTGCTCATTTCACGGACCAAGATGGCGACAACACGGGGAGCTTGGCGTTACTTTCCCAGGATCCAGTGACTTTAGTAGTACCCGAAGCCGACAGCACGCGCTCACAGGGAAAATACAAAGAAATCGCAGGAAACGAAATGTCTCCGTAACACAGTCAGCGCCACGAGCGCGTTCAGGAACACGCTCTTTCACGCGCTTCAGAACAAAAAATAAAAATAAGTGTTCGAAACAAAATGGCCAGATGTCATCACCCCAAGCAAAGCGCACATGAAGGCACCCTAGGTCAGGCAGGGCGTTGCCTGAACACCCGCCTGCGAGAGCACGTCCTCGAGGTTTCCCGTGCTTCAAGCGACTCTCGGTTCCACGACACCGGCATAATTGGAAGGCACAAGAACAAGCTCGGCCGAAAGCACGGTGGAAGAAATACATTTAGGTGGTGACTCTGGCCGCTCTTCCCGCGTGGAGCGAGCGACCAGATCGTGTTCGGAGCTAGCCTCGAACCAGGAGTATACTCTGTTTCACCTTATGATGTACCGCAGGAAAGGCTACAAGCGCGAGCTCCTTGCTCTGGGGCACATCCCGGCGGCACAAGCTCTCGTGACTAAAGAGCAGCTGCCGACGCTATGAGCTCGCGCTTCTAGCCTTCGCTGCGGTTCAACATAAGGTGAAACGAAGTATAGTTGTTCCGCGCCGCCGCGGAGGGCGCTGAGGTGTGAGCACTGTCAGAGCCTGAGCACCGTGGGTATGATCCTCGGCGGCCACGGTGCAGTGGCGGATCCAAGGGGGGGGGGGGGGCGACGAGGGCAGCCGCCCCCCCCCCCCCCAAACCAAGTCGACCCCCCCCCCTCCCCCCTTCTCGGAGGGCAATTTGACATGGTGGACCCCCGGTGCACACAAAAGAATGGGAAAATAGCATCCTTACAAATTTTCCGCCCCCCCCCCCCCCCCCAAAACGGAGTTCTGGATCCGCCCCTGCCACGGTGGCGGGGCGTAGCTTTCTCGCCTTTTTCGTGGTGTGGTGGTGGTGTGTGGTCAGTGGCTGGCCTCATGTTTTGCTTTGGTGCTGTGTCGATCACAGGTGCCACCATCGTGCACGAAGATGAGCCTTAACCCGAAGAAGTTATGCTATAAGGATGGGAAAGACGTGCTTCGTTCCCAACTGCAATAGACTACTTCCATAAAGCCCTGCATGCAACACGGCGCGCGTTGCACCCAGGGAACTAGTTGGCCAGGGAGGAGAGTGGCATGGTTTCGGTTTCGATCGACACGTCGACAAGAGATTATACACAGAGCGTGGACTATTAACGGCCGTTATCTCGTGTTTTCTGGTTCCGAGAGCGTCATTTGTGGTCTCTAAACTAACCCAAATGGCAAGACCTTGAAGCTTTAGCACAAGCCCGAGACGTATAACTTGTCTTAATACATGCTTGTTGTATTTTTGTACTTGAGTCTTTCTGTCAGCGTTTCGAGGTATGTGGACGAGCCAGTGCTGGGAATCGCAACGCTGCGAAGCTCGGGGATCTTGCTTGTGTACGAATCAACAAGCTGTAGCAACCAATAATTATGCATACATCGAGCTCGCGCCTTTACATTAGTGTTGTTGATCATGAAGTTTGTTTGTTCCGTGCGTCCATAGACGAAATATTACTTTTTGCAATTACTGTTTTTTTTTTTTTTTAATACGCCTGAGTACGCGAGGTAAAACTTGGAGGCGCCATTGAAAAGCTCAATTTTAACACACTTATCTCTTATCTGTACTGACCCGCAGCACTGCACAAAGTGAAGTCCCCACCCGCTTGCATTCCACTAATATTCAACATCGCGTATGCGCATAAAGTTATCCTGCAATCATATAGGCACAATCACACATACAAACCGTTTTAAGAAAACAAAAGTCGAGCACTTGTGTGAAGAATGTCGCACCGTTCGCCGGAAGTGCGCCGGACGGGCGTGAACCCCTATGCGGTGCGCCAAACGAACGAAATTATTCAAAGCGTATTTGACGGTCGCTAATGACCATAATATTTGTTATGTGTTTGCTTTCTTCCTGCCTGAGTATGCCGAGATAATTTCAGACACACCGTTCAGGCACAGATCTTGGGCGTCAGTAAAAGCTCGTCCAAAAAGCCTTAGCGAGGAGTAGGGGACGCTTGTTAGGGCCTCCGTCGCAGCTAGCCGATCTCAGCGTTTGCGAAAACTTAATCTTCTATCAGCATAAAATTTGAGTGGGAGATATATGATGACACGAGGAAGACATCATAGTAACTTTTGTGCAGTAATGAGGTCGAATTTATTACGTTTCCTTAAAAGTTCATGCGTCAACGCTGGGCTCAACTTTGATACTCCTGTGAGGATGCGGCTTGCTTTTCGCCCGATGAAGTAACAAGAAGCGGACGTTTGGCAAACAAAATACGTGCAAGGCTCAAGGTGACCGAATTTCAGTTGTACTTCACTGGTACTAGACCGGATTATTGAAATTGAACTCAAAGATGCACTCGTGGGGTGAGGTGACTAAGCCACGTCTTACTACGTTTGGATACGCACTCATAATATCCGGTGTTTCGGGAACCAAGGAAAGTGCTCCGGTCTTCGGTTTGTATCGCTCGAGAATGAGTGTATTGTACGTTCGTAAAAATTCAGGTAATCGAAAACGCAAGCAGCGCGTTCGGTATCATGAGATGAAGCTGATCTGTCGAAACCGAAACTGAGTGGCCAACTAGTTCCCAGAGTGCACTGCGTGGTATTTCGCCGCGATGGGGCGCGTCGGTTTTGGAAGAAGTCCATTCGGGGTACCGGAACTGCGCAGAGCGAGTGTCCTTGTTTAAAGCTCCATCGAATGACGCTCGCCTGGAGCAGTGGCGTCGTGCAATTCCGAGGGCCGATTGCAAGTTACTACCTAGTCTCCTCATCTCGTTGATCAAGTGAAGACCAAGCTTGACAGTCTAATTTCTGTAGAAGACTGGGAATGCGAAGATGTCTGGACAGAAAAGGTTCAAGAAACCAAGGCTGTGGACTGCATGCTATATTATGTAACTAGATTTTTGAGCGTGAAAATAAAAAAATAAAAAAGCTACACGCAGCCCTGCATGCCGATCCGCTTTCAGCATCGACAAGAACACTTCTACTGAAGCAGCACTGACAAACGCGAAGAACAGAGGAGGCGTTATGCACCCCAACAAGAACATTTTCTAGCTACTGAAGCGGAACAGTTCTTCGTGGAAAATAAAAGCCACCAGACTGTCTACTGGGACACTAATCGACAGTGTTCTTGACACATGCAGAAGAACGTTTTCATGCGCTGAACACAAAGAAGAAACAATTGCCCAGTTGCTCCACTATACTACTTCAGCATGCGAATGCGGCAACACTGTAAGCATATTACGATGAGTAGGAACAAACAAGCTCAAGAAATAAAGAAATCAGCAAAGCAGCGCTCGTCTTAGTTTAAGGGCATGGGCGAGAAACACAGGATGTAGGAGATTGCGTTCTTTGGTAGTATGCAGTGAATTCAGCTTTTATGTACATTTTAAAGCAAAAATATTTGTCAGGTATTTTTTTACCTGTAAGACGGGGTGACACCAGATTGGGAGAGTATAGAAGAAAAGTGATTTATGTCTTATAACCGCTACTATTGTTTAACTTTCAGTCACTGTGTCATCATGTCAGTCAGCATGTCATCATACTGTGTCATCATTTCAGTCACTATGTCATCATAAATTGGAATTTTTCTGCTCACAAGGTTTGTATGTTCCACAGTACAAGTTTACATTGTATGTATAAACCATTTGTAATGCTAAAACATTTATGCGCATGTAAAGAATTATGTAGGCCCCACTATGTAACATTATTAGACTACTTTTTTTTTTAATAAGGCAGGAGCAGGGTAGAAAAAATCACCCGACCTCATATGAAGCCACGCAATGTGCGTAAACAATTTACGGAACTGTTACCAAACATGTTGTTTGACAAAACACGCGAGCACGACCCAGGTGTTTACTCTAAATTACTCCAAATTATTGAAGGTCCAGTAGATTATGCCGGGAAGTTTTATATTTATACGAGTATTTTTGTCACGTTGAGTCATCATCGGAATGTTCTCGTCTAAAAAAAAAAAAAAGGAGCCGCAATGGGGAAAAGGCAATCAGTGCCAGTGCGCCAACATAAATCCATCATTTCACTACACAGTACACAGGAACCAAGTAAAGAATGCATAATTTCCTTCACAAGCCCTCCATACAAGCCTTCACGAGCCCCTCTATACGTTGGCGCCATCTATCGCCGTGCGAGGGAAGCGCGCTCGGTGCGCCGAACATATTGTGGTCGCCGCGCGAGACAGAGAGTCATCACCTAAATGTATTTCTTCCACCGTGGCCGAGAGATTATTGAAGCATACAGGATAGCCGGTGACGAACACAACATCGCTGCTCCTTCTCTCGGGTTGTCCAGAGTTGAGATGAACTCCCTGAAGCCAGAGCTGAATACTCAAAGGGCCCTCTATCTGATTTCGTCAATGGTGTTTCCTTTTTTCTTTCTTATATTTCTTTGTATTTATCTCCTTGTGCATTTGGGGATTTTGTCCTTTTTCCAGGCGTATATAAATATTTTAATTTTTTTCCGTAACTTCCTCATTAGTTTTAAAAGTTAGGAGAGAGATAGTACGTATCGAAGGAGACATCACTAAATGTGTGTTGCTAGTTGAAAGAACTGTGCTGTCTGTCCTTGTCCCTAAATGTTTTTATTCTTTCTTTGACTCTTGGATACCAAGTGCACCGCCGCCGGTCCTGGGGGGGGGGGGGGGGGGGGTGCGGGGAAGGGGTCTGGTTTGCCCCCCCACTCAAAAACAAGTTGGTACGCCACTGCTAACAACTACGCTAGGCCTAATACTCGGCGCCCACAACGTTTTCGAGTTGAGCCACCTTAATGACATCATCCCCACTGCAAAGATCTCAGCAGTCGGCACCTCGTCACACAATACGTCTTAGCCTTCGCAGGCCGCGATGGTTCTCGACGCAACTTCAGTCGTCCACGTAGGCCTAAAAAACCTTTCCAGTGATGACGAAACTGGCGTGACTGCGAGCGCGTCGGCGTTAGGCCTAACGATCTGTCTCCTTCGCAGACGGCGGTGCACGCGGTATGCAGGCGCGCCTGTCCCTCTCGTGACCGCGAAGCGTTTGGATCTGCGTTTTCCCACCATGCGTCTTCATCGCCGAAAAAAAAGTGACACGGGAACAATGGGGCGTATATGTTGGTGCATCTCGTGAAAGGGGGTAATAAGGCCCGGGTAATTATTATAAACCCCGGCGGGCCATGAGCTTTCGTGTGAGACCGACTACCGTGTGTTGCCGCGGAAGAGACGCTGCAAGCGGCGCTGCAGTGCCGCATATATCTTTCGGTCTCACGGAGGCTCTTTTCCGTTTCGCGATTGACGACTACCTTCGCTTTATCCTTTTCACTGGGCTTCGGAAGAATTCCTAATGTGACGGTAGTGTACTCGTTCGGAGTATGGATAAAGGGGTATTCACGCGGGGGAGAAATTCCTCCTTGTGCTCCCCGGGATGCGCATCACGTGCTAACAACGTAGCGCTTTTGCGCTGAACCGCGCTGACGATAGACATCCCAGGGGCATGAGGGAGCTTTCGCTCGGGCTGCACAAACACTCTCCGTCTTGGCGTGGGATATCTTTGCAATTGGTGGTATTTTGTTCGCGTGTGGTGCAACTTTACCGATTTTGCTCAGGGAGAAACCGACGGTGGCACCGGGATAGCCTAAGTTGTTGTAACTGGCGCTGTTGCGCATTTCGTCCGAGGGAACCGAAGGAGTCTTCGATATTCATCAATGCCGTCCTCAAGCCGCTCTTCGTACAACTGGTTTTTGATTCCACGTCCTTTATGTAGCATCCACCCATTGAAGAAGCATATTTCTTTTTTTTAGAAAACAACTTGGTGTGTGCATGTTTAAACAGCCTGGACTTAGTCTGCCTCAACGGGCAACTTGTTTCCCAGCTGTAGATGAGCAATTTAGCCAGTGCGGTAAAACCACTAGCTTGGGGACTTTAACGTGCACCACGCAGTAGTGGTACACGACCGCACGCCGGTACAATGCGCATTCAGATCGAAACGGGCAGGGCTGGGGATTGAACCCAGGATCCCTGGGCTCCTTTCCTTTACAACTAAGCAGTTCGTCGTGTTTTGCATCCAACAGCACTGCTGCCATAATCGCGTATCTCCATTTCATGTACACTTGACTGTACGAGGGCCAGGTTCCAGACGACCATGCATCTGCCAGAGCCAAACCACTTCATAAGGACCGAAGCAAACAATGCCATAGAAAACTACCGTCCAATTTCCTTGACTTCAATTGCATCTAAATTTCTTAAACATATAATAAGTATTAATTAATCCGCGTTCCTATATGAACAAAACGTTTTGTCTGAGCATCAGCATGGCTTGATAAAAGGTTTCTCCTCGTGTACTGAACTAATTGAAACAGTTCACGATTTTCCCTCGGCAAATAGAAAACAAATTGATGCTTCCTTTATGGAGTTCTTGAGAGCATCCGATAAGGTTTCGCATGAAAAATTATTATACAAATTAGACAAAATATGCAAGAACACACAGTTCGTAAAATGAATTTCAGCTTATCTTTCAAACCGTCAACAGTACGTATAGGTTTTGGAGAGAACATTATTCTGATCGACTTTCTTAGTGACTCTGACGTTCCCGGGGGGCCGCTGCTGGGCCCTGTCCTTTTCTTGATGTTTATTAATGACATAGTACAAGATGTTCATGTGAAAATTAAATTACACGCTGATGACTGCATAATTTACTCAAAAGTAGATAGTGCTTCAGATCAACTTCTGTTGAACAGAGCATTTCAAAATATCGCGACATGGTGCACAGATTCGCAAATGACCTTTAACTTTGAAAAAAAAAAAAAAAGTTATTATAAGAATTACAAAAAGAACATCTTTTAAATTTTGTTTACAATCTTAATAATAACTTCTTATCAGAAGTCACACAATATAAATACCTTGGACTATGGATTACAAATATTCTTACTTGGACAAAACAAATCGAATACGTAAGGTCTAATGCTCTGCGGAAGTTATTCTTTCGGAAGGACGTTAAAAGGTTTTCCCACTTCCTTGCGACTTCTCACATACAAAAACTATAGTCCTACCAACAATAGATTATGCTTCAGTCATTTGGGATCCTTTGACTAAGATTAGCACGAATAAACTTGATCAAGTTTGTAAAAAGGCCGCCCGCTTCATTTATAATAACTTTGGAAGAGCCCCCATAACCGAACTTTTAACCAGAGCTAATTTACTGTTCTCGTCTAAAAGAAATCGGCATTCTCGACAAAAACATTTGTACCAGCGAATTAATGGGCATTATAGAGTAGACCTGTCCAAATTAATCACATTCTCATCAGGACATGGTACTCGACAAAGGCATGCTCTAACAATAGCTTCTTTTCAATCGCGTAATAATTGCTTTAAGTATTCTTTTTTTCCCACGAACATTAATTAAACGGAATGACCTCTCTCAGAGTGTTGTTGTCGCAGCCATGGTGGTCGTTATCTGTAGTTATCTGTATCAAATTTAAACTAGCTCCTATTGTATCATATATGTTCGATTGTACGTACCACAACTTGTTTTCATTTTTGTTCTTTTTGTCAGTTTGTTGTATTTCCTTTACCACCGTACCCAGATGCAAAAACCTGATAAAAAATGCGGTGTTAATAAATAATAAACAAAATTCTACTGTTATCGCGCACCGAGTCCCGTTGTCGAGAGTACGACCGCTCAATGCATTTGATAACACTGGCATTCCTCTCGGCTCCCCGCCGTTCGCACGAATGCTTGAGTCAGGGAAGGGTCGTCCCGCTGATTCCGCGGATCACAGACGTGGTCACGGACATATCCATCCCCGAAAAACTTCCTCCGTGTGAACGCCCCTTGAAGGCCGACGACCAGACTCGAGATTCTGCAAGGCAGAAGATCCTCCTCACCATGGGGAGGAGGAAACAGGCAACGGTGGACAGGGTAGAAGGAGAGAGAGGAGGAAGCGAGGGAAAAGTGGAAAGCGCGAACTAGTCGTGGGTCTTTATGCTACGCTACAGAGCAACGAGCACTTCGGACATCTCGGGGCTCAAAATCCTTATTATCGCGCCATCTAGCTGAAACTTTATCTGAAACCGGAGGAAACGGTTTTATGGCCCCCCGGAAATGTTAAAACAGTCCGCGACAGAGCAAAAACGATATTGCCGGAGCTCCCCAACACCATACAAGGCTCACGGAATCAAATCTTCGAATCGTATAACCTAACGCCCACTCACAAGTCTTCGTTTGTCCGCGCATGCGCAGTGCCGACAGCAGAGCCACCGCACTGACGTGACGTCAAAGAGTTGGTCCAAAGCACCAAGATGGCGGCGCCCACAAGAAAATAGGGGGAAATAGAGTGCCTTATATAAAGCGTGGCTTCTATAACTCGTATTCACCGCAAGAACCGTAGTAAAAAAATAAAGTCCGGCTCCTCGCGGAAAATCACTAATTTTCCCCTTAAAGGGGAACTCAAGTGGAACCTCAGATCGTTTATTTATGGTGATATAATTCACCGAACAAGCTCTAAGCATTAAAAAAAAAAATCGTAATTACATTTACGGGCAGCCGATTTCCCTGTTAAAAAGTCTAATCAAAGATCGTGACACACCCTTCTTTGTGCGCCTCGGAGAGGACAGCAGGGGTCGCGGACGGCGTTTCCAAACATTAATTGCTGTATTTTGCGTCTCATATATACCCAAAGGTTTGACGCTTCCGTCAAAATATAGCGCGCAACGCGCACAAAAAAAAAAAAAAAAGCAATAAAAGTAACGTTCGGAATCTCCATGCAATTAACTATTTTAATTGAACATGAAACGTTCATGCGACGTCATTTGCATGATGTTGCATGTTGTAACACTTGAAGGTCAGACAGGTAGTAGGGAAACTGGAACGAGGCGCCTCTGGAGCGCTCCAAATTCACCGAGCGAATTCCACTGTGGCGCGCATTCCTCTGGTTTCGTTAGAGTGAGCTTTTATGGCCTTCATTTCGCACCATCAAAATTATGTAAACCGCCGAGAAGTTATTTTGCCCCAATTACATCTGTTGCCACGTTTTTAGTGTTGTTAATAACCCTTTCAATTAAAAAAAAAAAAAAACCGGGGACGATTGAAAGTTGAAAGTTCAATGACTTGGCGAAATGAAAATTATTTCATTCTATCATCTGGGTTACTAGTTCAGTCGTGTTTAGTGATGTGTGGAACCAATTTCGAGGCAAATCGACGACATTGAAAATTTTATTGGAGCCCTTTAATTTAGCTATATTTATTCTATATTGATTTCTCGGAATTTCAAACATCTTAATCTCTGCATGGTCTTACTCGTGAGAACAGTTTGACATGAAGCGATACGCTCCGAATTGACACTGAAAAGTCACTGTTAAAAGATAGGGAAGCGGGTGCCCACAATTCGCGGCTTCGCAAGTTGGCAGACGAGAATTTGGCGGGCACCGGAAGCGACATTGAGGCTCACGGGGGCAGGTGGCGCCGCCTGCTTCCGGTTTAGACGTTCACCTGGTGGTTTCGTATACGCACGCAACACACAAAATTGTTTCTTTTCTCTCTTTTCGTTGTTGCGACTTTACGCGCGTCAACCGGAAGTCACAAATTAAGCGATAGACACCGTCACGAGTTTTGTGTTTCTCGCTGAAACTGGATATTTATGTTTTTAATGACGGTTTTTGTTCGCGTGTTCCGCGAAACTGCGGGAATGAGCTGCGTTTGCATCAACGGCTATACAACCGCTTTCCGTGGCAATTTGTTCTGTGCAGATAACGGAAAGAAAAACACATCCGAATCCAAAACCGTTCTTGAGGATCATATTTACAGTCGCGCGCCCGTGTTTGAACAAAGCAGGATGTTTGAACGAGGCGGAACCAAAATTAGGCCTAGCCACCTATACAGCTTGTGTATACTTCAACGGCTTGTGCTGGCACACAAACACTTTAACGCTACGCTGACTCAGCATTCTTTTCAAGATTGGCGGGCTCGCACGAGTGGTCTACAAATAGCCATTCAAACGCACCAGTGACTCTGTACACGGTGAACCCTTTAGTATAAAGCGACGAAGCCATTTGTAAACGTAGCCCTGTAAAAATATTAATTTCCTTAGGTAAACATCCTGAAAGGTCGAAAAACAAATTACATTCATCTCAGTTCCCTGTGAACATGACCTATATAATAATATCGGCGGCATGTACACACCTGCTTTCATCGCAAAACATAATAAAGCTACCCCAATTTATGTTACCGTATAATTAAAAGCGCCTTACTACATTCATGCGCATGGGAACCCGCACTGACGCGTGGATTTATCCTGATTTCTTAACAATGTATAACCTCGTAAAAATTCAACTTTTAGATGTGTAGACCTCGGACTCCAGTCCGGAAGGTGCGGTATCCCATTATGTATTTACTCGCTTTCTTCTCTTTTATTCCAGGTATTGTGGCTGTACTATCACGGAAAAAAAAAAAGCGAGATGATTTCAATCGTGATTTAAATCACACCATTATACGGCTATGATTTAAATCAGAACTTTCTCTCACAGATATTTACCAAAATATTTTCCCCCCCTAGTAGTTCGTTTCTCATTTGTTGCATTCTACACGTGCATTATAGTTTTCTATCTGAAGAAGTAGCCGCCTCGGTGGCTCCGAGGCGAGAGGGCTGGCCTACGGGTCCCCATGTGGCGGGTTCGAATCCAGGCCGAGGTGCGCGCGATCTGACGGAGGCTTATTGCGGAGGAGGCGCCGTGTAACCGAGCTTTCGGTTGCACGTCAAAAGATTGCCCAGGTGGTCCAAATAATCCTCAGTCCTCTGCAAGGGCGTGCCAGATGCCCGTCGTTAATTTGGCACGTAAAACCCCCAAATTTGACTTTTTTTTTTTCTATCTGAAGCAAAATATGATGGAGGAAAAAATATTGTAGCAGACAGAACATGAGCAGAAAGCAGTGCCCTTTAGAGCAAATCGAAACGGTGAGCGCTTTTCCTGTATACTACTTGTCCTTTTCTTTTTTTGCGCTATTTTATATGTTTACTAGGGGTGTGCGAATATTCGAAATTTCGAATACGAATCGAATGTTTTCCTTATTCGAAACGTATTCGATTCGAAAATTGCATATTCGGAAGTACCCGAATATTCGGCCAAAGCCGAATATTCGGGAAAAATGGCGAATATTCGCACAAACTGCGAATATTCGAGCGAGTAACGAATAATCTGCCTGCCACGCATTCCCCTATGAATATGTTTATTCACTGAGAAATGCGTATGATCCGTGTGTTATCGGTCTGCTCCGTTTCTATCTGTCCGATGGCAGCAAGACAGGATTACTTTCGGTTTCTTTTTCACCAAGCCCTTTGTTGTGTCGCACTTTTATAGCAATATGTGATGTAATAGCGGGTTATATAAATTGATACAATCTCTCTCGAGCTTTCACTCTCGAGCGAAAGCTCGAGAGTGAAATATAAATATAAAATAAATCTCCAGTGTGTCATCTAATATAAATGTTTGAAAATAAAAAAAATAAAAGGCTAGGTGCGAGCAGAACATTGCATCGCCATCGCCAACAACTCCTACCACTCCCGCGCAGTCAAAACTAGGGATGTCGCGAACCTGCCCAGGTTCGAGTTCGACCACGCTCGACTTCTTTGAACTTTCAAGGTGATGTTCGACAAAGGTTCGACTGAAGCTCGACTTTCGTATGCATGCGCAAAAATTAAAAAAAAAACTAGTTGATTTTACCTGGCGGAGGAAAAGTGTAATATTTGTTGGGTTTATTGGCATCACTGGTTCACATTAATAACGAATGAAGGCGGTAAAAGCGCATATTTTCGCTGCTATATGGCGTAAACACTGGTAACCATTTTATAACTATAAAATAGACTACTTTCTAAATTATTTGTTTCCCAAAATTCGAAATATTCGTGTAGCAGCCGGGCAACGCTGTCCATAAGTCGAAACTTTAGTGAGATTTCGCAGGTTTGTCGAGTGAAAGGGTCATTTCTACTGGCGGAAATGTTGTCACGGCGAGTAGGGAGCGCTTACTTTCTGAACACGTTGAGCAGTTAATTTTCCTACAGGATAATTTGTAATGAGTTAATTATTGAATGTATCTTTGGCCTGCTGTAGCCCAGTAAAATGCAGTTGTATTGATTTATTTTGAACAGGAACTAAAACCTGCTCTTCCCTCTTGTTTTGCAATTTTTTAGCACTAGACACATATTCGATATTCGATTCGATATTCGATTCGATATTCGAAGCCCGTTTTTTCGTCTTATTCGTATTCGATTCGTATTCGAAAATTTCAATATTCGCACACCCCTAATGTTTACCTAAGATGCAGCAACTAGCCCAACAACGTACCCTACTTGCTTTCATACACCTTCCACTTTGTTACTCAGTACGGAGTTTTAGGGAACCGTTTTTTGCACATCCGATACGGTATACGATGGGCGCTCCGATACCAACTGCGCATGTGCGAGTCTTCTGGTGTAGCGCATGCGCAGTTCGAACCGGAGGGCCCATCGTATACCGTATCGGATGTGCAAAAACGGTTCCCTAAAACTCCCCAGCTACATGCAGACTTACACGGTACTTATTACAAGTACTCAAATTACTTGTAATCGATTACATTGTGGAGTATTTATGTAATCATTCGAATACATTTGTTTGGAAGTAGTCACAAGAGTAATTTGATTAACTTTTGGAATAACTAAATTTACTTATGTCCGTTACTATTTTTCTCTCCCCTTTGTTTCCACAAGTTTTCTACCAAGGAATCCTCAAACCCAGTCTCCGACAAGAGGACATAGTTTACCAAAATTGGTGGTTAGTTTATACTTCGGTGATATTATTCCAACAATGGACGGTACAAAAAGACCCGTTTTCAAACCGGCAGAAACATTCTGTTTCAACGGTAACTTTTTTTTTTTTTCGAGTAACGGATTCTCTCCTCGAGTAATCAGGTTATCGGACTGAATACCTTTGACCGAGTGTAATAGCAATTGCAAATCAATCACTTTGCTCCAGTGACGTGTACAAGACCGAACATGGTGTTTGATTGCGAACAAATCATAACGCGAAAGAGATGAAAACGAGAAGAAAAGTAATGCCATATGGCGAGCAAATCAAAACGTAAGAAATACTACTAAATCTCTTTTATTAAAAAAAAAAAAAAATTAATATGTTTTTGTTTTAGTACGGCGGAATTCGCATAAATAAAAAGTTGTTAATGAAAGTGTATTTCAAATGTACAGTATTTGTCTCGTCGGGCTCGTTTATAATAATTGGATATATTGGTAAAAAAATATGCCATTTTTTCAAATGCACCCAGTGATAAATAATTTCTTTTTTATGTACGGTGATTTAAAAAAAATATATGATTTAAATCAAAGAAATTTGATTTATTTGAATTATTTTAAATGATTCTTTTTTCACTGTGGGAAATACAGCGGAGTACCATTTAAAATTAAAATAAAAGTACAGAATCTGAACAGACGTGGCTGTTACAGCGGTTGCCGCCAATCGTACGCACAAGTCGATATGGTTTCCAGGTTGTTATCCTCATCCTCATAATAATCTGCTTTATCATCATGTTGTACAAGCAGCCATGGCAGGATGAACGTATCAGCTGCTGTCGATATGTGACAGTGATGATTACAACTCGTCATATGACAACTTTGAATCGCCACATGCGCTTTTACATGGCCAATACATCATTTTGAAAACCAGTGTGCACCATCGATAGAGCTGCTTCACCGATTATTCGAGGCCGCCGCTGTTAGGTTAAACTCTGCAGCATCTATTGGACGCGAGGATGACGGCAGCGTTCGGCGACGACTCGGGCCCAATCACGCCCTTCGTGTCCAAGAAATGGCGGATGCCAATGTTGCTTGATGGGGTTTTGAAAAGGGACTCTCTTTTTGGCAATGTTTTAAGCGGTATACATATTCGAACGAAGGAGAAATCTGGCGGCTTTCTCCGCGGAGGGTGCATCCCGTGACCCTTTTTTCTCAGAATTGGCAGTCATAAACTTGCGGTAAAGAAATCGCAGTAATTACATTTATTTTGGCAGTAAGGAGTAACACAGTTTGTTACGTTTTTGGCGCGGGTAATTTAGTGTTGCGATGAATTACCCTAAAGGGAGGTGATGTTACTTAAATTGTGTTGTTTTCAGGCATGTTTGTTTGTACGCGCACAAGGAATAAGGGTAACTTTTTCTTAGTTTAATACGACAAACAAGTCGCACACTCTGTTTACAGATAATAATCTACCGTTCAAAAGGGGTTGCTCAAGTGCAGAATTAAACGTAATACCTAGAAAAATGGCATCGTTTTCAATTGTGAAGGTCTACCATTTTTTTTTAAAGTAACCTCTACACGACTCGGCAACTGCTTGTCCTTTACGTTTCAGCCTTTTAAGCGAAGTAATCTGCGAAGTAATTAATTCAAATTTCCACCTATCAAGTAAAGTAATTGGTAATGTAATTTAATTACATTTCAGCCGATTAAGCCAAGTAGATGTAATCTTATCGCTTTTCATCGTATGAAGCGAACTAATTCGTAATGTATGTTAATTATGTTTCAGCCAGATAAGCGAAGCAATTAGTAATACAATTTAATTACGTCTGAGCCTACATTAGGCAAAGCAATAATTTATCTAATTTAATTTAATTTTAGCCTATTCAGCGTAACTCAAATACAAAATAAAACTAATTTCGGTCCCCCCGGTCACCTTTCCGACGATGAAAACGGAGTATACGTATATCCTGCTCGAGACGATTCGTTGCCGGTGGACGCTTCTGGTCCCATTTGGCCCTGCCCCCGTCCCGGGGGGCGCTTCGCTCGGTCCGGCGGTCATCTACACGCGCGTGTGCGCCCAGCTTCCCGTGTTTTCCTCGAGAGCCTTCCGAGAAGCCTATACGCTCAATTACCTGCTCCGACCGGCCGAACGCACCTGTCCGTCTGGCGGCGTCTCGCACACAGTGCGCGGCTATGTAGACTCCGTTCACCCCTGACCTGACTGACAGTGCGGTGGAAGCTACGCGCTCACCCGACCAATCAGCATCGTCCCTTTCATCCCCTGACCCCGCGCTTTGTGTGCGTGTGTACGGGCGGGAGGCGTGAGCTCGTGGCTAAAGGTAGACGTGTGAATGGTCCCAACGAATGCGTAGCTTCCACCGCACTGTCAGCTTAGGGGTGAACGTAGTAAAGGGCCGCGCCGGATGCAGAAGCCACCCTATAGGCTGTACGGCGGGCAACAATGGGGCAGCGTACGGCTTCGAGGCGACCTTGGACCCATCTTCCTGTACGGAAAAAACAAACGGAGCCGGTAATTGAATTTAGATTAAAAACACAACGAGCCAAGGTCAGCACTACAAACATTACAAATGCAAACAATTATAACGAGAAAGTTGTTCGGGGTGAATTCAGATTTACAATCTGGTAATTTGGTTTCTTTTCTCGCTTTTGTTTTTTTGATCGAGATTAGAGCTCGTGTTGTAACACAGAAAGGAGCAGGCATTGAATGAGCCTTGTAGCTTCAAGCTCGGTCACATTCAATTTATTGTCATTAAATTTTTAATTAATTTATCGCGGGCGAGTGCGTCGGTTTCACTATGATATGCTATGCCACGCTGTATTGTTATCATGCGATATATCGCGATGCGTCTTCGGAACACGGCTATGTGTCTACGAAACGCGCGGAAATAGAGGGGATCACACTGTGATGCACCATAGTGGATCTGAAAGTACTGTGACATTCCCGGGTTCATTGTTTGACGTTATATACATATTTTATAATGCGCGAACTTATCTGATACGGTATGTAACGCGCCATGATGTACTGTGAGTGATGCACTACGAAACGTGCAACACTTTCACGCTACACAAATGAATTTCAACAGAGTGGCTGACAGGGCAAGTTGGTTCAGGGTTCGTTCAGATGAAAGCGCCTCAGGAAACGGGGACAATGTCTTCCTCAATACGTAGAAAGCAAAATACAAACAGAGGACAGAGACAGACATGTTGTACATGCCTGTCTTCGTCCCCTGTTTGTGATTTGCTTTCTTCGCATTGAGTATTAATCCAACACGCTCGTCAAGGTGTTCCTTGTCCCCGCTTTTCTGAGACGCTTTCATCTGAACGAACACAGATAAATGTATGGGTAAATCGACAAATGAGCGCTTGGGTACACCATGAAAAATTTTATGGGACACCGTGAAGGGTATACATTCAAAAATGAACGTTTATGCTCTAAAACACAATGCTCGTTATACGATACGCAATATGGGACATGAGAAACTGTTTTAGTGACATATTATGAGAAAATATCATTCGTTGTTACTACTTACTATATATGAAAAGCTGTGGATCACTAATGAAAAAACGCCGGAACTGTTATGCACTATAATCATGATTCGCTATGTGACGCCATCAAAGGTCACATAGGAATTCAGGTTTACTTTGAAACGAACCGCTTATGCTTTTCTGATGTCCCACTTGGGACACCAGTAAAGAATCGTTGTTTGTAAAAAGAAACTTTTGCTGTGACTTTGAGAGCTTGTCGTAAACGTCGTAAAAGTCTGCTTGAAATATCTACATCATATTATGAGAAAAAAAAAGTTTACATTTCAACGCTACGATGATGGAACATTAGAAAAGGCTCGTGATATGTAGTGAATAGCAATGATTCGCTGCAACACTGAAAGAATGTAATGCACAATGCAGGCACGTAGCCAGGATTTTGTTTCGGGGGGGGGGGGGGGGGAGGAGGGGGGGGGGCGCCATGACAAAATGCTGTATGAGGGGGAGGGGGAGAGGAGGTCCCAGAAAAATAGAAAATTTCAGGGGGGGGGGGGGGGCCTCCCTGGCTACGTACCTGGCACAATGTAACACAATAGCACACTGTGTTGAATATCGTCAAGTTGCGGCGGAAATGCACGAAGTATATATATTAAGCAAGACGACGACAGTCATCAGCGAGTGAAAACAGTTATGACCCCCGATTGGTCGTATCCTTTGTCGCGCTATCGCAAATGTATTCCCGAAACTAGTTTACTTTCATACAACGCGAACGCTCGACACGGTCATCGTGGTCACGCCATTCATGGTCTCGCGGAAACGGCCAGTCAGTTGTAACGGTCCGTCACGCAAAACAACATTTCGCTTCTTCTCAAAAAAAAAAAAAAAATTTCGACAGGGGTATATGTCCCCCTCCCCCATTCACAAAAAAAACAAGCGAGCATCTCCCGATTCTTGACGCGCTGTGAGGCTACTCGCTGCTACTCCACGATTCGGAGAAGGCGACAATGGCGAGGATGTGGGATAAGAATCATTCTGCAGGAGTGGGGAGAGAGTGAAGAGGCTGTTAAGATCACGCCAGCGTGACGACCGGCGCCACTCTTTTAGCCCGGGCTCATTAACATTCTCGTTTCTTTATTTTCGTACGTATTTCTTTTGGTGCCGTTGATTTGGAAACGGGTTCATTCAGTCGGCCACAGTCCGCCTCGTAAGAACCATTTTCAATGGGCTTCCGGTGCCCGACGCCCCCCTTAACCCCGCTCTTTTTTTTCTTCTGTTCAATTTGTTGTGTTTTTGCTTTTATGGTAGAGTTTTCTTAATGTATATATAGAGGAGACCGCGGAGTTGAAGGACTGCGGGTTCGTTTGTGTTGGTTGGGCTCTTCGACACTAGGGCAACAAGTGGCGCTGCATTCGCAAAGTGCTTTTTCCAGTAGTAGCCGTGAATACTCTCGAAGTAAAACGCCGAAAGACAGGGACCGAAGAAAATAAATGCCAACAGGAGACGGCGCTTTTGTTTCCATCTTGTCTTTTTCTTTTCTTGTAGATACAAAAGAGACGCTTCGTATTGTTTGCATCTATTTTCTTCTGTCCCTGTGTTTAAGGCGTTTTACTTCGAGAAAGAACAACCAACTAGTCCAACTTGCCGTCCTAAGGTAGTGAACACGCCTATCGGCCGGAAAGCAAATACGTCATCGCACTTTGATTAAAATGATCTGTCGAACCTTCTCTAGTGCTTCCACCTAGCGCCATATTTTGAAGTCTAAATGAACTGAGGGCTTCAGCCCTGCAGATTGTCGATTTTGAGAGCGAGCCTACTACGGTCCAGTGACGTCGGAACAAGGGGCGGGGGGAGGGGGAAGAGGGGATCTTTTTCTAGACATTTAAAAAAAATAATGTAAGCAATACGGGGGAGGGGACAAAAAATCCCCCCCTTCCTCCTCCCCCTCGTCCGAATAGTTCCGACGCTTCTGCTAATATTTCTGCCGAAAGGTCAAATTTAACGTCACTTCCATTGGGTCAATGATCGGTGAATCAGCTGGCGATCTTGAGTAGGAGCGTCGCGCATGCACATGCACGCACCGCGTTGTGCCTGAGTGGCGCGCGCTGGCTGGTCGATCAGATAATGACACTCGGTGGAAATGACACTAAATTCTACCTCGTGGTAGGCGTCGCGGCTGGTTGCGATCAGGCCGATGTGACCTGGTGGTACCGAATCCGCAGACTCCCGAGTCTACAAAAAACGTTTTTTTTTTTCGCGTAAGAAAGGTAAAGCGTCATTAGAGCGATGATATCAATAACTATCGGGAGCACGAAGGAGATATGCGACTCGACTATATGCTATACAGCGAGGAAATGTCGGTGAAGGCACGGAAATAAAATTATTCGGGTAGACGTGAGTTCTGTTCGGACGTACGGCTTATTATTCTAAGAAAATATGTTCGATAGGGAACCTACACGGAATTCCTATGGATCTGTGGTTGTGCACATTTTTACTGATGCATGAAAGAAACTTCAATGTTTTTCGCACCATATTGACGTTTTGCCTGACCTGTTATCAGCCCCAATATATATATATATATAGGATATTGTACGTGATTTACGAAATTGAAGCATTCGTGTAAATTAGTATTTGGTAGGCCTGGACGTGAGTTTTAGCGCCCATGAACACGCCAACGCAAGCAAATTTCATAACGTGTGTTGTGACAATCGAATTGACTGATGTTTTAAACGCATAGGGTTCTGATATTCTTTTCCATCAACGAAAAACAAAAAGAAAAAAAAAGAGACAGTTTCTAAGCAGTCTTTTTTTTTTTTTTTTTTGCCGGGGTGACGTTTGCGGCAATCTTTATTTTATAAATGTACAGCAGTTTGTGGGTTTGACTACAAGTGTCGCACGGGTACATATTTGCTTGATGTTGGTTTTTTTTTTTCAGCTCGTGGGTGAGGCAAATTACACCCCACAAAGATGTTTTCACGTCCTTGTTCATCCCTTATTTTGTTACGGCAGCAACGAACCGCGATCATTTAGTTTAGCTCAAGAAGCAAGCGCGTAAAGCTATGATTTTAATGCAATTAAATGCAAAGGTGCGAGCGAGCTGGACAAGAATGGCGAAAGTAATCCCTGGAGAAGGGGAACAAGGGGGACAAATGACAAACACAAATCTCCAAACACAGCTAGGTGACTGATGCGCTGGAAATGCGCTCTCCACTTGAAATGGAGAGGTCCCGGGTTCGATACCCGGACCAGGCGGATTTTTTCGATCGCGCGCCAGTCACCAAGCTGTGTTTGAAGATTTGTGTTTGTCCTTTGTCCCTCTTGTTCCCCTTTTCCAGGGATTATTTTCGCCATTCTTGTCCAGCTCGCTTGCACCTTTGCATTTAATTGCATTATAATCATAACCTTAAAATGCAAGCCGTTAGACTGGTGCCAGCTGATAAAACCCGTTTGCTCTATACTGACGTCTAACCCCTGGTTAGCTCAGTTGGTAGAGCGCTCCACTGGAAATGGAGAGGTCCCGAGTTCGATACCCGGACCAGGCGGATTTTCTTCGGTTGTGCACCAGTCACCTAGCTGTGTTTGGAGATTTTTGTTTGTCCTTTGTCCCCCTTGTTCCCCTTCTCCAGGGATTATTTTCGCCATTCTTGTCCAGCTCGCTTGCATCTTTGCATTTAATTGCATTATAATCATAACCTTAAAATGCAAGCCGTTAGACTGGTGCCAGCTGATAAAACTGTTTGCTCTATACTGACGTCTAACCCCTGGTTAGCTCAGTTGGTAGAGCGCTCCACTGGAAATGGAGAGGTCCCGGGTTCGATACCCGGACCAGGCGGATTTTTTCGGTCGCGCACCAGTCACCTAGCTGTGTTTGGAGATTTTTGTTTGTCCTTTGTCCCCCTTGTTCCCCTTCTCCAGGGATTATTTTCGCCATTCTTGTCCAGCTCCCTTGCATCTTTGCATTTAATTGCATTATAATCATAACCTTAAAATGCAAGCCGTTAGACTGGTGCCAGCTGATAAAACGGTTTGCTCTATACTGACGTCTAACCCCTGGTTAGCTCAGTTGGTAGAGCGCTCCACTGGAAATGGAGAGGTCCCGGGTTCGATACCCGGACCAGGCGGATTTTTTCGGTTGCGCACCAGTCACCTAGCTGTGTTTGGAGATTTGTGTTTGTCCTTTGTCCCCCTTGTTCCCCTTCTCCAGGGATTATTTTCGCCATTCTTGTCCAGCTCGCTTGCATCTTTGCATTTAATTGCATTATAATCATAACCTTAAAATGCAAGCCGTTAGTACTGGTGCCAGCTGATAAAACCCGTTTGCTCTATACTGACGTCTAACCCCTGGTTAGCTCAGTTGGTAGAGCGCTCCACTGGAAATGGAGAGGTCCCGGGTTCGATACCCGGACCAGGCGGATTTTTTCGGTCGCGCACCAGTCACCTAGCTGTGTTTGGAGATTTGTGTTTGTCCTTTGTCCCCCTTGTTCCCCTTCTCCAGGGATTATTTTCGCCATTCTTGTCCAGCTCGCTTGCATCTTTGCATTTAATTGCATTATAATCATAACCTTAAAATGCAAGCCGTTAGTCTGGTGCCAGCTGATAAAACCCGTTTGCTCTATACTGACGTCTAACCCCTGGTTAGCTCAGTTGGTAGCGCTCCACTGGAAATGGAGAGGTCCCGGGTTCGATACCCGGACCAGGCGGATTTTTTCGGTCGCGCACCAGTCACCTAGCTGTGTTTGGAGATTTGTGTTTGTCCTTTGTCCCCCTTGTTCCCCTTCTCCAGGGATTATTTTCGCCATTCTTGTCCAGCTCCCTTGTACCTTTGCATTTAATTGCATTATAATCATAACCTTAAAATGCAAGCCGTTAGACTGGTGCCAGCTGATAAAACCCGTTTGCTCTATACTGACGTCTAACCCCTGGTTAGCTCAGTTGGTAGAGCGCTCCACTGGAAATGGAGAGGTCCCGGGTTCGATACCCGGACCAGGCGGATTTTTTCGGTCGCGCACCAGTCACCTAGCTGTGTTTGGAGATTTGTGTTTGTCCTTTGTCCCCCTTGTTCCCCTTCTCCAGGGATTATTTTCGCCATTCTTGTCCAGCTCCCTTGTACCTTTGCATTTAATTGCATTATAATCATAACCTTAAAATGCAAGCCGTTAGACTGCTGCCAGCTGATAAAACCCGTTTGCTCTATACTGACGTCTAACCCCTGGTTAGCTCAGTTGGTAGAGCGCTCCACTGGAAATGGAGAGGTCCCGGGATTCGATACCCTGGACCAGGCGGATTTTTTCGGTCGCGCACCAGTCACCTAGCTGTGTTTGGAGATTTGTGTTTGTCCTTTGTCCCCCTTGTTCCCCTTCTCCAGGGATTATTTTCGCCATTCTTGTCCAGCTCCCTTGTACCTTTGCATTTAATTGCATTATAATCATAACCTTAAAATGCAAGCCGTTAGACTGCTGCCAGCTGATAAAACCCGTTTGCTCTATACTGACGTCTAACCCCTGGTTAGCTCAGTTGGTAGAGCGCTCCACTGGAAATGGAGAGGTCCCGGGTTCGATACCCGGACCAGGCGGATTTTTTCGGTCGCGCACCAGTCACCTAGCTGTGTTTGGAGATTTGTGTTCGTCCTTTGTCCCCCTTGTTCCCCTTCTCGAGGGATTACTTTCGCCGCGTCAAGCTACGCTGCCCACGAGAACCGAGCAGCGAAAGCAGACGACAGAGGCGAAACGACGTTCTCTCGGGGAGTTCTCAGTGTTGCCGCTACGCGGCGTCGATTTCGCTGGAGTCGTCTGGAGAGCCTCAAGGAAGAGTGTGTTCAACTGCTCGCTCTGGGTCACGTGTTTATGGGCGGAATTAAACTAAAACATTTTACTGTGGGTCTATGGTCCTACGGGTGGTTTTTCCGCGTAACTCCGGTTATAAAAGACCAAGAAATACTTGAATATTTTACGCAAAAAAAGTCACTTTTCTTTAGATGCCATTTTTGTTCCGACAGGATAAGTATTGTTTGAACGCGAAAAAGAGTATAATCCGCCGCCATTAATTTACAAAACACTCTCTGTGGTTCGAGTTGAGCACACTCTTACTTGAGGCTCTCTAGAGTACTCACAGACAGAATGAGAACGGCGAGGAGGAGTTTCATTTGTCCAGCCTCCAGTGCGAGCTTCCTACCTTCCACAACGCTTCGGTGTCTCGTGAACTTCGAGCGTGCGCGAGCAGGCAGAAGCACGACCGAAGGCAACATGCTCGTGCTGGAGGCCAGACGTTCGAAAGATACGCCCTGCCGCTCTCACGTTGTCAGTGACTATGGCTGCACACTGTCGCCAGGGCCACTCAATAGCTGGCGCCACCGTGCCGTCTCGTCGTAAGCAGTCCCATTTATTTATTTATTTATTTATTTATTTATTTATTTATTTATTTATTTATTTATTTATTTATTTATTTATTTATTTATTTATTTATTTATTTATTTATTTATTTATTTATTTATTTATTTATTTATTTATTTATTTATTTATTTATTTATTTATTTATTTATTTATTTATTTATTTATTTATTTATTTATTTATTTATTTATTTATTTATTTATTTATTTATTTATTTATTTATTTATTTATTTATTTATTTATTTATTTATTTATTTATTTATTTATTTATTTATTTATTTATTTATTTATTTATTTATTTATTTATTTATTTATTTATTTATTTATTTATTTATTTATTTATTTATTTATTTATTTATTTATTTATTTATTTATTTATTTATTTATTTATTTATTTATTTATTTATTTATTTATTTATTTATTTATTTATTTATTTATTTATTTATTTATTTATTTATTTATTTATTTATTTATTTATTTATTTATTTATTTATTTATTTATTTATTTATTTATTTATTTATTTATTTATTTATTTATTTATTTATTTATTTATTTATTTATTTATTTATTTATTTATTTATTTATTTATTTATTTATTTATTTATTTATTTATTTATTTATTTATTTATTTATTTATTTATTTATTTATTTATTTATTTATTTATTTATTTATTTATTTATTTATTTATTTATTTATTTATTTATTTATTTATTTATTTATTTATTTATTTATTTATTTATTTATTTATTTATTTATTTATTTATTTATTTATTTATTTATTTATTTATTTATTTATTTATTTATTTATTTATTTATTTATTTATTTATTTATTTATTTATTTATTTATTTATTTATTTATTTATTTATTTATTTATTTATTTATTTATTTATTTATTTATTTATTTATTTATTTATTTATTTATTTATTTATTTATTTATTTATTTATTTATTTATTTATTTATTTATTTATTTATTTATTTATTTATTTATTTATTTATTTATTTATTTATTTATTTATTTATTTATTTATTTATTTATTTATTTATTTATTTATTTATTTATTTATTTATTTATTTATTTATTTATTTATTTATTTATTTATTTATTTATTTATTTTATTACCTACAGCGCCCCAAGGGCATTACAGTAGGGGGAGTCACCATCAAAAACAAGACACTGAAATTTTAACAACCACAGATCGGCAAGACACTTAAGTTACACAAAAATAATATGTACAGATTCATACACAGATATAAGCACACATAAAGAGAACAAACTCGGTTCGCACGGAAGAGAACACGAATACAATATCCGATTCAAATAAATTATTAGACACAATGCTGAAGTTGCGAGAAAAATGAATCCGGACTGTGCAAGGTAACAATCTCGCTGGCAGGCTATTCCATTCTTTTATTGTCCGTGGGAAAAATGAATTACGAAACAAATCAGTTTTTGACGTGTATTCCCGTACTTTTAAGTCATGATCTACTCTGCTCGATATATAAAAAGGCTCAAACAGGTAGTGCGATCTTTCGATTTTTGACAAACCATAAAAAATCGAGTGAAAAAATTTTAGACGCAAATACTTACGCCTAACTGCAAGCGATTTCCATTGTAGATCATTTTTTATTGCGGAGACACTACTACGAAAGTTGTAGTTATTTGTGACAAATCTAGCGGCACGGTTTTGAATTCTTTCAATTTTATCAATGAGATACTGTTGGGATGGATCCCATACTACACAAGCATACTCGAGAATGGGCTTCACACAAGAAAAAAAGAGAGTCTGTTTTAGCGATTGCGGAGCGCGCGAGAAGTTTCTTCGTAGAAAACCCAGGGTTCTACTAGCTTTTCCTGTTACGTAGTTTACATGTGAAAGCCATCTCAAATCGTCAGAAAAGAGTACTCCCAGATATTTCGCTTCTTTTTTAACGTTTACAGTTTCTCCGTGTAAGGTGTATGTTGATTGACAAATGTTACGTTTCCTTGTGAATCTTACATGACAACACTTTGGGATGCTTAAAGTCATTCCCCAATTAAAACACCACAGACAGATTCTATCCAAATCGATTTGAAGAGCTGATACATCAGTGTCTGAATTAATTTCACGGTACAAAATGCAGTCGTCAGCATATATTCTCATACGCGAGGTAATTCCCTGGGTTATGTCATTAATGAAAATTAGAAAGAGGAGTGGCCCAAGCACAGAGCCCTGTGGTACTCCGGAAGTTACGTCAACCGGTGGTGACTTCACCCCATTTATAACTACGCATTGTTTGCGATCGGTCAAATAGTTTGCAATCCAGTTGTACACGTTCTTATCGATATTTAGCCTTTTCAGTTTTTCTAGAATAAAACAGTGCGGAACCGTATCAAAGGCTTTTCGGAAATCCAAAAAAACGCAGTCGACTTGCTTCCTACTGTCGACCGATTGAGCCAAGTCGTGGGCAAATTCAGTTAATTGGGTATCGCACGAGAACCCAGCCCGAAAACCGTGCTGTGTAGGAATAAAGAAAGAATTGGCATTCAAGTGCGAGATAAGGTTACTGTAAATAATGTGTTCCATTATCTTGCATGAAACACTCGTCAGCGATATCGGTCTGTAGTTCTCAACAGTGTTTCTGGCTCCAGATTTATGTACTGGTACAACATTTGCATGTTTCCAGTCATGAGGCAATGAAGCATTCTGCAATGACCGGGTAAAGATAATGAAAAGAAAGCAACTAATTATGTCAGCACATGATTTTAGTACATGGTTCGGAATACCGTCGGGTCCGATCGCCTTTTCTACTTTAAGGTTATTTAGTAGGCTGAGAATTCCATTGTGACCAATTTCAATCTCTGGCATTTGTACAAAACTACCCTCATTGGCATGCAAAGGCTTCTCAGTTAAATCCATAGTGAAAACAGATTGAAAGTAACGATTAAAGCAGGAAGCTTTAGCGCGTTCGTCAGTAGTTAAGGAGCCATCTACCATGATGGGCGGAATCCCCAATGTCTCTTTACGATTAGATTTAACAAACTTCCACATTTGCTTTGGGTTTGTTTTGACTTTGCCAGCAAGGGAGTCAAGATAACCACTCTTTGCCACTCTTGCCTTGCGCTTAAATTCGGCTTGAATGCCTTTCAGCTTTGCATACGTATTTTTATTTCTACTGGCTTTATATTTGCTATATTCTCGTTTTTGTTTGCTAATCAGACTGCGAAGTTCTTTTGACACCCATGGCTTATCTTTTCTACGCCTAGAACTGATAGTGCGGGAAGGAATGTGAGCATCAACCAGCTCATGAATTTTGCTTTTGAAGACGTTCCACAAGTAGTCAACATCGTCGCTATTACTTAAAGCCTCAAAATCAGGAAGAAAATCAAAAAGATCATTTGTAATGCTAGTGTAATCTCCTCGTTCGTAGATATATACTTTTCTTCCACAGGGTGTCGCGTTCTCGTGAAATGAAAAGGATGCCCTTGTTACCACTGCGTCATGATCGCTTATTCCAGGTACGACTGATGTAGACTCAATGGCATTTATTTTATTGCATAATACCAAATCTAACACTGTGGAGCAGCCATCCCCGCTTCTTGTTGGCTCATCAACAAATTGGTAAAGCTCAAAATCATTAATGATGTCAACAAATGCGGCATAAACAGCGGAAGAGTTGCTGGTCACTGGGCGACCGTTGCACCATTGGATGTCCGGAAAATTAAAGTCTCCCCCCAGAAGTATATTTTCTGAACTTATTGCACTCATATATTTATACAGGTCTGAAATATGGTCGATGGTGCTATTGGGGGGTCGATAAAAGGAACCGACAGATAAAGACTGACCGTTCTGTAAAGAGATTCTACACCACACTGCCTCACACGAAAGGCCCTCAATAGCGACTGGACAGCTGATGAGACTTTCGTGCACGAGCAGGAACACCCCTCCCCCACGAGAATTTCGGTCATTCCGATATACCGTGAAACCTTCAGGGAACACCTCGGTATCCAAAACGGACTGGTCGAGCCACGATTCGGTGCCCATTACTATGGATGGATTTGTTACAGAAATGAGCGCGGCAAGATCATCTGGTTTATTTTTGACACTTCGACAGTTCACAACAAGTGTTACAAGTTCTCGCCCGCCTTTGACACGACAAGATTTCGGTAATTGCTAGATGCCGTACTCTTTAACACATTGGTCCGCATGATCGTACACGAAGGTTTTATTACCGATAATCAGTTTATTGTATCTTAGTTTAAACTTCGCATTTTCACTTTTTGCATACTCAATCAATTGTTTTCGTTCAGTACACACTCGTGCCGAAAAATCCTCGCCAATAGATAGCCGGGTGCCTTTTAGCTTGTACGCCGCCATCAAAACGCTTTGCTTTGTTTTAAAAGCACTGAACTTCACGATAATCGGTCGTTTTGTTGTCGGCTTGAATCGGCCAAGACGGTGGGCGCGTTCTATGTCAGCTGATTCCAGAGAGCAGCCAAGGTTTTCTCGGCATAGCGCTATCACACTCTCCTCCGATTCTGCCCAAGTTTCACTTTGGTTATCCTCGAAGCCGTAGAAGAGCAGGTTATTGCGTCGTGACTGATTTTCCAGATTGTCCTGCTGTATCGCAATCTGTTCGAAATGAGCTGTTAAGTTTGTCGCGACAGCATTTGCGTTTTGAACGTCACATTGCAATTGGTTCAAGAGGACGGAATCGCTTTCTAGCTTACTAATCCGAGTCGACAAGGCGTCTAGTTTATTTTCCAGTGATTCCTGTATTCTTTTTAGTTCGCCAAGAAGAGCGGATTGACCTTGTACAAGTTTTGGGAAGGACGTCAAAGCTTCAACAATCTGGAGTTCTTGTTCAGCGGTAAAGGGACCCCGGGTTCAGCTCGATATCCCCGGACGTCAGAAGGTGCCCCCTAATTACCGCTAAGACGACCTCCACTAATTACATGTCGCAGAAAACACAAGACATGAAGAACACGCTTCGAAGGTGTGGGGCATGGCACCGACATCAAAAAAGGGTCAGAACTGCGACACCGTGACATTTGTGTTGCAGAAGAACTAACCTGAAGCAGGAAGACACATGAGCGGATCGTTCCATGTCGGCGCCGAACCCCGGAGAAGTGCCACATTGCCACACCTTTTTGTACTTGTGATGATCATGTGATGCTTGCAGTTGTTGCCAGAACCGTTTGTTCACGGTAAAGTCCCAGAAACTGTGTCGGAATTTCCGCTGTAGGCATGTCGCCTAGCGGGCAGAAATCCGTGCAGTCTTCCGTGGTGTGGATTGTACGTCCCGCTCGACCTGAAGTTGGGTCCAAGGTCAGCACCTGAAGCAGGAAGACACATGAGCGGAATCGTTCCATGTCGGCGCCGAACCCCGGAGACTAGTGCCACATTGCCACCCCTTTTTTGTACTTGTGATGATCATGTGATGCTTGCAGTTGTTTGCCAGACGTTGTTCACGGTAAAGTCCAGAAACTGTGTCGGAATTTCCGCTGTAGGGCATGTCGCCCTAGCGGGCAGGAAACTCCGTGCAGTCTTCCGGTGGTGTGGATTGTAGCGTCCGCTCGACCTGAAGTTGGGTCCAAGGTCAGCACCTGAAGCAGGAAGACACATGAGCGGAATCGTTCCATGTCGGCGCCGAACCCTTAGCATTTTATTTTGGTCAGCACTACACGTTGAATGAAGACCTTGGGTGGCGACGTAAACATGTGTTGCTCCCCAAATTGTGTCCAAGCTGCGCAGTGACAAATGGAAATGAAATTGAAGGCGTGCGACCGTCGGTTGGTAATTGCGCCCGTTAGATTCACCTATTCAGTCTAACCATTTTTGCCAATGTCTTATCTGTTTCGACAAATGACATGGTCGAGTCTATTGATAACCTTAGGTAGACTGCACCTACGGAGTGTGCGGGCTTCAGATAAATTTGCTTCGTTTATGTGAATTAATAACTGTTTTCTCTTTTCCGTACTCCGTGCTATGCAAAAATCGCTGAGATGTTATGTTAGCGGTGTGTGGCGGCGTTTTGCACGCTGACTCGTTATTGCATTCTCTGTGCACCGTACGTGTTCAAATGGAATGTGTCCAATCGTAATTCCGATCGATATGATAGATTTACTTTGCTACAGTGTTAATTATATTTTCCTGATTTAGACTGGTCCGTCCCTGGTCTGAGCCTAAGTTCAAATTCGAGAGTGCAGACGGACTTGGCTTGTAACAGCCGTAATGCGCAGAAAGACATTAGTACAATGAAAGGAAAACAAAAGGATACGAGGCTGCTCGGTGTTATAGAAGTTATGAGTGTACAAACGATGCCATCGTACGTTTGCTTTTTTTTTTTTACGTTCTGCATCGTTGTGAAACGCTCAAGGTACCAGCTAAGACAACGAGCTGGCGTGAAATTTCATAGAGCGGAAAAACGAGCGTCACTTTCGGCTTGTGCTTTCATTTCGATATGGCGCAAAACTGTGCGCGAAATGGTAGCAGATAAGGGAGCAAAATTGAGATGTTGGAGACCCATAAAAGAGACTCCCGAAAAGAAGAGAGCTTCCCCTTCTCTTCAAGTGTTGGGTTACGCTCTCAATCCTGCACCTTTGGTAACACTGCGCGCACCCGAAATCGCCTTCTTCACGGAAAAACACGGTGGCCTTCAGAATCGAGGAGTGCTACGCGAAATCGAGCGACATGTCACAGGAACGAAGGCGAGGTTCCACGGGCTTTGGAAATGCTTCTGACCGCAAAAACAACAAACCTTTTTTCTTCTTTTTTGTCAAAGCACAATTTTTTTATTATTTTTTTTTTCGTCCACCTTGTTACCGCATTGACGCAAGCACTAACATAAATAAAAATAGTACGCATACAACGACAACGCACCGACTGGGACCTGAGTCAAGGCAAGAACAACCAAATACTAAAAGGAAAAAAAAAAGGAATTAGTACGCGTACATAAACAGAGCGCATCCATCGAAAAGCCACAAAGGAGGAGACAATCAGGGCCTAAACACCCCCCCCCCCTTTTTTTTATTCCCGCCCTAAAAAAAAAGAAAAAAAAGGTTTTTCCGACGACCGCGGTCGCCCAAGTCTTGGAAGGGCCAGAAGAAGGGCATGCATTGTAGCACGTTTGTCCCGCGGCAGTTCCCCTCTCTCAATCGCCACGGTCCGTGTCTCCCAAGTACCAAGCCTTCGAGACGGATAGGGGCCCTCAGACTGGGGGGTGCCCAAACAAAGGCACACTACTGGGCGTGAAGCGCGTTCTCTACTTCTTTTTTTTTTTTTGTTTGTTTTGTTTTTTAGCTTGGGGAAAAGGGCTAAAAGCTATTTTCGTTTCTCTCTCGTTTTTTTTCTTCTTGTGGGTGCGTGTGGGTTCATAGAACAACTTCCAGCATAAGAATAAAAAACGCACGAGAAGAATGAGTATAAGAAAATTAGTCGACAACTTGGACTCCGTTCTCTCATTCTTGCGGAGAAATCCCTTTTGTAGGAATCCCACTATTGCTTGGCCGAAAGTCACAAGTTGCAGATGTCTTACAACGCGCGCTCTCACACATCGCTTGCCTAAACAGCCGCAATCGTCATATGAGTTCCCCATTAGAGGGGGCACACCCTCGTGTTAGTCGTTGATGACAACATCCATTGGGGACGCCCTCGTTAGAAAAAACCTTTTTACTATAAAGTTCTCAATCTGCGCCCGTCCGGCCAAATTGGGCAAGTTGGGGTACGCTCACTGCAGACGCACAACAAAGCGGGCCCACTCGCAGCTGCCCCTATGTACAGATCTCACCTCTCCCTGAACTGGTCACTTCGGCGAGGGCAGCTGATCAGAGAATGTTTAGACTTGGGTATAAACTGTTCCAAGGCCCCGCACAGGGACGGCCCTAGAAATACTTGCATGGCAGACAGGCCAAACGCCCCCCCCCCCCCCCCCCCTTTTTCATCTTTCTTTTTTTTTTTTTGAACCTATATTCGCTCTTTTCTATTTTTGAGTATACGTGTCGTTTGAATGTTTTCTACTAGCAATCGTCACACAGCAAAACCACTAAGTCAAAACCGGGTCCACTCTCGTGGGCACGTAAGCATAACACGTGTCCCAATCGGATGTTCTTTCAAGCGTTTCGGCTGCGTGTAGTGCGTATAAACGTAAGGAAATGAGACGTCATTTCCCCATAACTTGGCAAACGAAGGAAATTAAAGCTTCCGTGAGCCAGTGAGAGTGTTGGAGCGAGGCACTTGACAACGTACTGTGGTGGCTACTGTTCCTAAAAATAGCTGTCACGCGCTTTGCTCTGCGACTGATTCCCTCACAGCAGCTCTGACCTTTGAAGTTTGCCCAGTACGGTGAAACGGAGTACAGACAAAACAAACAGAAAACGAGCTGCCAGCATACGCTAGTCATACTTCCAACAAAAAGGATTAGTTTCTCCCCAAGTTGGGCGACATTATCGTGAATCTTTAGAGCTGCGAAGCTGTAAGTAACGCGTACTCAAGATTCTTTTTTCTCGCGAGTTTGTGATTTTTACAATGCCCTGCAAGCAAAAACGATAAAAAAAAAACGGCGTTTTCTCGAAATGGTGAAGTCATTCCGAGGGGGTTTAAAAGAACTCGTAAAGAAAACCCCGCAGCTGCGCATGCGCCGCCAGCCTTGTCTGCATAGTTCAAGGTCTTGTGGCGAATTACGGAGCTCTATGCGGATGCTAAGCGTGCAGCGGAAACGGTCTACTGAAACTCCTCAATTTGCGAAAGGAAACGGTGCGATCGATTTTTTTGTGGACATTAAAAGAAGTATTTGTCTTCACTTCGCACTGCACCTTTTAGCACGGAAGTTCCTATTCAATTATGATGTCTTTACTTTCTTAAAAAAAATAGTTATTTATATTACCGAATTTCAAAAACATCGAAATTGCATAATTGCTCTCAGTACTTGCATCGATTTTTGCTCGCATAGTGAGTAAGATCAGTTCAAAACATACCCGAAACGAAAAGGTGGTATGCGCATTTTCTGAGGTGTTACTTTCTTAGCGGTCTAACTTTTAGGAAGTGCTAGTTTCATGCGTGTGCACTCGTTGTTTGAGCTGCAGGGCATTTTAAAGTGGAAATCAAGAAGAAAATAAAACAGCATGATCCCCTTAGCTTTTCTACACCAGATTAGCAGCACCTTCTGGCAACCATGTGCCTTTGGCGGTTTCATCCACTGTCGGGCGCGAGAGACAGAGCTTGCGTACTCTCTCGGGAGCTAAAACAAAATATCTTGCGACACAAACCAAATGTTCTAAAAAAAAAAAAAACTTTAAATGGTTCATGCATGAGTTGTTGAGTCAGGCCAGGATTCCAGATCAAAATATTCAACGAACAAACAAAGCGTATTTTCCAACGAGTTAGAACGTCCAATAGTGGACATTTTGACTCGAAGGACATTTCGAATAGCTATGGCTAGAGTGTCCCCTAGGTCACGTGGCACCCACAATAAAAATATGCTGTAATATTCTGATAGCGGCATTCTATAAAAACACTAAACATGCGACAAAAAGAGCGAAGAGTTAGCTAAAACGGGATAGCAGCGTTAGTGGCGTTCAAACGTACGAAAACAAACAAACATGAAATAAGAAAAATGAGCTTTATTTGTTGTTTTTGTTCGCAAATATTTACAAATATATGTCTTTTTAACCGACCACCGCCGCCACGGGACATACCGGGAACCCTTCGCCGAGGAGCGTGGACGGCGAGCCTCGAACGGTTGCGGCTTGAGGACCACCTTCGGTAATCTCGCAAACAAAACCATCCGGGTTGGAACACGATGGTTCGATTTCACCAGAAACCTCAACGTGCGAAGCTTCCACAGACGGTCGCTTACGAGTATTCTCAATGTGGGACTTCAGAAGCTTTCGCTTGCCATAGGGAGCTTGCTTTCGACCCATGACGCCAGAGGCGAACGCAACACTTCCGAGCGACACAAATTCGAACGCACCAAACGCGAAGCGCAGCTGCGTTGAACTGCCCGTCACCAGCTCTCGCTCTCGCCCGCGCGAAAGAAGATCGCGTATGAATACAAGACAAATGCGTGCAAGATGACACACGGAGAAACTACTTGATCTCTCGTCCTTGCGGACAGAGACCGCCATCTAGCGGGAGAAGAACAAAATGCAAAACACATAAAAATAGTTGAAACTTGAGACCGAAAACTTGCTTTCGGAAATATCGCTGTAGATCCGAAACGGATTATCCTACACTAATTATTTTTATACCAATCGATTCCGTAATAAATTTTAGAGGCACTACTGCGAACACAAGTGTTTTTTAAAAATTAATGGATTATGTAAAACGTCGTTGAACCCAAAAGTGTCAAAACAGCCGTTTTCAGTCGATTTCAAGATTAAAAAAAATATATATGTACTAAACACTCAGAGACATGACTGCACGAATGCACCAATTGAGTATTAATCTCTTTATCGTAAACGTTTCAAGCAAATACAAAGAGCGGTTCTCATGTAGGAATTTTTCGAAAACGTCAAAAATCTACATGTATTCTCTATGGCGCTTGGAGGTACTATGCCCTCTTAAGAGATCTCGTCTCTCTCAGTCGTACTCGGTCGCAAGAGTGTGAACCGGCCTTAACGCGGTCGGTGGCAGTTCGACGCCAATGTGTGAACCAGCCTCGAAGAGGCGCCGAGCTTAACCATCGTAACGCGGTACACGCACCCCTCGCGCGCCAAACTGTCCTCAAAAAGTTACTTAATAACGGGCGTGAGTCAACCGACGCAGCCTCGGCCGCAGACGGGCATACTAAGCAGTCGGACAATGGTCTCCCGGGGACCCCGGAAAACAATGCGACCGCCGCTTTCCGTGCGCCAACTGCATGCCCTCCTCGCGCTGGCAGCGCTCACTTAGTCGCACGCGCTGAATTTTAAACACGTCAACCCCCATTTTCTCTTGAAACAAACGCAAAAATCACACACACACACACATAGACACAGACACTCGAAACAAAATGGTGACTGGTAAGTTGGGCCCCCAAAGCCTTACAAACATTGGAATAAAGTATAAAAATAAAAGCGGTTGGCAAACTATATTTTGTTTCACCTTACGATGAACCCTTGTGGACGCTACGCACCGTCCCAGCCAATCAAACGCTTGGAAAGTCTCACCTGACTACGCATCCCGCGAGTCGCTGCGTCCCTCTTAAAGCTCACGTGACAGAAATCGGATTGGCTTAGATGACTCGGACCGTCTTCCGCACTCCATCGCAAGGTAAAACAGAGTGTAGAGTAAGTTAGGCCTAAGGGGCTCTCGGTAAAGTTAACTGGAAACCAAAAAAGAAAAGAAAGCTTTCGGTTCACCGGCGAGTCGCGTTTAGTTGACACAACGTTTTTCGCGTCTGGCAAGCTTCCCACCTCATTGCCGATGCGGGCGCTAGGCGAGAAGTTCTTAACGAAGCGGCGCCTCGCTTGACCAGAAAACTGATAACCAGCGAGGTCCTAATTGAGGGCGGCTCGTTTAAACCGTGCCCAGTTATACAACGGTCGGCGTTTTAAACGAGCACAGGAAGGTTGACAGACCAAGCTTATCTGATCCCGCCAATGGAGTGGCACGCTGCCTTTGACAGAAACTCTGTGTGCTGATGGTAAGACCGGATACTGAGTAAGGATATACAGTTGCCTGTGACTATACTTTGTTGCAGGTTAAGCAAAGCGGGACGAACTCTCCTCGCAAAGCCCTCCACCCTTTAGCGATTGCTCTGCTAAAGTGGAAGGTTAATGGTGTCTTACGGTGGTCCTTTTTACCAGCACACGCTCCAACAGCGAGGATGATGATCGGTGCAATGGATCTTCCGGGGACACCAAATTAGCATTTATGCAGATCGACCTCTTTGTGCATGTAGAAAAAGCAAAAAATTATCGTCCCTCACTATTCATTGAAATACCACTCCTAGTTACTTTCCCAGTGAGTCTTTTCACTATATAACGATACATACTTCGTATAGTCAAACAATACTGCCCTTCGCAGTTGAGGAGACGGAGCCAGCGTCGAAGGCAGTTCACAGAAGCGTTTCGAGTCTAAAAAATTATTCGTCAGTTATTTTTTTATTTTTTTTTTATGTAGGTTAATTGATATCTACATATAACCTTAACTGATGCCACTACTGTATACACCCTCCAGTGGATACATCTATTACTGTGCATAATTTCAAGAAATATATAGTGGCACAGTAACTTGAATTACAATCTACACAACCGCGTAATACGCCATTCGTCTTAGATATTCTTAGTACAGGCGACAAATTGCTTTTATTAGGTGTGCACGCGTCTCGCGCTCTCTCGCTCGACATGCTTCGAAGACACGCGGCTCTGTTTTACTCGCAGATTGAACTTGGAGACAGGAAGTGAACGGAGCCCGGCAAGTCGGTGACCAGTCAACCCGACCTTCTGCCCTTCCTTTTAAAAAGTGTGAGCGAAAAAGAAAAACAGAAATAAAAGAGAAAGGAAGAAAGAAAATACACGCATATACACGCAGAAAGCAGAAGCAAAACAAACCTTCGCCTCCTTTTTTTCCCACACCTACTCTTTCGTTCTGCAGAAGTTCTCAGCCCTGAAAAAGAAGCATAAAGTTTTTCAAGGCCGACAGCAGCCGAGCCAGCACGAGCCACCTGCTGCCGCTCGCGACGTCTGCAGCCAAAGCCCGGTAGCAGACGACAGACATGGGCGCGTATCGTTAGTTTCTGTTTCGTTTTCAACTACTTTCCCGCCTAATAACGAAACATCTAGAACACAAAAACTAAGTAATTTGACGAAACCACAAAACTAAGTAATTGGACAAGGGCGGTAACAAACACAAAAGTGTATATCTCGCAATAATTAAAACAAAAAAACAACAACAACAATAACAATTTAAACAGAAATGGTAAAGACGACGGCGGCCCCTGGTGGCCGCCGGGAGAAGTAGGGGGGGGGCGGACGGGGAGGAGGAAGAAACCGTGTGTTCTACGTTGGTTCTACGCGGTGGGAAAATGGCCTCAAAATGCAGTGGGACCCGCTGGCAAAGAGGATCGTCAAGCCTTGCCACCTGTCGCCTCGTCTCCGCGGCATCTGTCTTCGAGAGGATTTGGGTCTAGCCTCGCTCGCTCGTTTTTGTGCTTTTATCTGCCCTTCTTGTTTGCGAGGTTGTTTCGTTTCTCGTTCGCTTTATTTTAAAGTTACTGCTGTTGTGTCTTTTTTGTTTCTTGGCGATGTGGCAAACTGGTTTAAATGCTTCTTCCGACGCCACCGACTCGCTTCCTAGAAGAGTCCTCCGAACCTTGTTGCAATAATTTGTTAAACCTTCTATTTTATTTTTTCTGTCCCTTGCCGAAAGGGTAGCTTTATCAGGTTCAGTGGGAGGTTTGAAAAATAAAAAAAATTTAAAGGTGAAATTTTGATAGTCTCAGAAATGCCTAAAACAATTGTCTCGACACATTAACAACATACCTAAACTAGTAACTCAAATTACGAGTCAAAATAATTTCGGGAAGTCGTTCATTTTTCAGATTTGTACTAAGGCTGAGAGGCTCTCCTGGCAACAATCAAGACGTGACGTCAAATGTTTTAATATGGCAGCGGTGCAGCTCGTTTTTGACGGATGTGAACAATGATCTTTATTGTAGTAGGCTGGATCGTGGATCGGGAGTCCGTCGGTGGCACCACCGACGGCCATTGCTTGACACCAAGCAATGCACGCGAGTCTATGGGAAAAACACACAAAGGTAGGAATATCGAAGCTTGTACGCGGTGCTCGAAGGCGAGTATTTTATTATGTGCTGCGATCATTACGTGGGGCGTTTGGAGTTCGAACAGGTATTAATCAGGCGTTCGAACGCCGATAAAAACATGAAATGTGCCGGATCACCACCGCTCGCTTCAGTTGCTAAATAAATGACACGTTCAACAAATGAACGACACGCTCCGAGTTTTAGTTCGTCACAGCAGGCCTCACTGCAGTTCCAAGCAAAAACTTGCACGAGAAGTACTCTGTACAAGCGCTTGAAACGATGCCCCCAGTAAAATCCATCTAACTTATCGTCCGGTAAGCTCCGATGACTTCGAGATCACGAACGACTCCACGTTAACTCTCGGCACCACGTCACAATTTAACCCAAAATTGAACCGCATCCCAATTTACGCCCAACACAGTCACGACCCTCAACCCTCAATCACCAAACATTTATTTAAAGATCGGTATTCGAACGCTTGTGATATTTGCGCCAAAAATATTAGCTGCCATTCCCCGGGATACACGATCAAAGTTTCATCACCGAGAAAAAATGTCACTGCGACGCAGTAGCTTTCATATTGTTACCGTTTGCTTCTCGACATCGAGACAGGTATGTGTAGATCGGGGCCAGCCTCCAGCAAAACCCAATTCTAGAACCTTACATTTTCCAGAAATAACCGGGAGTTATGCCTCGGCCCGAAGCAATTAAGGCGCTTCCTGCTAAAATTACGATAAAAAAACATCGTTTATTTTAAACATAGTCAACAGCCGCTATGTTCCGAAAAAAGGTTGCACCGTCACTTGACCCATTCATTGTTTTGTTCTTTTAATAAACCTCGTCTAGGTGCCTCCCCTACCACGGCTGCCACTCGGCGAACTTTATTATCAATAAATACAAATAAAATAGAAAGAAAAGTAACGTTAGTGTTAGCGTGATTGACAATTGAAACACGTTTCAAATACGTCAAGCATGATAGGACTCATCCTCACGTTCAAACGATGCAGTGTATATCCGCCATCAGCGCCACCTACCTAAATCTGAGAGGGTCAAGGACATCGGAGGAAGAAAGCGCGCCGTCGCGACCAGAAAGCCACAACAAAATGCTGCTGCACAGAGTACAGACAGTCGCGCAGAAGTAAATCAAACGACAACCGCGCTCGAATCCGCACGTCAGCAGGCAGCCGTTTCGGATCCAAAATGCCTTTCTTCTCCCATCTTTCCTTTCGAAGAGTTTTCCTTCGCGTCCGTTCCTACTTGCTCCCGCAGGAAGTGGGCACAAAAAAACAGCTGCCGCCTTCTTTCACAACCCTCCTTTCCTTCTCTTTCTCATTTCCCTACGACCCCTTCCCCAAACCTGCCTTCTCCATTACCTCTCGTTCCCATCTATGCCGTATCTTTCTCTCTCTCTCCCCCTCGTTTTACTTACGGCGGACCGCATCGGATGCTACCAGCCATCTCAGCCAATTAACGCGGAGTAGCACATCAGCACTTAAATGCAGGATGACCTCTTCATTGGTGTACTTGGTGTACTTGGTACTTTTTGGTACTTGGTGTACTAATTTTCCAAACATTTTTTTTTTTTTTCTGCGGTTTGAAAACTGATTTTTCGTATCATGCGTTATTGGATTAGAATAAGCGTTTTACAAAATGCTCTTCTTTTTAATCCATTAATTTTGATTGACCGTCCAACTGTCGGAACTTGGTTCCATGATTCCGTGGTAGGAGACTCGTAGAAACAATTCCATTAGGGAAGGGGAGGGGGAAAATAGTGATAACGGTTGCGAGTAATTTTACTTCCAAAAAGTTCGTGATGTTCCTCTCGCGATTACTTCTTAAAAGAGTGATGTAACGATTACAAAATTTCACCAAAAAGTAATCGATTGCGAGTAATTGGTTTACTCGTAACAACGAGTACAGTACAAGTCTGCGTGGATCGTCTCCGGTTGCTCGCCGAGGTCCATCGTAGCGAACAACCCTCCCTTTTTTCTTCTTCTCTTTCCACCTGGCTCTTCCACTCTCCACTGCACACTCCGTTTCACTTCCGATGGACTCCCACGCCGCGACGGGATGTCACGTGACCTTGAGAAAAGGACGCAGCGACGCGCCCGGTGCGCAGTCACGTGGTTCGTTCGCACCGCTGGATTGGCTTACGGTCCTCTTTTCCTTTCCGAGCGCTCCAGCACATCCAGCACCGAGTGTTCCTCCTCTCCTAACCTCCTCTCTACCCCGCTTTCCCCCCGCGTCTGCGCGTGTGCTCTTCGCATCGTGCGCACCCTCTTTGCTGTATCTCGTAGCCACCATACTCGTACTCCCCGCTTCCGTTTAAAAGGTCACGTGTATCTCTTCTTTTTTTATATATTTATGTCCTTTCATGGCCCCGCCGCTGCTTTGTGCACCCGTCGTCTCCCGTCGGGAGTGACACCTGGCAAGCAAGTGCGCCACACCGGCCACACTATGCCGGTGTGGGAACTACGATGGCGCACCGCCTTGTTTACAGGGAGTGGTTCCTTCTTTTTTTTAGTTTTTTTATTGCCTTTTTCTTATTTTTTTCTTTTTTTCTAGGGGTCCGAAAACGGTAAGGAGATGTACTCGGCTCGGAACTGAATACGCATGCAGCTAAATATAGGCGACGTTAGGCTTAAAGGGGCACTCAAACGGTTTTCGGGGAAGCTACTTTTTGGTGCGATGGCGTTAAGGAAGTGTCAGTGAATAAGTATCTTCAGTTTTAGAATGCAGAACCGCCTATTAATCACGCAGGAATAAAATACGTGCGGACTCTTTTCTATTCCTGCGCCGACCAATGAAATTATCGTATGTTTGAAAATTTTGGCGGCCTTTCTTTCCCCGCTGCGTTGGAAACAACCGCAGCGACAGACCAATCACAGCTCGAGGAGAACTGGTTGCGCGCGTTGCATGCCGGTCGTGCGGTCGCGGGCCGGCTCCTTCTATCGGCAAACATGGCGTCGGTGGTGATCGTTGGCATGGTCGGCGTGGTGGAAGCTCATCGTTCCGCGTAAAAGCGCTATCCTTGACTGTGAATTTTCGTCGTGCGTCGCTATGATAACCCAGCACGTACTATACTCCGTTCCACCTTCAGTCCGAGCGCAGTGGACGCCACGAGCTATTCCAGCCGATCCAGCGCCGGGAGAAAATCGCGTGACCTGCCGGTTGGGCAGAGCATTACAGGGAGCTGAAGGTCACATGACACCCTCTCAACGCTGGATTGGCTGGGATGGCTCCTAGCGTCCGCTGCGCTCGGACTGAAGGTGAAACGGAGTATAGAAGGGAAGATCCACCTACTCGTGCGGCGATGTCATGGCGGCACTCTCAAGACAGCAGAAACGCCCGTGCCGTCGTGTTTGTTTACTTCGACTACAGTGGTGCTTTCTAAGCATTTGTGTCCTCGAACATCGCCCGGATTTCTTATTTGGCGCATTTCATGCGTGTGCTCAAGTTCAAGGTATTACTGGCGCGTACCGTATAAAGGATGCGAATTTTCACGCGTTTTCATCACCGGAGAAAAGAGATTAGTGTTAGTAATCCTGAACCCTCGCAACGTCTATCTGATCACGAAATCATATTTCTACGTTGCTATATCGCTGCTAAGATTACATCGTCTTTTATAATCGTAGAAAAGGCGTGTGGCGATATTTGTACTATTGGCAAAGTCTTGTATTAGAGTCGTGATCGTCGAAGACGGCTTACTGAACCTTTTTCTTTCATCCACTGTACCCTGCAAGCCTATCATGAAAAATAAAAAAAATAAAGCTTTAGGCTATAGAAAACTGTATGTCTATATTCTGTTACGGCATTGAGTGGCAGTGCGTCCCCTTTTTAGAGGCGTCGCTGAAACAGCTGACGGCGGCGTAGAAGCGGTCGCCGTGCTGACGACCCGCTGCGCTTGTTGCACTGGTTGTAGGTGTGTGTACGCGCGGCGCAGAGCGGTCGTTCCGGTCGCTCCGGTTGCAACGGACGCAGTCGTAGGTAACGCGCTCGTTGCACATGTCTGAACCAGCCTCCTCCCGAGGCGAAAGTCAACGTGGCGACATCGTTTGACATCACGTACCAGAAGTTACGCTGCGATGCCAAACGTTGGTTTGGTTACGACTTGCATGCCCCAACTGCAAATCGAAGAACGCCCGAAAACGCCTGCGTTTCGTCGTCCTCGGAACCCGAACACGACTCCGAAGCGCTGCTATCGTCCACATCGCACGTCGGAGTGGCGTCATAGGAAATCATCCCCAGGTCGGCTGTCCGCCGAAGAATTTCAACCTCCAACGGCGTCAGGTCCTCGAGCGTAGAGAACTCCGCCATGATCGAATCTCGAATGACAAAGAAGTTCGGCCGGTGCGGCTCCCTCGGGATCACTGCGCGACGGAACGTCGTCCAACGCCATTGGCCCGAGATCCTTTTGATAAGCGTGCGATGACCAATGAGAGTGGTTTCGTTTTCGGATGGATCCGAGGTTTGGCGGCCTTCAATTACATTTTTATTAAAGAAATAATCACCGTATGACTATATTTTTTGGTTTTTAGAGATACTTAGGGCGTCTAGATTCAGTTGTCATCATCAAAACACGAACTCAAAAACCACTTGAGTGCCCCTTTAACGTCAGGAGATGTAGGGAGCCATAGGGGAAAATCTTACATGTATAAGAAATTTCTGGGTCCAATGAACGCGTAGGATCAAAAAAGATAATATAAGAGCATTCACACAATAACCTTATAGGAACGTATAAGAACGATACAAGATTATGTAAGAAGTTATAAGAAACTGATGAGAAGTTTCTTACAACTTCTTATATAACCTTATAGGGGTCTTGTATTCTCTTGTATGATCCTATTTGGTCACGTTCCTTTATTGGACCAAGAAATTTCTTCTAAATTATAAGAGTTTTCACTAGAGAGAAGTGAAATTTGGATTAGCAAATGCCTCATGCGACGGCGCGAAGTGACGTCGCCAGGTACGACGATATAATATGTCGCAGGTGCGACTTTACACGGCGGATGTTCTTGTGCGTGGAAATCAGACGGAACTCAGTAATCAAATTACTCGTAATCGATTACTTTTTAAACTAATTTTGTAATCATGTTTCCTTTGATTACGTAGCAATCACGAGAGTAACATGATTACCTTTGGAAGTAATAAAATTATTGATAACCGTTAATATTTTCCCCTCCCATTTCAATGATGTCCTTTGTTTCTACAAGTTTCCCACCAAGGAATCCTCGAACCCCGTCTCCGAAATAATTATGGTCCACCGAAATTGGTGGATTGAGAAGATAAGTAGCTTGTAATTCGGTGAGTCCAATATAATAATGGACTGTACGAAATGCCCATTCTCAAACCGGTAGAAAAATTGGTCGTTTTGAAAAAAAAAAACTGAAGTCATCGGAAAAGTAACGATTACTTTTTAAGTAATGGTCAATTACGTTTCCTGTCAAGTAAGCGAGTCACCTTCTTTAAATACTTTGAACCTAAAGTAATTGTAATTGTAATCAAGTACTTTTTTCGAGTAACGTATACAAAGAAAGAGTTAACTTACCCGAGTCGAAAGTTCCAGCCAGAAATCAATTATCCCCATCGCACATTCGCTCGGGGTAGCTGTGGTCCTTGAATCAACGGAGGGAGATGGCAAATAAAGAGCATCAGGTTGTCGCGCTTTCTTTCGATTTTTTACAGGGGAGCTGTTAAGGGCTAGTTTTCCCAGGTTCGTGTCCGGTACCAAACAAATGTCGACACAACACTCTGGTTGCCGCCATCGCTCATAGATGGCGGTAGCTGTCCGGTGTGTTGTGTGTGTCGGTTGTCTGCTTGCCACCGTCGCTCATAGATTGCGGCAACCTTTCCAGCCTCGTCAACCAGACAACTGGTTGCTGCCGTCGCTCATAGATGGCGGCAGCATTTCTTCGGAGGAAGAAGAGCGGGAACGGAACGAGCGGCGATGTGCGCAGCAGCGCAAATGGTTCCGCAACCGCCGCGAGGCCGCTATCGCCTAAAGTTCTACTGCGTCGAGCGCTTCCGATTCCCTTGCGAAAGAAGAGCAGATCGCTCGCCTGGAAAGCTACCGCCGAGAACAGAAGCTACAGCTCGGCTGTTCTTCCTTCTTCACCAAAATGTAAAGACTGAAAGTTTTTTTTTTTTTTTCTTCCCTTTTTGACTGACGTGAGCATGCTCGTGGGTCTCGCGAAAACAATAGCTATGAAACTTTGTCTCATTTGCATTCATGGTCCACATTAGGAGACATTTCGTTTTAGCGTTATTGTGAGACGTCTAATCTTTCGTGGTGTTACAAACGCCTCCAATTGCTCATCCTACGAGCAGGAGCCTTTGTAAAGAATTGTTTGTCCTCCCTGCGTTGCTTGCATTGCAGTACCTGTTCCTTCGTGTGCGCTTCCATTAATCTTCGCGACAGCCCCCGTTGAAACACGGACCTCCAGCAGCCGTAAGGACCTGCTTAGACTGCGCGAGGAGTGACAAGTAGGGCCGGTCGCCTTACATTTCTTTTTTCCTGGTGGCTTGGGGCAATGGATAACTTTACAAATGGTAACACTGCGATCGATACGAGAAGTTATCGACAAATAAAATGTGTATTTAGGAAATACTAATATATATATATATATATATATATATATATATATATATATATATATATATATATATATATATATATATTATATGTGCTACGAGTTTTATGCTATTAAAGCACTAGAAATCTTAGGTTTCTTCAATATGATAAGCAAATATTTGAGACAAAAAAGAGGTCCATAGGACCCGATGCAAGCATAGGTGTCGGGCATAGGAATAAAAAAGAATGTTCCAAAAGGTTTGGAATGTCAGACGTGACGACCCTGATCTGATTAGTATTAATTCGTTATTGTATTGCCGTCTATAATTCTTCTAGAAAATATTACGATTTATCTAGTGGTACGGCTGAAATTCATTATTATTTTTATTTGTTTTTTTACAGAATTTCGCCGACATTTCTTGGGAGGGAGCGCAAAGGGGCGAAATGTCCCCAAACGTTGGGAATGTCAGGCCTAACCTTGATCTTCAGACGTCTCTGCTGTTCGCTATCATGAAACAAAGGGTACGAGGATAGAAAGCGGTATGCGAGAGACGCGTAAGAGAAAGAGAGAAAGTGACTCTCTGCGCTTACTTTAAGAAAAAGTAAAGGGCAAAGGGAGGAGAGGCGCGCAATGAAGAAAACAAGCCGGCGCTCGAAAAGTCGTCGCGGCGATCCGGCCCGGCGGGAATTCTCACGATTTGGCGAGCTGATTCCAGTCTTGCCCAATGACGTCGAGCAGCGCCCCCTTGGCTCCCTTCCCCGCTGATTGCATCGGACCCCAAAGCACCGCCGAGCAAAGCACGCCACAGCGTGTGTCACACTCAACGCGTATCACAGGAGGAGGCTCCGCGCCAGGCTAGGCTTGGCTCTGCGGCAGGCTTGGCTACACAGCAACAGCAGCAATACATCAACAATACATTCATAGAGGCCCAAGTTTAGAGTATAAGCGAAGCGTCCGAAGAATTCTAAAAGAGACAAGTTTAAAACACAAGAGAGGTGGGGAAAGGAGGACGCTTGACAAGAAAAGTAGCAACAGCAGCGGCGTGCCAGCGTGGTTGGCGTGTCGCGCACGCTGTCGTCTGCTCTCGGACGCCCTTCTGCTACGGAACATCGTCTGCTTCGTCGCCGCCTGCCAGTCTGTCGTCTGCTATAAGAGAAAACTAATGAAAAGAGATGCGGGTGGCATTGCCCTTTTTGTGTTTCTTTCTTGTGCAAGAGCCCAAGGAGAGTCAATAAAAATGCTAATCCAAAATTCATAGTGCCACAATCCAGACTCAACCCGCCAAATGAGAGGAAAAAAAAAAAAGTTCCGGTTGCCGAAGGTGAGTTTGTGTACGTCGTTTCCTTTATCAGACACACGAAGTGTCTGATCGAGATGCTGTCTTTTTTCTTTTTTTTTTCCAATCTCTTTTTTATTTGGATGAGCTTTCTAGCCTAAGGTATTTGCCAGCAATGCTGAGAGATGGATGAAACTTTTTATAGATGAAACCGTTCGTATCATCAAGTTATTTTTGATGCCATCTCGGCCGCAACTCTCTCATCCGTGGGAAATTTGTTTCTATTACGCAGGTTATGGGGTTTCATTCAAGGCCGAATGTTTTTTTCTGTTTTTGTCATTACTTATGTACTATTCCTCTAGACGTTTCAGAACTTACTTTAATTATGCGGGGAAGAGAAACAAAAAAACGATTATGCGTGAATAAGGCACGAAAACTCTCTTTCGTCTATTCCCCTCCCTCCCTCCCTCCCTCCCTCCCTCCCCCTTTCCCCAGCCGCCCCCCCCCCCCCCCAACCACACACACACACACACATACACAAATCTTTTTCATGTCGCGGACACGGGGCGACCTGCTGTTTGCCACAGCTAAGCTTTGTAGGTTGACCGTTCCGAGATGTGTTGTCCCATGTTTTGTTTCTAAATGTAATTTTGTCTTAAGTGTATAGCAGTTCATTTTATACAGGTGAAAGAGAGAGAGAGAGAGAGAGAAATAAAAGTTAAGTGTAGGTTGTGGAGAGATTGGCAGCCATAAAAACGGCACCGGTTACTCCCTAGCATGAAAGTGAAGTAACTTGTGATGGCATAAGAAGGGAGAAGGAATAACAAACAAAATCAATGTGTGAGAAAGAAGAGGATCACGAATGGGACACAGTCACAGCAGCACAAACGCGAAGCGCGTGGCTATTAGCCCCGTGCGCGACCGAAAGCGTCGCTGTGGTCGGCCTTCCACGATTGGCCGAACGCTGACTATGACGTCGGAAAGGGGATTTATCATCGACGGAAATAAGAGGAATGAAAGAGCTTTAATTTTGACGGTGTTGGCAGTGTTCCTTTGAGAGCGCAATGATTTCAAGCTTCCACCATGCTAATAACAAACACCATTGGACTTGTTGTTTGCAAGGTAATGACGTCACAAGGGGGAACCACAAGAGGGCGCCAGCAAAACATCTCGCCGCTAATACAGTATCGCGAAGCCCCTGCTAAAAGTAAGGTCACGGAAGCTTCAGCTATCAGGAGCAGGGACGCTGCGACGACAACAACACTAGTGGCCTCTCGTACTTTCTTTTTTTTTTTTCTTCCCATGATTTTTAGCATTTTACTTCAGGATCGCGACATCCGACGGTATATGGCACTCCGGCTTCTGCGACGCCATTTGTCGCTACTTTGAAAGCACTTTTGATGTATGGGCGGGATAGGGCGCTAAATTAGGGTGGCGATGTGGGCGGTTGCTTCATGATGACAACTGGGCAAACAGTGCGCAAAAAATAAAAAATAAAAACAAACGGTAAAAGATAAAATGTCGCGATAGGCTTCCAGAACACTAGCGGCGTGTGTACTGACGGGTTCTTGGACCCGTTGAAGTTTTGTCCAGTGTCAACATTTCTCCTGTATGACGGCAAGTGTTACGTGCAGAGGGAACGAATTTGTATAAGCTCGTGTGTGCTGCCTCTGCTTTGTGATACATTGTTTTTTTTTTTCGCCAAGTGCGAAAAGACCATATCTTAGACAATCTGGATGACGAGCTGCTTAATAAGTCTAAGAGTATATCTGAGGCAAGCGTCGTCAAGTTTGTTTTAGAAGTTCTCACAAAAACTTAGGAGGGGCTTACGTTCACTAGTAAATTTCAGGGTGGGAAGTTTCTAAGATCTTTGAATTTGGGATTGGAATTCACGTCTAGAGACGTCTGCTGGTCTTATCAGCCACGCTTGAAGAAGGGCCTCCTCCCATTTGACTTGTCGCACTCCCAATAAGCGAAAAGAATTATAGTGTAGAGACACGAGAATTGGCCGACCGACTGGTACGATAAAAACTGCATTTATAGAATCGCCCGTGGTCTCGCAGTCGGTGCTCGTAGCTCGAGTGCGGCGAGCCCGAGCTCTTGCGCCAGCATGGTTGTCCCGGCATAGGAATCATAAAATGCACGCTACAATAGCTTGTTCTTGCCAACAGGCCGCCTTTGGTGTCACCATGTGGTTAACGATAGTTTTGACTGGCAGGCATAGAACGTCTGGCAGCAGCGAGCTTCCCAGATCGGTTTGATTGAGCTTTGTGGAAGCCTGGTTAAGGAAACTAAAGAGAGGATCCCAGAAGGAAAGACCGAGCTGAAGGCCGCTATTCCGTACCCACATAGGATTTCACGCAACTTCAGAGAAGTTGCGCTGCGGTACGATGTGTCACTAATGTATTTGCCCCCCACCCCCCTCTCCCTTCCCCCACTTTCTCTGTAAAGCACGAAAATAAATATGGCAACGGCAAGGTGGGAGTTGTTTAAAGGGGAGTGCATTTACCCCTTCACTGCGCTGGCTCTGGTTGTTGACCCATCTTCAAAAAAGTAGAGCTTTGTGGCAAGGGCGGAGACCGAATGACAAGGGAAATTTTAGAAGCCTGCCCGATTAAAAAAGAAGGGGGATACGAAACATGCGTCAGTCAGACATCGCTCCATTTATTTACGCAGCAGAAAGATTGCCTTCTTAGACACGTGTTGATTGACCATCCCGCGACCAACGTGTTTGTTGTTGCCGATTTTTTTAAATTTTTTTATTAAATATTTAGTTGAGAGTCAACGCATGTCCTGTGCGCACTTCCTTTACTTTGCCCCCATTTTTTCGCGCGCTGTTTGCCCAGTTGTGATAGGACGCTAAACATACCAGTCGACGACGCGTTGCAGGCACCCTACTATGTGCAGCAAAAAATAAAATACAAATCAATGCGGTACGCCCGTACTTTTTTTCTCTGGACAAGATAGCGTTCGCGTACTCCGTGTAAATATATATAAAAAAACAAAAAACAACAGAGTTTTTCCCTCTCACCCACACACGCGATCCGTGCACGTTACAAGAAACGGAGCCTCGGAACGAAGCCGCTAGAGGGAGGCACGTGTTTATCCGATTCCTTCCCGTCGGCGCCAAATCCGAAAATTGCTGTGCGGTGCTCAGCAGAGCGTTTATTACGGCGCTATCTCAAATATCATTTTGAGCTAAGAGTCAGGTTCTGACATGACGGATGATAAGTCGGCGCACTGTCAGCCTGTAAACGGGGCTACGTACAGACGTTAGCATTGATTCATTACCTCTCTCATATAATCATTAAGCGGATGACGGTCTGGGACATTCCGGACGGTTCTATAATACTAGTAAGCTAAGTTTATTATTTATCACTGATCTCTACTATAGTGCAGGGGGCTGGATGTCGCTTAGCCGCGCTCCAAGCCGGGCGCGAGTGAAGCCACCGGAAGTTTGGTGTTTGTCCGGGAAGGTCTGATGGGCTACCTAGAGTCCGTTGCAACCTAAGAACGAAGGGCGAGGGTAAGACGGGCCGGGGAGGAGGAAGCAGACGCTAAAGAGAGAAGGAGGTTTCCCCCTCTCTTCTCCATCGTTCCGTCTGCTTCCTCCTCCCCGGCTCGTCAATTACCCTCGCCCTTCGTTCTTAGGTTGCAACCGCGCTTTCTCGCATTTTTACGTGGGTTTCAGTAATCCTGTTTAACATCCAATCTTGAGATTGAGCCATTTGAACGTGGTAGGTACACACTTGATCAAAAAAGAATCTCGAAATTCTCACACATCCAATGAATGGCTTCCCAGGAAACCTCTCGGTCCTGCATGAGGTTTTATTGCGCAACAAGCAGGCTCCCTCAAGTCAAGCGCCTTGGACACTGTTTGGACCAACGCTCGGAAGAGTTGGAAAGTCTGTCAAGCACTCACATTCGAAACAAGCCGCTCACTTCTGATGGCTTCATACCTGTTTGTTCAAAGCACCATCCGGCCCTCTAGTGGAGATCAGTGTTATTTATAAGGCTGGTTGTTTGAATCTGAAGTCAATTTTTGGGGGCGCCATAAATTTCTTTTTTAACGTACATGAAGATAAAAATGCGTTAAAGCGAGGAATACGCTTCCTGACGGAATCCACTATACCCCAAAGCGTGTGTCCACCCGTCCGTTCGTCTGTGCATTTTCCCGCCAAGTTTAGCGGGAAAATTTTGAACTACACCTTACGGGTCGCGCGGAAAGCGTTTTCCCGCTAACTTTAGCGGGGAAAATTGAATTGGTATGTATATACACCAATTGACGTTGCTTAATTAACACCACGACTTGACAACTTGCCACGACTTGACAACTTGACACCGTGATGTGATTTCCTTCGACCACGTCGCGTTACGTCAGGTCATGTGACGTGGCCAATCATTAAACAGTGTCTTTCCCTCCCCGAAAAAGTATGTTTAACGTCTTCTAATTGCATTGAAACGATAGCTTCATACATCTCATGCATTATGTAGGACTTCGAAGAAAAAAGATCGCTGCCAATTTTATATTGACGACTTTGCTGATAAGTCGAGCATAAGATAAATAAATACATAAATAAATGTGTGTGTGTGTGTGTGTGTGTGTGTGCGTGCGCGTGTGTGTGTGTGTGTGTGTGTGTGTGTGTGTGTGTGCGTGTGTGTGTGTGTGTGTGTGTGTGTGTGTGTGTGTGTGTGTGTGTGTGTGTGTGTGTGTGTGTGTGTGGGTGTGTGTGTATTCTGCTAGTGGAAGCATCATCGCTGCGATGAGCGTCCCTGTAACAGACGACGTTCTGTTCGCACTTATCGGCCACACGCCGCCATCTTGAAACATGCCCAAGACCAACAGATGTCCTATCGATCGCGTAGACTCTTTATTTATTTGCAAATCGTCTTTACAACTCTCCAATAAACAACAACAACAACAAAAAATATATATATAAGCATCGTCTTGCAAGTCGTCTTTTTAAATTTTTACATGCTTACGTCCCTTTAAAAGTGGAAAATCAAGTTCTAAAAACGCAAACAAAAAAAAAAAAGAAAAGATGTATCATTATCCGGTTCCGTTGTCCGGGTTCAGTCTGGTCAAATCCGCAAGTAATAATCTTCATTAAATGAAATTTAAAAATAAAGAGAATCGAGAGAACGAGTTGAATGGCAACATGTTATACGAGAAAGTCGGGTGATACGAAGATCCGGCGCACAATCTCTCCTGTACCCCACTTAAAGCTGTTCTCGCCTCCCACGTTCTGTGCATCGCTTTGGTGAATGGAACTCGCATTGCCAACCCCAACGTTGTACGCGCGGTAGAACGTGTCTGACTTGAGAAGCAGTCGAAAGATCGATGCTATCGCCGTCGCGTTTAGTGACACTCTAACCATACACGACGGAAGTGGAAGCGTGGCGGGTTTACTACCGTGGGATTAAGCCGAGTTTCTTTATCACTGTTGTACCTGAGCGAATTCGTCGATTAGTTAACCTCAAATCTCATCCCCGACCTTTAGAACCTCGTATAGATAATTGTCGGTTCTGCGAGCTAGAAAGGTCGATTGATGAGAACTCATTTGACTGACATACACAAAACCAACACCAGCTTTTAATTCTTCGCTTTGAAAAAAAAAAAAAAAAAAAGAATATAGCTTATAGATCAACTCAACTCAGTGACGTCACGCCACTCCGGTGGCGCTGCTGTCGGTACAGCGCAGGCGCAGTGCCCATCCGTGGTGTGGGCAGAGCGGGTTTCTTCGGAAACACTGTGTTGGTGTATAAGCCTAAGGATAAAGACGAGAAACAGAATGGGCAGAGTGTTTCGAGCTGCGCTGGGTTAGCGTGACTTGATGGCACCTGACACCGCAACTCGATGTCAAGTCACGTGATGCTGTCACGCCACGTGTCCTCAAAAAACCCCTAGCCCCATATACAAAATCTGCGTAAAAAAGAAAATGCAAACAACCTTCTTTGAGAGTGCGAAACGAGTTCACTAATGAACAGGCTACAAACACCGTCCTAGGTGACCCTTTCTCGAGTGTCCACTGGAATGAAAGGGGCATTAAAGTGGATTTTGAGCTTGTCTTTTTATGGCGTCAACTCAATCTACACGAGTCCTAAATATCTCAGAAAACCCAAAAATACAATCATATGCTTGGACTACTTCTTCATTAAAACGTAACCAAATATCACGGCACGCATCTTTTCTGAGATCTATCTCAGGAGAGGGATATGTCGGAATGAGCAGTTGGGTATTTTAATAGGAAAGAAGATCACACGGGACTGTAATTGTGGCTTTTTAAAGACGCTTAGGGCACACAGATCGAGTTCGGATCATTAAAAGATGATCTCAATGTCCGTTTTAGCGCCCCTTTAAAAAAAAATCTATCACTCGTATACCTGTAACTGTCATATTCTCTCTCGCTCTCTTATTGCGTATGTTTTTTCGTTTATTTAATGCCAGAAATTTCACTTTTCATTGCTGGTATAAACAGCGTAATGTGTCGCTGTTGCAAAAAAAGAAGAAGAAGAAAAAAAGGGGAAAAAAAAATAAAAGGCTTTATTCATGCCGAATAACATTCCCATTTCCCAATGAAAAGTTCCGCATACTTAGGAAGTTCTTTACGTGGTAGCTCCCAGTATCTATAGCTCCGATTGCTGACTGTGCTTGTTTAGGAAAGCGTTAGTTAAACTAGTTCAACCCAAAATTTTTGTTATTTGTTTTTCTGAGATGTACATATTCACCAATCACTGTTTCCTTAGCCCCCCTTTGGAAATGCGACATCCCTCGAGGGCAAATAAACGAAATGAAATGAAATAAAATCCCCGGCGTACACTGACCATAATTTTTTTTTTCCCATGGTTTCGCACGTTCATATAGTGTCGCCCTCTTTATCCGTCCGACGTCAACAACCTACCTTCATTACACCCTATAAAACGAAGACCACTATCGGCAGCGACACCTGGCCCCATTAAAGATTGGATAGTTAAAACAAAAACCGTGTTTGGGAGCACTTTAGTAAAGGACTCCGAAGAAAGCGAAAATAAGAATAAAAAAAAAAAAAACAAGCGGTGAAATAAAACAATAAGGTTCGTACTTCCCTCGCTCCTCTCGAGCTGACGAGACGACGCCATAGTAAACAGACATATCGTTTTCCCACGCTGATTATGCCGTAAACCTGCTTGGCCTTTCCTTCTTATTTTTGCTTTATTCTTTCCGCGTCGCCCCGAAGGTTTTTCCTTCCGCCTTTGCCTCCTCCGCTCCGACTGTTCGTCCTCCTTCCTCCCTTCTTTGGCGTTGGCTCCAAGAGCCCCGAGAGCACACAGCAGACCCTTTCCTCAAAAGTCAAAGCCATCTAGTGGCAGTTTCAAAAGCTCCAATATTTCCGCACTAATGGCGGGGTATGAGAGAACGCTTCGAGAAGAACAAATTCGATGGTGCCAAATGTACGCTGCAGAAGGTACGGGCTCCGGAGCATGGTCCGGAGCGATGGCGGCTGATGTGATGTCAATGCAAGCAATGTGCACCGATCTCCACAAAGGTCAGCGCGACGTGCACTTCTGTAGCGGGCTCTTTGCGTAACGCGGAGGTATACACTGCCTGGTGGTAATGAGGGCGTGGGAGGAGCTTCCGGCACATTTTTAACTTGCATCTGACTATATATATATATATATATAAAAAGGACAGTGGCGCCACCTACTTACCGCGCCTGCACGCCAACAAGCATTCGCCTTGCGACATCGCAAAATCTGCACACAACTATAAAAAAAAAAAATGAGCAGCGTCTTTTATTTTTAATGTCTTTATATTGCATGAAATGCATTACAAGAAATTGACCCCGTAAGTGATGACGTCACAACATGGTGCTCTGCTCCCAACAAACCGTTGCTATTGGCGGCGAGATGTTTTGGCGGCGCCATCCTATGGTTCCCTCTCATGACGTCATTGCCTTGCGAACATAAATTTCGATGGTGTTCTTAATTAGGATGGTGGAAGCTTGAAATCACTGCGCTCTGAAGCCTACATTGCCAACACCACCCGAAATAGAAGTTCTTCCATACCACTTACTTCCGTCGATCAGAAATCCTTTGGTGACGTCATAGTCGGCACCCGGCCAATTGGGGAAGGCCGACCACAGCGACGCCTTCGATTGCGAACGTACTATCGTGAGCAATATGAGAGGGAACAGCGGAGCGCGTGCCATATAGCCTCGAACCCTATCCGTGGCGATACGCTGCGGCAGCTCTTGGAAAGAAGGTGGAGAGAGCGGTGCGCTTTCGTCTGCTAACGGCACCCCCGCCATGCTGGCTTTCCTGATAACGATGAACATTGCGAGGCGGTTTTATACGCCGTATCTGGGAATGATTACAACGCTCCCCAATAACTCTCTTTTTTACTGGTTGTGCGTGACAAATAGAACAAATAGATGATCCAATCGTCAATAGTTATCATTGTCGCCAACCGCATTTTTGATCACGGTGGTATCGAGTGGTATCAAGACGTTATCGCCGTTAGTAGTCGGCGATGAACTATACCGCGTGAAAAGTAAGCTGCCAGTGGCGGGGGTGCCTGCAGCAGACGAAAGCGCACCGCTCTCTCCACCTTCTTTCCAAGAGCTGCCGCAGCGTATCGCCACGGGTAGGGTTCGAGGCTATTTGGCACGCGCTCCGCTGTTCCCTCTCATATTGCTCACGATAGTACGTCGCCCTTAAAGGGACACTGACACCCCCCCCCCCCCCCCCCCAATTTATTTTTTTTTTTTTTTGCCAGGCGATTTATTTTGGTGTCAGAAGACTACCCAATGAATATTTTTCTACAGCGTCTCGTATATTCAAAAAAAAAAGGAAAAAAAAAAGCAACTGCTCGGAACCGAAACCGAAACTGGACTGGGGAGGAAGAAGAAATGGGGGGGGGGGAAGAGAGAGGTGGGCGGAAGTCACGTGGCTGTGATACGTTTTTTCCCCAATCAACGTATTTTTGCAGCTTTTTAGTAGCCACAAAAAATGGGTATCATATTTCTATTTTGTGTTTAATATTGAGTGTGTGCCGTCGATGACCCACGACTTCGATTATCTTTCGTAATTTTGTCTAAACCATAGAAACCGGCTCGTGATCACGAAGAAGAGAGTGAGCGCGACTCAAACAGGCCACTTCTGGACCGGCGGTTTTCGGGCGGAAAGAAAACAATTTCGAGCCGCGAATTGTTTTCTGGGTAGTTGGGCTGTCATATGTCATGTACAAATAAAAACCTTGGCGACCATAAATACCCTGTCAGTGTCCCTTTAAGCTGAGACTAGAAGCCTGCGCGAGCTTTCTGCCTTTAAAAACGCAAGTGTGAACGCGCATGCAGGAACGCGCAACCAAAGCGCTGCGGAAGCCAGCGAGCTCGCGCTCAAGGCGGAGATGGGGCCTCGACGTAAAGTTAGAAATTGTCCAATAAAAAATAATTTTTTTTCTCAGCATTGTGTCTTCTAAATATCTAACCATGAATACTTTTTCTATATCGTCTCCGTACCATAAAGCAATGACAAAATCCCATAATAAAGTTTCACAACTGGTTTTGCCTCGCTAGCAGAGGACACCATGGCTTCGCGGGTTCAGTGGTTCTTTCTGAGGGAGTACGCGACCGCGTTGCATGAGGCTGGTGACAATCGACGAAACTTCTATTCTCGGAGTCAACTTTCTGTGGGATTTTTGAAACCAAAGAGTGTCCGGCACAGCTTTCACCGACGCTCGAGGTGTGCGAACACCTTCCCGTGGAGCTCGCTGTCGCAATCTTTGAGAAGGTGAAAATGCTGTGAAGCCGAATCGCGTATATATATACGAAGACGACGTGAAGTGTATCAAGGTCGAAGTGCAGGCCAGCACACGTTTCAAGGATTTCTGACAGCACAGTTGCTTCAGTGCACGTTCGTGTCATCAAACGAAATGTATAAATTCGGTTTCTCCACCATTTGGGGTCTTGCTTAGAACTGAAGAATCAGTAGGATTGTTTTCTCAGTCTGATGAATACAAGCAGGTACGAAACAAACAACCCACGTATTGCGAGCCTGAAAAACGAAGTTTGGGGTTTCGAACCGCTCATGCTATAGAATCAAAATAATTGCTCTTTCATTACAATGCACGTCAACCGCAAAATCAAAAAGAAGGCCCGACACTTCTTTGATATCATGTTCTAAACAAATGTTTTTCTCCCTGTGTTTTTAGCAGATCTCCACGCGTGTGATGATTTTCGTCAGACAGTATCCCGTGTCTCAAGCAAATGTAATTCATTTTTATAAACCTGATGAGTTTTCTTAGGCCTGGCATGTTCCGAGTAAATACAAAAACAAAATCATATCATTGTGCCAACGATTCAAACTGTTGCAGATGGCATACTTCAGTCATTCCGTGTGCGTTCGTCATGCGTTCGTCGTCTGCAGAAGGCATCTATAGAAAGTCTCGAGGACCGCGGAAGCTGTCGTCGCAAATGTTTCAGATCAGCCAACTCTCGGCAAACTTCTGTCTTGGTAAGTTAGAAATCTAGGCTTCCTATATCTATTCCTTTTAGACGCTTAAATTCCACGTCCGATATTTGATCGATCATTCTTCCGGAGCGAAGTCCAGTCCCATGTATTCGTTCATAACAACGGCCCTATACTCCGTTCACCCTTAAAGGCCGACCTACAAAATCATTTTCCACAAGACAGGAAAATCCTTCTCACCACCTCTCCCATTTCCCCTTGTCTCACTCTCATCTTGACGGCGGGGGCGGGGGGGACTCTTTTTGGTGCTGCATCTTAGGGCCGGATGAGCCGGGAGCTATCCCGGCTCACCCATCCCCAACAAAGGGAGTCCCCCTGGCGAGGAGGGTTTTTCTATCTGCGGAAAACCTTTTTGTAGGTCGGGCTCTTAGCTAAACTAGAAGCTGCGCCTTCAGCGCGAGCTTTCTGCCCTTCCTAAGAGGACCCGGAGCACTGCGGATGCCAGCGAGCTCGCGGTGAAGGCGGGAGCTTCTAGTCTTAATTAAGGGTGAACCGAGAATAGTAACGGTTTGCTTGGAGCAATGACGTCACACTTACGGGGTCAATTGGTGAAGGAATTGGTGTGTTGCATGACGTTTATTTTCCCGCTATATTGAGCGAAGAAACTGAATGGTTGTAGAGGTCACGTGACGTTGATCTCCCCCACTAAATTTAGCGGGGAAACAGGATTGGTGTCCAGGTCACAAAACTTGAATTTTCACGCTAAATTTAGCGGATAACTGAATTGGTGTACAGGTCCCGTAACGTCAATTTCCCGTAAATTTAGCGGAGAAGCTGAATCGTTTGGGCCATAGAAGACGTGAATTTTACCGCTAAATTTGGCGGCGAAACTGAGTTGACGCGTAGGTCACGTGCCATCAATTTCCCAAAGGTGACAGGTCACGTTACGTGACGCCACTTTCCCGCCAAATTTAGCGGGGAAACTGAAATGGTGTATAGGTGACGTCACGTAAAATTGTTCCGCACAGCGGCAAAACTGAATTGGTCTGTATGTGCCTAGGTCTCGTATGTCAATTTCCCCGTTTAAATATAGCGGGAAATGCACGGATAGAGAGACTAAAGTTTGGGTTTGGGGGGGGGGGGGGGGGGGGGGGGGGGGAGCCCTAACCCGAACAGCGTTAAAAAGCATTTCATGCTTAGAAAAAAAAACAACAGGTTTTTAATGATGTGTACCGAGCGTGTCGTAAGCTCCACGGGCGTCCGCCAAGACTGTCATCGCGAGAAGATGATTTTTTTCTATCCGGTTGGCTAGTAAGCGTGGCGCTCGAAAACGCGCCGTCAAAAGAATGATCCCATGACTCCCACATAGAAATAGGCAAAAGCAGCGCCATATCGTTTTTCTCTCCGGAGCCAATCACATCAATCGTGAAGCGAGAACCGCGAACATAAGAATCGCTTAGTTGATCTCGTTGACTATGGATCATTTTCGTTTGCCGCAGCCACGTAGTTGACAAATCTGGTATGCGGGATGAAAAAACAAACAAACAAGGCATTACAAACTGGAACGAGTAAAATAATATATAAAAGGCAAAATAAGAATGATAGACAGTCGCGATTAAAACGTGAGCTTCTCCCAGTCGTTTGCCGAGAGCAAAACGATGTTTCCCTGGATGCTGGAAGTTCCCGGATTGAAGCAACCAGCACCCGCGTAGAAAAGCTCGAAACTGAGTTTATGTAGTGCTTCTTACCCCGGACGGCTACGCGAAAGTAAATAATAATAAAACAAATTGTAACAGCTAAAAAGAAATGAAGATAGCGTGACACACCTTGGTCTTTATAGCGTAGAAAAACAACTAAAATTTCTTCTGATAAGTTTTACACCGTGGAATTACAGGAATGGTCCTTTTAAACCCTTAGCACAAACAGGGTTCAACGTACTTTTTTGTTTTGAATTTCCTCGATGTTTTATTTAATCCGTCAATCGATGGAGGGAACTAAAATCCCACTCGTATCGGATTGGCGACTCCAGCGTAGCGTAATAAAATAATGGAGTATTTAAGAATACAAAGACCGACAAAGACGAACGAGGCAACCGCGAGGTGGCGCTGCGAGCGACAGCAGCGATATGGTCTACGTTGTGGTCCATTTATTTTTAGCGGCCGCGGCGGCTGCTCGCGCACTGCGCTTTCATGCGACTCTCTCGGATCCCACGTAGAAGAATGAAAAACTTCCTCTCAGCTTTATCGATGGATATTACGCTTTCCGTTCCAATTTCGACGTTAGGTCGTGCATTCGTCGATTGCTTCTCTTTGTTTGTCCCAGTTTAAGACAGACTTACGCACCACACGGACGCTGTTTAACGTTTTTTTGTTTTGTTTTGTCGTCGCTTTTTTTTTCTCTCTGTGACCGCTCATATATTGTTATCGCGCTCTATTAGCATACAAAATATTGTGCGAGGACCGGCACTACTATACAGCAGTTAGGTGTGAGAATCGCTGCCTCGCACGATCGCACGTTTGCACTAGACGCGTTAATCGGGCGGAGCTTTTACACTCTAACAAAATGGACCCTCTTCAAAAGTGAGCGCTTAGGTCACTGGATTCTGGGAAAGTAGCGCCATTGTCTTCTCTGCCTGCTAGCCGGACAAAGAACAGATACAAACATACAGGCGACCAAACCTCGCAAGCTGATTGACTGATCCGACATAGGGGCCATGGCAATCGCCATTTCGATCCATTCAAATCTTCGGAGGTTCGAAAGGGCCGTTCTGAGCCAGTCGCACCAAGATCGCTATAAAGCATCATTGTATATTGAGAGCGTTCCTCGCCAATAGAAGCGGCTTTGGCGCTGTGCATGCAACCCACTTATCAGTCATGCTTATCCCCCCCAGATCTCTTACAATGGTATTGTTGTTCTTGCGTATATTTCAAGACCGGAAGATTATTTTTCAATGCCGCTAAGCACCGACACCGCATGTGGTGGCGGAGCGAAGATGTGCGCTGGTTTCGCCAATGTGTGGATAACAAAATCTCGCTATACTCAAGAAACGCCTCTATGAGGCTACCTGCCACTAACGAACTTAAATCGGCTCACCAAACAACGGAGAGGTCAAAAAGGCACTGGGCATTTAATGAACCAAAATTCGACCATACTTCTTGGCGCTACTTTCCTTAATGGCGACCGAAGACGGCGACCATACAATGAACCAAAATGGCGGCCATACTTCATGGCGCTACTTTTTCTATAGGATCCAGTGATATTATTGCGCGCCACTTTGTTGGGGCAGTGCTTTAATTAACCGAGTCTGCCATTGCATGGACAGGTACTCGGAGCATGTATATTGTACGCGAGGGGGACGTCAGCATTCGGCGAGGACTCGGATCTAATCACACGTTTCGTGGCGCAAGAAATGGCGACCGCCGACGTTGCTCGACGGACTTACGAAAAGGGTCTGTTACCGCGCGTCCGAAGTACTTGGATAAAATTCACGCTCGGAGTTTCTTACGAGTGCCGCCAACCATCGCTGCGGGAAAGCGCAAGACGCGTGTCACGAGGGCCGCTCATTTCAGTGCATCCCGGCATTTGCTTCCAAGGGCTGCACGCTCGAGGCCTCGCACCGCACGAACGAGGGCGCCACCGAACGAGGGCGCGCGCCCTCGTTCAGTTACCTTTCGTGACGTCATTACCTTGTGCAGAACAAGTTCGATGGTGCTTGTAATGGGCATGGTGGAAGCCTGAAATCATAGCGCTCTCAAAGCAACACTGCCAACACCGTCAAAATTGAAGTTCTTACATTCCTCTTATTTCCGTCCATGAGACATCCTTTGCTGACGTCATAGTCAGCATTCGGCCAATTGTGGTGGGTCGACCACAGCGACGCTTTCGTTCGCTCACGTCACCACGAGCCAAGTGACTTTACGTGCGTCCACTTTCCCGCAGAGCACTATAGGAGTTCCAATCGGCGGGGCCGAGTGAAAGTTCGCGTATGGTGCAGAACCCGGAGGTTCTGAGTTCCACATATATATGGTGCCTGGATCACGCGTCTCCGACTGCAGTGTGTTTACCGCGTTCAAAAAGTAGCCCCTCGATTTGCGCCCGATGACGTCATAGACGCGCCACGCTGTCGCCGGCCGCGATCCTGGCGGCGTCCCGGCAGCGGTGGTGTATGTGTCAGACGCCTGTTCTGCTGCAGGTCTTTATCCATCTCAACAGTCCACGGAAGCTTCTGCAGCCAGGAGTTGGGACGCCGTGACGACAGCGACACTCGCACGTCAGCTCGAGCTTTTCGTCGGGAATTCTATGACCAACCATCAGACTATGGCGACATCCGACAGCGTGACACTCCGGCTTTTGTGACGTCATTTGTTGCCACTTGGGGACCAGCTTCGATGCACGGGCGGAATATAGGATGCTAAGCACCCCGGTCGGGAACGCGTTCCAGACAAAGTAGTTCCATCTCCAGCCCTGCCCGCGTTTCGATCTGGATGAGCATCGTAACGGCGTGCGGTCGTGTATCTCCATACTCCGCAATGCACGTAAAAGACCCCAGGTTAGCGGGGGTACTATATACCGGCCGAATTTCTCATCTACGGCGAAGACAGCAGACACCCCACTGGTGCTCACTGATTTCTCTCTGTAACTAAACAAACACGATATACCAAAGCCATTGTAATCTAAACCAGGCTGTCGAACCGAAATTTTTATCGGTTCGGCTCGGGTTCACGGCTTTCGGTTCCGTTACGGTTCAGTTCCGAGAGCAAAAATAACGGTTGAAACCGGTTCGAACCGGTTTGAACTGTTCGCTAAAGTGAGATCATATTGTCCGCGTTGTTTAGGCGATTGGTGCTTTTTCCGCCGTGAAACAAGTTGCTATATAAATTTTTTTCCCTTTTGTTTAATCCACTTTGATTTTTCACGTGTCAAAAATGAGAAATTGCGTTCTTTAATTTCGACGCAACAGTAAAAGAAAAAAAATCCAGATTAACGTACAAAAAGTCGTGCTTATTCACCACATTCGGTGGGAGTTGATACCACGAGGGCGCCACAGTATTTGGTGCCCCAGTAGACTTCCGGTAGTGTATTTATTTATTCTTCAGCAACGCACAGCGATCAGGTAAGAAGAGTTTCCTTCAGAGTAGTTTCTGTAATATGTTTGTAAGAACATTAGTGCATTGTAGAAAGTAATGCAAATAACAAAAGGAGGCGAGACAAATGAAAAAGAAGAGGAAAACCGGAAGCGCGCAGGGGTCCGCCGATAGGGGGTGGTAGTGAGGTTGTTTGCAAACATACATCGGTGAATACGACTCAACAACCACTTGTTTACCTCAGTCACGCATAATTTACCTGAATCGAAAAGCTGTCACGAAGTGAGGGTCGCCTAAAATATCCGTGACTGGTACAACTTTGCGTCGCAGTCTTAGAAGTCGAATGGTAGTAGTGCTCTTGAACTAAGGTATTAATTACGATGCATAAGATCATGGAATACGCACATCGTCGCCATATATATCGTGAAATATTTGTGTAAAAAATATGTTTCACACTATATATGATGACGACGCAACTAAGCTGAAAGCAATCATATTTTCAAAATCTCTCAAAAGTTTTATGCCAAGCCCTTTCAGCCACCCTTTGTAAGAAACACGGAGCGGCAATCACAACGCTTGCTTTCCTAACCCACGTGATGTATAGTTCCGCCACAGCACCTCGGTGCATTTTGCTTTTTTTTTTTCCAGCTCAGTCACATAAAAACGCTGTGTATCACATAAAATAGGTCATAACAAACTTCTATATGTTTGAAAAAGTTATTTATGTGTCAGGAACAAAGTTATATATAGACCAACTCAACTCACTGACGTCACGCCACTGCGGTGGAGCTGCTGTCGGTACTGCGCCTGCGCAAACGCTTCGCGCCTCGCCAATTCGGTTTCTGCGCACGCGCAGTGCCCACACTTGGTGTGGGCAAAGCGGGATTGTTTGTAAACAGTGGGTTGGTGTATATATCAGCTTCAAAATCAGCAATTTGTTTAAGGATCTCTCAAATTACTGATACACGTGCCTATGTATCAAAACGTCGGAAAGATTTGCAGCGCATCTTTCCGATAATTTGAGGGTGCATTCATTTATGATGTATATCTTTAAGGTGATAGGCGCTTCGTGTAGTAAAATCTTCAGTTAGTAATTAAATATATATTTATTGTCACGAATCAATTTGATTGTATGAAATTCACAAAACCGCTTGAGACCTACACGGGTGGAAGATACTTGAAAATACGCCAGCTGTTCAGCCAGTCTGCGGAAAGGTGATTTTTTGTTCGCTGTTTAGCAGTGTGATATACACCGGGTCGCGGGACATGCCAAAAAGGACTTTGCGCTCACATGATAGATCTGAAGGCAAACACACGAAATGTGCAGAAAGAGAGAGATGATAAATGGCATTCTACTAAATAATCCCATACGCCAGTGGTTCTCAAGCATTGATGTTCGCGGACCCTTGTGGATCGGCGGATATGATGAAGGACCCCGTTCTTGGTGAGGGGAAAAGAAAGGCATAGGTTAATTATACTAAAACATAGACGTTTCTCAATGACATACACGCGAGAAAACTCACCCGAAAATTTGAACGTTTCAACTGAACCTGAAAAGTACAATGTTTATTGCCGGGCTTGACTGATGAAGCGGGGCTTCGCGGACCCCTAGAATGCCTTTCGTGGACCCCCATTTGAGAACCACTGCCATACGCAATGCCTTAAAACAAAGAGAAATGCACAGAGATGCAATGATATTCCTAATTACACATAAATAAGTAAAGACGAAGATTCCTATATATTTTTAATACAAATCACATTTGGCCATCGGCTTGCATGAGCTCGAAACTACGTGAAATACTGTCTTGGGAGCCTAATGTTATATTCGGTTCTACATGCACTTGCTTTGGGCATTCACGTTACTGCTCCGCTTTATCAGTCAAGCGCTCTAACATTTTATTATGCATCCTCATGTCATCGCGATACTGCTATCCCTACAGCACAACTCTATGATTTGGACATCGATTTTTGATAGCGTTGCGACCATCAGATTTCACGAGGAAACTAAACTGTTTAACAAGGTTTGAACGTGACGTCATCGCACTATATGCTGGTGCTCATTGCGATTTGTTTTTGCTGAGAAAATCAAATCTGGTGGTGCAAATTGCACGCTGCAGAAGGTACAGGTATAGCGGCAAGGCCGGTGTACAATAGCGGCTACTGCAAGGTCAGTGCAAGCCATGTATTTGAGAGACACAAATTATTCTTGCTTGGCGCAGCGTCGTGAGGAACGGCGCGAGCGTCTGGCTCCAGAAAAGCGTGCGTTCTGGCAAGAGTGTTTTTTGCAAACAAAGTAGTTTAAAAAATATAACGGTAAACCGTTTTCAACCGGTTACCGTTATATTTTTTCAGGTTCAGTTCCAAAATGGCAGCGAAGACTTCGGTTCGGTTTAGCTCCGGTTCACCTAAAATAACAGTTCGGTTCCGGTTCGACACTCTTATTTAAATCCAGAAATACGAAGAAATAAAAAAAAATGAACAATTCGACGCTTTGGGTGGTGTTCTCCGTTAGATTATTAGCACAGATTGTGTTTTAACAGCCGATTATCATTGAGTTCTGTCACGTTTGGTTCTGACAACTAAGTCTTGTAAACAGCGCGTGAATTCTTTCCTTCTGGTCCTTGAGGAGACCCCCGAAGTATTTAAATAAATAAATAAACAATAAACTATATAAATGTTTTTATTTGGCATGACAAACAACTGTGTAGCTCATTGTAATAACTACCTTAACACAATTGAAGGAAACAACGAAATTCCGTCTGCAATTAACAACCCGCGCTGTTGTCATAGACACTCAGAACACGCAAGCTTACCGAGAACTAGGAGGTAGAATACTGCGATCACTGCCGCTGCTTACACTCCGGCAAATACGAAACCCCCCAACCCCCCCTCTCCCCCAACCCAAACACCCCACCATACACCGTTTCCCACCCCACCATACACCGAAGGAAACGGGAGCTCAAGAAAGCCCCAAGAAAACCGTCAAAGACCGTCTCCTCCCTCCCCCTTTCAATCGGCCCTCTCCCCCCCATCCCTACGCGTCTTACTTTATAGTTGTTGATAGCTTTTGAGTTTGCTCTTATGGCTGAAGACGCCGTTTCGAACACAGGGAGGGGGGGGGGGGGGGGGGGGAGCGGTAGAGATACAGTCTGGCTTAAGAGCGTTTCTTTTTCTTTTTTTTTTTCCCCTCTCGTTGGTTTAAAGGTCTGCTACAGGCACATACACATATACGCGCAAACAGAAAGGGAGAGAGATGGTGCAGTGTAGCAACACGGCGTCTTCTTTTCTGGGTCTTTGAGAGCAGCTGCTTGTCGAGGAGGAGCTGATTTTCCTCTGGTCTACACCTGAAGGACCAAGCTCGTGGGAAAAAAAGTCTCCTCTCGTCACCACCAGCACACATCGACCTCTCTCTGTCTCTCTCTCTCTCTCTCTTTTCTCCTTGTCCCGTTTGCTTCATTCGATTAATCACCTTTGTTGCCAATCGTTTAAAAAAAAAAGCTGGCGCGTGTCTTTTCGCGGCTTAAACAACAACGAAAAATGAGTGTCAGTCTTCAAAGTTCAATTATGAGGGTGTAGAATAAAAACCAACACGATGTAAATCGTGATTTAAATCGTGCTTTAATGATCAGACCGGCTTTACAATGATGATTTAGATCGAACCTTTTGCGCAAAAGTAATCCAAAACATATTTTTATTTATTGTTTGGCTGCAAGGAATCATCCAGCAAGAAAGATTTCAATCAGGATGAACACGAGCACGAAGCAGGGGTCTTCGGCAAATCGGAACGTCGAGCTTTTTTTCATTCCATCCGTTTAGTTCGTCAATCACGTAACGTGCAAGTAAATAAGAATGCGAAATAAAGAACCTAACACTAGAAGAACAATGTCCTATTGCAAGAAAATCAGATATACAAAAGAAGACAAACAAGCACAGATTTTTTCCCTGCCTGTTTTACATTGGCGGGATTTACGGAATAAAAAGTATTCATTAAGCGCTACTTTAAATTTATAGGAATTCTTTCTTCCGCATTGTTTTCAGTAATCGGACGGATTGATCGATCAATTTGCCATGTTTATAAGATAGATCGAGTGATTAAGAATGACTATTTTAAAGCTAGAGTGATTTAAATAAAATGAATCCTAATTCAATCCAATAAATCTGATGTAAAACAAATAAATATAATTTAAATCAAATGAACCCGATTTACGTGACTTTAAGAAAATCCTTATTTTTTCCCGCCTTGGTTGCGATAAAAACAAAACAAAAAAAAACACTGGTCCAAATATTTGTTTTTGAGTGAGATCGACTGCGTTACTACGACGGGTTGCGCGGACCTTGGTTGCCGTAACAACCATCTCGTCGTAGCGGTCGTGACGCAGTCTAGGAGTTGTTCAGAAGGCAATGCCTCCCAGATGAGGGCTGGTTCACACACACACACTTGCGACTGCCATACGACCGCGTGCCTTAAAACCTCTTATGATCTCTTACGACGAGAGAACACACTGGCGCCATCTATCGGCTAACCGTGGAACACTTTGTTTCCGTAGATGTTTTGTATTTTTTTTTGTTTGGTGTGTGTGTGTGTGTGGGGGGGGGGGGGGGGGTTGGTGTTTGCGCACGCGCACTGCCCACACCTCGTGAGGGCTTGTTTGTAAACAGCGCGTTGGCCTATAATGGCAGAATTAACGTCAGAAGCAAGGCCTTCAGTCTACAAGGACCGGACCAACCCAAGCATCAAGAACATTCGCAGAAGACAAATATCGTCATCACTGCTCAGTTTTATTCGATCCTCAGGCTTCGTCCCCTACACCTGATTCTCTTCCTCATTCTCCCCTCATCCCTCCCTGTCTTGCCAGATGGTCTCAACTAAGAGGCAACGACAGAATCAGCTTTTATTTTCAATAAACATGGTTATACTACTATATACTACTACAAAAAAGAGACTAAAAGAGCTCGGTCCTAAGCAAACGCCAGTGTGTGAACGGGCCTTTACAAGACCGTAGTGCTGACGTCACGCACCGGAGGCCAGAGCGGAGCACGCATTGGACAAAGAGGCCGCGTCGAAGCTCGGCGGAGGCTGTGTTCAACCACCGAGGACGGAAATCTTCGAAGAACGCTGAAGCAGCATTCATCTTCAATCTGTGATCCTTAGGTCAGTGGTTCTCAAATGGGGGTCCACGAGGGCATTCTAGGGGTCCGCGAAGCCATGCCTCATCAGTCAAGCCAGGCAATAAAAGTTGTCTTTTTTCAGGTCGAGAAGAAATGTTTCAGTTTTCGGGCGAGTTTTCTCGTGTGTATGTGAATAAGAGAGGTATACTTTACACTAGCCCTTAGTTAAATCCATTTATTAAATTATTATCATAATTAACCTTTCCATTCCCCTTAGCCCGAACGGGGCCCTCTATTACCTCGGCCGATCCACAAGGGGTCCGCGAAACATTGATGGTTGAGAAGCACTGCCTTAGGCTGTGGTCCCACTGCCAGTGCACCACACAAACGTCACGCTGTTCCCTGCAGACATGATTAAAAAATTATGCGCGGACACGCGTCACGCATATTCCAAGCATGTTTGCTTCTGCACATGAATGCTTGGAACATGTCTGCAGATAATTCTTCTATGGCCATGTTACAGGGCCGTCGACCAAGGAAAAATCATCGCCGTAGCAGACTGTCTTTCGTATGATGTATAAGCGGTGTGACTGGTGTGACCGCGGCTTTAGCAAACTTGGGGGTGGCGTCTTTACGACCCCCTGTAACTCCCTGTAACGCCGAATTAGGGCGTACCTCTTGAGGAGGAGGAGGGGAAGGTACGGAGAGGAGGGTATGCTCCTCATCCGTACCCTCTCTTCCTCCCCTCCTCCCGTGCTCCTCCTCCTCATCTCTTGGGGTATTTCGATTTTGCGATATACCGTGCTAAACAATCTGAGAAAGATATATATATATATATATATATATATATATATATATATATATATATAAAAGAGGCCTCCTCTCGAAACGTCAATAAACCTTTCCTTGTCTTGTTCAGTCCGTGGATCTTTCGTGTGTATTTGAATAATCACCGGCCCACAAGCTTCAATCACCATATATATATATATATATATATATATATATATATATATATATATATATATATATATATTGTGGTATTCTCGCTCACCGCTGGTCCGGAGAAAGGAAATATAGTTCTCACATCTGGAAGCTCCACTCTGTCTAAGTTCTGCCAGTGCCAGGAAACAGGACAGCAGGATCAAGGCGGGAGAACGAGACAGCGTTAGAGTCAATACTTTGACGAAGCACGTGATACTCTCGATGTCATCCTACTTGCTGTGGGCTCTGTCGGAAACTGGCCGGCGTTTTTGATTTCCTCAGCATTAGTCTTGAGCGTGCTCCCCCGAGATGGCACTGCAGAACAGCAAGTGCACGTCCCTCGGGGTCAATGGGATGTTTTCCTGTATGACCGGTATGAAGTTCTTCTTTCTTGCACGAAATATTTGGTGAGTGCTGTAGGTGAGAGATACAGAGCTACCACGAGCGAGCCGTTGTCGACCTTGGCGGCACACAATTGACCAACTTCGTCTGACGTGCCAGAGATCGATGTGTACAGCACAGACCCGTACCCATGTAGATGGCCACTTGAATAACGAGTGCACCATGTTTTCATACGGGCCTCCCTGTGATTTATGAGTGGTGATATCACTTGCCTGCACAGAGGGTAGGTGGCATCTCTCCTCCTCCCTCTCTCGTCCTCCTCCTCCCTCCTCCTGTGAAGGTCGTGACCTTCGTCGTGACCTTCACGAATGACCTTCGTGACGCCACTCGTGACGTCACACGTGAAGTCACGTGTGACGTCATTATGGGACGCTTCCCATAATGCAACGCGCGGTTACGCCGACGGCGACGGCGCTCAAGCCGGTAACGGCCGCCTGAGAGCTGCGCTCTAAAATTAATCATTATTATTTGTGGATCAGTTCTGGCCGGTACCGTTTTCAGTGTTGGTGCGTATGGCGCGTGCTTTTTGCTCACCTTCCGAGGCGACGAACGTCCGCGTGCTGAGTTGTGATCTAGCACGTGCGGGCTGTGATTTTGTAAGCAATGGTTTATGTCTCGTTAATACGAACCCGGTTAATACGAATACTCCGCTATATAGAAGATATTTTCGGGGACGAACTGGATAAATCAATCGGCAATTTGTCTTGTTATTAAACGGATAACTTACACATATAGACGCTTTTCCGGGGGAACGGGGGTGCCAGCATTAACTAGACATGACTGTATACGTAAACCTTGGGAAATAAAACGTATATTTAATGCGCCCACTGGGTCACATACTTTTTTAGTCACTGAAGGGAACACCGGCAAAACACTCGAAATTACACACAACACTAGAGTCGGTAGAAAACTATAGCTAGAGAACAGCAGCAAAATAATGCTCAAAATAAGATTTGTAAACTTTGCTGGCTTTTCGGTGGAGGACGACATATAGACGCTTTGCAGCAGCTGTGCGTGGGCGCCGCCATAACTGACCTTCAGTTTCTGTTTCCCTCTTATTACGTTTAGTTCACTTCATTATTACCATAGCAGGACAGGTTATTGCCGTATTAGATTTTATTCTGTCTTTCTCCCCAGCATTGGCTTTTGTGGAGGCTCGTCCGCACCAATTTCAGTGGCTCGGTATCTCGGTAAAACAAGAGAAGGTCAGCAATGGCGGCTGTATTCTGGCGCGTGTGTAAAGCGTCTATACTTGAGAGAAGTGAGCAGCTGAAGACCATCGTATCGTATAATGAATAAAAGTCTAATAATGTAATAGACCCGAGATGAGGGACAGCGAGGGAGGACGACATGACACATAAGTCTCAAACACATCATCGATTTGTGTTTGAAACTTCTGTGTCGTTGCGTCTCTCGATTTTGCTTCCGATTTTGCAGCTGCGACATTTTCCTCTGCCGTACGAGCCGCGTCGGACAGAGAAATTGCAACTGAAATCGCACCCTGTGAATCGGGCTTCAGTCTGGGGGTTTTGTCTATTACGTATAACCATCACCAACTCGTTCGCCCCGTAACTTTCTGTCCTCTAAAAAACGTCTCAACGATCTCCACATCGAACCGTTTCGATCGGAAAATAACCAACGAAAAGAATAAAGGCCAAGTAGGCCCATATAACGTTTTCGTGGGAAAAACTCCCGGCACCTTCCTTCCCGACCGGCAGATGCCTTCGCTGTGGGAAAATACGAGTTGTGGCACCGATTGGAACCCAAGTCTCCGAAAAACCGCAGTGTGCCCAGATTTCAGAGTGACTCCAGTCACTCGATAGGGGTCACGTGGTTTGTGGGCCGCGTTTGCAACGTAAGCTGCAGGGGAAGCCGAAAGCGACAATCGCCCGCAAGCGTCTCCAACCTTTTGCTCATCCTCTCCGCCCGCGCTCTTCTCCTCTCCACGCGGGCAACACGCGCATGCGCATGAGGAACTATTTCGCGCAAGAGGTGTCCGCCATTAAATTGCAAACGCTCTCCATGGGTTGAGTTGCTCTCTCTATTTAATCGAGGCACGCTAGAAAAACCGTTCCCGGATCGCCTCTGAGCAGTCGGCAAGCGACCGGTGCGCAGCGGGGAGACTGGGGTAAACGAGGCAACATTGTGAACCCCACTTCCGGCCCGGAGCTGCTCTCTTCGACTTCCGGTCAGGTTCGGAGCAGAGGAGGAGGCCCCGGCAGCACCGGAAGTTGGATCGGGAACTCGACACTTGAAACGAGAGAAAAACCGCGAGTCGGTGGGAAGTCGAAGAAGAGAACCCGAGTAATAATAAGAAGAATAAAATGAAGGGGAAATCTAAGAACCAGAAAAGAGCCGAAGAAATGTTCGGGATAAAGTGACGAAACCGATGTTTGATTTGGACTGTTGTCCCCCGCTTGGCTAATATTTATTTTGACACGTTTACCTGCAGCGTTGTTGGTGGTTGAGCGGTGAAAGAGCTGTTTGCTCTCGGATCTTATTTATTTCCGAGTTCATGGAAGGTGGTAAGCCGGTCACTCCTAGGCTGACAGTGCGGTGATAGCGACGAGCTCGCCGGACCAAGCAGAAGCCTCCCTCTCACTACTGGCGAATAAATGCTTTCTTTTCTAGAACAGTAAAATCCTCGGTCGCGTTAGAGAGAAAAGCGACAGACACATCTCGCGGACAAAGCGTAAAGCAAAGCTTGTCTTCATCATATCCGATGAACTCCCAGACGCACAGAATGTGTTGCGAATGAGCTTGACGTGTGTTGTGTGTACGTGACGTCATGATGTCACGTGACACCCTGACGTCAAGGTCATATACCTTGACCTATGTGTTGATCGAGCGTAACGCCGAAGCGGAACGAGTCGCTTTTCTAATAAAACCCAGCCCCCTATAGACATTCAGCGCTAATACACCTTTTCTTTGGCGACCTTTTTCAAGTTGGAGCGCGTGCTCAAATGGTCACGAAAGAACACGACTCCACAGCCATCCATTTCGCAAAGTGCATCGAAATACAATGAATCCGACCATACGATGAGCCGACTGCCTCGGCTCGTGTCACAAGGCGTCGCTGGCCAAAAACACCGTCAGGTTCTTCGGGAGCTCGGAGCACGCGGTGCGAAAAGCACGACGCCGTCTAGCGGCTTAGAAAAAGAAATACCGGCTAGTTCTGGCAGCACAGCTATCTGGGTAGGCAACGGTGTGGGTATGGGGGGAACTTGGCTAGACTTGGCTATGGTGGGCTGCAATAACTTGGTTGGAGCTTGTCCGGTTGAATCCAGCTGGCTACTCACAGGCCATCACCTTGCCTCCTCGAGAGAACGACGACCAAGACGGTGGGGTGTTTTGATTGAGTTTCCACAGCGAAGTATATATGAGCAGTTTAATGTAGTCTATGCGGGTAAGCTCTCGGCATTTGATAGCTCCATCTTGAGTGGTGGCATGTAGACTTTTTCGTACCTTTCGCATACCATGGGGCTTGCAGTGATAACCTAATTGGACCACTTGCACCGGGAATTAAAATCGGTCCTCTTGTCGTAAACGAAGTGGTCGTGAGCTTAAACGTGACGTTGAGTCTGATACGAATCTCTCGCGATTCAAGCTCGCAATCCACTGACTTCATAAATAAGGATTCTTGGGGAAAATGCGAAGCTCGATAACATTGCAGCCACACTCGCGCTGCAGCTTCTTGTGCTCATGGCACACTTTCTGCTATTGTTCGCTTTTTAAAATTATTTATCCATCCGACGACCACGCAGTGGTAGCCAGACAACCGTAGATATTCGGAAATTGCAGCACGGTAAAAAGGAGCGCTCGGAACTACATCATGCACGACGTCTGTTTTTAAGCCTTTTCGCCCATATCCTTGGCGGTTGCATACCCTGTGTCAGCGGGCAATCCAAAAATGCACCAGGTCGAGGGTACATCAGTTACTGGCTGGTTTGAGGTTATGCGAAAAAGGTCTATAAGTTCTATTTCCGCTCCTGCCCGATCTCGGTGAGCAGCGTAACGGCGTGTGTTCTGCTAATCAGTATATACTGCGTGATGCACGTTAAAGACCCCGGACTAACAGTGAAACTGCACTGGCTAAATTCCTCACCTGCAGCGGAGACACCAGATGCTCGTTGCTTTTGGGGCTGAGTAATTTCTCGCTGCCTAAACATATTCAGAACGCAAGTCATCCTTCGTTTAACCAGCGGCACGGCCATCGCGCCATCCGTGTCGACGGTCCTTCCCCCTTGAAGAACGCAAGCTTTCTGTATTTGGCAACATTTCGTCGCACGTGCCTCCGGAAGGCAACCAACTTCTCTCGAACGATAACTATGCTGATTAAGTTTTCTGTCACAACTCGCGATCCTCGAAACTATAGGGGGTCTCCGAATCCCGGTCTTCCGACCGACCCGCGGCCGGTAGCGGTGCTTCTAAAAGAAGCCTGGCCCGAGGCCCACTTCCAGCAGATACCAGAAAGAACGAGAGAAACTGCATTGTAACGCTGGTCCTCTCGCCATAATATTTACTAAACGTTTTGATCCAGCGTCTCCGCTCTTAGCCCCTTCCTTCGTGTCTCTATGTGAACAGTTCTTCGCGTTCTCGCGTATATTGCGCATACCGTCCTTTGTCACAACTATTGCATATTGTCAGCATTATTGCATATGTCAGCCATTTTCCCAGACAGAATGAAAATTGCTAGGGTCTGCGAGTTGCATAAAGGGGGAGCACCAAATAATCTAGATAATGGACCTTTTGTAGAAATACGCGGTGCGCATGCGCGGAGTATTTCATGCGCCTGGGTTCGAGAGTATCTAGTTCCAAACAATCCACCATCTTGCATTTCTCGCCTTTGAGCGGTTTCGTTGTGTCGACCTCGGGGCGGAAGATTACGCACGATGGGGACAAAAGGTGAGCTTGGGGGAGCCGTATCTAGGTCACATCGCCTCAATGGGTGAACAGGATGTAGCTGACGTTTTGGGTGCAGAACGGGTGGGAGAGGCCTTGGGCGCGCGTTGTTTTCCAGTCACCTAGTCTCGAACCGATTCGCGTGTCTAGGTGGCAGCACATATTCGCCAAGAGGTCCATTATATCGACCAATATCGGTTTTACCATTGTTCTCAAAAATATTAGAGCGACTTATAAACGCAAGACTCACCAACTTCCTTACAGCCAATACTCTGATCGTAAACCAGCAACATGGGTTTCGAAAGGACAAATCAATCGAAATGGCGTTAGTAAAGTAAAAGATAAGATAATCAGCAATATAGAAAATAAAATCTTTACACTCGGAATTTTCTTAGATTTTAGAAAAGCTTTTGACTCGATCAAGCGTGATATTCTTTTAAAAAAATGCCAAAATACGGTTTAAAAGGTAAGGCGTTGGAGTTAATTCGGAGTTATCTAACGGAACGGTCACAGTATACGGTAATAAACGGCATGCAGTTTAGGCTTGAAACTATTGAGTATGGTGTACCCCAGGGATCTATTTTAGGTCCCCTGTTATTTCTTCTCTACATAAATGACATTGTTACTCTGCCACAAACACCCGACATCGTCATGTACGCAGACGATACAAATGTATTTTTTTTTTCTCATTTGAACTTGATGGAACTAGAATTCTTATTGAATCAGTGGCTGAACAATTTATCACTATGGTTGCGGTCTAATAAACTTCAGCTTAACATTGGTAAAACAAAATATATTATTTTTAAACCAAAAAATAAACCCTTTAGTTATGACATGAGTATCACATTTGAAGGAACTATTATGGAAAATGTAAGCTCACATAAGTTTCTTGGTGTCTGGCTTGATGAATGTTTGACTTGGTCGCGCCATGGTGAACACCTCTGCCCAAACTTTGCCAATCCATTGCCATATTACGCAGGCTTAGATTGCCTCTTCCATGTTGGTTAAAACGTCAATTATATTACGTATTGTTATACTCTCACCTAAACTACTGTCTACTTATCTGGGGTACAACAGCAACAACGAATCTTAACAGGTTACTTGTCCTACAAAAGAAAGCGATTCGATGCATAGACAATTTAGATTTTTGCGCTCATACCGCTTTTTGTTCCTCTATACACGAGGCTTTTTCAATTCAGCAACATTATTACTTCAAATTAGCCTTATTAATTTATAAAGAGATAAAAAAAAAAAAAAAACAGCGAGTCTTCGTCTCTAGATATATATCCAAAGAAAATTACGACATCTAATTTACGGCACTGAGTTATTTCTTCAGAAGAGAATTCGCACAAATTACGGGCCACAGAAATTGAGCTTTTTGATTCCGGAATTTTTAAACAAATTTTCAGAAGTATTAGATTTTATAAATTGCTTGGTCACTGCTTCATGCTCTCCAGACTAAGATGATTAATATTTTATGCATTCATTTATGAATTGATTTAAGGCAAATCAACCCAGTTTGTGTTTGGTTTGTGTTTAATTTATGTCAAAACAGTCTTTGTGAAAATATGTTCAGCTTGAATATTATGTGTATGACTTCTACACTGCTGCTGCGACTGCTGAAGCTACCTGACGAGGCTCTCGTCAGGTAGCTTCGGCAACCTTTTGCTCCTCTCTCCCCGACATTTCATATGTCAAATAAACTTCAATTCAATTCAATTTTTATCGTTCTCATTAGCCTTTTGCGATGGGCTAATGCACCGAATTTCCCAGTGCGCTTTGATTTACGCCTGGTGAATTTTCTCGGTTACAATTCTTGTGGGTCATATATCAGCTATATATAAAGATTTAAGATTAAAGTGTCCGCAGTCATCCAATGTGGGTGCTCCTTTAAAAACTTGCTCTAACAATACTTTTCTGTTTTGAAACGGTTAAGCAGGCTTGCTTATTTCGATTTTTTATTCTTTTATAATTACTCTTTTCTTCCAGCCCTCGAGTCAGCGGCAGATCCATAATACGGCTTCTCGGTGAAAAAGTTTGGAGACTCCATGCTCTAAACAATTATAGAGCGACTCCATAGTCGCAAATTCGTGGATGCCTTATGCACGCAAAATACACGTTAAATTCTCAAAGCTATAACGGTGACCGGTCTATCTTCCGTCATCGTAACATTTAACCGTGTCTTGGTCTTAAAGTGTGAAAGGGATCACGGAAGGGAATAGGCTTCAGTTCCGCGTATCCGTACACCAACGCACTGTTTACAAACGAGCCCGCTTCGGCCACCCCAGGTGTGAGTGGAGCGCGCGTGCGCACAAGCCAAATTAGGGCGGAGTGAAGCATTCGCGCATGCGCGGCGCCCGCAGCAGGGGCGTCCGCAGCGGCGGGAAGTGAGAGAGTTAACACAGAACAATCTACGTATTGGCGCACCCAGATACAACTCCCTATTGAAGCACTCGCGGTTGGGACGATGCCAAAGTTACAAAACTCTAAGCCGGTTCAAAAGTTAGAAGCGATTTTCGGGAATTTTATATGGAAAAATGGTGGCCAGTGGAGGCCGCCATCTATGGCCAGAGAATCGTCGGCACTCCATTCCACGATTCTCTCGCGGGCGTCGCCTTTTTGATGCTTAGAGCAGATCTCGAGCGCACGCGATCGTTACCAATCGAAAGTGCAACTTCCAGAGGTATGTTCGGTGTGCAGGAAGCTCTCGCGGACAGTTTTTTTTTTTTTTTTTGGCATTTCTGGAGGAGGATCGAACCCGAACCGATCCCGTATACTTGATTAATATCTCCGAAACTTCCGAAAATTCACTGGCCGAAAATTTTGAAACTAAAGCAACGGACAGCGTTAAAATGGCAGGGATGTGCTGCTTCCAGCGCGACCTTCGCGCCTTCGATAACGCTTCGCCCTCTCGCAAGCTACCAGTGTGCACGCGCAGTCAAAGTACGACGAAAGGCCACCGATGCGTGCTGGAGGTCGGGTAATGAAAATAGACCGTTCTCATTTTGTCAGTGACTGCAGTTTCCAACTTTTGAACCAGACAACACCCTATCTCATTACCGTTAGCGGTACATCCGTTTTTATCGTTTACTGCGATTGCAGTTAGTGCTACACTTCGCGGGTTTCGAGTAGTCGACCACGCTTCATATTGTCACGGGTGGTGACCAAAAGAGCAATAAATAAACAGGAAGAAAGAAACGTTTCATGTGGCGAACTTGTGCCAAAAATGAAAGGGTACAGAAAATAATAACAGAGCGTCGCGGGCGTCGAAGTCGGCGTAGAGCAGAGTCGAACGCTGGGGCGAGACTGACCCCAGCTTGCCACGCGGAGCCGCTTTTGTACACGCGTGGGCTTCTGGAGCATTCGGCGTGGAAGGTTCGGTGCCTATAACATTCTAACCCCGAATCAGCAAGACGGTTCTCGAATTTACCAGAACGTCACATTACAGTGTCAACACAAATGTGTAGCCGCGGCCAGGAATCGAACCCTGGCTTTTCGCGTGGGAGACAAGCGCGATAACCGTTCGGCCACGCGCGCGCTGCCTACTTGGCAAGCTGCGCGCGCGGCATTACTCCCCCCTTTAAAAAGTGCATCGCCCCGATGCAGAACAAAACAAAGCAAACAAAAAGGACGGTAAGCTAAAGAGTCATTTAGAACACATAAGGTCCACAGTCCTATCGAGCGTAGTATGGCTTCATGCGCACGACGTGGACGACTTCTGGGCGTGGAGGGCGGCGTGATGAAGTCCGTGTTCCGTCGGGCATCACCTCGTAGTTCAGATCTCCAAGTCGACGAAGTACCTTGTAGGGTCCAAAGTACCGTTTTAGGAGTTTCTCGCTGAGACCGCGTCGTCGTATCGGGGTCCAAACCCACACACGGTCTCCGGGCTTGAAGCGAACGTCGATCCGGCGAAGGTTGTACCGGGTAGCGTCGACACGTTGTTGATCTTGAATTCGGAGTCGGGCGAGCTGGCGAACTTCTTCGGCTCGTTGAGCAACCACCTGGGCGTCGGGTATCCCCTCGTCAGCTGGTTCGTGGGGTAGCATAGCGTCGAGCATGGTCGACACCTTTTCTGCCATGCACCAGCTGAAATGGTGTTACTCCTGTGGTCTCTTGCACGGCCGTGTTGTAGGCAAACTGTGACGTACGGCAACACCTCGTCCCATGTCTTGTGCTCCACGTCGACGTACATGGAGATCATGTCGGCGATGGTCTTGTTGAGTCTTTCCGTCAGCCCGTTGGTCTGCGGGTGGTACGCCGTGGTGCGACGATGGCTGGTGTGGCTGAGACGAAGGACTTCCTGTGTCAGCTGGGCCATGAACGAGGATCCACGGTCTGAGATCAAGACTTCGGGGGCGCCGTGCCGGAGGACAATGGACTCGATGAAAAACTTGGCGACTTCAACAGCCGTTCCTGATGGAAGGGCTTTTGTCTCGGCGTACCGTGTGAGATAATCGGTTGCGACGATTATCCATCGGTTTCCTTGCGTCGAGGGTGGGAATGGGCCAAGTAAGTCCATTCCGATTTGCTGGAATGGGGCAGATGGTGGCGCAATAGGCTGAAGAAGTCCTGCCGGTCTCGTCGGTGGTTTTTTTCGTCGTTGACACTCGTGGCAAGATCGGGTGTAGTGGTGCACTGTCTTCGCAAGCTTGGGCCAGTAGTATTTTTCGCGTATCCTGGCAAGAGTTCTGCTGTAGCCAAGGTGTCCCGCCGTCGGGTCATCGTGGCAGGCTTGAAACGATTTATTCTCGAAGACTGGAAGGGACCACCAACAGCCATGCAGTGTTGTTGTCGCTGAAGTTCTCCTTGTAGAGCACACCTCGTCGGAGGGAGAAGGTTGGCAGTGTTCGTACAAAACCGCGGGGAACGGCGCTTCCTTGTCCCTCTAGGTGCTCGATGAGTGCTCGCAGCTCAGGGTCGTCTCGTTGGAGTGCTGCCATGTCGCTGACATCCAGAGCGCCGAGGAAACACTCATCGTCGTCCTCTTTGGTGCAGGCAGGAGCGGCCTTGACTGGAGCCCTTGACAGGCAGTCGGCGTCATTGTGCTTCCGGCCGGACTTGTACACCACGGTCATGTCGAACTCCTGCAGTCGTAGGCTCCACCGGGCGAGGCGTCCGGAAGGGTCCTTCAGATTCGCCAGCCAGCAGAGCGAGTGGTGGTCTGTGACCACGCGAAAAGGACTTCCATACAAATATGGGCGAAACTTTGTTATTGCCCAGACGACAGCGAGGCACTCCTTTTCAGTAGTTGAATAGTTCCTCTCCGCGTTAGACAGCGTCCGACTTGCGTATGCGATGACTCGCTCTGCGCCGTCCTGCATTTGGACTAGTACCGCACCCAGTCCGGTGTTACTGGCGTCGGTGTGGACCTCGGTTTCAGCAAACTGGTCGTAGTGGCCAAGAATCGGGGGCGTCTCGAGTCTTCGTTTGAGCTCGTCGAATGATCTCTGGTGCTCTTCTGTCCACTCGAACTTTACGGCGTCCTTCGTGAGGTGTGTCAGCGGTGCGGACAGCTTGGCGAAGTCTCGAACAAAACGCCTGTAGTAGGCACAGAGTCCGAGAAATCTTCTCACGGCCTTCTTGTCAGACGGCGGCGTAAATGAAGCTACGGCGCGGGTCTTCTCGGGGTCAGGTAGAACACCTTCGTTGTTCACGACGTGGCCAAGGAACTTTAGTTCCCCATAGGCGAACCGACACTTTGTTGGCTTGAGGGACAGGCCGGCGGTCTTGATGGCTTGAAGCACGGCTCGAAGTCGTCTGAGGTGTTCGTCGAAATCTCGTGAGAATACCACGACATCGTCCAGGTAGACGAGGCAGCTCTGCCATTTCAGACCTGCCAGCACGGTGTCCATGACGCGCTGGAAGGTGGCTGGTGCTGTACAAAGTCCGAACGGCATCACTTTGAATTCGTACAGTCCGTCGGGAGTGACGAAGGCAGTTTTCTCCCGGTCACGTTCGTCAACTTCAATCTGCCAGTAACCACTCTTCAGATCCATCGACGAAAAGTATCGGGAGTGGCGCAGTCGGTCTAACGTATCGTCGATGCGGGGGAGCGGATAGACGTCCTTCTTCGTCACAGCGTTCAGTCGACGATAGTCCACGCAGAACCGCAGGGTTCCGTCCTTCTTCTTTACAAGCACGACTGGGGACGCCCATGGACTTCTTGAGGGTTGAATGATGTCGTCGTCGAGCATCTCCTGAACTTGATCTTGAATCACTCTCCTTTCCTTTAAGGAGACTCGATACGGCGACTGGTGAACAGGGAGTGCGTCGTCGTCGGTAATAATGCGATGTTTCGCCATTGGTGTTTGGCGAACTTTCGATGTCGTGGCAAAACAGTCACTGTATTCGGCGAGGAGATCAACCAGTTGCCGGCGCTTCGAAGCTGGGAGCTCGGGGTCGATGTCGAGCGGCGGCGGCGTCGTGCTCTTCTGCTGTGGCGACGAGGTTTCCTCTGAGACTGCGGTGACCACGGCTGGCGTCTGAAGCTCCTCGACGTAGCCCATGGTGGTACCCTTCGTTAGGTGCTGCGGTTCCTCTCGAAAGTTTGTCACGAGAACAGTTGTTCGTCCTTCTTGAAGATCCGTTACGCCTCGTGCGACGCCAATTCCTTTTTCAAGGAGCAGTTGAACGCTGCCTTCCAGAAGAGCTTCACCGTGCATGGCTGCGTCGGTTATGACGGTGACGAAAACACTCGACCGCGGCGGCAGATTCACATGGTCGGCTATAACTCGGATCGCGGATGACGTCGTGTTGGCCTCCACCGGGGGCAGGACAGGCCTTCGCAGCGTCAACTGGTTTGCCCTGAGGTCGATGACGGCGCCATACTCGCAGAGAAAGTCCATTCCGAGGATAACGTCCCTCGAACAGTCTTGCAGAACGACGAACTTGACAGGGCACGTCTCACCGTGGATCTCGACGCGAGCAGTGCATCTCCCGACTGGTGTGATGAGGTGTCCTCCGGCGGTTCTTATTTGTGGTCCATCCCACGGCGTCATGACTTTTCGAAGGCGGCGGGAGAGCCTCCCACTCAAGACTGAGTAGTCTGCTCCGGTGTCCACGAGTGCTGATGCGTCGTGGCCGTCGATGACGACGTTTAGGTTATTGGACACCGTTGCAGGGGCGTCGTTTCGGTCTCTGGTAGCGTTCGAGTGGGGGCCCTCCGACGTTCGTGGAGGATCTTGGCGTCGGTCGTCTTCGGCAACTCCACCTCCAGGGGTTGCCGCGCCTAGTTTCCCCGGCGAGGAGCGAGGGGCGACAGGCTTTCACGTCGGGGTCGGTGCATCGGCGAAGCTGGACGTCGCGGCGACGGCGACCGGAACTCTCGGCGGGACGCAGGCTCGGGGGACTGAGGTCGTCGCAAGTACTCGTCGATCTCCCGAGGTCGTTCACCATAACGGGGGCGCGGGTCGTTCGGGTGGAACCCGCGCAGCCCAAGTCGTCGGTATGGGCATCGGCGGTAGGTATGGTCTGCTTCCCCGCAATGGAAGCACAGAGGGCGTCGGTCGGGCGTTCGCCACACGTCGGTTTTCCGGGGTGCGCGAGGCTCCGGGCGGGCGTACTGCACCGGGTCGTCGTGGCGTCTGTCGTGTTGCGGCGCAGGAGATTGACGTCGGGGCGGCGCGACATAGGTGCGAGGAGGAGGCGGTGGCCGTCGGGCCACTGCGGCGTAAGTCAACGTGGGCTCCTCGGTGGCTGCCACGGCGACGGGAGCCTCTGGTTGGATAGCTCTCTGAACTTCTTCCCGCACAGCCTCGGCGATGGAGAGCGTCGCTGGTCGGCTTGCGGCTGGCAGCAACCGGCGGATTTCCTCCCGGACGACCTCCCGTATGATTTCGCGGATGTCCGTTCCAGGAGCGTTTTCGCCGCTAAGCAGAGCGGTTGCAGTGACGCTTGGATGCCGCTGGTAGTGGGAAGCGCGCGCTTGGAGGGCGCGCTCGATGTTTGTTGCCTCGGTGACGAAGGCGTCGACGGTTGCCGGCGGGTTGCGGACGAGGCGTCCGAAAATGTCGTCTCTCACCCCGCGCATGAGAATTCGTAGCTTCTTCTCTTCGGTAGCCCGAGGGTCGGCGCGGGCACTCAGGCGCAGAACGTCCTCTACGAAGCCGGTGACGCTCTCGTTGAGGCCCTGGGTTCTGGTTCGCAGGAGGTCCTCGGCTCTTTCTCGGCGGTGGGGGCTGGTGAACGCAGCCTTGAGATTGGTCTTGAAAATGTCCCACGACGTCAAAGAGGACTCATGATTCTCGTACCAGTGCTTGGCGGTACCCTCAAGCGAAAAATAGACGTTGTGCAGGCGCTGCTCGTCGGTCCAGCAATTGTGGCGGGCAACGCGTTCATACTGGTCAATCCAGTCTTCGACGTCTTCGTGAAGTTCACCGTGGAACGGAGCAGCCGTCCGTGGTGCGACGGGCATGTAGATGACGGCAGAAGCGGCCGGGGTCTGCGACTGCTGGTCGTTCATTGTCGGCCTCGTTGGCTGCTTGGTCCTGGGAGGCAGAAGTCCAAATTCCGGGTGTAGGCCTTGGGTGCGACGACTGAACCGGATCTCGGTAGTGCCTTCGTTGGTTCTTCGTGGGCTTGGCGTCGGACTTGCACTGCGGGCCCTCGGGGGGGTATGCGGCAGGGGCAGGCGGTACCCCGCACCTCCACCAAATGTCACGGGTGGTGACCAAAAGAACAATACATAAACAGGAAGAAAGAAACGTTTAATGTGGCGAACTTGTGCCAAAAATGAAAGGGTACAGAAAATAATAACAGAGCGTCGCGGGCGTCGAAGTCGGCGTAGAGCAGAGTCGAACGCTGGGGCGAGACTGACCCCAGCTTGCCACGCGGAGCCGCTTTTGTACACGCGTGGGCTTCTGGAGCATTCGGCGTAGAAGGTTCGGTGCCTATAACATTCTAACCTCGAATCAGGAAGACGGTTCTCGAATTTACCAGAACGTCACATTACAGTGTCAACAAAAATGTGTATCGCGTGGGAGACAAGCGCGATAACCGTTCGGCCACGCGCGCGCTGCCTACTTGGCAAGCTGCGCGCGCGGCAATATTAACGAGTGGCAATTTTCGGCACTCCGCCAAAAGATTCCACATTGACGTCACGCCGTTCGACACGATTCTGACGTCACGCCTCGCATCACGTCACCTGTTATCGGGCGTCAGCTGACACCATTACGTCATATTGATAAGTCACGTTGTTAATGACGTCAGGTGACACTGTGATCACGTGATATCAAGACGTCACGTGACATGATGACGGCAGGTAGAAACATAAACATGCCACTACCTATAATGGAAACAATAAAAACAAAGCGTTTTCGCGAATTACGACAGAAAGGTTTTCGGACAATAAAACGAATAGAGCTAGGTGGGTGGGTGTTAAGCCGGCGAAACCACGGGCGTGAAATTAGGTGGAGCCACACGCTTGAAACTTGAGAGCGCGATTTTGGAAGTGTTCTTTAGTGACCACGAGGCGGTATTAGTTTGCGTCCATTAACATTGCATAAGACGTTCAGGCAGTCACACAAACGACAGGGAACGATTCACGCATACCCATGCAGTTTCGTAGTTCCCTGGATTTCAATCTTGGGCGCGCGATTTTCGAAATGTTCTTCAATTACCGCAAGGCACTCCTAGTTTTGTGTGCAATAAAATTGTTTAACTGGTTCCCAAAATGCGTCCCACTTAATACACCGTCATTGGTTCCAAAACGCAATGGAACTTTCAACCGGTGTCGGTTTAATGCGAAACTCCAATGTGTACTCAATAGGGTGCGCGCTCGCACCTTTACCGTTCATTCTGTCTATCCGCTCGGAAATGACCCCGGCTCCGCCGTCACACCTCAGCTGTCGCTGTGTTTCACCTTAGGGCTTGCCTATCTGTTTTCTTTTCCTCTATTTTTCTTTCTGTTTTAAAAAGTTGCGGCACGCCTTCAACGCATTTTCTTCTCGACATTCTGGCAAGAACTAAACGCTGCGGAACACCAACACACGTTTCGGACGCCCCCAAAGACCCACCCTGTGAAGCGTCGCATCTGACCGCGCACGCACCGCCAATGCTACTGCGTTCCCGCGTAGCGGGCCGTTCAAATCGACTGCAACGAGCGATTCTTATCAGTTCTCGTTATCTGCGCCGTCCGCCACACGTCCAAGACGACACGAGGCAACGCTGAAGTGTCCCAGCTGCTGCTGTCGCACGGAGCTTTTTTTTCTTTTCTTTTTTTTTTTTTAATTTTCCCCATATCGCTTTCGTTTTGGCCCAATCGATCACTTGGTACGCAAACTTACGTTTCTGACGTCGTGTCAAGGCTGGGTGTGCAAGGAATGGCCGAGGCACGCGCAGGTGCTCCGCTTTCCAGAAGAGAAAACAATGCGCTGTGCCATGGCCCCCTCTATACACATAAAGTTTAGCAGTTCGACGACGGAGCCATAGAGCGCCCGGTCGCAGATTTAGAGCGCGAGGATCTGGTAGCACAGAGCATGTTTCGGGGAGTGTGGTATTCAGCGCACAGCTTTTGCAGCGGCGAGGACCCGAAACATGGTTTTCAAACCCGACGAGAAAAGAAGCGGTAGCCCGAGGAACGCGAGAAGCACGAGCGGACATTCCATCGCTCGAGACAAGTGTGTTTCGGCGTCTCGTCGCAGCGGGGCGCCCGTTGTCTGCCGCTCTACCTTTTCACTTTCGGCGGCCGCGTCTCGTGGCGATCTGCCAGGCTTTGTCAGCATTAGGGATGCCGCGAACTTTTTTCGAACCGAAGGTTCGATGATTGAATTAAGCGGTTCGAAATATTTCGAAATTTCGAACTTTCCATATCGAGAAATTCGACACAAGTCGAATTTTCGAACTTGATAGACTAAAAACTTCGATGATTTTCGAACTTTCGAATTTCTTGCACTTAAAAGTTCGAAGCTTTTCGAACTCTCGAACTTCCTACGCTAAGAAAATCGATAATTTTCTAACTTGTTAATCTAAAGAATTCGAAAATTGTCGAACTTCTGATTCCTTAAAAGTCAAAAGTTCGACGGACTTCGCATTTTTGGGGTAAAAGTTCGAAGTTCGTGGAACTTCAAAAGACGGGCGGGCGGTTTCATTTGGATTCAAGCAGTGAGATGCATTCGTAATTTTTTTTCTCGCATTTTTACATGCGGTGCCGCATTCCTTGCGAAAGACAATGCCGTTTATTTCAATCATCTGGCATGCTTGGTTTTAAAGAATAGAGTCCCGAAGGAGCGAGGAAGGACGACGGGTTTTTGACCACTGTCGTTTGTGCCATATTTGAAGCGCGCTGTAGCCGAAGCTATTTATGGTAGAGATGTTAAACTTTTTAAGAATGATCTATGTATAGCCTAGGTAAGTGTCGTCTTAAGATATGATTATTGTTCTTCAAGACGAGTTTCGAAGAAATATCCAAACATGTATCTACGGGCAATTATACCCTAAACTTGGTAATTTTTTTCGTCTAAGTTGTTTGAGGTATCGCATTTAAATTAACACCACAGACAGTACATATTATTACCATCTGCAGAATACAAATTAATGTATCTATGGTTCTTTTCACGTTAAGGAATAAATTAACTCAGGGAAAAAGATTTGTAATATTGTTAAATTCGGCACGTAATAAAAAAAAAAAACATTGTTTTATTATTTTTTTCATTTCACGTTTTTGTGACGTGTTTCTTTTAGCCTGTACACATTTTGGTAGGAGAAACTTGTTCGTAGTTCTGGGCCTCTGAATATGCTAGAATACAACACTTCCGGCGGATTCTTGATAGTTTTTTTTTTTCTCCAGCTTTTTATTTTTTGCATTATTGTTATTTTATATTTATTTATTATTTTTTACAATGGCACAGTTATTTAGGTCAAAAAGACATAGCTTTGAACTCCCGAACCACTGAGCATGTGACGAGTAGTGGCTTCTGACAACGAGTTTCTAACAATGACCATCTACGCGATCTTTTATGCAGTGAAGACGACAGTAGCTATACATATGCATAAATAATTTCAGATTAAAATAAGCTCGACCATGCCCTCTTTCTCTGTATTATTTTCTTTAACAGTCCGAAATATCTGGGGGGGGGGGGGAGGGGGAGACTGGAGCCCCCCCCCCCCCCCCCTCCCCCCCCCCCCCTTTTTCCTCTTCTGAGGCGTTGTCCTGTCCCCTTTTTTGTCTTCTTACACTTTTTTTTTAAATTGAATTCCCAGTATCAGGATTTTGCATCATGTAGAAACTAAACTTACTATATGCCAGCGTCACTCGGGCGGCGTTCGACCGGATTACTACCAGCGTGCAAGGGGGTAGGGAGGCAGTTTGCCAGATCGCTTCAAGGTTTTTCTGAGCCTCAACCACCTGCCTGCCCCTGGCCGTTTCGAACTGGATGAGTATCGTGATGCACGTTAAAGACCCCCCTCCCCCCAGGCGACTGATCTGCACACGTCACTCTGCACTGGCAAATATTCCAGCACATCTGGGACACTGACCAACTTGGCGGAGTCTAATATCACACCCTAACTTTTCTAAACCTGATTTCGTGAAAACCAGTGAGGCGTGAAAACTTTATTTGAAACTGAAACTGTGGCGGAACATGAAAACCGGACTTCGAACTTTGCGCACTTGGACTTAAAAAAAATTCAAAACCTTCGAAGTTGTTTTTTTTTCTTCAAATTTAGCCTTAAAAGAGAATCGAAACCTTCGAACTTTTCGAACTTTATGTACAAAGAAATTCGAAATCTTCGATTTTATCGAACTTTATGTCTATAAGAATTCGAAACGTTCAAAGTTTTAGAATTTCAGATCCAAAGAAATTCGAAACATTCGAATCTCTCGAATTTCAAGTTAGGAAAGTTCGAAATTTTCGAATTTTCTCGAACCTCAAGTAAAAAAATATTCGAAATAATCGAACCCGAACTTTTAGAAACCGTGAAAGCTTCGAACCTTTCGAATTCGAAACTCCACAATTTTTGAAAGTTGCGAATTTTTCGAATTCGCATCTCTGTACGGTCGAAAATATCGAAACCTTTTGATTTCGAACATCAATTCGGTTCGAAAATATCGAAACCTTTCGAATTCGAACCTAGGGTGGTTCGCGGCATCCCTAGTCAGCATAGAGGCGGCTATGGCTGTGCCTATACCACCTAAAAGTCAAGGCCTGTGCATGACGTCATCGTTGGTGGGTCCAAGGATGACGTCATGCACAGGAATAGTCGATGGTGCAAGTAAATCCACCGGAAGTTCGATGCCTGTCCCGTGAGCCGGGCGTCTGTGGGTCTTTCTAGTGCGCTTAGTCGATGTTTTAGTCCATGCTTTTTTTTGTGGCTTCGAGTGAGTTTTAAAAATCCCGTTTTTAATTAAATCCCGAGAATGTAAGGCATTTGAACGTGGGACATGTGCACACTTGATCGACTAGAATCTCACAAGTTTCGCATGAATGGCTTCCCAGGAGACTTATTTTGTGGAGCTTGATCTAATTTCTCAAAGTGCCGCTTTCGGTGATAGTTCACGTGCATGAATTTTCGCGATCGTGAGAGGTAGGCTATGTATTCATTATACGAAAACAATAGATAGGCTGAATACAACTGGATAACGAGTTGCTGCGAAGGAAAAGTAGTTTTAATTGAATCATTTGAGTGTTTGATAACTGTTTTGTGGGAAAATCGAGTATGTTTTCACTGATTTTGCATCTATCAGCAGTCTGCCGGGGAGCGATGGCTCTTTCAATTTACTTAATTCAATGTACTCAGCTCATCATCGTGAGCGTTGTTTTATGTAAGCACTGCAATTAAATAAACAGACCAAAAAAAAATTGAAAGACGTGAGTTTATGTTTACAACCATTTTAAAAAAGCAAACATACTACGGTTCTTTCACTCGGCCTAGATGGTTCTGCAATATTTTGGATGTAACTCCAAAGTTATAACAAGATATCCGAAAAAAAAAAAAGGAATTCAAAATGTCCTAAACAACCCTCAAACCTTAAAAAAAAAACAGGAGGACATTTAAGATTGTTTACGTGTAGGAAGGCGAAAGGGCGTTATAGTCCAGTGGAGGAACTGACAAGTGGTGATTTGGAGCAGCTCTTGTAGCAGGGAGCAACACGTTTTGGAGCAGAGATTCCCACTCTGTGAGCAGACAATTTTGAGCTGTCAAGTCAAAACATTTTATACTATCTCTCTGAAAGTTAGCCTGTGGAAAAAAAAAAAAAAATTGCAGTTGTCGGAGTGTTGGGGGACTGTATTAAAGGGGCACCGACACATCAAAATCATATTTTTTTTTTTTTTTATTATCCGAAACGATTGAAAACGGTGCCGGGACATTACCCTCAAAATTCGAAACTTGGGAATTCAGTATTTGTGAATTTAAAAAAAAAAAACAATTTCCAAATGCCGAATTTGAAGTTCCCGCGCGATCCCCGCCAGTGCAGTCAGTCAAATTTTGCGGTCTCCTGCGACTCGACTTTCTCTCGGGCCTCCGCTGACCCGATGGGAGGAGGAGGCGAGCTGGCGCGATAGAAGGGAGCCGGCGCGGAAACCGGTTTCTTCCCCTACTCGCCGATCTGCTCGAGCGCGGCCAAGTTTTCTGAGGACACAAATCTAGGAAGGGACATCTCACCGAACTCTGATTTTTGGTATTTCTAAAAGAGGGGCCGTAGTGCGTTCGCAATTGCGTTAAAAAACATGTTTTACGATTGCCGTTATTAAATGTTATAGAAATGTCGCCTACAAAGCTTCTAAATTTCCTGATTTTTGACGTCACCGATCAAAAGAAGCAAGGAGGTAGCGGCGGGAGATTTAAACGCCAAAAATAAAAAGGCGCGCGCGCGCGCGAGGAAATTTTTTTTCGCGATGCGGTTTTTTTTTTTTTTGCGTGTCTATGACTACAACTTGCGTTGTTTTAGACAATAAAAAAAATACGATTTTTGGGGTGTCAGTGCCCCTTTAAGTGTCCTGCCTACAGGGGACCTGGCCGCTAAAGATATTTATTTATAAATTTAACAATGATACGGCGGAAATTTCGCAGATGTCTCAATCTATTAGGAGTACCGATGGCGTCTTCGGTCTGTGTTTGACGTAAAAATATGTTTTTAACTACTTTGTAGGGTTTGTATGACGCTGCTCTCGCTCGTGTTCCACCTGCTAGTGTTCATAGACCAGCTAAGCGGAGCACATAGCTACTCTAGCCGATCACAATGATTAACGCTAGCTACTCCTTGCGATCGATGTGAATACCGTTCGCACAAAAACCGATAACTCTTCCTAAGGCATGTGCAAATAACGAATTTTGGGTTCGAAGCAAAGTTCAAAGTGAATCGCGGTTTTGGTCAAATATTTTTGGATCTAATATTGAATTGTTGCTGCGCCCTTCACTACTGTTGCACCATACTTAAACGAAAATTCAGCCGAATGCGCGAAGGTTGTTCCCAAGCTTCTAATTGCCCACTTATTTATTTATTTACAGAGTACCTACATCGCCTCGAGGGCATTATTGTAGGAGGGGCAGGAAATAACACACATACATAAAAAACACAAAGTGATCACTTGTCCGCACAGATTAGATATACAGCCGAGAAAAAAATACACTGTTGTCCAAGGTGCTCACCACATCATCAGGCAGCAAGTTCCACTCCTTTACAAAAAAAGAATGACAGAAGCTGTTTGTTTTATAGGAATATTCAAAAACTTTTCTAGAGTTATCACACCTAGCTGAAACATACGTTGGCCCCAAAAGATACTCATTCTTATTAATACCAGTATTATTATAATAAATGCGATGGAAAAACTTCAATCTTAATTTTTGCCTTCGAATGCTCAAGGGCTCCCATCCCGGCATGGTTTTAACCTCTGTCATACTAGCGTATGGATCGTAGTTGTTACTAACAAATCGCGCTGCTTGATTTTGAAGTTTCTCTAATCTATCGATCAGATACTGCTGGTAGGGATCCCATATAACGCACGCATAATCAAGCATTGACCTTACGTGCAAGAAGTAAAGAGTTTCTTTTACGTCTCGGGACGCGTGTTTGAAATTTCTACGGATAAAAAACAACATTTTACTGGCCTTATTAATTGTGTAGTCAATATGTTTATTCCATTTAAGTGATTGGTGAAAATAAACGCCAAGATATTTACATTCAGAGACATTACCGATTGTCAGGTTTTTGATAGTATAACTTGTAAAAAATTTAGAGACGTTTCTAGCAAAATTAATGAGGTTACATTTTCCAATATTTAGGCTCATGTTCCATTGGTTACACCAGTATGCTACCTTATCTAGATCGCTCTGTAGGATCTCGATGTCTCTCGTCGAATTTATTTCCCTGTAAATAACGCAATCGTCAGCAAAAAGTTTTATTCTCGACTGAATATTTTGTACAATGTCGTTAACGTAAATTAAAAATAGTAACGGTCCAAGAACACTACCCTGGGGGACCCCTGAAGTCACGGAAACGACTGAGGATTTACTTCCATTTAAGACAACACATTGCTCACGGTCACTTAAGTAATTTCGTATACAATTTAGTACCTTACTATTAATATTTATAGAGGCTAGTTTTATCAGTAGAAGGTTGTGTGGTACCGTGTCGAAAGCTTTGCTGAAATCTAGAAAGACTGCGTCTACTTGCGTATTTTTGTCATTTGCTTTTAATAGGTAATGCTGGAACTCTGCTAACTGCGTGTTGCATGAAAATCCACTCCGAAAGCCATGTTGGGATGGAGTAAAAAAGTTAGAGCTACCAAGATATTTGAACATTGCGCTATATAAAATATGCTCAAAAAGCTTAGAGCAAACTGACGTTAGTGATATAGGCCTATAATTTTCTACAAGTTTCTTATCTCCGGATTTAAAAACAGGAATCACATTCGCCGTTTTCCAATCTATTGGGACCAACCCTGTCTCAAGTATCGTTTTAAATATAATAGACAAGTACTGGGATACAATCTCGGAACACTTAATGAGAATAACAGGTGATATACCATCAGGGCCAGTAGCCTTTGACTGATCTAGGCCGCGCAAAAGAGAGGCAATACCATGAACATCAATATCAATATCCGCCATCATGCCAGTAAAACAACTATTCGGTGACTCCACCACATACCCAGAGAATCCCGGAGAAAATACCGATTTAAAGTAGGAATTGAAGCATTCTGCCTTCTCCACATTTTCCTTTAACATTTGGCCGTCAACATTAAGAACTGGGATAGAAATATCGTCTTTCCTGCATGTCTTCACATATTTCCAGAATACCTTTGGGTTTCGTCTAAGATCGCAGTTTAGCCTGGTAAAAAATGACTGCTTAGCTAACTTTATTGTTACTTTTAATTGATTATTAATATATTTTAACCCTTGCAAATTAAGGACAGTTATCTTTACAACGTTTTTTGTAAGCCCGCCTTGCTTTCCCCAGTAGTTTCCGTATTCCGGCATTAAACCAAGGTTTTTGTTTACGCCTTTGCCGCAAAGTTCTTGAAGCTACAAAAGCCTCAACTAAATCCAATATTTTATTGCGAAACAAAATCCAAATCTCCTCTGTTGTACAAGACTCAGATAAACATGAAAAAGTTAGAAAATATGTCTTTAATGCATTATTGATGGCGTCAAAATTACCCTTTTCATAGATGAGTACTCTGCGTGGCTCTTGTTTCTGTTCAGGTACGCCTGATACATTCAACTCGGTAATAACAACATCGTGATCACTTATTCCAGGATATACCTGGGCGCTAGAAACAATATTTGGGTCATTGCATAAGACGAGATCTAAAACTGCCGTCAGTCGAGTCGGCTCCATGACATACTGAATTAGACCAAATGTATCTATCAATTCTGTGAACATAAAATAAACACGCGATTTGCTTCTTGCCGTCGTCCCAGTTAACCACGAAAAGTCTGGCAAATTAAAATCGCCTCCCAGAAAGACGGTGTCTGGTATCACTGATAACATATCTGAGAGTAAAGAAATGCTTGTTTCATTTCCGTCTGGCGGACGGTAGATAGTTCCAAACACCACAGTCATCCCTTTGGGAAAACGAACGCGACACCACACCGACTCAGAGTCATTCTCAAATTTAACTGCACAGCTACTCCACCAAGATGAAACCAGCAAAAAGACTCCTCCTCCGTGTCGATGTCTGTCTTTACGATATACCGTAAATCCCGGCGGAAAAACCTCAGTGTCAGAGACCGTATCGTCCAACCAAGATTCGGTCCCCATAACAATCTGTGGATTCAAAGTCATTATTAAAGATGCAAGCTCATCAACGTTATTCATGATGCTACGGCAGTTCACAACCAGAACCGTAGGTTTCTCTGGCATATCAACAATGTCATCTTTGCTTGGTCTGTTGATAGGAGGTAGGTGTCGTCATTCTGCTACGATCTCGGAATTAGTCGGACGATGCAGGACTGGTTGACACGCGTCGCTGTCCCAGATAAACGTCTGCCCATTTATTACTAACTTATCATAGTTCAAATAGACCCGGTTTTCTTTATTTTGCCTTTTCTCTTTTGCGTAGTTCCAGAGTTGCCGCCGTTTTTCTTGAACTAGGGGACTGAAGTCTTCCGAGACGCTGATCGGGGTATTTTTAAACCTAAATGCATTTCGCTTCACATTTTCTCTGGCTTTCCAGCCAGCAAAATGCGCAACGATAGGCCGATTTTTTCCATCTTTAAATGCTCCCACCCGGTGGGCTCTTTCGATCTCAACATTGTTGATAGATAACGTTTCTTTACAGATATCCCTTATTAGTTTCTCAGATTCTTCCCATGTCTCTTTTCTGGAGTTGTCGGGAACACCAAAAAATACTAAGTTTGATCGTCGACTTCTATTTTCAAGGTCGTCTAATTTGGCTTCAAGTTTAAACTCACTTTCTTCAACATGTGCCACGCGTCTTTCTAGTACCTTTGTCTTTGAAATAACGCCATCAATCTTATTCTCAAGATCAGCTTGCCTTTTTTCTATGCCTGTTAGCTTTGCCAAAACAGTTGCTTGTCCAGACTGCAATTCTAAAAGTATGGTTTCAATTTTTCCCAACTGTTCAGCTTCAGCCTTAGACATGGGACCGGGGTTTGATTCCACGTCCCCAGCCAGGAGGAGCAATGCTTCCGTGAACAAAAGACAGGAGTCGAAGAACAGGAATGTTAACCCATCAATCACCCCGACACCAAAAAGATAAGAACACCAGTGCAGCATGCGTTTGTTGATAGGGCACGACACTCTCACAAGCAGTAGATTACTTGTTCGATAGCATTTAGAGCATTTCAAGTAACCAACCTGATACATGAAGCAACGTGAGTACGGCCCGAAAAGAGTGCCGTGCCCCAGTGGTGCCGGACGAGGTAGCTCCCTTTTGTGGCTGTGGTGGGGCGGATCCGGAAGTGTCCCTCGGAGCCTAGCCATCTGCCGGTCTTCAAGGAAACCCAGAAAAGTTTCTGTAGCCTCCGCTGGCTCGAAAGGGCTGCCGGTTGACATTGTCGCAAATCCGGATAGTGGCGTCCATGGCTCCGAGATAGGAAACACCGCCGCCCCGTCGAAGTTCGCCGCGACAGCAAGGATCCCGGCGAGCATCTGATACATGAAGCAACGTGAGTACGGGCCGAAAAGAGTGCCCGTACTCACGCTCTGTTAAATTTAATCTAGCTATATTTATAGACTGTGGTCTCAGGAAGTCCAATGCCTACATTGGGACGTCAAGTAGACGACAGATTTTACATAAAATTAAACCTATAAAGGAGCCCAGCCATACCTAACTGAGGGGATTTATAAATCGTCTTGCTATATGCAAATATTTTCTTCGATTTTGAATTAAAAAAAAAAATAAAAAAAACAAGCACAAATAATGAACACATGTTTTCTTAGATTATAGCTGCCTAACATATACGATAACCACAGTTAAATTCTGAAGATTTTCCTACAATGTAAACATCAAAAATCACGTTTCCTTTTTGTACTACACCAGGTGCGCGCGTGCACCAGACCACCTTGAAGGTGTGTTTTTCGCCTAAGCGTGCGGCTCTGCTGCGACGAAGCGAGTAGCCAGATCGCGGTGCCAGCTCTGCGGGTACTGCTTCTCCGCAGTACACCTGTGTCCGAGGAGAAGCGCACTCAAGGGGACTAACCCGCCGCAATCAACACTTCAAAAAGTATGAATATCACAGTTTATTTTGAAGAGATTATCACATAGTGAATTATTTGAAACAACTATATGAAAATTCGACTACTCGCGCAACCCTACTCTTCGCACATAGTACTTAGGCATCCTAAGAAACAAGAACTGTACTTTCTTAATTTTCAGTGGCATCGCCAATGACACGTGCCAGACACTTTCAGTTTACTTTTCGAGAACAGCTTCCTTTTGGCGCCGACATGGCGCGAATTGTGCACAAATACAGCCTTTGGAGCAGCATGTAGCAGGTTGTTCGTTCTGGGGCAGTTTGGCGCAGCAGTTCCACCACTGAATGTCCCGCGGGAGAAATGTTTTCGAATAATGTTTCTACATGTATTAAAGTTTAGGATAGGACGACGTCGAAGACGACGTCCTAAAGATCGACGTCAAGTACAGCATCTAGGACGACCTCTAGAACGACGTCTAGGACCACGCCGAGGACGACATCAAGGACTACGTCGAGAACAACTTTTAGGACGACGTCGAGAACGACCTCTAGGACGACGTAAAGAACGACTTCTAGGACGATCTCAAAGACGACGTCGAGAGCGACGTCTAGGACGACCATAAGAACGACGCCAAGGATGGCGTCGTCCTTGAGCATACGATTGAGCGGCGCGTGCTTGATGACGCATTTTTATGGACATCTTTCGGGCAGAACGACGCCGCTTTTTCGCGCAATAAAACAGGTAAGGATTTCGCCCTAAAAAAGAATATACAGGGTGTTTCACGAAAGAAGGACAAATTCGATATTGCGAAAACTACGCGTCGCAACAGAAAAAGACTTGTGTCGTTTTGGTCCTGGGCCAGGGGCCTATTTAGGAAAATTATTAAAGTCCGGGATAATTAGGTTGTTAATTATTTTTGCCTAATTAACTTTTTTAATATTATGTTTAAGGGCATGGTTTCAATTAGAAAATTGCTCAGCATCATCAAAAAAAAAACTAAATCAACAAATTGCAGAACGATAGAAGGCACGCGAAGCATTTTACGGCTTTCTGAAAAACCGTACAAATTCGACGCGTTTTTAAGTTTCGGTTTGCTATCGGAACGCATCTCGGCCCCGGCGGCACCGCGCCCCGTGGAGAGATAGTGCAACCAGCCTCAGCTGCGTCGCGCGATTTTGCCATTTTGCACTGCAAAATGATTCATTTTGAATCATCATTCGCTAGATGAAATCACATTTGTAACTTGGTAATGAGTCTTTCCGGGGTGTGTTTAGGGGGGGGGGGGGGGGCGGGGGTCAAAACAATTCTACTACATTATGATGAGGAGAGAGTGCCTCTTCTAGTTACGATCCGCAAACTCTTCATTGGCGCAACTGAAACAAGTAAACAAACTATTCTAATATATCTGCTGCAAGTGGAACAAACGAGTGTAATCGAGCAACACGTGTTATTATACTCCGTTTCATACTTAGTATGCAACACTGTCAAAGCTACTGGCGCGAGCGCGTGGCTTTGTCTATGGTTTCGTTCGCTCAAGCGCGCGTGTTCATGATCAACGATATCAAGCCTCATGCTCGCGCCAATAGCTTTGACAGCGTTGTACGCTAAGTGTGAAACAGAGTATAGATGCTTTTCTCCGTAGTGTGGGTTCACCCGTTTCAATTTTCTCGATGAGGGCCGCGGATGTCAAAAGGTTAATATTATAAATTTCTGGCTAAGTAATCTCCTATTAAAACAGTAGAGTGTGCAACTCAAACAAACGACCCGCACTACGACACAGGCGGCATCGGCCGCAGCGACACTCTGTTACTGAGGAGGGCTAGCGACTCTCACGAGACTTTCCGGTCACCCTCCACCCTCACCTAACACATATCAGGACTGGGCAGTTCATCGATTAACCTTCAAATTATTCGAGTAATGCTTTAATTGCGATACTTTGTTTTTGCCATTTAATCAGAATCTTGTGCTGTAGAAAGTCAGGAAAGAGTAAAAAAAAAATTTCCGCTTTAATATTTGACATATTTCTTTTAGGACACAGGCTTGCACGGTAAACGACTTCAGCATGTTTGCAATTGTCATCGAGTGTGATTATACTGTTTAAATATTAACTTAAAAATTTCATTTTAAGAGGCTTCCCGCGTTTATATTTCTCTAAGCGTCACAACGTGAAGTTTAAAGTGGTGATGCAATAGGCCATTTATGACATACCTAAAATAGTAAAAGAAATTGTAGTTTTAACGTCTTTCACGTAATATGTCTAGAGAATAATCAATTAACGTATTTATTGATTGATTTGTCTGTTAAACGGTGGCGATCAGTCGGGTTAATTTGTTAATGAACCTCCAGCTCCAATCAAGATTCAACGTTTTATAAAAGCTATGGATTGTGCAAGATAAAAAAAAAAATATGTAGAACCAAAGGTTGTACAAACCACAGCACTAAGAATATGGAAGCATCCGACTTAATATTTCTCGCTTTGCTAAATTTCCACAGTGGGAAACGATAAAACACGACCTTTAGTAAGAAGGAAAACGACAAAAAACATCAAACATTTAATAAGGAGGGTCCAGGTCAGCCGGAAACGGGCTTGCGTCGTCCAGATCCATGCTTCTGAACATGCGCCCGTAGCAGACGACGCACGGCGCTATCCCCGCTTTCGCATGTTTCCAATTTCGGCCGCACGGTGGTGACACGGTTCAATCTTGAGGCGAATACAGCAGTTCAGTTTCTCCACTAAATTAAGGGGGGATTTGTCACTTGATGTCACGTGACTTACTTGATGTCACGTGACTTACTTGAATTCAGTTTCCCCACTAAATTTACAGGAAGAAATTTACGTCACATAACCCAAACAATTCAGTTTCCTTGCCAAAAAGAGCGAAAAATGACATTATCCCCGCTAAATCCCCTGGGAAAATCGCCATCACGTGACCTAAACACCAATTCACTTTTCCCGCCAAATATAGCGGGAAATTCGATAACCAATAAAGGTTCTTTACTGCCGAAACTAATGGCTTCTAAACAAACTGAAACAATCGCTCCATAAATACAGTCTAAGCTCTTTATAACAGACCTTGATTTTGACCAAGATTTCGACCTGTTATAAGAGGAGTATGTTGTATGCAGATATGAAGTTGAGTCAATAGTATGTAGAGGAAAAAAAAAAAAAATTCACAAATCTGTATTTTATACAGTATCCAAATGTCTGTTGTAATGAGCTTAGACCGTACTGTATTCCATGCATTATAGGACTTCAGAGATAAAGATCGCTGCCCTTACTTTTGTTAAGCTACGTACAAGTCTGCATGCGCACTATTCTATGTTTCACCTTACGACAGACCGCAAAGGACGCCACGAGCCACAGGAGCCAATAGGTCCTTTCCGAAATTTCTAAATGACGCATAGATTATGTGCGGCCACCATTAGTTGGTCACGCCCTGCGAGCACGCATGGGACACGAGCAGTTCGTCAGCATTCGGAGTGCACTCGAATTGAAACGCATTCCACTAGAGTGCTGCGTCAGTGTCTTCATCGCGAACTCGCGAACTAATCGCGGGTTTCACGCCAGAAGCGACGAGACCAACTAATGACGGCTGCGCATAATCTATGCATCATTTCTCAATTTCGGAAAGGGTGTAATGGTGTCATGTATCCTTCCGGAGCGACGCGGGCAGCGCGAAGTCACTAGACATGCTACAAACTACGGATTGCCTCGTGTAGCTTGTAGCGTCCATCGCAGTACATCGTAAGGTGAAACAGTAAAACATCGGGAGTGACTGTGCGCGTACAACGCGTTCACGAGGTACGCTCCAGGCGTTGGACTGGTCCAGAAGAGTCTCCGAGCGTACATAGAACTTATCTTTTATTATTCAACAACATGAAATGTCAGTCATTCCAGCCACTGTAATACACCGCTTATAGCACACCGCTTTTACACGCGGTTAACATGGTTCAATGAATGCAGCAACAGAAACTATACATGGCACATTTTTGTGACCCGAGAGATCCAAGATCAACACTAAATGCATTCGTGATAAAAAAAAAAAGACAATACCAGATCGAAACTGGCTGCAGAAGTGAGATGCTGAAGCAATCTCTCTGGCTTTACTTGAACCCAATATAATAAACTAGTCTAACAAAACTTAAATCTGCTTGCCTACTATTGTGTGGCGTTAAACACAGGCATCAAGTTAAATCAACAGTGTCTCAAGATACAAAAAGCATAAGGGACAAACAAAAAACAAGCAACCATGTGTAAGCAAAATAAATAAACTTCGGTACTATACGGTTGAAGATAATGCTGTGAGCACGTGGCTTCATCTAGCATCTCATTCGCATGGGGACGCATGCAAAAAAAGGCTAAGAGGAGACACAGACTCGTGATATCAGTCTGTAAGCGTTGCACGCAAAGTGATACATAGTTGGCAATAATGGCGTAATGGCACCACCAACCATCAGCCCATTAAGTTATTTAGGAACACCTTTGTTTGAAGCTGCACTGGCTTTCGTAACGCCGCACAAAAGGTGGCATATTTGTTGTCACCTCCACATGAACCGAAGCAAAAACTCTGGCAGCTTTAGTTGGTATCACACTGCACAAGTGTGCGTGCAAATGAGGCACGTTCGAAAGCAAGGAACTCAAGCTAATATACAGTAACAAAAAAATATACCTTAAGAAAAAAAAACACCAATAGGATCTTCAATTGTGACAGACAAGTGCCAACCCTGGTGCAAACAGACCGCCAAGGAGCCAACAGTCCACTGCATCTCGAAGTTATGGTTGCGAGACCTCAAACTGAGCGGCACGCTCTAGTTCCCTCGTAACTATGCGGAGCACAAGTTTGTCTGCTTCTTGCACGGGAGTTACGATGATGTCAGAACGCCGATCACTTATTGGCTGATTGAAAAAAATAGAGGGTAGATCTCGAGGCATCCAGCATTGAGGTCTACCCCCTATCTTTTCATCTAAAGCCAATCGGAGCTCTGCGTCGTTCTGACGACACCGCAACTCCTGCTCAAAAAACAGACGACTTGCTCTCCGCACTACGGCGAGGGAATACACAGGTGCCACATATCGCATAGATTCCGACCTGCATGCATAATTTTACAATTTTTTTACGCATCAATCTTTTACCGCGAGCTTGAAATACTTCTGACAATGAAACGAGCAACTCTATCTCCGTGCACCCGCACACACTCCAACGGAAATATAAGAGCCAGCCTCAAAACGCAAACGTTGCTTCATCGCCCCTTCAAACGCAGCTCGACGGAGACGCCAAATACTGCGACGGCCTCTACACGCTCTCAACCCTTCATCCCCATCGTAACAACTGTGCCGGCGTACAGCGGCTAAAACGTCTAGTCCGGGACAAAACGGGCGACGTCGCCGACGGCCCGAAAAACGCAGGGCTCGGCGAGCCTCGTGTGTCTTGCCCTTACTTCCGAGCCAACGACACTGTGGCACGGGCCGATAAGGACGGCAAAGAACAAATCGCAAACAGAGTTAAGCTGTGCCCTGCATTCGTCAGGCTGTCGGCGACCGTAGTGGCACTATCTTGGCAAAGCACTAAAGAAGGGCTTTGAAACGTTGACGTCCTTTCTTTTCTCGTCTGGCGACGCGGCACTCGGCCCGCGGCGAAGGCGCGCCAAGTCGAAAGGGCTGGACGACGCGATTTTGGAGCTTTACGCGGTAGAAACGTTTGAGCAATGCACTGACTGACAACCAGGAGGGGGGTACGCACAAACAAAACCGGAACGTAATGCCGCACCGACAGCGGACACCCGTTCCTGCAATGACCGCCCGGCAAGTAGAGAAACAACAAACGCAGACGGGCAGCAATTAGAACAGAAACGAACGGTCGCCGTTCCAACCTCGGCCTGCGAGGTCAGGAGGCCGCTAGTAGCATTGGCACTCTCATAGCATGGTTGATGAACGCTAGTGTCACGCTCTACTCGAGGCTTAAAGCACTTCGATCTAGACTCTGTCGTGCTGCCAAAACACTCGGAACGTATGGGCGAGATTCCACTGCCAGAGCACACGACGGCATCCGAGCGCTTGAAGATCGCTGCACTCGGCGTCGAAGCACTTTGGGTGCTCCAAATGTTTCTCTAAAATTCTGGAGTAGCAATAGCATTCCTTCACACTCAGTCACTCGGCAAATAGGCACCTCAAATTCGAGTCGCTCTAGTCGCCGACAAGAGTGAGAACGACGGGGCACGTCTTTCAAATGCCCAGCCCCTGGCCCACGGCGACGAAAAACGTCGGCACGCACGCCGCTTGCTCAATGCATGCACTTCGTAGCGGCTTCCATCACAGTACTTGAATCGGAAGTTCCCGCGTGCCAAGCACTGGAAGGCAGACTACCCAAAGCTGGGGTATACGCACATCCAGTGTCTCCTTCATGTCGAAGCACTCGAGGTTCAGACATCGTCTAACCGCGTCGAGTCGAAGCGCTTCACGGCGGAGTGGTCGACACGGTCCGACGCATCGTGACATACCCTCAGACTATGGCTACTTGCATCTGGCACACTTCTCCACTCAACACCGGTGCAGAGTACAGAAGTGCAGAAGGCTCAGAGGGACCCGGAGGACTGGCACGTCGAGTAGAACTCGTTGAAGTCGATCCTAGAAAAAAAGAAAAATTGCCGAGTGAGTCGTCGGCTGCGTTTCTATCGCTCACCATTCGTGCCTCCCATCACTGCAGTGTCCACGTCCAGTGTGGTGCGCAAACAGACTCCCCGAGAGTTCTTCCAAGTAGGGCGCCTTTACACTCCTTTTCACCACAAGAACTGTAGCAAAAAAAAAAAAACGGCGCCTCTGTGGCGGACGTGATAGCACGTTCGCCGCGTCATTGGTGTACTACGTTGCAAAACTTTTTCGGTAGAACTACGTGCGGGGAGGGGGGCGCAAGAAACGAGAGGGGGGTGACGTGAGAGAGGCCGTGCCTCGTCCCATATGCGTGCAAAGAGCGCATTGTGACGCACGAGAGCTCGCAAGTTTTCTTGTTTTGTTATTTCCGCATTCAAAATAACTTCAAATTTATTTTGACGCGCATGACGTCACTTCCACGAGAAAGTTTTCGTGACATCGACTTCCCAACTTTGCACCCCCTCCCAAATTTATTCTGGCGCGCATGACCTCACTTTAGTGACTTTCGTGACGTCGACTTCCCAACTTTGCGCCCCCTTCCAAGCGCGGAGAAGGACGTAGTTCTACGTCGAAAACTCTGCCTCCTCGCAGGGCTTTACTAATTTCCCTCTTTATGTGGAGAATTAATATATACGTATGTGCATTTTCGATTAGATATGCATTACAGTCTAAGCTCATTACAACAGACCTGGTTATAACAGACATTTGGATATAACATACCGATTTGTCAAGTTTGGTTGGTTTTCCTCTACATTCCATTGACTTAACTTCACATCTACATACAACATACCCCTTTTACAACAGACCGAAATCTTGGTTAAAATCAAGGTCTGTTATAACAAGCTTAGACTGTATCTTATCAAGGCGTACACATTTTATATGCCAAAAGCATCTCTTCTTCCTCCGACAACCAAATCTCGTAAGAACCATTTTGTGTGGCGCACAAACAATGCGCAAAACTTCCTTTTCTTCTTGCGGTGAAAAGGAGTATGGCTTTCTTCAATTTATAGCTATCTGCAAAACAGCTGTTCCTTAGAAACCAGGAGGCAGCAGCACATTCAGCTAGGTTACTTCTCCCATGCTTGACAATAAGATCTGCCTTCAGACCTGCTTTTCCACCAAGCTTCCGCACAAATTCCATGTCAATCAGGAACTTGATGTTGAGACCCAGGAAGAAAAAGAAAGCGTACTCAAAGCGAGGCCAGGCCGCAACAACGATGTAGCCAATATCATAGAGTATTAATCTCACAGTGACGAGCAAAATACTTCCCAAAAAATCTATAAAAAATACAAATAGTGAATAGTTAAACAAGAATGTATTTACAGTCGAACCCGCATATATCGAATTCGAAGGGGATCGTAAAATAGCTAGATATATCGATAATTTGATATACAAAAATATGTTAACTTAAGCTCCAGTTGAAATTTCCGTGCGTCTCTGCTAACTCTGCTAATACAGAGGGCCAGGACAGACGGACCTTACCAAATAGAGCCTCTAAAAGCCGCTAAATACAGTAGAGCTTAGTTATGTGAAGATCACAAACACCGCCGCGTTCACGCGAAGGTGTTTGCAAAAGCAAGCAACAAAAAAGAAACCTCACCAAATTCAGGTAGCAAAAAAAGAAAGGCAAAAAAAGAAGAAAAAAAAAAACAACAGGTAACGCAATAACGGGGAAAGAAAGGTAGCAAAGATGAGGCGCTCAAAGTGTGATTGCTCAACCTGCTCAACCGTTGTTGTCAACACACTCAACTTGATGAAGACTTTTTTTCTTGCTTATTTTATTTTGGGGCTAAGGAGTCCTGCAGCGACAGCAGTGTTCGGGGATAGGATAGAGTGCAGGCTACCGTTCCCACAAAAGCACTCCCTGCCCTCCCTACACGTGCGCATGCCCTTCCCTTCGCCATCCTCAACTTTTCTTTTTTCTTTTTTACCGGTTGCTTTTCTTTTTCTTACAGCTGCTCCTTTGCTGCGTATCCCCGTGCTCGTACGCTGGCTTGGCGGTCTGCCAGCCCCCAGCCCCGCAACGCGAGCTACGTGCTTGCGGCAGGTACAATCCTACCGCACCCGACCGCGGAAGAAGCAACAAGGGACGGCTACACTCCTATTACGCTCCTATACAATTACATGTGATTTTCAAGGGGATGTTTGGACTGTTCGATATAAACAATAATTCGAAATACCCGGGTGGGATATAAATGGGCTCGACTGTAATTGCTAGTACAACAAATACACCTCCACTAAACATTCAGAAAAAATATATATATTGTTACGATGATGTGCGGCCGGCAGCGAATGATAATGACGCATCCACTCAATGAGACAGAAAGGATTTTTTATGGAAGCCGGGCCGTGCGCGCGGAGCCTGGCGCGAGATGGTCAGGCACGTCACTGCCCCAGCCGTCGTCGTCTTCTTCGTCACAATATATACACAGTCAAGCCGGTGATATCACACTCGGGTTTTTCGCATTGATTATAGTATCAAACAGTCCAAACATCCCCTTGAAAATCACAGGTAATAGTATAGGAGCGTTTTTTTTTTCCTTTATCAAACTTCCATGGCCGGGAAACTCGATATCCAATTGTGCCTATGGCGAGCACCGCCAAGCCAGCGTACACGCGGGAAGATACGCAGCCAGCGAAAAAGCAGTTGTGGGAAAAGAGACAATGAACAGTAAAAAATGAAAAAGTGGAGGATGGCAAAAGCAAGGGGAAGGGCACTTGCGCGTGTGTAGGGAGTGCTTGCTGTAGGAACGGTAGCCTGCACACTTTCCCCGAACGCTGCCCGACTCCCTTAGCCCAGCCCAGCCCCCAGCCCCCTCCCCCCCCCCCCCCCAAAAAAGAAAAAGAAACCTTCAGCAAGTCAAGTGTGTCGGCAACAATGGTTGCACAATGTCACTTTGAGCGAGTTATTTGTTTACCTTTTCCTTTGGCCTTTATTGCCTTGCCCGTTTTTCTTCTTTTGCTGCCTGAATGTTGTGAGCTTTCTTTTTTGTTACTTGCTTAACTTTCTTCTTTGGATCAGGACTTTTTTTACGCGTCTCGCTTTTCCGTTTTGTTTTTTTTTCATTTTTTTAAATTATTTTAGTGTTTTGTCGTTCATGCTGTGTGGAGGTCCGGGCCAGGCGCGCGGAGCATGTAAGCGCGGCGGTGTTTGCAGTCTCCGTCAACTACCCTCTACTGTATTTAGCGGCTCTTAGATGCTCTTTTTAACAAACTCCCGTTTGTCTCGACTTTCGGTATTAGCAGAGACGCCAGGAAATTTCAACTCTAGCTTAATTCAATGTGTTTTTGTATATCAAATTATTGATATATCGAACTATTTTACAATCCCCTTTGAATTCAATATATTTGGGTTCGACTGTGTATATATATATTTTAGGAGGAAAGTGGTGGTCAGTCACCTGTGCAGCATCTCCACCAAGCTGTTCCCACGGCCCGATCGATCTCCACCCAATCCCTGGCGGATGCCCTCCTTGAGCGTCGACAGCGAGGTGTTGAACGACTCCTCGACCTCCCCGATCTTCCTGTCGAAGGGCGTCTCGGGCCGGACGCTGTCTTTGTCTTCGGCTATGTACCCCAGCTGGCTCTTGGCCGCTTCGCATTCCGACGCCTGCTTCTGCTGCAAGTCGAAAGGGGAAGGAGAGCTGACGGCGGAGTCCCCAAAAACACGCCCTTGCTCCCCGTTTTAGACTCCTTAGAACACAAGTTCTCAAAGCTTTCTAGGTCAAAGAATCAAGTGGAACTGCCTTCCGGCAGCTCTGGTAAACAACCCATCCATTTATCAATTGAAAGAGACAGAAATTAATCACTTTTACTGATGTCACGCCAGACTGACTATATTCTAACCAAAGTGTTTACTGCATTTCCTGGTGTACAAGTCACATTTCTTCTTCGAAACTTCAGTCACTGCTTTTTATATGATGGTGCAACTTATGTGCGCTTTTTAGTGTTATGCAAATATTCAAAATTTTGAATAGTAGTTTCGAATAACACACTACTTGATATTCGCTTCGGGATGAACTGCGATGTTCATAATTTTCCAAGTGCTGGTCGCGGCGAGTTACCCTGTTGAGCGTGCTTCTTACCGGGCACCTGTGTACAGCGGATAAGCACCATTTGCAGAGCTTGCTTCCGCGGGTGTTGCTTCTCTGCAGTGCACCGGTGCTCGGTAAGAAGCGCACTCAACAGAGTAACCCGCCGCGATCAACACTTGGAAAAGTAGGAATATTGCAATTGCGTGCTTGGAGAAAAGCACATTTTCAAAGTGGGATGGTGTACGCGCGTGTCTGGTGCACTTAAAAAGAAACGGAAACTTTGTGGATGTTGATAACTAGACTACAGTAAAATGCTAAAAATTAAGCTGTGACTGTTATGCAAGAGTATGTATGTCAGGCAGAGATGTCCCAAAAACCTGCATTCATTATTGGCGAGTATTATTTTTTTTTCTCTTTCAAATTCGAGATTGAAGAAAGAATATTTGCATATAGCAAGAATTGTAAATCCACTCAATTTGGTATAGCTGGGCATCTTTATAGGCTTAATTTCATGTCAAATTCATTGTTTACTCACCATCCCAAGGCATTGGACTTTCTGAGGTGACAGTTCATAAATATAAAATTAAAATTAGCCTATAAATGGATAAGTGGAAGCTTGGGAACAACCTCCACGAGCTTAGCTTAGTTTTCGTCCAAGTAGCGAAAGGCTTAGAAAAACTATTCAATACTCGATTCGAAAATATTTTGCCAAAACCACTCCTTGCTTTGACTTCAAAATCCACTATTTGCACATGACTAGCACTCTTTATTCAAGCATTGAACAAAAAGCAATTAACTGTGAAAACTTGCCACGGGGGTTACTGAGATGAAGAGAGGGAAGAACGTTGTAAAAATCCATCACCCTCAAAAAAGATAAAAACAATGAAAAATAAATAGAAGGGTGTTCCCTCGCGGACACATGCTTCAGACACCAGGTCCTTTGTTGCAAACACCAGATTCATTGTTGGCTGTCACATTGCCATTGTGTTTCGCAGCAATCTTGGCTCGTGCCAAGATTGCTCTAACCTGTTTGGGCTCTGCACTAAAGAAACTGTGTTTCCACATAATGGGGGCTTCACAATGCAGGTTGAGAGACTCAGAAAAGCCAGCTATCCGTTACCACTACTGGATAATGTGGTGGGCACCTTGTTGAAAAAGCCAAAAGGACTCCAGTCTAACAAAACTGATGTCGAAAAACAAGACCAGTGGGTATCACGTATATCTCCACAGGACCTCACATAAGACCTCCACAAGACCTCACACCTCAAAAAATGAGCCAAATTTGCCCTAGAGTCCACTCGATAGCCGAAGGTTCTACAAAACACAAGGGCACTGAGAAACATGCCAAGCCTTTTCTTCCGTGTGCTTCAGGCGTGGTGTATAATACACCACTCTCGTGTGGCAAGCGCTACGTCGGTCAAATGGGCAGATGCCTTAATGATAGACTATGCAAACATGATTACTCCCTGAGAGCCACAGTAACAACCCACAGTAACAACGCAACACATTGTAAAGAGTGCACATGCAGTCCGTTATTTGGTGAAACAAGCATCCTAGGGAGGCGCAAAGACAAATTGAGTCGCGAGGTACTGGAAGCTTACCACTTCATCTCTGCAGATAAGGAATGCATTAGTGTTGAATTGGTCGCACTAACCAACAAGGAAAGAGACTTCTTAACACAGACAATGAAGACCCCGCATGAGCCACGGTTGTCGCGAGACATCAGGCAAGATGACAACGCGACAGCCGACAACGGATCAGGTGTCTATCTTCATCTTTGACAATGAAGAGCCCGCACGAGCCAAGATTGCTGTGAAACACTTTGCACAATGGCGATGGGACAGCCAACAACGGATCTGGTGTTTGAAACAAAGGATCTGGTGTCTGAAGCATGTGTCTGTGAGGGAACACCCTTCTATTTATTTTAGGGGCGAAGCTCCTTAGGAGCTAGCCATGTCCGTATGTCCGTCCGCCGTAGGCCCGGCGTCGGGTGCTCGTGCGATCACGTGCTCACGAGCACGTGAGCACATGCTCACGTGCTCGCGTAGGGAAAAAAAAATGGAAACAAAAAAGATGAAAAAAAATTATGAAAAAAGAAAAAGAAGAAAAACAAGAGTAGGATGTTCCGAGATGCCATCCCATCTGTCTGCTTAAAAAAAGAAAAAGAAGAAAACCACACATTCTCTTACTGACATGAATGAAAAGGCTCGGCATGCTGGGGCTCGGCGTCTACGCAGACAAGCACCACCAGAGCTTCGCCCCAAGCAACATCATTCACCACGTGGAGATGTTTCTTTTTTTTCATCTTTTTTGGGGGTGATGGATTTTTATGATGCTCTTCCTTCTCTTCATCTCAGTAAATATAGTTGTGAGTAGCGGTCTATCCTGTATCTTCTTTCTATGTGCGCACTAATACTGTTTAGACGTTTAAATTACCAACTAGCCCAATTACCTACCCCTTTACAGATCAAATATCTGCTCTGTATGTGTAGCCATCCATATAACAATTCACAATTTTATCTTGCATCATATTTAGACAAATTTCTGATAATGCAGACTTCTGATAGTTTAAACAAAATTTGTAGCTTCCTGGAGTTTGAATGAATGAGAGTCTGCAGCAGCTGTAGCATGAATGGAATCTGGATGTGACAACTGTGTTCCAATTCCTTTCCCTTAATGATTAATCTGCAATTACCAGCAGCTGAAGAGTAATCGGTGGAACCTTAAAGTTGTTCCACAGATTAACTCTGCAAGTTATCTACGGCAGTACGGCATCATAACAGTCAGTTTCCTCCGGCAAAACTCTTTGCTACACCAGGTCCTTGACCCGAACAGTGCCTCAAATGGCCGTACAGTCGCCGACCGATTTTTCGGACTTGTTTGATATTTCGGACCTAAAGGCGGAACCGTGACTTACCCCATAGAAATAGTGTATATTCACGACCAATGTTTCGGACAGCTTGAAGTCTGAAAGTTTGATTATTCGGACAAAATCGTCGCGAGCGATCGGCGGAAAACACCATCGAGAAGTGGCCATTTTGAATTCTATGTTGTTGGCTGCAAATGGATTGGCTTGGCTTGGCAGCGCTACTTGAGTACTTTTGAGTTTTACCGCTAGGTGACGCTATGCTAGCCCTTTTTTCCATTTAGCTGCACGTCATCATCATCATTATCCTTTTGCTTTGTTTTTCCGTTCCTTCGTGTCGCCAGTCGCCATTTTGCGCTCGTGGTTTTGCGCCTCTACTTATCTCGTTCGCACAACACTGGCTTGGACGTCATGGCCCCATCTGTTGTTCTGCCACCGCGATGTGTCGTTAAGAAGCGCAGAAAGTACTCGACCATAACCCTAGAAAAGAAGGCAGCGATTCTCAAGCTAACAGAAAGTTGCCGAACGGAAACGGAGGTGTAACCTGAAACGAGGCACCATTTACGGCTTTTTTAAGCCCACTTGGAAGTAATAAAGGCAAGTTTTTCAATCTGCCAATTTTTCGGACTGCTCTATTATTCGGACGTTTTTTCGGTCCCCGCGAAGTCCGAATAATCGGTCGGCGACTGTACCAGTATTGCAAGCATACCTAAAGTTTGCCCCACCATATCTGCATCTTTGTTGCATCAGTCGAAGTGTGCAGATGAATGAACCATTCTGATCAAAAGGGACTAAAGGTAAGAAAGCGAGCAAAGGACAAAATTCAGCAGAGCCAGAATTTAGGCCTTTGGTTCCATTGTTACAAGCAGTAAGAAGATCCGGAGTATGAATTTCGGCTCTGCCGAATTTCGCTTTTCAGCTGCTTTTTTAAATCTTTATTCCCACTCTCCACTCCCCTTCTTAATTATGTAAAAATAAATCTTGTTGATACGAGTAAAAGGTTCAATCGAGTCAACTAGTGACCAATCGCTGTCAGGGCGGCCACTCACTATGAAGGAGGTGAAGTCGAGGCACAGCCCTAGGATGCCGTAGATGACCTTGAAGATTGGGTAATTGGACAGCATGCACAGGCTCATGAAGGAGTCCGTCAGCTCCGTGTGGAGCTGAAGCACTTCGTCAATCGTCTGCACCTGTAAACCCGCACCGTCAAAGTCAAACCCGAGGAAGACTGGTTTATTGCCAGTTACGCTACAACAGACCTGTGAAAAGAAACGAAACACTCACAGATATAATAGGTCAAAGACAGATTGGGCTTCAGAATCCCAAGAAACTAGTAATCCAGTTGAACAAGCAGTGAAACATTACAGGCCTTAATGCCATCATTAGTCGCTCTGGCAAACTAAGAAATCGGCAGCAACCTTCTTCTCCAAAGTCTTGTAATGAAGAAAAATTTTTCAAAATTGCCTAGACCGCATTAGACGTCCCACGACATGGTTATTACGTCAAGTTGCGATGTCGCGGGATTGTGAGACTTGATGCCACGTGACATGGACATAGTGTCGTGTGACCCAAGGTCACGTGGCATGGCTAGTGACGTGATGTCAAGTTGTAGTGTCATGCAACATTGTGTCACGTGGCACAGTGTCACATGACACCGTGATGTCACGCAATGTGGCTTCACGACACAGTGACACGTGATGCCACGCGATCCGACATTCACGACACCATGACTCGATGTGTAACAGCATTGAAACCAGCAGTGCTGACATGCCCCGCCATAGAGTATGCACAGACAGAGGGGAAAATTTCTGAAAGTAAGGAGTATCGTTAAAAACCAATCCACATTTTAGAAAAAGCTCCTTCAATTTATGCGATACATAAAATAAAAAAAAAAAATGTTCAACCTTTCCACTTTCGTGAAGAAGGAAGACCAGCGGAGGTGTACTCGATACACTGCCGCAACGCGCACGTGCCCGATTCCCGCTTCTTCTCGTCCGACACGCCGCCGATCGTGGATACGTCCCCGGCGAACCCGAGTCTGTCGCACACGGCGCACGTGACGCCAAACTGGGTTCTCCACGAACTCCCTCCGGAACCTCGCCGTCGCACCTGGGAACTGTTCAGCCGGCGTGGAGTGCTGTTGTCGCCGAGCCTCGCGCTTGCGCTTGGTCTCTGTGGCACGATCGTCGTCCGTGGCGTTGGCCCGCCGGCACCCTTTACATCGCTGGTTCTGTTCTCGGCAGCGGCTTTCCCGGCGAGCGATGTGCTCTTTGGCTAGGGAATCTGAAGCGCTGGACGCAGTGGAAGTTGAGGCGACAGCGGCTTTGCAGCGGTTGCGAACCCATTCGCGCTGCTGCGTACGTCACCGCTCCTTCCGCAGCCTGTCTCCTTTCCCCGAAAGGGCGTGCGGCCGACCCATCGTGAGTCCAAACCGAAACTGATAAGGGTGTAGGAGCGTAGGAAACAGCGCGCAAAACAGACGAGGACGAAGAAACAAACATGACGAGCGCTGCGCTCGTTACGTGTGCTTCTTCGACGTCGTCTGTTTTTCGCGCTGTTTCCTACGATGATTTCCCACCAACGCGCCCAACTATCCATTCTCCTATGATAGCTGGAAAGGTTGCCGCCATCTACGAGCGACGGCGGAAAACATACTGGTTGTGTGCTTGCCGCCGTCGCTTATAGATGGCGGTAGCTGTCCAGGTAGGCTTGTGTCGACATACCGGACACGATCCTGGGGAACCTAGCTCCGCTGTAAAACAAGGCAACGAGACGTCTGGCCAATGAGACGAGCTCACCCTGCCCATCTTGTCCTGGAAGACGTGCCAGGAAGGTTCGACGACCTCGACGGTGATGAAGTACTGCAGGTTCTTGACGAAGTCCACCATGCGCTGGCGCAGCCCAAAAGCTCTCGTGGGGTACGGCATGCCGTGGCGCTTGCTGCGCTTGTCCAGCACCCATGCCCTGGCAAGAGGTGTCGGCGAGACAGCCGTCAGGGGTGCAGCAACTTCTCCGGAAGTATCGCCAACAACCTCACCACAGCCGTAAGGTAAACGACGAAAAATGTCTTAGCTATGGCCATTGGAGAGTTTTAGAACGGCGTGCGCAAAGAATAGCATCGTTGGCACTGCACTTGTGCATGCGCTAACTGTGTTTTGAGCTATGCACGCGGCGTATGCTATTTGGCAGAAATTGTATGCACATACAAAGAATCTTTCTGTCCCTCCAAGGAGGATTCGCGATGTGTGAAAAGTTAGCTAAAGCCGAGACAAGCATGGTAGAAGATGGCGGCTCCTGGGACCGCAGCTGCGGCTGCTTTGGCAGTCATTGCGAGCGCGACATCGGCGGCATCCTCGCGGCTGTAATTTTCAATATAGGACAACATTGCACTCTGACGGGGGGTGCACGCCACAAACGGTTTGGAAGACCCAGCAAGGTGGGCAACAATCGCCGGCAACTTGATGTTCGCAATGCGCAAACGTTCCTTGGCGTATGTATGGCGTGCGAAGGTCGGTACGTGAGGCCTCTCTTGCTGAGCCGTTGTAAGCGGACACGATTGGTCGACCACTCTCCTTGCATTTAAACAAATGTAAAATGTTACCCTGGACCAAAAATCTTTTGTTTTTTTTAAGTTACAGCATTTCGCGCGTGAAATAAAAATTGATACTCTAGCTTGGCGGCATTGCAAGCGCGAGATGCTTGGGTTTTTCGCTTCGAGGCGGAGAAATGCTGCTCTAAAACTTCCCAGCGTAGCGTAGGCAAGCGCTAAATTTAGCGCTAGCATGCGCTGAAAGTGTGCACAGTAGGCTCGCAATTATTCAAACTCTGATATTTCAGAGTTGTGGTTAATTCAAACAAATTTCAGAGTTTTGGTTAATTCTTATAAAAATTTCACAATTTTGGTTGTCCCGCTATGTTTTTAATGTATTCATGAGCCGCTTAATTCGAACAGTGTTTTTGTGCAATCCATACTTTTTGATCTCGCGGCCCCATTGAGTGCGCTTCTTTCCGAGCCATGGTGCACTGCAGAGAGGCAACACCCGCAGAGCTTGCTTCTACGGGTGTTGCTTCTCTGCAGTGCACCGGTGCTCGGTGAGACGTGCACTCAACGCGGCTGAAGCAGGGCACACACGAGCAGTGAAAACTGGCATCACGCAAAAATTCCTACAGCAATTCGCGCGAACGCTGCGGCGTTGCGGCATGGCATAGTTCGACGTCGCAGCGTTCGTTGAAGTTGCTTTGAAAACTGATGCGCGGTGCCCGGTTTCATCGATGACGTGCCCCCTGCTTAGTAGTTCACACTAGACAACTTCTTGGCCCGATGAACAAACTTAATTTTGTTTTGAGCTGTCTTACAGTCCACGATAAACAACAGTTTTGAGGAATTAATAAAATTATGTCATACATTTCACGAATGTTTCATGCATGGCATACCTGCGTATGATCAGTAGGCATATGTAGAGGAAATCATCAAATATCTGCTTTGTATGTGTTGCCATCCATATGGCAAATCATAATTTTATCTTGCATCATATTTCGATGAATTCCCGATAATTCAAACAAAATTCGTGGCTTCCTGAAGTTTCAAATTAATGAGAGTCTCTTACACATTCTTCTAAAACTCCCATTAGTTTTAGGGGCGAAGCTCCTTAGGGGCTGGCCATGTCCGTCTGCCGTCCGTTGTCCGCCGTAGGCCGGCGTCGTGCTTCTGCTCGTGAGATCATGTGCTCGTGAGCACGTGAGCACATGCTCACGTGCTCGTGTAGGGCAAAAAAAAATTTGGAAAAAAAAAAAGATGAAAAAAATTATGAAAAAAGAAAAATAAAAAAAAGAAAAAGAAGAAAACCACACATTCTCCTACTGACATGAATGAAAAGGCTCAAAGAAAAAGAAGAAAAAAAAGAGTAGGGGGTTCTGAGATGCCATCCCATCTGTCTGCTTAAAAAAAGAAAAAAAGAAGAAAACCACACATTCTCCTACTGACATGAATGAAAAGGCTCGGCATGCTGCGGCTCGTCGTTTACGCAGACAAGCACCACCAGAGCTTCGCCCCAAGCAACATCATTCACCACGTGGAGATGCGGTCAATTTTTTTCAGTTAGTATAAACTTGATCTTCCCCAAGTTAAAAGTAAAGTTCAGTAAATGTGCCTGCACATAGTTAAGTCACTTTTGAGAGTAATTTGATAAAAATGAAGGATATCTCGATTACATCCAATGAAGTCAAGGACGTACGGAATGTCTGCGAATGAGCCGTGTGCATGTGATGTCATGTGACATCAGTGTCACGTCCCACATTGATGTCAAAGTACAAGGTCACATGAGCAATACAGACCCTACGGGAGTATTTTACAGATATGACGCTGACTAGTGTGTCGGTCAAGCGCAACGGTCGAGCACAATGTGTCGATTTTCTCTTGAAACCCGGCCCTATAATGCACTCCACGTTAAGACAAATTGGGAAGCATTTAGAAAGCACTAAAATGTGGCAACTAGACTCTCCGCTGCAAATAACAAATTTGGCCCGTGCAGTACAACAGCTGAACCGGGGCCTTTTGAGGTGCTTCACGCAGTGGTGAATGCACGAGAGCACGCCGGTGTGGTGTGGGCATCCAACCCGGGATTCCTGGGTTGAATGCCCAGGAAACCACTGCCAAGGGATACTAGAAAATGTGCAAATAAAAATCATTACTATTATTATTAAGAAGTGCACCGAGCTGCTTTGGTGCGCTAACACGCAGCAGCTAATTTCCTTCCCCCAGAGTTATTCTGACAAATACGCAAATACCATGCGACGCAGTGTCGAGATCGGAGCTAAGTGGGGCCACCGCCCCAAGCCCTGCCAAGTGCAGAGTGCCTAATCAGAAAGAAGCTGCGACAATAAAAATACCTTTTCACCGTTATAAAACTAGTCAAATACCGGGGAAGTGCCCACCCTGCTTTTGCCAAAAATTGAGTTAATTAATCTAGATATGGCTGCCTGTCCAGTCAAATCAGCAAAAACCAAGATGGCGGCTGGCGGCCAATAAAGAGCTTTGAAGGCAGGGTGAGCGGAATCGGAGAAAGCACATTTATGTTCACGTGATATCCCCGTCATCGCCGCTGGCAATCTCGTGGCCGCCGTAATGGGGCAAGTATTTTCGGCTGATGCCGGCGCTTTTGGGGGGGGGGGGGAGGGGGGGCGGCGGCGGCGCTTAAAGGGAAGCTGAAGCGGTTTTAAATACGAGAAAAAACACCTGAGCCTAGTTAATCAGATCTCAGCCATCACGAATATCGTATTGGTTTGGTCATTTTCTGCGCGGATTAACCGGAAAAGCGCCTTCAAAGTAGCGCCGAAGCCACGCCTCTCCGAAGCAGAGGGAAAGGGGAGAGAGGAGGAAACCCGTCAGCCGGCGTCACAAAAGGACCGGCCGGGGGACCCCGCCGCGGCTGGCCGCGCTTTCCTCGTAGGCTGCTCTAGTGTATTTTCGAGCCGTCGTCGTTCTGCCGCTGCATAGCGCTTGCTTTTATCCGTTGACCGGTCATGCTATGGACTCAATCGCCTGACGTGTTGATTGTTCTCTTGTTTGTTGACTCGTGTTGTTGCGCGATGCCGTACTCATGTGTAGCCGACAACTTTTACGAACAGCGCTCGTCGCAGTTGTTCTTCCCGCTTACCGTCTTTTTCACTTCGTCACCGAGATTTTAAAGGGGTGGGTGGATTTGAGCAAGTAAACCTTTTTTATTCGAAACGTGTTTCGGACGGCGCATATGAAAACTGTGTACGTATGAGTTTGGGTCTGAAGAAGGCTCGCCTGAACCCGACACTCTGCCGAACATCTTTGAAGGTAAGAAGGCAATTCAGCGCTATAAAAATCAGAAACAAAGAGGAAACGCAACTAGGTAGGAATTGTAGGTCGACTGTTCTAGAAAAAAGCTATTACGTTATTAGAATTGTGCAGTGTGAGCCGCTATCATTTAGCCGAATAGCGGGTTTCCACTGGCTCTCTTGCGTTAACTGCTTATATTAGTGTTTTAGTGTTGGTTTCTTATATTGTTGATGTGACCATATTTTCCGGACCGACTCCGGTCCGGGAAATCTAGGAAACAAAAGAAAACAATCTTGGGTAGCGCAAGATCATTTCCTTTTGCTTTTAATCTACTCGGCTACCCAGTCATTTAGGAGTGAAGGGCTTGCTCTAATAAATGGTCATGCAATTCATAATGCGACTTTCACGGTGCAGCTTGTTTTAGCATAAACTTTTTTTTTTACAGTTGCTGGCATTATTCGAGGTCACATATTTTTTAAACGTAAACATAAATTTTCTTAAATTTTCCTTCCAAAGGTTTATATTCCCTTCAGGAGAGGTTTTTGGAAATACAAAGCATGCGACCTTCTGTTCTGAATTGAGTTCTTTTTTTACAAGTTACGCAGTGTTTTCCGTATAACGTTTGTGTCATGCAACAATTCTTTGTGCTGTAGAAATGCGATCGGACGATGATTATGCTTGGTGGTGGTGTGATGCAGTCAACAAATCTTGGTAAAAGTATGCGAATGTAGAGGCCCAGGAAGCTTTCACGATTTCGGTATCAAATTAAGGGCTGGCGGGCACACATCTCCGCTTTTTCTAAAACTATAATGGCGTAATAGTTTGTGGCAAACAAACTAAACGCAGCAGAGGGTACCGCTATCACAAGGATGGACCTTCTGCGCAGTTATTCGCATTGTGCGCAAGGACGTGGCGGTGGCAGAACGGCGACCCTGTCTTATCACCCGTCTCATCTCAGGGAAGCTCTCCCGTCGCCCGAAGCCGATTATACTATCCCTTCAAACCACTTCAGCCTTGATGAACAATGCAGCCTGCACGCTCACGCGTCCAGCAGCTGGCAAGCACGAAGGACGATGTTTGCAGAATTCTTGTCCTCTGACGACCGTTTTGGGGAGGGTCACGCTAATCCGGCTTGAGCCGTCCCGTCAATAACACTCCGTTTATTGTCAACGTTTTACGTTACAATAAATAGCAGTCAGTACGTTCCTGAAGGTATGAAGCCGACCATGTCGCGTCCGCGCAAGCAGATCCTCGTATCTGCGTTTATTACTGCGGGGGGTCATTTTCCTACTCTGCCAACGGCTCGAACGCGTACTTTATCACGTCAAGGGTCGTCTGGACAAATTCCTCTTTCGAATCCACCGAAAGATTTCGAAAAATCAGAAGCCGAACCCGATTTACAAGAGCACAAGACCCGGCGCCCGGCTACTTCCGCAAGCGACGGAGCAAACGAGAATCGGGATGGTCCTTTTATGACGTAGTGGCGCGTCACGCGTCACTAGCCAATGGCGTGCCGCTGCGGCGATCGCTTCTGGTTTCTTCGCTTTTTTTCGCGTTTAGGGATTATTTTGGGCCAAACGGTTGTGATATTTGGACTCAGCAGGCACAGACACGTCAGAATCAACCATTAACTCATTTTTTTCGAAAAGCTCTTCAGCTTCCCTTTAACATATAAGTTGCAGAATTCCCAAATTTGGGAAATAATAATAGTGGGCACTCGTACAAAGTGGGTGCTTCCGTGGTATTTCACGGTAAACTGGGAGTAATCGCAGCAGACCTTGCCATCGTGCAATCATTTCGAGGCAATTGAAATGCAACTTTTTTTTTTTTTTCTAAAGAACTTTGGGTTCATTAGATACTTTCATGAATAAGTAACTGGGTTTCAACCCGTTACTTTCTACAGGTCGGAACCCTAATCCCCCAAAGTGTCGAGGTCAAGGACAGACGAATTCAATCGAAGGAAGTGGCAGCTAGGATACACTTGCATCTAGGCGACTTGAAATAAACATGCACTAGCCCACCCACTAAGGACAATACCAGAGAAATAACAGGGAAATTATCGCCTACATTGCCGAAACATGCTGGCAAGCTTAAAAAAGAAGTCACTCACTTTAATAGCATCCTTTCCACATGTGTACAGTAGAACAGGTATCTGAATACCATTTGGTAACAGCCCAGGCTCTGCAAGGGACAAAAAACAAAGGAAGTTTAATTCCAACTGTACGGCCATGCAGAGCTGCACCACCCGTTTAGTGCCTTGCCTTCTCCCTTTTCTGTTCATTTGCTACACTAGGCTATTCAGCATTAGTTCTACTCAAGTCCTCATACATAATCCTCTTGTACAAGACAGTTGTTCAGATTCTGCAACTTTCCTGGATAGAGCCCTTGAAGCCAGATGAGGTCACATTTGAGCTGAAGCTATTGAGTTTTACTATATCGTTCCGATGCCTCCGTATTATTATCAGAACTATCTACTAGAAATCTATATAAGCTCTCTGCATTATCTGAGAAATGAGTCCAGCCATGTTTCACGGACAAGGCAGAAATGGCCTCCATCCCACGATTACTTAAAACATATTGCTGTACTCCGTTTAATCTAACAATGAATCGCGGTGGACCCTACGAGCCATTCCAGACTATCCAGCGCCATGAACGTTATTGCGCCACTGTGTGCCTCCCGCGTCGACGCGCCTCTTCCCAAGGTAATGTGACACTCGCGCTGCATTGGAGTGGCTATGCTGGCTCGTAGTGTCCACCGCGGTCCGTCGTAAAATGAAACAGAGCGTAACGAAATCGATAAAGGGTTTGTGGTTATCTGGGTTTCTTTTCCGACACAATTTGGTGCAATAAATCAATGTTTACTTCATGGGAATGTAACACCAGCGTGTAAAAATAACTAAAAAAAACTATGCAAGGAGGTCGTAGCAGTGAACAAAAAAAAGTACTAGGAACATTTCATTGCTGGTTTGGACCTCTGCGGTGGTACGCCAACAAAATGGCAGCATTGCTATTACTTAACCAAGTATCGGAGAAAAACTATCGCAAATACAGAATTATAGACATTGGCCGTTTTATATTTCCTTGGACCGATGTGTCAAAAAATTCATTTTATGTACATTTTTTTTTTCTTTTTTTTTTCGGTAAATACCTTCAATATTGGAAACTCGTGCAAAAAGATGCACACTCTTGCGCCTGAAACACAAAGGTAAAGGGGACGACTTGCCGTGGTGCTGAGCACTAGGTTGAGAGGCCAGTTGACTTCGTAGTTGAGCGTGAAAGCCTCGTGGCCAGTGATGCTCTCCTGGCACACTGTCCCGTGGACTGCACGAGCCGCGGCGGAAAAAGAAAACGACACACATGAGGAAACGACGTCCACCTTTGTTTTGGGACAACAACGACTAAAAAAAACACAAACAACAAGCGCAAAAAAAAAAAGCAATGCTTTTTTTTTAGTTTTTGCCAAAGGAGATAAAATGCAATAACATTTGTGATTCTTTGCACCTCAGACGTCCGTCAAGCTCGGTGCTCTCGGTCTGCCTCGGGGCGGCACGGTTTTCGTGCAAATTCTTCTTAAATTGAATGCGTGTATAATAATGTACACCGATTCACGCTTTTTCGTTAAATTTAGTGGAGAAATAGGATCGGTGGATAACTACAAGCAAATTCAGGTTTTGCTGCTTTCTTTTTGGGTGGCAAACCCCATTCCAGTAAATGTAGTCGGAAAATTGAATTGGCATGACGTAGTATCCCGAGAGATAGCCCATCTAAAAGCGGAAGCGAATCCGGTGAAAATATGGAATGGGCTAACTTTAGAGGTGCGATCAAACAAAGTTTAGAAGAGGCTAGTTTTAGACTGTGACCTGCAAAACTTGCGATTGTAGGGAGGGGCGATGAAGCAAAGACGATTGTCCTTCCCAGTCAGCAACGTTTGCCTATCTCCCGTCGTGGCTAAGTAACGCCATTTGTGCCGAGGTCGCCATTGGCCAGGGCACTGCAATTACTAAAAGGAACACCTTTCAGTGTTCCTAAAAAACGGCAAATCCTGCTAAAAACAGGGGGCAGGTCATCTCGTGGGGGTGGGTCATCTCGGGATATTACGGTATATTTATAAATCGCTTCGGGTTTTGTGTTAAACATAGTTATAGAGCCAGGATGGAAGGATGAACATAAACACTCTCACAGTTTGGTGGCCCTAGAGATTATCATATTTAAAAACGAGAAGCTGGTGTCAAGAACCCACTGTTGCGAGACTGTAGTAGTTTTTCTGCCGCTCACCGGTATAGAAGATGGCCAACTTTTTACGGTGCAATTTCGAGGCAAAAAGAACTTTGGCCCATACTCCGGCTGGCACGGTATTTGCACACACTCAGCGAAAGACCCACGCGCATTTGCTCGGGTTGGATTATACAACGTGAAGTGCTTCTGTATTTGAATTGATAAATTGTTTTTTTCCACAAACATGTGTGGGTGCCTCCCAGGACTCTTAAACCCCATCACATTCAACCAGGGTTGTAAAAGTTACTTCAAAAATGTACCTAAGATACAGTTACTCATACAAAAAGGTACCTAGGTACCTACCTAGGTACTTGCTTAATGCACCTAGGTACAGGTACAGTACAGTTCCTTCAAAGATAGGTAGATTCTTTATTTATCTTTATTTACTATCCCCGAATTTGTCAGATTATATTGGAAATAAAAAGCTTTTTATACTAAAAATACACCCAAAAATAAGTTCGATATATGTGCTTTATTGGTGTCAATGCGAGAAATAAGGAAAACCACATTCACATGAGCATTCCAGGACACATTATCTTTTTTGGCTTTGGTTTAAGATGAAGGAAGCAGGTCGCTATTTTCCCTAAACGGAGTTCCGATAAATTGGTGTCGCTAATCCACCGTTTGTTCAAATGAACACTGCCATTTGCTAAAGTGTCACTCGATGAAACATCATGGGCGGGTCTTCGTTCGCTAAAACGTCGTTCGATCAAGTCAGTGCCTCCCAGGTCGTACCCGACTCAACGTTAATCACGGCACATGGTAGTGTGTTATTACTTCAAGATTTATAGTTTCTACCATTTTGACAAAGTGAATAGAAAAGTACCTGTAAAAAGTAACTTCACTTAGCTACTAGAAAATGTGCCTAAGATACAGATACAGATACCGAGAAATGAAAATAGCTAGGCTTCTACCTCAGGTACAACAAAAGTACCTAGATACCGACTTCTAGCAGTTAGTTGTACCTAGGAACTTTACAACCCTGCATTCAACAGGAAGTCGAATCAACCGAGGCTGAGCTAATGCGAGTTTGCCACGTTACGCTGACTGGCGTTGGTCCGTCCGACAGAAAAGAATGTGCCTTCCTTCGCTTTCTCGGGTAAAACCCATCGTCGCAAGAACCCCTGCTCCCTCACCTGCGCCGTCGCTCGTCATGATCTTCTCCACCTGGGTCAGCAGACTCCACTCCAGCACCTGGTGCCTGCAAAGCGGGGAAGACATCTCTGCAGTGCAACCTGCGACCACACGTCTCGTCCGCAGCCCTTCCTCCGTTTGGGCTACGCCGAAACCCTCGACACTCGGACCACGGCGAAACTCCCTGCCCCCTAAACTACCTGACCCCGATCGAGCAGTTGGAAAACCTCAGTAACGTAGGCTCTCTAATCGAAAGTGGTGCCGAAGTGGCAACGACCGAGGGAGCCGGCGAGCCAAATCGTCAGACGCCGGAATCCTGGCGGTCGGTCCAACAAGTTAGGACAAAAGGTAAGCGAAAACGCAAGTCCCAACTCGTTGCTGCAGACATTTCCGCGGACCGTCGAGACGAAAGTGACCAGCGGCAGAAAGGGTGTCGGCCGCGTCCACCTCTGCTGCTGTGCCACCGCCGGAACTGCGCTTCACGCGTGTGCCACTGCCAGGCACCACACTTCCCGCACGAGAAAGAAAGCCCCGGCGTCCTTACTTGACGCAGTCCCGGTAGCGGTCGCTGGCCACGCTGCTGGTGGAGAGGGCCAGCTGCAGCAGCACCTCCAGCCGGGTGGGCACAATGTCGTCCAGCTCCTTGCTCAGCTCCTCCTCCGCCATGTCCATGAACTGGACCACAAAGTCTCCCTGGTCCATCAGGAAGAAGTGCTTCACCGACCTGCAAGGTGCACCGCTCCCTTAGCACCAGGTGGAACGCAGCAACTTCTTTGCTTTCCCCAACTGGAGCTCAGGACAAACGCTTTTCATTCGTAAATACCGCGGCTGTCAATCTGCGTTTCATGGTCTCCGAGGCAAAGTGCCGACCTACGGGTCCCTGGGCGGCGGGTTTGAATCCCGGCCGAGGTGCCCGCAATCCGACAGGGGATCATCGCGGAGAAGACGCTGCTAACCAAGATTTCTGCTGCACGTTGAAAAATCACCAGGCGGTCCACATTAATCCACGGTCCTGGGCCGGGGCAAGCCAGATGCCCCTCGCCGGTTTGGCACCTAAAATCCCTAAATTTGCATTTGTGTTTTACGGCCATAGCCGTTATGAAGACTTCCCAGCTGTGTTTGCAGCGACTGCGTCGCGTTAGGCGGAAAGCTCGAGCCGACCCCTCGGTCGAGAGATGGCGGGCACGCCCGTACACCCGGCGTCTCTCAGCCACAGGGAGAAGGGTCACAAATAATCATTCGTCCTCACCAACGGTGCTGCGGGGCCAGCGCCTGCCTCGGGATGTTTATAAAAGAGAAGCTAGGTCGAATTGCGTCGGTTCTCCTATGGATTTCATTGAGAGTGCACGAGGAGGCCACCCAAACACATTCCGAGGAGCAAGTACAAGGCTCGCAGTGTCCAAGCAGGGCGTAAACGTTTGTGCCCACTGAGTTACCACTGCCACTTCTGAACACACTGTGGCGAAAAGCTGCGGATTTTTCTTAGCGCCCGGATGTTTGTATCACAAAATATGCCACCCCCCTTCCTCACAAAAAATAAATTGAGTTTGTGAAACACATACGTAAAACACATTGTGAGACACATTGTAAACCAAATTCTGAATTAAAAAAAAAAAGTCTCCTTTTTGTTGTAGTAGCGTAGCAAAGGCAGTGGTAACACAAAATGCGACATGTTACTGTGGAGAAACCCTGTAAACACGTGGAGACTGGATGGTGCAAGGCGGCCCTGTGTCGTGCAAGGTAAGCACGCAAGCACTCCGTGTACTGTCTTGCTTGTGGGTGCCACCTACTGCGGTTCTAGTGCAAATCCTATTTCGTCAAAGCCTGCTGGATTGTGAGACGCAGTAGACTGCACGCGAAGAAAACTGAATGATTGGAATGCAGCAGCACTGAGCAGAGCTTCGACACCGGCTCGCAGCAAAAAAGGACCAAATACTCGTGCTTTTTTTCCTGGGGAAATTCGGAGCGTGCTCGTTTCATGAAGCAGAGCATCACTGTATGTCTGAGCACGAGATATTTTTTCCCAACTGCTGGGGGTTACACTGAGGCACTCGAGGAAGAGGTTCGGCCGGCCCGACGAAGAGATGAGAGCTGCGTCAGCGTTCGACTGGCAGTCGGTCTGTCGATTTCGGTTCCTGGCACTTAACCAGATATGGTTAGGCATCAGCCATATACCAGACCCTACGTTAAAAGTGTTGCTCGTAGATGCTGACCCTGGAATAGAAGCGTGTTTCAGAATCGCCCAATTAAGTCTCTTAACAAAAATATTGTTCCAAAAAATTGCGCGGGTGATTGCATGATGCAGTGCAAATGGACAGCGTCGGCTAGTGCCTACACATCAGCGACATTCTCTCTCCCGGGCGCATTTATGCCGCAGAGCAGCGTCCGCGTGCTCCGGCGTGCGCTTCGGCTGCCTGCCCCCCCCCCCTTGCGCGACAGGCTTAGAGCGCCGAGCGGATACTAAACGCTCGTGGCGCGATTCGAGTTCTTGCCAGCACGAGCACTGCATAGGCACGTAACCCACACCTGAGGTCAGTCTGCTCACTGTTCGGGTACGAAGACGGAAGAGCCTCGTGGAAGCAACAGGCAAAGACACTGGCTCCCACGAAAAAAAAAACAAAGTAGATCACACACAGAACGGCTAATGCATTCCATCCCAACAGCCAGGGTGAGACCCAGCGACTGAAAGCGAGAAAGAGCAGGTGGCGCCCTCTCCCAACTCCAAAGCCAATCGACCAATTGCGATGAGCACTCGCATGTATGGGCATGCTTCGTTCGTTTTCGGGAACTCGAGGCTCGCCCAGTACAACAAGCTCAACACAACTGACGCCGTAAAACATTTATTTTTTCATGAAAAGTTTATTTGTAACACACACGTCCTATCTACGCAAAGAAAAAGAGAACTTCTCGGAGCTGAGCGTCACTTTAAAAAAAATGCAGAAGAAATTCGAAACAGAAAACAAAAGAGAAGAGACCAAAAGAGAAACAGACCAAAAGGGTCTCACCTCAGCCTTCCCATCAGGTCAACCTTCTGCATGAGCAGGTCGAGGAGAGTGCGGCTGGCCAGTTGGTACGACCTCTCGATCTTCTCCCCATACTCGCGCTCGTCCACAGAATAGCACAGGCGGTCTTCGGGCGACGACTTCGGCTTCGCGCCTGCAATCGGGCGGTCGCCGTTAGCCATTGACTGCGTCGGCGACGAGGCAAATGCGCCACGGTAGAACCTTCGGACCATTATGCACCAACTCATGTTTGCAAACAAAGGAGCGACGGGGCGTTGGCAAGAAGCCGGGCGTCCCCCGTCGAGGAGCCATTGGGATGTGATGTGGTTGGCATTGGTGCGAGCCCATGTGATGGTCGTTCCATAGGAATGGCTGATTTTACTTGTTCCTAGCAATGACAAGCTTTAGTGGCCTCAGCAAAATAGACGAGGCTCGTTAGTCCGCAAAACTTCACACAAATATTGTGATGTACGGCGATCCATTCCGCGTGGACGCCGCAGAATGGACGCAAAAGCCCGATTCACATGATGAGGTTCTGCTCGCAATTTTCAGTAATAAATATATAAAAAAAAAGGTCATGAATGATCATAGTTTTGGCTTTTCTAGGATTCTTATAGCACACAGACTGAGTCTGTGCCGGAAAAAGATAATATTGAAATCCACTTTAAAGCTTCTTTAAGGTAGACGGCGGCAACTCGTACGCGCAGACAGAAAGGTGCGGCGCGTGTCCGGCTGCCGAGGACTCACCGCACTGCAGGATGACGTTGTGGTATTTCCCCGTGATGAGGATCTTGTCCTGGATGGGCCTGAGGAATTTTGGCACCATGTCAGGCCTCAAGGCGTAGCGGCTGTTCCAGTAGCTGACGTGGTGCAAGGTTAAGACAGTGTTGCCGTATCGTGGGAAATTTCCCATATTGTGGGAAAAAGCATGACAGCTAGGGAAAAAGGGAAACCAGAATTTAAACACATGTGAAACGTGGGAAATATTTTTTTATTAAAAAACTAAACCGAAATTTTGTAATTTACTTATATACATCGAACAAGAGAAAGGAAGTGGCACTAGCTGCTCAGACTGTTTGGTGTTTTGAAGAGCCAAAATCTAATTCATCACGACTTAATCGTGTGCTTGCTGCAAGCCTGCCGGTACAGTACTGCCGGTTCGCGCGCTCTCCTCACCGCTAGCAACGCACCCACGTCCTCTGTCAGTGCGATAGATCATGGATTGCACAGTGGGTGGAGTCCCTTTCACATCACGAAAATGAGCAGGCGATTTTAGTTTAGTTAATGGCCCACTTGCCTTCATTTAGCTCCCCTGGTTCATTCAACCAATGTAGAGTTCGAAAAACAAGGGGAGGGGAGACCAGTTTGCCGAATGTCAACTTCTACATTTTGGTAATTTATGCGATGCAAACTTCTACAAAACAAAAACATAGGTGAGGTGTTGCTGTACTTAAATATACTTGGCAACATGCGTATCTTAAAAACGACTTCTGTCACTAAAATGGTGTTGTGGGAAAAAAAAGGGAATTTTCGCCGCTCGACGAGGGAAAATCTGAAGTGGCAGTGCGGCAACACTGTGTTAAGGCGCCGCCGCTGCGGCGCACCATCAAAGTCCGTTGCCGAGCTTTTTCGCTCTGCCCGTTAAACGATGCCGAAATTCACAAGAAAACATTTTTGAAGCGCCTGGATAGGACAGGTATGTCACAAAAAGCCTTCTCCAAAAAGAAAACAACCACTAAATTGCAAATACCAGACTGAGGTCAAAGAAGAAAGAACGAAGCTGAACCGTGTTTCTATAAAGTACTCGAGAAGACGTCGGAGAAACATCACTGCGGCACGTTTTAAGCTTGTTGCAGCATCAGGGCGACAAAGGTCTTGCGCAGGGGATACGGTAGTATGGTGCAATCCGCTTATAACGATACCACATGTAACAATGTAATACTTATAACAGTCGGTTTCTAGAGTTTCTAGACTAAAAATTTCCAGTTTCTAGTCCAGGTACAGGTAAAGACGCGTGGCCGGAATGGGACGCCAAACGCACCGGTCGAAGACTTGTTTTAGGCACCCCAGTACTACTGGGCGAGAGGTCGGCTGTTCGATTTCTGCCAGGGAACAGTCCCGTATATACAGCTGGCCGTGGTATCCCATTTCCGTAACAACATTTCACAATGCCCTAGGCTTGAAAGCCCTAAAACACAATCTGCGTTACAAGATACTTTCAGCCTTTCCGCTCTGGTGAAGAAGGAAGACCAGCAAAGCTGTACTACGGTGGGAATAAAGTAACGGCCGGCTACAAGTCGGCTAAGCCAGAGGGGAAAGGCTGGAAAGGTTGCCGCCATCTATGAGCGACGGCGGCAACCAGACGACCGGTTGCCGCCGTCGCTCATAGATGGCGGTACCTGTCCGGAGTGTTGTGTCAACATTTATTTGCCGGCGGACACGATCCTGGGGCACCTAGCCCTTAACAGCTCCGCTGTAAAAAAAATGCAAAAATACACCGGCAAAAATTTGGAAAAAGAAAAAAAAAAGAAAACCGTGACTCATAAACCGGAAAATATGGTATATTTGTAGATACACCACCCCTGTCATAGTGACTCAAAAGGCAGTGGAAATTTCTCGTCTGCCCATCTTTTTTAGAACAAGATCATTGTCATCTCAGCAACACGAGACAGAAAGGATACTTGTCGCTGTGGTCGACAGACATGTCTTCTTTTTTCACTTGGCTCTTGTCACAAACCATAAACTGCAAAAAAAAAAAAACAACAACAAGGTTTTAGGGCCTTTGTAGAATGAAGCTCTAGATTACGACCCCATATTATTTAGATTCAATGGGACAGTTTTGTCAATGAGCCCAACAAAAAAAACTAGTTTCTCTAAGAATGACTGAGAATGCCTTATTTTCACCAAAAGAAAAATTTCCAATCACACACTGGATTCATCAGTATTGTAAACGATTTTGATAAAAAAAATCTTTTTTTTTTTGTTGGACCAGAACCTTTGCTTTGCAACAGTCAGTAACGTAACACTTAAAGCTAAGTCAAATCAATCAACATGGCAGATTTTCTAACTTGATCGGTTAGTCTGACAAAATCCTCCACAAGATTTGGCAATTACTAACAGCCAACATAGGGCAGTTTCCCCTAGAGTGCACTGGAGCTAACTGATGCAGCATGTGAATCGGAGATTTAACGAGGGAATTCAACGAACTGTCTGGACACACAAAACAGGATAAAGCATAAAAGTTCTCACCTCAGCGTTAGGGTCTCTGATGTGCCCCCTGTAGACCCAACGCTCTAGCATGTCAAAGTAGGGCACAGAAGCCTGCAAAATACATTTTCACAACACATTGCAGATGTTCTGTTCAGACAATCCACAAGAAACCACCAATACGTAAAGTGCCCATCCCACACGCCCGCAAGTACGTACTACAATAAACAGCCTGACACTTGCACACAGTAAACGGCGGTCTCAGTTGAAAACAAGAGATGCAAAGAACCTCGTGTGTAAAAGCATTAAACAATGCCACCGTGAGGTCACATGATGTCATCTTATCATGGGACACCACGACTTGACACCATAAGGTCACGTGATGTTTAACGTCTTCTGAACAAAGCACTGCATTCTGTGCATTATAAGACTTTAAGAGGTAAAGATTGCAACCACTTTCCTTTCTACGAGATAAAATGTCGTTGTCGTGATGTGTTTGCGGGCCACAGGAACCTATCTTCTCCGAAATAATTTTCGGCATTGCGCAATGCGTCATTGTGCAGTTCTCGAATGTGTGATCAATAAACTCCCATTGATCGCGACCTTGGGTAATGACCAGAGGTGAGTGGAAGGTTCGATTGGAGCTTGCATTGTGTAACTAGGCATCTCAAATTATTGATGTATCCAACTACTTCGTGACCCCTCTGAATTCGATATATTTGGGTTTGATGGTAGTGCTTCGCTTAAAGAAGTATTGCTATGACAAAACTAATTAAAGGGTCCATGAAACAAATTTTGGACTGGAATAAATCAATTTACATTGGGATTTTACTAATAGCACATCGTTCAGTGGGCCAAAAGAAAAAAAGCTGGTAAGTCAATAGCCTGACTTTCGGTACGAAAATTTGAAAACGCAGCGCACTATTTCGTACCTCCTTCCCTTCGTGAGCTCTCTGCCTTTTCACTGTGGTACATCCGCGGGCCCCCGCAGCGCGTCACCGGGCCCCCGCAGCGCGTCACCGGGCCCCCGCAGCGCGTCACCGGGCCCCCGCAGCGCGTCACCGGGCCCCCACAGCGCGTCACCGGGCCCCCGCAGCGCGTCACACGGCACCGGACCTCACTTAATCCCTTCACCCCTAAGCTGACATTGTGGTGGAAGCTACGCGCTTGCCGGACCAATCAGCCGCCTCCCTTTCATCACCTGACCTCATTCTCTGCGCGTGGGTATGCGCGAGAGCGTGATCACATGGCAGAAGTGTGGCTGGCCCAAGGAGCACGTAGCTTCCACAGCACTGTCAGCTATGGGGTGAACGGGGTAGGAAAGCAACTTTTGCCTGAATTTTGAGCAACGGGCTAATCTTCTGGGGGGAGAATGGTTGTGCCCGAGTACACAAACGAGATTACGAGCAAGAGGGGACTCCTCCCTTTCCATCTTCTTGAGCTGTTTGGTAGAATGCGCGATTTATGAGTTGAGGAAGAAAGCTAAGAAGGAAAAAGTTGGAAAAGAGTTTCATGACTCCTTTAATGTAACACCATCTTCTTTGGACTGTACAAGAACAAAAAGGGAAAAGAAATATACTTGCAGCTTTTATTAGATGAAGGCCGATGTCCCTGGATTTGGCATCCCTGACAAGAACGAAACGAAAACAAAACATCTCAGTGCATTCAAATGCAGAATTTGCCAACTGCCATATGCACACACTTCTGATTACTTTGGTCTGTACTGCAGTATATAGCATCGAAGAAATAAAAACAGCTTCAGCTTGCATGACATTTAGAAACAAATTTCTACCATATTTAATATTTTATTAAAAGAGCCTTTAAAACACAATAAAAAAAATTGGCTAACCGATTTTTAACATTTTGTTTACAACTTTTGACAAAGAAGAGATATCTTAAATCTGAATGTAGTTATGACATTAGCATAAAAAGTGCAGACCTGTGCCGAAAATTACCCGAGATGAGTAAAAAAGCAAAGCAATAATCTCTCTTTAAAGATCAACTCCGCTTCATTTTTGATATTTAGAAAACTATGCAGCCCTCTTCAGTATCACATAAGGCTCCGTGTCAAATATTACGATCTAATTCCATCTATATATTTAATAAACTGGCCAGCAAACTTTCAAATGAGCCAAGTCGCCGAAATCTGCCAACTCTAGCGTGCGACGTGAGGCGCAATCGTCAGCGCAGTCAATGCGACGGAGTTGGAGCAGCCAACGTTGAGCCACTACAGTAATACCTCGTTAACTCGAAGCCATAAAAATTGTGAAAGCATACAAGATACGCGAAATTTCGAGATAAGCAAAGTACCGGAATTATTTTACCTCTGATCGCGCGATGTTCTAAATAAAACTTCTAACAATCGCGGCAACATCAACTTCTCTGATGAGAGCAACTTTGCTCTCAAGCGTCAGTGATTTGCACTGTTTGGGCTCCGCCGTCTTCACGGTCAATCGAGTCACGCACCAATAACATCGGAGAATTCACAACCGATGACCGAATTGAACACTTCACCCTTGCTCGTGTGGCGCCGCAAGACATCGAAACACCCGGAAAAAAAAATGACAGACAAGCAACAAAGAGCAGCAACACTCAAAACGAACGAGACACCTCTGGGAAACACGAGACTCAGACGACCGAGGACCGGACCGGGAAGGGAAACAGAAGAACCCAGGAGCAAAGAGAAAACGAAAGACAGAGCGGAACAAAATGCTCGAGGGAAAGGGGGCACCCAACGCGAGCCATCTTGGCTTGCGAGCGATTAGCTTGTCCAAATAGAAATTGTAAAAACAAAACAAACAACAAAAGAAAAGAAAACAATGTTTTTGAGTTGCACATCTCTCCGTGTCTCCCTACACCCATGTACACCGCACCTGCGGTTATTTTTTTAATTGTTTTATTGCGCTTTCAAGGTTGTTTTTTTTTTGTTTTTTTGTGCGCCGCGCACATTTTTTTTCTTTCTTTTTTTTTTTGGCGGCAGTTTTTGTTTATTGCGTTTTTTTGCGATTTTTGCTGACGAGATTTCGACATATCCGAAGTCCGTCATGAAAACCTATAGAGATATGCAAGGACAAAATGCATTGTGCCTATGGGAGCTCATTCCGTGACAAGGAAATTTTACGACTTAACCACTATTTCGAGATAGCCGTGTTTGAGTTAACGAGGTATTACTGTACGTCAGAGGCATGTCTACGTCATTCTCACGTTTTGTTTGTTTTTACTTCTCAGAGCGAAATTGAACGATGACATCATGAGTTTCTCCTCCCGGAGTTGGCTCAACGGCGTCCACGTGATCACCGTAACGCGGATGCGCTGGTTTGCACTGCCCTGCGCGCTTATCGGTCTGTTTCTCTGCTCCCCCTCTCCTCTTTCGTCTTCTCCCCTTCCCCCTCTCCCCCGGGCCATCACCGTCCACGCCATGCGAAGCGACCTACCTGCGTCGAGTGTCCTGTACCTCGCCCCACGAACGTCACAAGACCATGTGGTTCGACGTGACGTGGCCACGACTCCGACGACACGAGACCAATGTTGCCTGACGCAACCCAAGTTTCGGTTTCAGTATCAGCTGATGTTTATATTAAAATTGCACAAATAATATTCCACATTTCGCGAATCCGAAAACGTAGAGCTGTTTAATACTGCTTTGTGAAACGGAATCACATGCAAGCCTAAATTTTTCGGAATTGAGCGGAGTTGCCCTTTAAGAACCTACTTTCACCCCCAAGCGAGCTACAGAAAATAAACTGAAAAGTTATTTCTGCATTGTGCCAAACAAAAACTTTAGAAGTACATTTCACTCGAATGAACACGTAGGGAGGGCCTGAGTGTCGATGCACTCAATGCAAGAGGCAAGTGGGCACAGAAGAAATTTTCTGACCCGACACTAAATGGCTCGTGACTTGCATCACGAGCCATTTACACAGTCACAGACTTTCACAAAACGAAAGGACTCACCCCGTAAGCGATACGGTCCTTTTGTGTAGAGCTCCGAGTATCTTGCCGCCATAGCAGTTCTCCTGAAACACGAAACATACCCTTCTCTCAGGGTGCTAACCAACAAACATGATGTTAAACGTGAGTGTTTCTTTCCGCAGCTCGCTTCCCCTTCTGTTCTGCAACACAAAGAAAATGCACGTGAGGAGGAGAGCAGCGAGTCAATAAATTGGGCAGAAAAATTGACTGCATCTCCACGTGGTGAATGATGTTGATTGGGGCGAAGCTGTGGTGGTGCGTGTCTGCGTAGACGCTGAGCCGCAGCATGCCGAGCCTTTCGTTCGTTTTCATCCATGTCACAAAGAGAATGTGTGGTATGGAACGTGGTTATATACGCATTTGAGCATTTGACCGCAGCGCCCTCTCGTCTATAAACGTTGAGCCAATGCATGCAAAGTTTAATGCGATTATATACGCATCTGACCGCAGCGCCCTCTCGTGTATAGACGTTGAGTGGCTACATGCAACGCTTCATCCATGACATCCCAGCTCTTGAGTTACTACAGTCGAAACTTGTTAATTCAAACACGCTTAATTCAAACTTTCGGTTTATTCGAACTGACGCTGTGGTCCGGACTACACTATATGTATTTCAATGGGCGAAAACGCCTGGTAATTCGAACGCTTAAACGCCCGCGCCGGTTAATTCGAACACCCCGCGCCGCCGAGTATGCTTTCAGGAGCGGGCTAACTCACGCGGCAGCGCCTCCAATGTCTCCAGTTCCAAATAAACATGACAACCGATCACGTGGTAACCTTGAATGCTGGGATGAGCAGTGCGGTGCTCTTTTGCACGGTGACGGTGCTGCGCCGCTGCTCTTCGGCGCGTTTAGAGCTCATCTCCAAGCTCTAAGCGATCTTTGTTGATTCACGACTGAGGAACCGCGCACAGGCACGCATCACGGATTACTTCCCTTTGTGATCGATGAAAATAAATGTCCTGGAACTCGTCACTCATGTGTTAGCTCAGTGCACATGCGCCGCCCAACGCAGCGCTGCACGTAAGTACTCAATTTAACGAGCTCTCGTTAATTCAAACTTTGTTTAATTCAAACAAATTTTTGGTCCCCCTCGAATTCGAATTAATGAGATTCGACTGTACCACATCTCAGAGCCCCCTACTCGTCCCGCAGTCGTGGCAGTGTGGTTAATGCAATGGACTAGAAATCCGTTGGGGTCTCCCTGCACAGGTTTGAATCCTGTCGACTGCACAAACATATTTTTTTCATAATTTTTTTATCTTTTTTTTTTTCATTTTTTTTTTCCCTACATGAGCACGTGAGCATGCGAGCTCACGAGCAGGAGCACGAGCACTGGCCGCCAGACAGACGGACGGATGGACGGACGGACATGGCTAGCCCCTAAGGAGCTTCGCCGCTAAAAACCATAAATGCCAAACGCCCCTTAGGGGAAATTGAACCCCAAGCCCCAAGATTGCAAGTCCGACGCTTGACCACAGCACAGTGGAGGAGGGTTTCGAGGCAACACTTAATAAATGTGTTTCTTTCGCTAACCGACACCCCCGAACGTGCCAGAAAGGAGAGAACGGTGTTTAGCTGGGGACAGAGAAGTGAGGTCGGCTTGATTCACTACGACCGAGGCCGAGCGAAGAAACAAAGTCTCGACGAAAAGGCGGAGCAAACACGACCATTGCCGTCGTCCCAAATCCCGGCTGGGGCAGCTTACACAAACCATCCCCTGCAGAGCGACCTCCAGAAGAACGGGCGTCTGCTGCATCCACCCTCGCCACTGTGCCACCGCCAGGATTGTGGCAGGTAACGACGAGACACTTTAGCAACGTCATAAAGCATTGCTAAACGGTAAACGCTCCAGCGCACAAACCTGTTAGAGATGCCTTCCAAGCACCGAACCAGTCTCGAGCAAGTTACTTATAAAAAATTATTTATTAGTTACTTCCAGAAAAAAAAAGTAACAAAGCTACCGTTACAGTCACTCAACAAAAATGTAACTTGTTTCGGTTATTTTTAAGTTACATTTCCGTAACACACCCTGGGAATACTAGGTTTTTCGCATTATATTCACAGACGTCTATAGCCGGTTCGCGATTCGTGAGAGACCATATGCCCACAAGTTGGCGCAAGGCGGACGCGACAACTTGAGATGTCGAAACATATTGTCTGGAGATGGCAAGGAATTACTGGACTGTACTCGTCCAATGACATCTTCACCATTAAAAGAACTGAGAAGTCGCGTTAAAAGTGAAGTCATTTCTTCCGAAAAAAATAAAACTACAGATACAACTTTCATTTTTAAGAAAAGTAATGCGTTAAAGTTGGGGGTCACCAGAATAGCGACGAAGTTAGAGCGACGGGTTGGGTTGTGACCAAAGTAGAGTGTGACCGACCTTGCGGAGAGTGCGGACGATGGAGGCAAGTGTCTCCATGTACGCCAGGGCCGGCTGCACGTAGAACCACATCTTCTGGAGGGTGAGGCCGCCCCTGTTCACCAGCTGGTGCTCCAGCTGGGCCGCCAGGGTGAACTGGTCGTGCAGGAGGTGGCGCAGGGCTGCCGCCAGCGCCTGGTTCACCAGGCCCTGCCCAGGCTCCCACTTGTCTGAAGCGAGAAGAGAATGGACGGCGACCTCCATTTCCAGGGTCCCACGACGCTTAGGACGAAGTATTCAAAGGGGACGTCCGAACGACATTGGGTTAAAATGTATCTCGCTTCGCTCAAGCTTACTGGCACTAGTGCGATCCAAGGATGCTCGCACATGATGCCGCTGACCAAGAAGCTTCTTTGTCGCCACATGATTTTAAGGATAAAACTGCTTGTTCGCAGATGACTGTGTCGTTTATCGTAAAATAACATCCTGCCACGATACTATAGCGCTACAAAATGACCTTGACTCCCTTATTAGCTGGTGTAATATTTGGCAAATGTCCCTCAATGTTAACAAATGTAAATACATGCGCTTCTCTCGTTCCTCCTTCCGAGCCTCCGCTCCTCTTAGTGTTCCTTTAGAACAAACACATATAAATATCTCAGTGTTCTAACCACAAACCTTTCTTGGGATAGTCATGTTCATTCAGTAGAGTTCTGCTGACCGAAGATTGGGTTACCTCCTCCGTAACTTCACATCCGCCCCTTCTAACTTGAAACGGCTCTTTTACATTTCTTTGGATCAATTTAAATTACAATATGCATCTTCAATAAGACACCCTCACCTTTCTATGTTAATAGACAGTCCCGAGTCAGTTCAAAGCCGAGCTGTCCAATTAATTCCATCTGATTATTCAGGTTTCATCAGCGTTTCTCTAACGAAGTCAAATCTTTCTTTCCCACACGACAATAATGATGACTTTCAACCCGGAATTTTTTTTTCGTCTTTGCCTTCTGCACAGTCCTTTTCGCCAGCGCTAAATCAGTGTCTTTTCTCTCTTCCAACCTACTCTTCGGCAAGACTAGATCATTGTAACAAAATAGCCAGGCTGCAATGTTTTTCCACAGCGCATCACAACACTCTTCTCCCCGACACAATTGTAGACTGGAATGACCTTGCCGAAGACATTGTTAGCATCGAGGACCCCATTCGATTCTGTGAAGTCATTTTAAACATTGTGATTTAACACCCACTCTCCTCTCTAATGCCTCATGACCCTGAGGGTAATATGAATAAATAAATAAAAGTAAATAAATATTCTCCTTTCAGTCTTCTCTTATCAAAACTTGATGAAGACACGGCTGCCACATTACTGACATGGTCATGGGTAGAACCCGAAGTGACGATAGTCAAAGGCGGCTTGTACACTGGGCACCAGTACTACATGAGCACTCGATTTAGGCCCGTGACAATGAATATCTCGATGAGCATTCAAGTAGTGGCTAGAGTTCAATCCTTGTAATGACGAGAATTCCCGGACTCTATCGACGTGCAGAACTTGGCAAGTGCCCTGCGCTCTCCCGACCCCAGAGCGCGTGTGGTTGCGATAAACATTGGCGGCAAGCAATTGGCCTCAGATCACGTGTCCGCTTGTTCTGGCTGCGAGTTGAGGGGGTGAACGTTGCTGGCTTCTCTCCTTTATGCTACTGTCATTGCGTGGAAAGAAAGACAAACGCATGTTTCTTAAGTTATGAACGTCAAAAATTAATCCCAAATAATATTTACTAAAGATGGGCGCAAATTAAAAAATTTAACCAGATTAAACACTGCCTTTTAGTCAATTAAGTAATCGATTTACCGGTTCAATTGACCTTTTAGCATAATAGCTAAAAAGCGTCAAAACTGCATTTTTCCCCCCTATTCGCCATATATCTGCCATATATAGTAGAATTTGCGGCCTAATATAAAAACTGACCCGCTAACAAAAAAGAACACAACAGGAGAAATAATTTTAAAAACAAAATACATTTTAGAATATTTTTAAGCCTGATAATGCCTCCGGCTTACGATCATTGAAAATACTAAAGTGTTTTGCCCTGGAATACAACGGCGCTGCCTCCTAAAATGCATAAATATGCATTACGTTGTAAAGCAAACATTTCTTACTTTCTCCCCGAAATTTTTAACATGAAACTCATCCGATAAACTGGTTAAAAAAATTGATCGCGATTAAAGCAATAATTGATTAATCAGAAGGTTAATCAATTGCCCAGCCGTAGTATTCGCTAAAAGAAAAAGAATTGTTGCACTGCACCTTCAAGGAGCAGTCGTTTAAATTTGCTTAGAAGACATCGTTTCGGGGAATGAAGGACATGTTTAATAAATTCTCCTGCTAAATTTAGCGGGGAAATTGACATGACGTAACCTGACGTCAGTGTGAAGTCGTGGTGTCAAGTCCCTGCTAAATTTAGAAGGGAAATGCACGGATAGAGAAAGGAACAAACTTCTGGGGTTGAGTGTTTCAGTAAAAAAAACATTAAAAAAAAGAAACCTTTTTAAAAGGTGTTAGGATTGGTGAGGAGTGAAGAGCTACCAAGTACAATAACAATGAGCGACAGTATTCTTTTTCTGCAACGTTGCAAGTCTCGAGCACATTGGCCAAAAGATGAGATTTATTACGATCCCAGTCAAGAGACTTCTGATTAGATTATTGGATTACTTGACCTCGAAGCTATGTCAATGCTTGTTTACGAGGTAGTAGCGATTTTCGAAGTCCCAGTCATTGCGTTTTGCGTACCAGATACAATAACCGCGATGCTACCCCAGGCCGGAAAGCCATAGTTTACGAGCAGGCTGCGTACCATCCGGTTTTAGCCGAAAAACACCGATAAACATCTGCCAGTGACAAAAATACAAAATCGGCTAGAATCGAAAAACCCCAGTCGTTGGAACGTTTCCGCCCCAGCGACTGCCATTTTCTTTGAAACTCCTCCCCCGCGGCGGTTCGTCAAACGTGTCATCCGTTGGATCCTTCCAGTGTCTATTCAGAGGTCGCTGTGGATCTTGGAAGAACTCTGCCATAATCAGTGTGATCCACAGCCACTGAACTTGGAGAACACATCTCTTCGCCTGGGTAACGGAGATGCGTTCATTGTTATCCGTTTAGTTTTCGAAAGCTTCCGGGGCTGCGGGTTCAATCTGACGTCACCCTGTCTCGGGTCCAAGTGCAGATTGTTAATCCGTGCGTAGAAATGAAGCTGCCAGAGGAATTTGTGCCTTACGAAAGTAGCTGTCAGCTGGTCGTTAGAGACAATATACAATACGAGTTTTTTTGTTTTTTTTTGTTACCGCCAGTATGTTGTGACTAGCGTCATTGATCCCGTGCTGTTTTGCTAACTTAGTTTACCCGACTGGCCATCAATGTCCCAACGTTGAGGGATTTCCCGTGTTTGGCGCATATGTGAAGCGGGCATTTTCGAAATTGTGAGTTGTGACCTGCAGGATGCGTGCCCCACGATGGATGTGAGCCTCTCGAAGTATGCTTGCATCCACTTGAATAACCGAGTGTAAAAACAGATGCTCTTAGGGGAAGAAGAGTGTATAAAATATGAAAATAAAATTTGAACTCTGAGGTGTTAATGTCCAATCACATTTTTCTCAACCGATAATTGCCGGTTTTAGCCTGTCACGAGTGCTCCAATTGAAATACACCGGTGTTTAAATACCGAAACACATCTGCCTTTCTTTTTTTTTCATTAATAAACACCGGAAAATACATACCCTATTCATGAGATAATTACTATTAATAGTTTATACGTAAAATTAAAGTATAGTTCGAAATACGAGTCTAGAGACTTATCTAATGGCAAACAGAGACCGTTTCCCAGCAAGGGCAGGTAGTGGCCCTTGTCTGCAATAATTTTAAAATACTAAATAAAAAGCACGAATTCTCGGACAGGCATACGGTCGCAACCCAAAATACAAAAACTAGAAACCTTTTCACTTTACGCTACATTAGAGACATCCGTCCGTAAGGGAGTCTGATGGCTAGTGGCAATCTTTCGCAAGAAGGGCTAAGGAAGCGTGACCCCTGAACTTTGGCGGACAAAAAAAGAGTACCTCCCAAATCCGGTTATAATCGGTAATACCATGCGCCCGATACTGCAACGGGATGTCGGGACACAAGAAGAAGAGCCCCGCGACAGCGGAGGAAAAAAGACGCAGAACTGACCTTCAGCGAATCGCATGACCGTAGAGTAACTGGCACAGAGGGGCAGGATCCGTCCGGCGATTTCCCTGAGAGAGACGTCTGGAGGATGCAAGGCGAAAGAAAGCTCAAGGTCCTCTTAAACAAACGCGCCAAAACCAAAAAAAAAAAAAAAAAAAAAACAGAAAATTCACTGAATTTGGAGAATAAACACACACAAACACATCAACTGGATTAAAAATGCGCATAAAGACTGGCACTTCAAAATGTCTATTACCGAGAAAAACAAAAAGTATGGCAAATTGCATGGCAAGTGGTTCTCAAATGGGGGTCCGTAGATCCTTTGGGGTCCGCGAAGGCAGTCTAGGGGTCCGCAAAGCCCCGCTTCATCAGTCAAGCCCGGCAATAAAAGTTCTTTTTGTCAAATTGAGACGAAACATTCCAATTTTCGGGCGAGTTTTCTCGTGTGTGTGTCAATGAGAGAAATCTACTTCACACTAGCCCTAGTAATATTTATTTATTAAATCATTACCATAATTAACCTATACATTTCTCTTCCCCTCACCACGAACGGGGTCCTCCATCATCTCTACCGATCCACAAGGGGTCCACCAAACATTAATGGTGGAGAACCACCGTGCTGGGCAACTGTATTGCATACGCGAAACTTTCTAGCACAACAAACGTCTATATCGTTGTTTACAGCATGTCTAGCCCATTCAGCCAGACGCCTACATTCACGGCGCTGTTCGTTGGATAAGTTAACAAGTGGCACGTGTACGCCTGAAATGATAATCCTGGTGATCTTCCAGAACCTTCAAACCCACCCCTCTTCCACCTCACACCCTTGCCTACCTCTCTTCTTGGTCACGTGACCTCTCCGTTAACCAATCAGCGTCAAGCACCTCTCTCCTCCTCTACCACCCGCGAACCAATCAGTGTTGAGCCTCGCGGCCATGCTTTTATCCAGGCTTCACTGTTGGGCTTTATGAAATGCCAAACACCTAGCCAAAGAATGTTTCACGTTAAATCATCGAACAAATGAACGGCGAATGTCGAAACACGGACGCCTGAGAATAATCTCTATCCTTGGTACCTCGGGGTCGTCCTCCAAGATCCGCATCACCCAAGTTTGACTGAAAAGTTGAGATTACAACTGCAACGGGATCGATGCTAAAACCGACTCGCAGACGCCTCTCCAGTTGCTGACAGGATGAGAACTGCAGGGGGGTCTTTCGGTTTTCCTGCCTCCAGCGCAAGCTTTCCACCTCCGGTAACATTCAGACGTCTTGCGAGCTTCGGGTGTTTGCATGCAACCAAAGTGTGGCAGAAGGCAATGGGCGGAAACTGGAGGGCACTGTCCCATCGTTCTCGCCCCGTCAGTAGCCCTATTGTCTGAACGCTGTGGGCAGCTTTTTAAAAGGACAACGTCGCAATGATGACAGAGACACCGGCGACCGCCACTGCGGTCTAGCAACGATTTTTGCTCCGCCGCCTGTCGAAAGATACGCATGCGCACCGGCAGTGTCGTCGACGGAGAACACCCTTTTGCCGTGGGGGTCCAGCCGCGAGTGGATGGAAATGCCGTCACAACCCTGGAAACGAAAAAAGAAAAAAAGAAAGGTTTTACTTGTTTGTGGTATTGTGATGTTAATTAAGAGATTGACCTCCAAAAAACATTTTTTTAAGTGTTGAATAAGACACCTCAGCCCCTCCCCTCCCTCCCCCCATTCCCTCCCAAGTGTTCTATCTAGGTGCTTAAAAAATAAAAAAAGTATATTTGGAGTTTGGTGTTCTTTTAATGCCCGTGGCCATCATCTCAAATAAAAGTATTTTGCTTTCATGTTTGTTTATGGTGCCAGCTGAACATGAAGGAAGATCACGTGGAGAGAGACACAGAAAAGGCACACACCGCTGGACTAGGAACTGCTTATTAAGATTATCTTTTTCTTTATCTGTCTATATAACATTTAATTTAATTCACATAAAAAAATGACACATTTACAAATCTCTGTAATGAAAAATTAAAGCGCAGCTCTTGAGGAGGAGAAGGGGAGGGTACGGAGGGGAAGGTATGCCCCTCCTATACTCCTCAGTACCCATTCCTCCTCCTCTCCTTGTCTCCTACTTCCCCTCCATCCCCTCCTCCATTTCAGTTTCCCCGCTAAATTTAGCGGGGAAAATGACATCACATGACTTGGTGACACGTAACCTATAAACAAATTCAGTTTCTCTGCTAGATTTAGCGGGAAAATTGACGCCACGTCACCTCAACACCAATGGCGGGGAATTGGTGGTGAAGTCCAGTGACGTCACTTTTTCCGCTAAATCTAGAAGAGAAACTAAATTTGTCCGCTACATCTAGAGGAGAAACTGAATTTTCCCGCTACATCTAGAGGAGAAACTGAACTTTCCCGCTAAATTTAGCGGGGAATTGAATTGGTGTTGAGGTCATGTAGCGGGGAATTCAAATGGTGTTGAGGTCACATGACATGAGAATTTCCAACTAAATTTAGCATGATTAGGCCGACGGCGACGGCAACACTGATCAACCCCAAAACGGGCGCCTTAGAGCTGAACTCAAAATGTAAAGTTAGAAGTTGCCAACACAGCGCTCACTTATGCCCTTCAATAGTCCTGTCGACATCAGGTGGGGAACAGTTTTGTGACGCAAATCTCCAGGCTCCAAGATGCTGGTCACCCCAAAACACTACTGGCATCGATACGCCAAAATATCTGCGAAAAGATTGAGTGTCAACCTGAAGGCAATGAGGGAACAAGAAGAAGCCTCGAAAACCTTTTGTGGTATAGCCCCCAGGGGTGGAACTCATGAAATGTACTTGGGTGCAGCCACGGGAGCAGCAGAAACAGCTGTTTTGGAGCAGGTTGGGAGCAGCTAAAACTACGTTCTGGAGCAGGCTAGGAGCAGCTCAGATCAGTTTTCATTGCACTTCAGCTTGTGTCTTAGACAAGCACGGGAGCAATTTCAATCATGCTTAGCAGCACAGATAAGCATGAGTGGTAGGGACCTAGGTAGATGGGATAACAGTGTAACAGATGCAAAAACTTGAAACTTTGTGAGCCATAATGAGAATCAAAAAGCAAGTACCCTAAGTTTCTGAAGATAGCGTCCTTGGTATTTTCTGAGTGGCTTTCAGCTGCTCAAAATGCAAACCAGCACTGCTTATCGCACAACCCACACATGCTCGACATAGTAATTATATGTGCGAACCACGTGACGTGCGTAAGCAATGGACGTGCAGTTGCACGGAGGAACAGGGCAACAAATTCCGAGTTTATCCTATTGTGCAACTCTATATCGAAGCAGCAGACTACGATTAACGAAGTTATCGTATTTGAAGCAATAAGCAGGAGCAAGGTTAAAGTATGCCAAGTAGATCTACCACTCGCGTAAGAGCTGCTGGCCGGCAAGGTTTCGGATCGGACCGCGTTTCAGTTCTACCAAATCACGATTTATCTTGCGAGAATGCGGTTCCAACTTCTAACGATGAAGTACTAAAAGGAATATTTTGCTCATTTGTTTTCAACTGGCTGACGTCCGGATCCCGGATCCCAGGCTGCAGAGCCTCAGGCAATCTGAGAAAAAGGCAAATGCCTTTTTCTCATACAGATTTTGTGCATCATCTATGAACTTTGTTTTTGCCTCGACTCGAGCTCACCTCAGCCGACTTGTTTAACCGCTTATGGTTGAAGAATAACAATCCAGTCGCAGGCGGTGTAGCGCTTAGAATCCGAGTTTTTTTGCGTGCTTCCGACTCGGGATACACAGGGAGAATAAACAGAACAAAGGATTAGAAGGCCGACCAGGCTAAACGCGCTCATTGTTGCCAATCGAGTGAATAAAACCGAAACCAAGACAAAATAAAAAGTCTTTTGGCCCACGTTTTGCGATTTGGCGCAAGGTATTGGCTGTGGCGCAGGTTCTGCAAAATGGCGCAGGATGGCGCAGACACATGCGTCTGGCGCAAAATGGCGCAAATGGCGCAGCAGTTCCACCCCTGAACACCCTATATGCTGGGATCACCCGCCTACTAAAAAAGAAATTGCTGGTTGGCAGGGTGTTCGGGTGCTATACTCTGCACCAAACAAAGCCTATTCCATGGGTCGTGAGGTAGACAGGGAGGTCAGCAAGAAACAAGCTGTGGCGTATCTCACAAGACCAAATAACACCCAATGTGGAAAGGAGGTTTCATATCAGATCCCACTCTCATCAGGTCGTCGTTACATTGGACAGAATGGAAAGTGGACCAACGACTGGACGAGAGAGCACGCACCTTCGGCGAAGGCCATCACAGCAGCAGGGCACCTTCCAGCCCGTCATGTGGGTAAGTGTGTGGCAAAGTTTTCTAACATTTACATCCTGGCAAGAAACCGCAACAAGTTTGCTCGGGAAATGCTAGAGGCCCTTTCCATTGATGTGAAGGCGGACAAATGCTTAACTGTGCTTTCCATCGCGCTACACCAGAAGGAAGTTATTAGTCATGTGCGAATAGTGGATTTTGAGTTCGAAGCGAATTCGAAGCGAATAGTGGTTTTGGCCAAATATTGAAGAATCGAATGTCGAATAGCTTTTCCACGCCTTTCACTACCGTTGCACCATGCTTAAACGAAGACTTGGCTAAACGCGTGAAGGTTGTTCCTAAACTTCCATGTTCATTCATAAGCTAATTTTTATCTCTCTATATTTATGGACTTTGACCTCAGAAAGTTTAATACCTTAGGATAGCAAGTAAATGGACGAATTTTACATAAAATTAATCCTATAGAGCTGCCCAACTATACTCAATTGAGTGAATTTAAGAGTCTCGCTATATGGAAATATTCTTCCTTCACTCTCGAATTTGAAAGAGAAAAAAATGAAAACAATTGCGGTGGCTTAGCTCGGCTATGCCAGGATATACGTAGCGTGAGCTTATGCGCACGAAATGAGAGGCGCTATCAAGCGGCTCCGGTGCAGCGTCAGACTAGGCTACTGCGCAACGGAGGCGCACAGCTGGGCACGCGGCGGCGCCAGTGCGTCTGCCGCGGCTATGACGTCACTCCTCTGGTATGTGCAGATCGGCGAGGCGGGCGCAGCGGCGGCGGCGGATCGCCCGGCAGCGGCGGCTTCGCGTGGCTCTCATAATGAGCCGTGCTCATTATGCGAGCCGTGCGCCGTGCTCATTATGCGGAGCTCCGCCGCCACCGCCGCGCGCTCCGCATAATGAGCACGGCTCATTATGAGAGCCACGTGAAACTGCTCAAACTCGGCCAGTGTAGCTCACGCTACAAAACAAATTGCGCATGACGAATGCATGTTGTCAGAGAATCTCTGCCTAACATATACTCTTGCATAACAGCCACAGTTTAATTTTGAACATTTTCCTGCAATGTAGATATGAACATTCACAAAGTTTCCACAAACGCACCCTTCCGCTTCAAAAGTGTGTGTGGTGTTCGGCGGTGTTCCAGTGAGTCAGAGAGGCCAGGACCTCGTGGAGCAGGAGCAGTGTTGGGGCATTGGATTGGAACAACCCGCACCTAAAGAAGAGTCGACAGCCCAGAATTGCTTTCGCTCATTCGGAGCACATTCTGCTGCTGGCTGCAGATTTATGAGCGTGCTTTGTCGGTTTTGCAACAAACCGGGACGCGTTGAAAATGCATGTGTGAAGAAGGCACTAGGCACAAAAGGACCTCTTGTAGCACACTGGAACACTGCCAAACACCAGTGTGCTTTTCTCCCAAGCACGCAACTGTGATATTCACACTTTTCCAAGTGCTGATCTTGGCGGGTTACCCCGTTGAGTGCGCTTCTTACCGAGCACCGGTGCACTGCAGAGAAACAACACCCCGCAGAGCTTGCTTTCACGCGTATTGCTTCTCCGCAGTGCACCAGTACCCTGTGAGAAACGCGCGCAACGGGGCTAACCCGCCGCGATCAACACGTAAAAAAAAAAAGACATGAATAGTGCAGTTCTTCTCGAAGCAAATATCGAATAGTGTATTATTCGAAGCTGCTATTCAAAATTCCGAATATTCGCACAACCCTACAAGTTATGTACCTGCGGAGGCCCACGCCTGCTGCGGACAGATGCAAAAGGAGAAAGATGTTTTGTTTACAAGATAAAAAAAAAAAAAACAGTAAGAAAGGGAAAAGGTCCTTAAATAAATGAAATGCAATAGAGATAGATAAAGAAAAAGATAATCTTAATCAAACAGTTGCCAGTCCAGCGGTGTGTTTGCCTTTTCTGTGCCTCTCTATGCGTCCTCCCTTCATGTTCAGCTCGAACTATAAACTAGCAGCGAAGCAACTAGATCCGCTCAAAGGCGTCACATTGCTTTCACAATTTAAAACAAAGACAAATAAATCACCCCTCAGCTAATGAAATGCGTGTCTGAGGATGAAATATGTACATACGTGCAACGTTATAGAAACTTGATAGCTTCGACATAGTAATGGTTCGTCGCTTTACTGAATCCATTCACAGAATTAACGTGAAAGGAAACACGCAAAGGAACTTGGTTAAATGCGCATGTGACTGCATCACGCTACACCCTAAATAAACAATTTTAAAGACGAGAAAAAAAGAACAGCTCGACAAGGAGAAACGTGCAACGAAGACAATTTTAAGAAGCAGACATGTAACAAAACGAACCCTAATGTTTTCCCATCTGCCGACCACGTAGGCATCAATGGGAGACAAAAATAGCCATCGCGGGGTCTCCGACACTTGGCCGAGCAGATTGCAGTAAGTAAACTAATACAACTATGAATACCCGAGCACCAAAGACGTTCCGACTCACAATCATGCAGTTGAGCAAGTCCTTGATTAGCCTGTACTCCTGCGCCTTGATGGGGAGTGCTCCGAGGGGTCCGCCCTAGAGGGGAAGTGCAAAAAACAGGGTCATCCTGTCAGCCGACAACGCCGAGAGTCGCCGACGAGGCGATGACGGCAGGGACGGAGCTTCGGTTGTCCAGCCTCCAATGCGAACCTTCTATCTTCAACAACGCTTCAATGTCTCGTGCACTTCGAGCATGCGCACGCAGCCAAAGCGCACGCTGAAGGCCAGGGGCAATTTGCTCATCTCACGACCAAGAGGGATTTTTATGCCACGTGACCAGCTCCATGGGGACAAGGAAGTACCTAGCGTCCCTGCCTAATGGTAGAGAAATCCATGTCGCTTCGAATACAGAAGTCTAATTTCGCTCGCAGAAACTGACTGCAGAGGCTTTCAACTGGAGTCCAATTAACCGCCCCTTTACACTTTAGGAGGGGCAGGTAAAGTTACGGCCAGGGAAGGTGAATATTAGCCGAAATAAAGGAAAAATCGGGAGAGATAAAAGCGGTGGCAGTATATTTATATACCTGCGCCAGCGGCGACTCGATTTTGCTATAGCCGAGATGTAAGAGCGCCAGGACTTGTCGTCGCGACGTGAAAGTTCCGGGTTCAGACTGCGCCAGAAACATTTTTTATTGTTTTTTTTTTGTGCCTATTTTGTGGAAGCTTTTTTTTTTTTTAATTGACATAACTGCGGTGTGTATAAGTACTAAAGGGGCGTCTCCTGTTATTGAAAAGAGGAGTAGCAAGAGCGTTGTATATTTAGAAACAGCCCAGTTTGTGTGAGGTCAAACCGATGCTGTAATCTTGGTTTCCTTTTAATGAACATTACGAAACGATTGTATTAGCGCGTTAACTTGGCTTGATCTTTTGTTTTTTCTTCCGGCGTGTCGATTCAAAAGGTGGGACAAACAGTAGAAACCGTGTAAGGTGCAGGAGTGCAAGTGGATGATTTGGACGATTTGTAAAAAGGATCAGTTAAAAAGTAAGACACACGCGCAAAATGTAAAAAAATAAAAACTTTCTGGCACGATTTGCACCCGGAAGGTTCACGCCGCGACGACAAGTCCTGGCGTTCCTACCTCTCGACTAGAGCAGAAGACTAATGCGTTCAACGCTGGCATAGGTATATAAATATACTGCCACCGCTTTTACCTCGCGTGACTTTTTCTTTATTTTGGCTCATATTTACCTTCCCTGGCCGTAACCTTACCTGCCCCTCCTAAAGTGTAAAGGGGCGGTTAATTGGACTCCAGTTGAAAGCCTCTGCAGTCAGTTTCTACGAACGAAATTAGACTTTTGTACTCGAAGCAACACAAATTTCTCAGCCATTAGGCATGGAGGCTAGGTACTTCTTGTCCCCATGGAGCTGGTCACGTGACAGAAAAATCCCTCTTGGCCGCAACTGCGGCTGCAGCCGCGAGATGAGCAAACCGCCCCTGGTGTCCAGAAGACACACGTTCTCATTCCGTCGGCGACTACCGTAATAATTTGAGAGATGCTCCACCCCCAAAAGATGATCCACCCCTATTTTCTGGCACAAATTGCTATTTTTTCAAAAACACCAAAAGATAGCCCACTTCTAGTGTGCACAGGGCCAACGGTGACCTCAGCAGAAATGGTGTTACTCAGCGAAGGCAAGAGAGAAGGGAACATTGCCGACCGGGAAGGACGGTCGTCTTTGGTTCGTAGCCCCTCCCTGCGATCACAAGTTTTGCAAATCACAAAATCTAAAACAAACATTTTTTTCGACTTTTTTAAAATATTTTGCATTAAAAGTTAGTTTACTCCTTATTTTCACCACATTTGCTTTCGATTTTAGGTGGGCCCATCTCTCGAGATATTACGGGATAATCGAATGTTTCAAGCTTTCCGCAATTAGCAGCGACACGTCAAGAACCAAACGTGTTGGCGCTGTCGAGCAAACCCGTAAGGAAGCTAACATGTTACGAGGCTGGGTGTCACGAGAAAAGCGGCACATTAAGCTTTACCAACACACAAGTCAAGGTTATATAAGCAATGTGGTCAGGTAGGGGCTATACCATTTCTTATATGGCCTCTATGCGTGCAAAAATGCACATTCAAACAGTTTGCAGCACTGCCCGACAGACTGATCTCTAGGAAAAGATCCCCTCCAGATTCGCACGCCATCTGTCGAAAATTGTGCCAACCTCCTTTAGTAGCCTCAAACATGGCGAGCCATGTTTGATGCTACGGGCAGAGCGCTGCACTGAAACTGATGCCGCACTACTGCTTTCTCTTGCTTTGCAGCCAACAGGAAAACAAGAAACAGACTACAGTAAACACATGGATCGCATTGTTTTAACGCAGAATGCGTTTTACAGCCGATTTCCATGGAGTTCTGCGACGTTTGGCTGTAACGGCCGGTTGTAATGAAAGACCGACACTGAAAAGCGTTACGGTTACGCCCATAGGGAACCATTTAAAAAGATTCCATTGCCCCCGCAGGATTTCAACTGGTCATCTTGAGACTGTGAGCCAAGTGCTTTGCCGACTAAGCTTTCCAGGGTCAATGGTAGCAACCATGCAAGAGCGAGCTCACACACATGACACGGGAATGAGCTCGCATACTTCGCGGCCTTTCCAGCCGTGCAGCGCAATCTACGGTGTGTCAGAAATTAGAGAATATTTGGGAGACGCCTTTTTTTTCCCCTGGAAGGTCTATCGCACATTCTGTGCTTACCAGACTTGTCAGCATGATCGAGCTTGTATAATATCTTTGTTAGCGAACCTTGGAATAATCGTAGTGCTTTACTGGGATTATCCGAGTTGCAAAATGACGGAGCCCGCAATGTCTGCGTCTACCGCGGGCTCCGTCAAATCCTCTGGATATACAGTGCTCCTCACTACTGCTTTAAGGGTTGGTTAAGTATGGTTCACACATTCGTGACGGTAGAGCCCACAGCAACCAAAACGATTCTTTCACCTCGCATTACTTGTCACATTGTGTGTGGCAATCAGCTTTACCGGCGACTACGTCGTCGGCATTGTTTCGGTCATTCCGATTGCAATTAGTGCAACTGTCTGAACCAGGCTGGCTAATATAATTAATTTGGATAAACCCAACGCCACCACCACAGTCTCAAAAAACAACAACATAAAAACTAGTACGCAGGGCAACAGAGGTAGACAGAACGGGGACGGCGAGGAAGCATCGAAGACGGCGCGCAACCTCGAAAGTGTGCGCGGCTGCTCAGAGATGGCGCTAATAACGCACCAGGTCTATAGGAAGTTTCTTTCCAAAGCATTTCATGCCTCAAAAGAGGGACGCTCACCTGAGTTGGCTTGACGGGCGCAAAGTCGTTTCCAAAGTCCCAGGAGAACATCCGCAGCTGAGGCATGCCAGGAGAGGCAGGGGGTTCTGGAGCCACGGAACGGCACGGAACAACCGCAGAACACCCGCGGACAGGCAGTGCCAAAGAGAGGAGTGGGAAGAAAGTAACGGAAACCATTGTATGAGAAGCACCATAGAGACTTCTCTAGTCCTCCCTCGTACCCAGCAACATGGTTCCGGTATGGGGGACGAAAGAAAAGCAAGACGTTACAACCCGGTATAAGCAAAAAATCAACCCCCCACTATAGCGACAAAGGCTGTGGTAACACAGAATGGGACACAGCATGAAGCCAGAAGCAATCTCAGTGCCTGGCACCGCAACAACTCTAACAACAAAACATACAAAAAAAAAAGGAAAAAAAAAAACTTTCAGCCTTTCCACTCCGGTGAAGAAGGAGGAGCAGCGGTGCTGTAGCTTCTGTTCGCGGCGGTGGCTTTCCAGGCGAGCGATCTGCTCTTCTTTCGCAAGGGAATCTGAAGCGCTCGACGCACGCGTCGGTTGCGGACCCATTTGCACTGCTGCGTACGTCGCCGCTCTTTCCGCACCCGGTCTCCTTTCCCCGAAGGAAGGGCACGCGGCCGACCCATCGCGAGTCCAAAGCGAAACGGATAAGAGCCTAGGAAACACCGCACAAAACAGACGAGGACGAAGAAGAAATACACATGACGTGCGCTCCGCTCATCCCGTGCGTTTCTTCTTCGTCCTCTTCTGTTTTTCGCGCTGTTTCCTACGATGAATTCCCACCAACTCGCCCAATTATCCATTCTTCTATGATAGCTGAAAAGGTTGCCGCCATTTATGAGCGACGGCGGCAACCAGACTGGTTGCCTGGTTGCCGCCGTCGCTTATAGATGGCGGTAGCTGTCAGAAGTTCGCTGAGGTTTGTGTCGACATTTCTTTGGTACCGGACACGATCCTGGGGAACATAGCCCTTAACAGCTCCGCCGTAAAAAAGGTATGCATCTTCAGCAGGAATGCTGAAAGCCCGGGAGATTGCTTGGCACACAGCCAGTGTTGCTCTATGTTTGATTGCGTGACGTGACCCGCGGGATAAACCGGAAACGGCTAGATGCCAGTCACGTGTCACATTCTGCATTAAAAATTAAAAAGAGGCAAAACGAAAACGAGCGACAGTCACAATTTAAACGTGAATACTTCCAAGTGGCGTGGCGAGAGCGAAACAATGTTTTCCACCATGACGGAGGTTCCGAGATTCAAGGTGGCGATGACTGTGTGGATGTCCGTACTCTGTGTGGACTATTTTGTGCTACATTGTCGAGGCTGTCATAGCCTCTGCAGTGCTGTAGCCACGCACTGCTGCAAGAACACGTATCTTGCTCTTGCGTCTCATTCACATATGCTCTCCTGCGAAGGAGACATTAAAAACGAAGCCCCGGGCTCACGCAAATAGGGTTGACGGCATTGGAGAACTGGGGAAGCCAGGCTAGCCTTACCAATGTGGCACAAAATAGTTGAGGCTGAACATTATGACATTGGTTTTTCCCGAAAGGGGGCACCGGGGATCACTGCAGAGGCCAGGGGGTGGGGTTACTCTACAATCTAATGTGTTCTTAATGCTACCGTTGGGAATATTATGAGGAAGAAATGAAACATTCTGTGGTATTTCTCTCTCCAGGGAAGGAGGGGGGGATAGGGAAGGTGGAGGTGAATGGGTGCGTGCAAAACAAGCGTGTGTCACTTCAAATGGTTCCTTTGCCTGCCCGTAATTTTTTTTCCCCCTCTGTGAAATTTGGACAGACGAATTTAGCCACCATAACATGTAAGAAGATATTCTCGACATTTTTTCGTTTGGAAAGGGGTGGGGGGGTAATATGGGTTGAATGGTTTGAGAACCAGATGCAATGGTGAGTGTGCATGTTTGGCTTGCAGCATCATTTTGCAATCTTTTGACCGTTCATTTAATGTTAGTGTTGTGCGAATATTCGAACGGTACTTGTGAATAATACACTATTCAATATTCACCGCGATATAAGTATTTTTCTACGCGTTGATTGTGTGCGGATTATCCTCCTTGAGCGTCCTTCTTACTAAGCACCGGTGCACTGCAGAGAAGCAACACCCGCAGACGCGAGCTTCAAGGGTGATGCTTCTCCGCAGTGCACCGGTGCTTAGTAAGAAGCCCACTCAATGGGGCTAAAAAGCCGTGGTCAACACTTTAAAAAGTACAAATATTGCAGTCACGTGCTTAGGAGGGAAGCCCACTTTAGATGTGTGATGGTGGACACGCAAGCCTGTTGTATATAAAAATAAATGGAAACTTTGTTGATATTGCATTTACCTTTAAGAATTCAGCTAGGTTTTCATTTAAAGACCGACCTACGGAACCATTTTCCGCAAGGTAGGAAAATGCCCCTCGGGCCCTTCTCTTCTCACCCTCTCCCAAAAGTCACGTGATGGCAGGGGCTTCTTTCCTGTCGGCTTTTCCTGGAGGGATAATCCTCAAACAGCCCAAAATGAGTGGCTGGCTGCGAGCGCGACAACGACCTTCAGACTTCCAGGTGTCTCCCCCTCGTTGACGCGGGCACGCTCAATCCGCGAAACTGAGGAAGTCAGCGCGACCGAACGCTTTTCTCCATGAGCTGCAGGCCCGAGGCCGCTCAGTCGGTGGAGATCAAGGGGCCGTGGTATGCTGGTGTCGTTCCAGCAGCCGCCCTCTGGCATTGCGCGGCTGCTGGAACCATTCCCGTGTCTTCACAAGGATTGGCTTGCGCTATAAAGGGTGCAGGTCGTTGATAATAGATTTCTTTCCGAAACATATAAATCAGGTTGCTTTCCCTAACCCCTTCACTACTGTTCAAAACATATATCTCCTCTCGTATGTTGTTCATCCCATTTTGCACTATTTTGCGTATTTAATTTTCCTTACTTCGGCTTGATGACTGTTTTATAAGTTGAGAAAGGCCTTTAAATATTGGCGCCGGCTTGCGCGATCAACGCTGTACTGGATTTATCCAATATTGGACAAGATTGGCGTTAGGAGGGTGGAGGAAGCAAACCACAATTCTGGCTTCTAATGAAGACGGCGCAGTCGTAAGATAGGTCTTTGCTTCTCAAGCCTCCACAACGCCCCATCGTTTGCACTATCACAACTTCTCAGTAACCTAGCTGTATACCACATTTTGCGCATAGTTACTATAAATGTGGCCCCACAGGCTTTCCCGTTATGAGCGAGACGACTTTTTAATGACCGGCGAATCTCCTGATTGAGAATAAATATTCTCACCTTCCCACAACAACCACTCTTTTCTCTCCCCTCCCCCCCTCCCCCCCCCCCCTTTTCCCGAGTTGGGGAGATATCAGGCCACTCCAGGAAGCAGCCTGCACAAAGGGCTTTTTGGCTACTCATTCTCAACACATTCAAACGTGGAAGTGAACACATCGCATGAACGACGCCCAGTTTATTCGCAACCTAAATAATGTGGCTCTACTGTTGGGGCTCAATCAATTTCATCATCAATCACTATTTGTTATGATTTCATGGTGAAAATGTGTTCGTCGTGATGCCACGGAAGTGATCAATTCAAAGGAAGAAATAGGTCCTCATATTTATCTTGCGGAAATACTCGCCCCTGTGATGCGCTAATGCGTAAGGTCAGATCGCCCGAGGCAGTGCGTAAAACTTTACAACTGTCGTTGACGATGAAATAGCTGTGGGAAGTGCATAACATTTTTTTACACCATAATGTAGCACCCTAAACACAGCAAAATGTCGAATAGCAATATATATCTATATATATATATATATATATATATATATATATATATATTTCAGCCTGCGAAAATTGTTGTCCCCCCTCTTTCTTTCTTTTTTTTTCCGTGCCACTACAAAGATTAGCGGCCGAGCAACGAATTTCACCAAAAAGCCCGCTTCTTAGAGAAAGGACTCTAGGGTATATGGTAGTTGATCTGTCAGGGAGTTTGTAGAAATAATAGGCGACCATTGAATCTAGCCTTCTGCACAAATCATGCCTGGAATATTTTCATTTTCCTCCCACGCGATTAGAAGGCAAGACGCTGGGGGTAAATCATGTGCACTAGCGTGCTGCTTCTAAGAGAGAGTACCAGATCTATAGTGCATGTTAATTTAGATGTAAATAGTTTAATCACTGTTCACAAACATTTACGGTCTGGAGAATGGCATGGAAGCATGGAAGAAAGCAGCTTGCTGGAAATAGAAGTCTCCATTGCATTGCCCTGATGTGAAAAATTATTACGTATTTTTGTCTTTTTCCTCTGCGAAAATAAAAACAGCGTTTAGAAACCGAATACTGTGCGTTTTGAGGCGCCGAAAGGACATAAAAAACTGGGACAACCTGAACAATACGAGGCGCCTTGCGTCACTCAGCTTGCCCTGGTTTCTTGATTTTCTGGAGCCTTTCAAAAGGGGATGAAAAATTATAAACCGACTGATCCGACTTACCACATTAAAGCAGTCCATTTTCATTACGACAGGCTCTCTTCAAGCGTCTTGCATAGTTCAGCTTGTACTGCTACATTTTTATATTCGGTTCCTTTCCAAACGTGAGCTCTAAGCTACTGGACCAACCTACACATTCATAATTTGCGGAAGCGGAGAAGTGGAAATGCAACAAAATCAAAGATTTGCCCGCGTTATTTGAGGCCTATAGAAAAGCGGACCGGATAGAAGGGGGCCGAAATCTTCTTCAAGAAACACACAATCTTCTCTACAATTCTGTCTAACAATTTGATATGAAGGTATACTTGGACGCCGGCATTATTCGTTCAGGAATCAAGCGAAACTTTGTATCAAATCATTATACGTCTACGTCCATTCCCATTCGATGATTATCATGTTTTCGACTCCGTACATGGGGTGGTTTTCAGCGGTGGGTTTTTAATCTGACTGCCCGCCAAAGCGCGAGCCAGAACGCACTACGGCCGCGGGCCGTTGCGCTCTTCCCCTTCTTCTCCGTATCAATAAACAATCAAATACCCGGGCGGAGCCGTCAATCGTGCTTGTGTCGGGAATCAGTAAGTCTGACCCTTGAAATGCAGGCGTGACGCAAAACCCAGAGGCGTCCCGTTCGCCCACTTACGTTCTTCCCCGCATTTCTAAACGAAAAATACCGGCGTTCAAGTATACCTTCACATCAGACTGTTAGACAGAATTATAAAGAAGATTGTGTGTTTCTTGTAAAATATTTCGGCCCCCTTGTATCCGGTCCGCGTTTCTATAGCACTCAAATAACGCGGGCGAATCTTTCCTTTTGTCGCATTTCCACTTCTCCGCTTTTGCAAATTAAGTATGTGGTAATATTTGGTGCAGTGGCTTAGAGCTCACTTTTTGAACGGAACCGACATTAAAAACGAACCAGTACAAGCTTAAAAATGCAAGACGCTTGAAGAGAGCCTTTCATAATGAAAATTAACTGTTCTAATATAGTAAGTAGGGTCAGTCGGTTCATAATTTCTCATCCCCTTTTGAAAGGCTCCATGCAGAAAAATAAGAAACCAGGACAAGCTGAGTGACGCAAGGCGCCTCGTATCGTTCAGGTTGTCCTGTTTTTTTAAGTCCTTCCGGCGCTCCTCAAAACGCAGTGTTCGGTTTCTAAACGCTGATTTTATTTTGGTGAACGAAAATAAGACAAAAATACGTAATACTATTTCACACCAGTGCAGTGCAATATAGACTTTGATTTCAAGCGAGCTGCTTTCCACCATGCTTCCATGTCATCCTCCAAGCCGCGAATGTTTGTGAACAGTGATTAAACTATTTAAATGTCAATATACATGCGCTATAACTCTGGCACTCTCTCTTAGAGGCAGCATGTTAGTGCACAAAAATTCCCTTAGCGTCTCGCCTTCTAATCGCGTGGAAGGAAAAAGAAAATATCCCGGGTATGATTTGTGCAGAAGGTTAGATTCAATGGTCGCCTATTATTTCTACAAACTCCCTAACTTATTCACTACCATATACCCTGGAGAAAAAAAAATGATAGAGGGAGGAGGAGAAGGGGCTAACAAGTTTCGCAGAGTGATTTTTTTATTATTTGTTTTTTGCGATTGCGACATTTTCTTGTGTTTAGGTATGTTTTTGTTTAGTGTGCTTCAATATGGTGTAAACAATTGTATGCACTTCCCACAAATATTTCATCGTCAACGACAGTTGTAAAGTATTACGAACTGCCCCGGGTGCTTTGACCTTACGCACTAAAGCGTCACAGGAGCGAGTATTTCCGCAAACTAAATACGAGGACCTATTTCTCCCTTTGAATGGATCACTTCTGTGGCATCACGACGAACATACTTTCACCATGAAATCATAACAAATAATTATTGATGATAAAATTGATTGGGTCCCAACAGTAGAGCCACCTTATTTAGGTTGCAAATGAACTGGGCGTCGTTAATGCGATGTGTTTACTTCCACGTTCGAATGTGTTGAGAATGAGTAGCCAAAAAGCCCTTTGTGCAGGCTGCTTCCTGGAGTGGCCTGATATCTCCCCAACTCGGGAAAAGGGGGGGGGGGGGGGGGGGGGGGGGGAGAGAGAAAAGAGTGTTTGTTGTGGGAAGGTGATAATATTTATTCTCAATCAGGATATTCACCGGTCATTAAAAAGTCGTCTCGGTTATAACGGGAAAGCCTGTGGGGCCATATTTATAGTAACTATGAGTAAAATGTCGTATACAGCTAGGTTACTGAGAAGTTGTGATAGTGCAAACGATGGGGCGTTGTGGAGGCGGGAGAAGCAAAGACCTATCTTACGACTGCGCCGCTTTCATTAGAAGCCAGAATTGTGGTTTGCTTCCTCCACCCTCCTAACGCCAATCTTGTCCAATATTGGATAAATCCAGTACAGCTTTGATCGCGCAAGCCCGCGCCAATATTTAAAGGCCTTTATCAACTTATAAAACAGTCATCAAGCCTAGGTAAGGAAGAATAAATACGCAAAATAGGATGAACAACATACGAGAGGAGATAGATGTTTCGAACAGTAATGAAGGGATTAGGGAAAGCAGCCTGATTTATATGTTTTGGAAAGAAATGGTTATCGATGATCTGAACCTTTTTTTTGCGCAAGCCAATCCTTGTGAAGACACGGGCATGGTTCCAGCAGCCGCGCAGTGCCAGAGGGCGGCTGCTGGTACGACACTAGCATATCACGGCATCTTGATTTCCACCGACCGAGCTGCCTCGGGCCTGCAATGCAGCTCATGAAAAAAAAAAAAAAAAAAAAAAAACTTTCGGTCGCGTTGACTTTCTCAGTTCCGCGGATTGAGCGAGCCCGCGTCAACGAGGGGAAGACACCTGCAAGTCTTAAGGTCGGTGTCGCGCTCGCAGCTAGCCGCTCATTTTTCGCTTTTTGAGGATTATCCCTACAGGAAAAGCCGACACGAAAGCAGCCCCTGCCATCACGTGACTTTTGGGAGAGGGTGAGAAGAGGAGGGCCCGAGGGGCATTTTCCTACCTTGCGGAAAATGGTTCCGTAGGTCGGTCTTTAAGCACGGTGCAGTAGTGAAAGGCTTAGAGAAAGTATTCAATATTCAATTCGAAAATATTTGGGCAAAATTACTATTCGATTCGAAATCAATATCTACCATTCAAACATGCCTATTAAATATGTTTAACGAGAATAGTTGCCATTAAATATGGGCAGCTTACGGTACACAAAGATATTCAACTGTCTTTTTCGATAATTCGCCCGAGACTAGGAAATTAAATGGAGTGAACAAGAACACGTAACATCAGATCATAAGGCTGGTTCAGACATCTGCTTTTAAATGTGACTGAGAGCGTTACAAACAAAATAAAACCTTGGCGTCGTCTGCTAAATAACCTGAACCCACTTCCGGTCTGCGCATGTTTTTCAATTTTTCATGAGCCATTCTTTAGCCATGGGCTTTAAGTACTTCTGGTAACGTCGCAAGCGACTATTTCTAACAGAACAGCAGTGCGTAGATTCTATCTAGCAAATACTGCAAAACCGTCAGCCTAGTTCAGGGCCGGAAGCATTCAGGTGCCGTTTGCACACAGGCACCACCATGCTTACTCTCCGAGCAATGTGTCACGATGGAACCCAAGAGTCGTAACACGGTTGGCAACAGCTCAAACCCGAATATCTACTAGCCTTTAGGCCTGAGGCATTGCTTGTACCTGCCCGTTTTTGTTAATTCGTTTTTCTAGTCTCGCAGTGCTTTCGCCGTGTGTCAAAAACTAAAAGCACCCCAAGTTCCGTTCTCCTTTTTGGAGGACAAACTGTTCGACGCACGTCGGCAACAACTGGCGACCAGATAATGTGCGGCGACTCACCGCTCTTGCTGTGGCGCTCCGCTGCCGTGTGATACGACGATGACGACGTCGAACTCGTCCGAGTCTGAACCGCGCTCGCCGTCTTCTCTATCTCCTCCTTCAACTGACAAACAAACAACCAAAATAAAAAATGTATGGCAAATTGCTATGTACTCATGTTGCATACGTGAAACATACTAACATCGCAAACCTTTAGCGATACTCCGAGTTTCAAGATGCCAGATGCTTATGTTCACGGCAGTTTTCATCAGATAAGTTTAACGCATAGCATGTGGACACTTGGTGGTTGCTCCTAGAATGAAGCAGTACTACCACTAATCGGACTGATAAACCTGGCTATTTTCCAGAGCCTTCCATAGTCTCCGGTGTACACGGGTGGCACTGGTTTACCTACTCCTCGCCTTCCCCTCTGGTCACGTAACCTCCCCATTAACCAATCAGCGTTGAGCACATCAGTCCTCCTCTCCCACCTGTCAACCAATCAGTGTCGAGCCTCGCTGCCATGCTCTCATCCGGGCTTCATTTTTATCTGGGCTTCACGAAATGCCGAACACCTAGCCAAAGAATGTTTTATGTTAAAAGGGAAAAAGAGAGAAGCAGCACTGTCTGCACTGGTTCGCGAAAGAAGACCTCAACTGTATGACAGACTGGCTCCGACAAGACGCGTACCATTGTCAATCTCCCGGTTCCTTTAACTTTGTAATCAACTCAACTCCGACTGTCGCATTAAAAAAACAAAAATCACGGCCCTTTCTCGGACACAGAGTTAGGCTGAAAGCATGAAATGTTTTCGTTAAAGACGTCGCAGCCATGCCAAGCAAGCACTTTGTGCTATTGTTTCAGCAGGATTATAAGTACTTCGCTGACAAACGACGACTCCCTCGTCAACGAGCCGCAGTCTCGGTATGGTGCCTAGAGCGCGTCCTGGCTGGTGCCTTTAGTGTCCCGTACCACCGAGGCGTCGAAAGTGGCCCCGAAGCGGCCGCAAATTACGTGGCGGGAGCCAGAGTGTTACGCTGTCAGAAGTTTGCGACCTAGGAGTTCCGGCAAAACAGAGAAGCGAATGCAAGCGTCGCCGTCGCTGTGTCCCAACTCCTGGCGCTTCCGTGAACCGTCAAGCTGGAAAGCGACCTACGGCAGGGCACACGTCTGCTGGATCCGCTCCCTCAGCCGTGCCACCTTTGGGATTGCGACAGGAAATTGAAGGACCACAAACGAGGACGCAGCACATGGACTGCGTCCGCAACACGTTCCAAGCGGCACGGCCTCCGTCTAACCCGTATTCAAAGGGGGTTTGGGGCAAAACAGAAGCCGACTACGACCGGCGCGACCGCAAACGAAGAGGCCCGTACCTTGAGGAGGTCCTGCTTGCCGAGGTCATACTGGTGCGTGCCCGTCTCTTTTCCCGGCTTCTGTTCCTTGGACGTCGAGTTCTTTGTGACCCTCGCGACTGCGCCGCCGTCGCCGCCCTGCGCCAGTCGGTTTCGGTCGTCCTCTCTGAACTTCCTGCGATGTGCCGTGGCGGCGACATCCACCGTGGCCGTCTGCAGTTCTTTCTTCTCCGTTGCGACGCGTCTGCCGGTTTCCGTCTGCTTCGCGGGGGAAAGGAAGGGCATTAGATGGAAACGTCGCTCAGCGCAGAAGTGAAGGGGATTGGGGCATATGAAGCGAAAGCTGGTGTTACAGAAGTCTCAGATCCTGGGCTCGACCCCCCCCCCCACCCTTGCCCGTCTCTACCCGGACGAGCATCGTACCGGCGTGCGGTCGTGTAGTAGCTACTGGCTGGCGAGCATTACACGAGGCTAGGAGTGGCACTACACCGGCCTAATTTCTCATCCACAGTGGAAACACCGGGCACCTGCTGGGGCCGACTAACTTCCTGCTGTCTATTCATACACACAACTTAATTACTTTTATGCAGGAGCTCATCAAGAGACACATGTGCCATGCGGCTCAGTCTCAGATGGGCCAGCCCCCCAGTCCTATAAGGTACAGACCAACACGCCGTTTACAACGAGTCAGCATTTGCCCACACCAGGTGTGGGCATTGCGCATGCACAGAAACTAGATTTGCGTAAAGAGAAGCGTCTGCGCATGAGCAGTACCGAGAGCAGCGCCACCGCTGCGGCGTAACGTAAGAGATGCGCGTTGGTCTATAAAAGCGCCGAAAACAACAAGGACGAAGACTAAGACAAACACACCTTGTGTTTGTCTTACTCCGTCTTCGTCGTTTTCGGCGCTTTTATACCTTTCAAAACCATGAACCAACTGGCCTGAATCCACATCAAGGAACACATATTTCTTTATACCGACAGCCAAAAAACTGCTTCCAGTCTCAGCATTGAAGGAGTGAAGCAGTGCAGAAGACTGCGGACCCAGTAACCAAAACCATTTGTACCAAGGAGTACTTGACACTTACATATGTATCACTGGATGGCTCGGATTTTCTAGGGTTGTGCTTAGACTGGAAGAACGCTTTACTGGGGGGAAGGAAGAGCCGAGGAAATTTGGGAGCTCGGGAATGCACGACGGCACTTTGAGGAACCCAGATTGAGAACCCATGCACTATACTCCCCTTCATCTTACGACGAACCGCAGCGGACGCTAAAAACCATTCCACAAAGTCCAGTGCTGCGAAAGTATTGCGTGGCTACATGCCCTGCGAGTCGCGCGCCCTTCCTGAAGTGCACAAGGGCACGCGACACCTGCACGGCATTGGATCGGCTTTGTTGGCTCGTAGAGTCCTCTGCAGTCCACCGTAAGAGGAAACGGAGCAAAGCCACATGGCAGACGAATTCAGGCTCACCTCATTCCGTGCAGCTGGCGTCGTCCGCTGGTTCATGGTGCGAACGAAGTCGGGGTTAAGTTGCTGAAAAATTAAGAACAATACACTCCTTTCGAGATTCAGTGCCGTCTGATGGTTCAAAAAGCAGTTTCACCTTTGACAAAATAAAAGCCGGTCATGAAATCGGACACTGTCGTTCTCATGCGTAAGTGGCAGATGAGAACTGGTTCCTCGATCATCTCGTAATTATTTCTCAATCTGTTTGACGGCGTGAACGCAAGAACTGACCGGTACAAAGCGCCGACCCATGCTTCGAAATAAACGCTTAAGCAGCCGTTGCAACTAATTTACACGTCGCATTGTATTGACGTCTTGAATATACCAGCCTCAAATATCCTCCGCTTGGTGCTTGGGCGAGTTGGTTGAACGTGTTACTGACTTTACGGCACACAGATAGCACACACACTAGTATTTGGGACAAAACGCAACACGGTGTGTATGTTGCGTCTTGCTCTGAATACTAGAGAGTGCGCTATTTGTGCACTGTGAAGTCAGTAACTTGGTAGTATCGTCAACTGCTTCCTTCATCAGCATCAAGAAGGTCGCAGATGCCATACACCGAGGACGGATGCTGATGGCTGTACCCTTCATAACAGGCGGTAGCTTGCGCTACCTAGCCAGAAATTAAAAACCAAAAGTATGATTTCTTTCCTTTATCAATTTGCTTACTCTCTGTAATTTCGAAACTATCATGAGGCGGTATGGGATATCACCAGAATGACCTTGAGGGGGATCGGGCAAAAAAAAAAAAACGAAAAACATCACGTCTTTTCTCTCAGCGAGTGAGTCGCCAATTTTATTCTGGTAAAACCTAGTTGGCGTTACCCCGGCACTGGGCCCGCTGGGAGACAGGGGTGGAGACTTTGGGCTGGAGCCACGCGTGAGGGAGTCACAATTTTTCTCTGTCCCGCCTGTCCCCATCGTGTCAGTCAGTTGTACGTCATTCGATTCTCCCCAGATAATTTCCACCAGTCTTCCAATCTCCTCTTCATTATTAAAACGCACTCATCATCCGTTCCTCCATTCTCGTCGGCAAACTTACAGCGCTCCGGCCAAGTCCGCCGTCCCCTCCGGGAGGGTGGGAGCAAGCCCTGTGCACCTCAACATCACATGTTCTATTGTCTCATCTTCCCCTTGGCACACAGCCAACCGCATATCGATTTCCTCATACTTAGTCCTATTTGCCCTATTCCTCAATACTCCCGTTCAAGCCTCAAATAACAACGAGCTCCCCCGTGAATTATCGTACCAATATTCCTTCCTTATTTCCTGTTTTAGTCCCCTATACATAGTTAAAGCTGATTTTCCCTGCATTCTTCCCTCCCACATCTTTCTGTTTCTTTTACTTCATTTCTCACAGAGGTAGTCTGCCCTGCACCAGCACTTGACCGAGATGACGATAGTGATCTAAGTTGCCAGACTGAATTTCAAAAAGGGTTTATAAGACACAACCTCGTCCTGCTTTTGGGACGTCGCTTGCTATAGTCAGGTACAACATAAAGACAGTGCGAGGGGGGAAAAGGGCGCGCACGAGAAAATTCATTGTGGAAGGGAAGTCGCTGCTTTCCTCTTCAACTTTCTTAGTTTCTACCCTTTTCACCCTTGAACTGTCTTTGTTCTGTTGTATCTGACCCTAGCAAAATTACAACTTTCAGCGATGGTGGTACCACAGTATGAGAATTGCGCTTGCTAGTTAGTGGATGATTGACCTCACAATTAAGATACTTTCTAACACCTTCCTGGCATAAAATACTGACATAAGGATGGAATATTGCTCGTGTTTAACAAATGCAGCAGTTGACTTTCTTATGCGCACCATCTACAGGCTCCCCCCATCAGAACAGATTGCCATAGTGGCATTGTATTTGTTGTCATTGCTTTTTATGCCCCAAACTACCGATAAAAACAAAAAAACGAACAGTAAAGACTAAATACGCACAAAGATAGGTGCTGGCAATGTTGATAGTGCGGGACGGTGCTCTCCAAAAATGCTAACAGCTGGAAGCAAGGCCAGGGGGAGAAGCTGTGAGCAAGTGCGGAACCTTACTGGAAAAAAATTGACTACTGACGCGTTATAGACCTAACCTTGTACTGTTGTTCTACGCAGACCATTCAGGCGATGGCTACTTCGTTAGTCGCCAGTGCGCCGCCTATAGGTCGTGAAAGTTGCGAATAGTAGTAACAGAGATGTTTACACCCCTTGCTGCAATAGTTCCGGATCTATAAAAGAGCACATTCGAGCGAATGCAAAAAAGGAGACGCACGAAAACGGCTGGTTCCCTAAATGCTGCCGAAAAAGACTGCACCCAAAAATTCACGCCGTGGCCAAAGACCCGACACAAGACAAAAAGAGAACCCAAAAAAGAAAAACACAAACGCCGACGCAAAAGTCATCAGAATGTCAAATGTGCCAAGCAGGCCAGGGAAGCGCTTCCGCTGGCGATGTTGTCAGCGTTAAAAGAGACAGTCAACGCAAAAACAAAAACGTCGACAACAAACACAAGCTGGCGTAGAGGAATACAGTACTGAGCGGTATCAAGCTCGCGCCCAACTAATTGAAGACGATTGGAGCATGTAGTCTGTCCTAGTTTCCGTTGAGACCCAACACATATAACCGCGAAGTAGACTAAGATCGATGCCACCGTCTACGAATTGCTTAGCTCCGTAAGAACACGAACACTGACATAAACAACAACCAAAAAAAAAAACAAAAAAAACATGTAGTCCTCACGGGTCCCAAACAGTCGGTGTGGTGTCGTTTGTCAAAAGCCCACTGCGAAGCTACGAACCCGCGATCCTAGGCTCCACCGTGCAAAGAACAAACCAATGTTACATGGTGAAACAATACACAATGGGTGCTTCTTGCATTGGCTGTCCCTATTCGCACCCCGAGTGCGAATAATTTTGGATTCTTATCCGCACTCCGAGTGCGTGAGTGCAGATTGCGTGCGGAGGCGCGGACGCTGTACGGGGGTACTGGGGCAACTGGGGTACGAAGACGTTGGAACGAAGCCGTTGAGTGTGTTGGATTTTATTTATCTGCACTCCGCGTGTGGCACGATTTTGTCGCGGGAAACTATGAACACAGTGGTTTAGAAGTTCTCAACTTTGTGTTGTGAATGACACTGCCTTTTATGCAGGCCTCGACGAGTCTATGGAAATATTGGTGGTTCTGGTTTCAGAATTAGAATAATTTCAAGCAGATGTTTTTGCTTTTATTAAAAGAAAATTAATTAGCATTGGGTGGTGCACTTCAGATTAAACGGTACTCACGCCTCGGGGATCGGACACAGGCGATCAATGTGTGTGTACGTGTTTGTGGCTGGGGGAGGGAGGGGGGAGGGGGGGCGGACCCTTTAATCTTTTACCCACTCCAAAACTCAGGGACATCCCAAACACATCAATATAATTTTCTTTTTGTAGGGTTAAATATTTTTATTGACGAAAGAAAAAAGAAACTAGAGCAGTGTACAATTTCTGACGTATATTGTCTTGTGCTTAGATGATGGGGGCAGTGTCATATGGGAAAAGGGGGGGGGGGGGGGGGGGAGTGTGCAGGAAAGGCAGTCATTTCCAGTAAACTATATTATTAAAAAAGAACCCTCCCTCCCCTTCCTCTGCCACTGCCCCCATCATCTCAGCATAAGACAATACACGTCTTCTGAACACTTTCAACACTACTAGATGAGGGAATGCCTGAAAAGTCCCCGGCCATTTGTTACTGTAGTTTTTTTTTTTTTTTAATAGAATGATTGGCGCGTTTGTAAGTAGACGACGATAGATGCGATGGCTGTTAAAAGTTGCGGGTTTTGGGCGCGGCGGAAGTTCGGAACAAACGAACGTACGAACGAACGAGCGTGCGTGCGTGCGTGTGTGTGAGGGGGGGGGAATTGCGTCTTGAAAATTGTTTGCTCACCGCCCACCGTTCCCACATTACTGCCCCCACCAGCTAAGCACCACACAATGGTAATGTGCTGACTGTGGCAAAGCTTCAGTTTTTTTTTTTTTTTTTTTTTGCAAATAGGTAATAATAGGCAGTGGTAGAGTGCAGGCGAGCTGGTAATTAATCGACATCTTGTAAACCCTGAGATGGGGAACAATAAAAAGAACGGACGAACACAACAAAAAATTTTTTATCGTTTCCCCATCTCAGGTTTTACAAAATGTCAGGTAATAATATTTTGTTTAACAAACAGGAAAAAAAAAAAGATACTGAAGGAAAAATAGGATTGCTTACGTCCTGCTTTCATGCCTTTTTTTCAAGTCCCCGAGGCGCGAGTACAGTTCAATCTCTACCCAAATAATCAATTTCGAAAAAAAAAAAAGAGAAAAAGAAAGATGCGATCATGCATTTGCAGTAATGTTTTGAGGTGAGCTAGTCGGTGGTGCATTAAAAACACATAATTAAAACAGCACAAGCGAACACAAGGACAAGAAGAAGGGACAGAGACACAGCGCTGACTCGTCTTCTTATGTTGATGCGTTTGAAGGAGACGAAAAAGATAGTAAGTCGTGAGTCAGCGCTGTGTCTGTGTTCCTGGGGTGCTATGTTGCACTTTTTGGACTCCCAGGAGACTTGGAAGAGGGAAGTGACGTCAACGACTAGAGAAACGCAGATTGGATGTTGACAGAAGAAAACAAAATCAACATCCAATCTGCATTTGCTGCGTTGTTGACGTCACTTCCCTCTCCCTAGTCTTCTGGGAGTCCAAAAAGCGCAACATAGCCCCCCTGGTCCCTTCTACTTGTCTTGTGCTCGTTTGCGCTGTTTTAATTATATGTTTACGATTACACATTTGTTTCAAATTGATTTAATTCCGATACACAGGTCCCTCCCCAATTAAACACTGCACAACTACTAATATTTCTATGGAATCGGTGCTGCCAACATGCCAATGTCACACCACAAACATCGTAAGTCACTACATTCAAAGTTTCCCGCGTCCAAGTCGCGCCACGCCTAACGTCCCTCACACGCCAAGTTTTCCGCACTCGCCCACTCGGAGTGCGGATTAGAATCAAGAAGAGGGACAGCCTCTTGCATTAGACGAGCAATAGTTGTTTTCGTTGCATGGGCGCTGGGTCAGCGGAAACGCACATCCGAACCTCAAAAACAAAACAAGTTATCGAGGCGCCAAGTCTTCCTTCCACACCGAGAAGCCACCCAGTCGTCGCGTCTTTTGTGGTGACTGGTGTAGCAACGGTACGAACCAAATTGTACGGGTTCGGATGACGGCCGCAACGAAACCAGTTAGGTCGTCAGACACTGGAAAAGGAATTTTAACTTACGTTGAAATCGGCGAGCGGTCCTCTAACCGCCTTTCATTGCTTTCATATTGATCGCGTCCCTTTATAGACCTTTGTCCGGAAGTGCTCTTTTTAGCCTCGACCGCAAGGAGCAAAAGGCCCTGTTTGCTGCAGTTTGCTGCCACCCGGTGGTAGCAACGACTTCCGGCAGACAGCCGGGGCTCCGTACTCGTCGCGGCGTGCGCTTCTCCGCACTCGTCGCTAGGCCTAAATTGTCATCGGGGCTCCGTGGGCTTCCGGGGCTCCGTACTCGTCGCTAGGCCTAAATTGTCATCGGGGCTCCGTGGGCTTCCGGGAGGTATATGAACGGAGCGGCGTCGTGCGCGCTCCGGCCGACCGTCGCCGCGCGAGGCAGCCGGGGCTCCGTACTCGTCGCGGCGTGCGCTTCTCCGCACTCGTCGCTAGGCCTAAATTGTCATCGGGGCTCCGTGGGCTTCCGGGGCTCCGTACTCGTCGCGGCGTGCGCTTCTCCGTACTCGTCGCTAGGCCTAAATTGTCATCGGGGCTCCGTGGGCTTCCGGGAGGTATATGACCGGAGCGGCGTCGTGCGCGCTCCGGCCGACCGTCGCCGCGCGAGGCAGCCGGGGCTCCGTACTCGTCGCGGCGTGCGCTTCTCCGCACTCGTCGCTAGGCCTAAATTGTCATCGGGGCTCCGTGGGCTTCCGGGGCTCCGTACTCGTCGCGGCGTGCGCTTCTCCGTACTCGTCGCTAGGCCTAAATTGTCATCGGGGCTCCGTGGGCTTCCGGGAGGTATATGACCGGAGCGGCGTCGTGCGCGCTCCGGCCGACCGTCGCCGCGCGAGGCAGCCGGGGCTCCGTACTCGTCGCGGCGTGCGCTTCTCCGCACTCGTCGCTAGGCCTAAATTGTCATCGGGGCTCCGTGGGCTTCCGGGGCTCCGTACTCGTCGCGGCGTGCGCTTCTCCGTACTCGTCGCTAGGCCTAAATTGTCATCGGGGCTCCGTGGGCTTCCGGGAGGTATATGACCGGAGCGGCGTCGTGCGCGCTCCGGCCGACCGTCGCCGCGCGAGGCAGCCGGGGCTCCGTACTCGTCGCGGCGTGCGCTTCTCCGTACTCGTCGCTAGGCCTAAATTGTCATCGCGGCTCCGTGGGCTTCCGGGAGGTATATGAACGGAGCGGCGTCGTGCGCGCTGCGGGGGGCCGTCGCCGCGCGAGGCAGCCGGAGCTCCGTACTCGTCGCGGCGTTGCGCTACCCCGCGCTCGTACCTACACGTTCCTAGGCCTCTTGCTTTCGCGCCGGGGGGTCGGTCCCAGACACGAAGCTTTGGGGCTCTCCGGCGCAGGCCGCGGCGCCCGAACACGCCTGTGCGGGGCTATATACGTTTGTTTCTTCGTTTTTTTTTTGTTTTTTTTCCTCAGGCGCGTAAACCCTGAATTTGTAAGCTACGACCCCAGCGCGCCTGCGTTCAGCAATCATCCACAGACAAGGAAAATATAAATCGCCTTCGTATTATTTTGTGCCGTGCATAGCGTTGAACGCGCGCACAGACTGTCAAGATACGTAAACTTCACGAGTAGGGCCACCCCTGCCAGTCTGCTACAAGCGCGACACTTAGCACAAACATGACATTCGCGCTTTTGGGCATTTTACTCCAACTCCTCTTAATATTGAGGAGCATAAAATGCACCTGCTTTAAACATTTACATGGACATCGTTTCCGTTGCTCGACGAGTGTCAATCCTAGCAACTCTGATTCGTAAGGTGTTTGTGAGCATTTGAAGGAGGAAACGGGGAGTGATAAACATGAGCACAGTTGCTACCTAAAATGTGCATCTTTTCGTTAGCCTGTCGGCGACGAAGCGCTACCTTTCCTAGGTGTGACCCGCGCCCTTCTGAAGTTCCCCACCCGGGTGAGTTTGTCAAAGTTAATAGAGGGACCGTGTGTTACGTAACACTGGAGAGCAGACTAAATGAGATATTTAATCTAATTAGATATCATTCACATATATCCACATATCTATAAATGCAGACTTGGGCACTCCTCGTTTGTAGATGGTTTTCTTTCGCTTTACGTGCAAGCGAAGTCGAGGCTACAGCGCAAGCCCCACACCCTCTGCGTTCCTGACTCGAACGCGGGCTCGTGCAGTGCGGGCGCGGTTTCAGGCTGCATGCTCACACCACCAACATCCAGTCAGCCAATCGTTCCGTGCTCCTAAACATCAAGAATAGCACTTTCGTTCCTTTTCTCCAGCCGCGAGGGGTGAAAGATGTCCCACTGATGAGGAACACTTGGCATTAACTTGTTCTGGGCACACTATTGGCGACGTGCGCGATTAAAAGCGTCACTGTTGTCGGCCTTCCACGATTGGCGGAATGCCGACTATGACGTCAGCAAAGGTTTTCTCATCGACAGAAATAAGAGTAATGCAAGAACTTCAATTTTGAAGGTGTTGGCAGTGTTGGTTTCAGAGCGCAGTGATCGCAAGCTTCCACAATGCTAATTATAAACACCGTCGAACTTGTTGTTCCTAAGGTGATGACGTCACGAGAGGAAACTATAGGGAGTATTCACTGGCGGCCATAGCCGTGTGCTCGGCTGCGGAGCGCGTGCTGAACGCGAGCTTCCACAGTTCTTTCGCCACGTGCATTCCGCACCACCAAGATTGCCGGTCTTGGCAGCCTATTAATGCGAGCTCGTTCTGAGCATGCGCTCTAAACAGTGACCTCAAATATGCGGCCAGTGAATACCTCCTATAGAAGGGCGCCACCAAAACATCTCGCCGCTAATAGGAAGTATTCACTGGCGGCCATAGCTGTGTGCGCGACTGCTGAGCGCGTGCTGACGCGCGAGCTTCCACAGTTTTTTCGCCGCGTGAATTCCGCACATCAAGATTGCCGGTCTTAGCAGCCTATTAGTATGAGGTCGCTCCGAGCATGCGCTCTAAAAAGCACCCACAAATATGGCGTCCTGTGAATACTCCCTATAGATGCCTCAAGTCGCGTAAACAAATTGTAGACCGTGTTTGAAGCTTAGAACAACGTATTTTGTTTATTTGAAATCTTTAGTATTCAAATCGCGACGGGAAGCTTGGATTGCGGTCAGTCGTGCAGATCTAGGCGTCCCCGTGTTCACACCCGCTGGCGCCAAGTTCCGCACCATGGCTGGACCTACATGGACAATCGGGGGGGGGGGGGGGGGTGAGGAGGGGAGGAGAGGAAGGAGAGGAGAGGAGGAGGGGGGGGGAGAGAAAAAACGAATTTGCATTCATTAAGTGCCAGTGTATCCCATGAACCTATACGCTATCTGCTTTTATAGCTCTAACAAATCGATCAAAATAGAGCTTTTTCATTTGCTGACGAGATTCCGTGAGCGCACGCCAAGGGTAAAATGACGAATGACGAAAATAATCCATGGAGAAGGGGAACAAGCCGGGACAAAGGACAAACACAAATCTCCAAACACAGCTAGGTGACTGGTGCGCGACCGAAAAAATCTGCCTGGTCCGGGTATCGAAACCCGGGACCTCTCCATCTCCAGTGGAGGCGCTCTGCCAACTTGGCTAACCAGCTGATAGACGTCAGTAGAGCAAACAGGTTTTATCAGCTGCCACCAGTCTAACACCAACAAGGGTGAAAGGCTTGCATTTTAAGGTTTTAATTATAATGCACAATGAAATCATAGGTGCTGGCGAGCTGGACAAGGAAATGAAGAGTGTCCGGGTTCGGACACCCGTACCAGGCTGATTTTCGGTCGCGGGGGGGGCACCAAGTCACGCTAGTTGGTGTTTGGAGATTAGTGTTTGTCCTTTGTCCCTCTTGTTCCACCTTCTCCAGGGATTGTATTTCGTCATTCTCGTCCAGCTCGCTTGCAACCTTTGCATGTTAATTGCATTACAATAAGGGTCCAACTTTAAGTCAAGCTTAATGTTGAGAAGCTATGATTGACCGAACGAGCGGGGCACAAAAGCCGCCCGACTTGCGTTAGGAAATCTACTATTGTTGGACTGCCTTGGAAAGAGGTTTTCATGCTGAACCGGGCCGTAGTCCAGAATGCACGGTAAATAGTCTGAAGAATGAGTTCTAGTAGACGCTCATTGTATGTGTGGTGTGTGGGGGGGGGGGGGGGGAAGTGGGGGGGGGAGGGAGGGAGGGAGGGGCGCTCCGATAACGATACTTGATAACGGCATGATGCATGTGCAGAGGCACTGGACGGGTATCGGGTACCGGGGTTACCGAAACGGTCTTGGCGGCGTGCGCGAACTACAGGGGGCGCTTCTCTAGCTGTCATCATCATCGTTTGTGACGGGTCGGACAGACTGGGACAGACCGCGCAGATCTTGGATCCCTGGACCTCATGCTTCATGCTCTGTATGGGGCGAAGCCTGTTTCACGCGTTGTGTTTATTTGGGGAAGTGACGTTTGTAGTAGGACATTTTACCGAAGCTCGCGAAACCATAGCACGCGTAGTCGTGCTAACAAACTCTTTTGGCGCTAAGGTGTTGAAGCGCTGGGATGGTGGTGTGCTGTTCGCTGCCCAGTACAAAATCTGGATGATGAAAATAGAATATAGAGCCCTTTACCTTACTACAACATCTGCCATGGCGAATAGGGTGTATGTTTTATTATGATTCATTCGGACAAAAGGAAAACGTGAAAAGAATATGTCTCATCAAATTGAAAACGGAAAAGCGAAATTCGAGAACGTCACGCATGTATAGTAAAAAATTAAGTGTAAATGACTCCGTGTATCCTATTGGTTTTAATGTGTTCTGTTAGTGTTGGTCTGTTATTAGTTCTAAAAGAATTCCTTTTTTTTAATTTTGTAAACCAGTATACAACTATTTCCTCAAAATACTTGGCAGGAAGGAGCGAGAAGCGGTGGCTGGCTTGCGGAGTCGTTTCAAATAAATTTCTGCTTATACATCCGGTCGACGGGAAACGTGCGAGACCCCCTGGCGATCTAAATATTAAATCTAGTAAGTCCGTGACACTTCAGGGTCCCAAAATTAAGGTATACACCTGCTACGAATTACTACCGTTTGTGTGTTTAATTTTGCGGATCCAAATGCGCACAATGCGTGATGCACTTCTCAGAGAGCGGTTTTAAATTTGTAAACAATTCTTAGTAAAAATTGGATGGAACAAATGAATCAATCGCCTGAATTTTCCGGGTCATGTCCGACAATTTAACAATTTATGAAAATTTCTGCTTTTCTTTCGAGAAGAAGTCGCAATGTGACAAAATTCTTTGCCACGTATTCTATGCGGGTGGAGCTAAGCGTCAGTTGCTGACGAGGATTTGCTCGTCAGCAACTGTCGGGTCACACTTGGATAGATGCGTCGGTATCGGCAAGCTCAATGTAGCTCAAACAAGTGTGACGAAAACATTTGCAAAGTTAAGAAGACAGCACGTCATTTACCCTGGTGAATGCGAAAGATTTTTTCTACAGCAGCCTCCATAGATCGGAAAAAACAAGAATCAGAAAGCACGTCGCTCAAACAGTTTATTTTTTTTTTTTTTTACAATGATTTTTTTCTTTCTTTTTAAGTTAAAAGGGCTATTTTGAGTCCCGATGTTATTCTTTAGAAAGATCACTCGCAAAAATGTCAAGCACGTTTCTTTGATAAATAAACCATATTTAATTGACATAGAAGCGAACTAACATAGCCACTGCGTGCTTTGACATAGCGCGTCGTCTGCTCGCATCCTACCAGATCCGTCACAGGAGGGCGCCCGCAAGGTTGCGCCACTAACGTCCCTGGATATTTTTTCAGTGAAAAAACATCGAGGGACTTTATGTGCCACCAAAACATCTCGCAAACTAGGAGAGGCGGCACGGTACCTTTATGCTTGCTTGTAGTGTCTCGCGATCACCTTCAGCAGCCGGAGGAAGGGGTCCTTGCACCTTGCGGGCCCATTCACCGATTGCCACCAGCACCAGTCCAAATACGTTTGCATAAGTCCATCTGCTGCCGCTCTTCCTCGAGCCGTCCTGGCGTTGCGGCCGCACCAGCCGCGCATGTTTTTCAGCAGCAGGAGCTTCGCCGGCCCCCACGCCTGCTCGATGGATTGCGTGTGGGCCCCTGTCACCGGGTTCACGAAGTTGCTTCTGTGATTCACTGTCAAATGCGTATAGTTGAGTGAGGCGCCATTGTTGTCTCGGAGCGTCGGAATCCGTCGATACGCAGCCCACTCGTCCGTCACGATGGCGGTCCCTGGAGCCACATGTCGCCGAATCTCTCGGCAGAGAGTTACCGCGTCCCGTTTGCGGACGTGGATGAGCCGCAGCTCTCCGGTCTCGACATCTATCATACCGAAAACCCACGGTCCACTCACCCTGTCTCCGTAATTGTCGGCCCTCGTTCCAAAGCCGTCCCCTCTTAGAAGGCGCCCAACGTTCGCCTTTCGACGTCCGCGGAAGAGAGCCTCGTCGGCCTGGACAACCTTCCCAGGTCCTCCCAGCTTCGGCATGGCCGCCCTTTCCGCCGCTAGCAGCTCCCGGACATAGTTAAACCAGTCCGCCTGCACGTGCGCACCCATGTCGAACAGGCCATCGACGAGCTGCCGCGTTTGTCGCGTGTCCAGACCGTGTGATTTGGCGAAAATCAGCCAGATTATTTCCGCCTTCGCCAGTTTGACGTTAGGGCGCCCCAGGGAGTCGATCCGTGCGAAGAAGGACGGGCTGGCCAGCGGCAGTCCCCGCAGTTCCGAGGTTCGCTTATGGCAAGTGCCGCACATCATCCACGGTCTTGGTCCTTTGGGCGAGTTGACCATGTTTTTCGTTACGTTTCCTTTGCAACTTGGAGCTAACGGATTAAACCGTAGCTGACCGCATTCTCCATATGTTGGGTTCTTCGCTGGCCGTCCGGTTATGGGGCCAACATTGCGGAAGTTGGGATTCGGCGAAAGCCCGTGGGTCACGCAGAAGTCTTCGAGCTTTGTCGAATCTTTCAGCAATTCCACAATTTCAACGATGTTAGGGTCTCGTCCTCTTAAGGTGGCCATAATGGCCGACGCGGACCTGAATGGCAAATAGAGGAAAGGAGCTTGGTAAAATTACTGTTTGCCCGCAAACCTTTCGTTAAAGGAATTAACTGGTGATTTGTGCTGCTATTCTTGCCTTCACGCCCTATAGCAGACAGGTGCGCGCGCTGCATGAGTGTGCAGGAGCAAAAGTGCCAGTCCTCTCGCAGAAGTGACGTAGATAGCGGTAACTTTTCCTCTAATGCGGGCACCCTTAACCGCGGTTAACTCAGCTTTAACTGTTGTTACGCGGCACCACAGTTAGAGCACTACACTTTCGGACAGCTATTTCAGAAGAAGTGAAGAGTGCGCGTGCACTGCTTTGATGGGTGCTCAAGATGCTCAAGCGTACGTTCGCCCATAGCTTTGACTGCACAGCCACAGAATGTTTTCCATAAGTATTGTGCGCTAACTGTGGCTTGGAGTAACTGCAGTTAAGTGTGCCCGTGTAACAGTATGTCTGTCTAACTGCAGTTTTAAATAAGTGACCTGGTTAACCTAATTACCTGTACCAACCTATTTAGTATAGTTACCTGCCGCTCAGTTTCTGAATGTCTGAAAGGGCAGCAGTGCAATACCTGTAAATTTCACGTTAACAAGCCGCAGCACGCGTTTGATAGCGTCGTGAAAAGCAATATAATATAATATAACAATAAAGAGGGAATATTAAATATTCGGATGTTTGAAAGCGTCGATTAAAAACGTTTTAATTTCAATTAGTGCAACCTGTACAAAGAAACGTATTTGAATTGTGGCATATCACGCAATAAGAAAATAGCATGCATTATGTAAACACTGGGACGACTGAAAAGGAGACCACGCTCACCTATTTGGTTGTCAGTAGAGGTCCCTTTCGGTGACACGTCAAAGACATCAAAGTCATCAAAGGTCGCCGGCTACGGTCGCCGAGACGTGGAAGCGATCGCTTTTATAGGCTAGGTTTTGAGCACCGAAAGACCGAGAAAAATGCTCTCTCAACATCCTCGATGCAGTCATAGCTACCGCCACTTGTTGGTGCGTCCAGGGACGCAAGCATTCAAATAAACAAAACAAAACGTTCGAGAAAGGTCAAGAGCGGTCTCGGCGCGTCGTAAAATGCACACACACACACACACAAAAAAAAAAAAAAAGTTTTGCAATTTTTCAAACGCCCAAAAAAAAAAAAAACCACTCACACACACAACAAAAATCAACAATGGAGTAACAGACGACAGCGTGTTTGTGCACTGGGCTTGTTTGTGCAGTGCGCTCCTTGTTTAAGTTCATTTTTACACGCTCTCGTCGTGGGGGTGGACACCGCTTCTAACTCTTTCTTCTTGGTTGTTGATTTATTTGTTTGTTTCTCGTTGACTTGTTCGTCTTCCAGAAGAGGCCGCGGTTCCCTTTGGTGAATTTTATTTGTGTCTTGTCTTTCTCTTTCGAGTAGCGTTCAACAAACCGCAAGACTCCTTTTTGAGTGTGTGCACTTTAGACGCGTGGAGACTATTCTCCAACTTTCTACAGCGATTTGTTTAGTCGATTAGGTTGCACTAATTGAAACTAAAACGTTTTCATATCGCCAGCGACAGTGATGTCGCTGGGAGATCGGTACTTTCATACATCCAAATTTTAAATCTTCCCTCTTGTTTTTAAAGTATTGTTGCAGTTATTCCCTCTTTATACATAATAATATAATAATAATAATAATAATAATAATAATAATAATAATAATAATAATAATAATAATAATAATAATTTTATTTCACGTATTTCATAACAACATACAAGAATGCGGGTCCGTCGAAAGCCAAAAGAGGCTTGTAGGACTAGACCCAGCAGCGGCGTGAAGAAAAACAAATTCTGACACATGATGAAAAAAAAAAACACTTAAAAAACAATTCCAAGAACTATGCATACATAACTCTTAAAAAAAAAAAATTACTGACATGTAATCATACACCACAATAAATACACTAAAGGTGATTAAGAACGGATGGCCACGGAATACACTCTTTGACCACAAAAAAATCTTCTATTCAAGAACTGGGAAGTTTGAAAACAAAACAAAAACCACGAGATGCACAAAAAAGACATGTTCAGAAGCAGGATATTTAGCAAATTGTTTTTAGTTGTTTTTTCAACTGACGCTTTGACGTCAGTTGAAAAATAATAATAAGTATAATAATAATAATAATAATAATAATAATAATAATAATAATAATAATAATAATAATAATAATAATAATAATAAAAACAGCAGCATTTGGTACCGTTAGATAACACAGCAGATACAGATATAACTACAAACTTTACAAAGTGAGAAAATTTGCGTAGCACCCGCGCTTTCTGGAAGCGCAGTCCACTCCCGTCACTGTTATGGCAAATTAAGAATACCTATAACATTCTTCGGCATGCCTATATTTCTCAATTTTTTGCACTTTTAAGTCGCGTACTTTTAGAAAGGCGAGATCTAATTAATTTTTGTCCATCGGAAGTATTCCGTCTAAAATCATACAAAGCATTTTTAACCTCTTGTTCTCGCTCCCATTTTCACGTAGGGCGGTATATTTTCCGTTAAATAGAGCTTGCAGGTGAATCAACAAAGTCAGAATGAGTGGTTTAGTTATGCGATACATCCATTTTTGGAGAGAACATGGACGGACACACATCAATCCCAACTTGCAAGGACATATTGTTCCGTTTGTTGCCAGTTGCTGGAAGTATGTCCTTCCGTTTCTGTTCTCTCCCTAAATGTGTGTAAGGTGAATCGAGTGACCTAGACAACTGGATTACGCTTCCTATTTGAGTAAACAAGAAGTTGTTGCATCAAGCAGAAAGAAAAAGAGTGCAAATACGTAAGGGTATAGAGCGCGAACCAACTGAATTTAATCGCCTTAAATAATATATAAGCGCAGCACGCTACGACCCCGCACTTTACCAGAGAGTTAAATCAACACATAATTTTGTGCGTGCTATGTGTTTGAAAAAAAAAAAAAAAAACTCTTCTCGTTTGAAAGCTACATATAAGACCAAAAGTTTCCGGAGGTTCAAGTCAAAAGGAGAGCACCTTGTTGCAGTGAAACATCGGGAACGGCACGAGACCAAAGACAGATTAAGTTTCTTTCTCCCCATTTCTTCTCTCTCTCTCTCTTTCTCTTTTTCTCTCTTTTATTCGTTCAGATACCAAACAGTCCACATCATCGTTCTTCTGTTTATAATTTGTTTTTAATATGTCACGAGAGAGGCTCAACCCTATATCGATCTACTAGAAAGTTGCGTATTTTATTGGTAACTTTCGATTGCGGCAAGTGTTTTTTGGATATCTTCTCGAAACAAGCTCACCACTTAAATGACTACACTTTGATGTAAAATTACTGATATCTAGTTTATACAAAAGATTACTCAACTTATTTACTTCAGAGCAGCGCTGCTCACCACGTCATTGCGCGATCTATCATTTGGACTACTGGGTGCGTCGAATGAATAAGCGCTTCAAAGACAGATAACAAGATGACACCGAGCGCTACTGACAGCTGGATTATTTATTGAAAAAAACACACACTATTTACGCACATCATTGGACTTCCTACACAGGAAGGCGAACTCCCTGTCAGATAGATGCAGTGACGGCGCACTTCGACAGTTATTCTTGAGTCGTTCTAGTATTTGTGTTTCTTTGGAGATTAGGAGCACATGGGCATCTGTCGCAGCGGATGGCGACATTGCTCGAGGGGTAGTTCCTAAGGATCAAGGCACGCTAGAGCGCCCTGTCATTCGATTCAATTAATTTATTTTATAACCAGAGTACAAAATGGGGGTAAGGGGACACGAACAAAAGCTGCAATAACGCTCCGAGATGTACGCGCCAAGAGCTTTGCCGCGTACTCTCGTCGAAAATTAGCATGCTGGCCCATAGCCTCATATATAGGAGGCTATGTCTGGCCACTGACAGCATAAGGATCAACTAAGGATGACGTACTGTGAAGATCTTTTCCACATACGCCGGGTCTATTCGGCAGATTGGGGGTGTGTGAGGGATGAGGGGGATTTATCTTCTGCCTGCATTGTTTTTTGAAGGCCTAAAGGGAGGGGGGGGCAATTAACGCCCCCCCCCCCCCCCCCGTCCTTTGTTTCGACGCCACAGGTCTCATCTTCTAGGCTATATTGGTGGAGACCCGATGGACGGCTTAATTTCCTCCGCGTTCCACGTGGGTCTTTTGTTTCTAACGCTCCTCTTCAGTTGAACACCGCTCCGTTCGCCGTGGCAGATGGTTTCACGATGTTCTCAAACTTGATCCATATTTCCGGGTTCTTGAAATTCCTCGCGATCATGTGCGACTCTTGGCGTTCTCCCTAGAGCGAATAGAAGTGCACAGAGATTAAATGAAGATACCTGGCCCGGGCAAAACGGTCAAATTTACGCGAGCCTGAAACAGCTCTAGTTCTTCCGCAGCTTTACCTGCCTGATAATATCGAGAATTCTCGAGATACTTTCATAAAAAAATACGCAAAGATAAAAAAAAAAACGAATATCAAAAGAAGAAAAAAAAATGCGAGCCAACGTGTACTTATTTTTCGTGGCATGTCTCCCGTTTTTTTTTTTTTTTTTTATGAACGGTGCTAATTATGATGAGAGATACTTGTAAAAGTATGACTCGTTATACTTCACTTCGTGAAAACGCTAAAGACGATCGAAAACCTTTCCTCACCTCCAAGATTTCCTCGCGAGGCATGTTTCGTGTAGTCTATTTTGGAATGTTTATCCGAAATCACTGAACGCCTATATATGTTACAATAAGCGTGGGGATAAATATCAGCGTGTCTCGTTTCGCTCGGAGTAAACTGTTTTTTTTTTTTATTATCTCTACTGATGCATGAATGAGCTCGGTGAAAGGTAGATATCCAGTTAGGCTTAGAAACGCTCGGCTCTTGAAGTTCTTGGCCATCCTAATGGAGCTCTAATGATTCGCTCGGGACTTTTCCCGCCCTGTAGGGCAACTCGGGTTAATATTATCGAGTTTGGGATTACGACTGTTTTCCGCTCAGTCAGTGTCCCTGAACTACGAGGTATAAATTTTCTCTCGATATTGCATGTAGTTTTATAATTATCACAGTTTAAAGTTTAGTTTCGGGCGTCTATGGCAAAACCGAAACTATCTGCTAGAGAGGAATGTCAACACTGATCAGCAGCTGTACGCAACGTCATTAGATTAGCTCAGTTACGGAACTGCTCATAGACGCCCTGCATGCACGAGCAGTACCCACCCTCAATCACCACGACTCGCCTGGCGTCGCTCGACGCGCCGGACGGTTGCTTTGGTTACTGCAGTGTATTCTATGGGATACGTACGTTTCGAAGCACGGCGGCTAGATGGCGTTTCAGCTCTGCTCTATGCAGAGCCGTGTATGGGAGAGTTTGGCCAATAGGCGGAGCAAAGGCCGCCACCAGCGCCGAATATTCCCCCCACGCTTAGAGCGTAAACTAAATTTGTGACACAGCGTCGACCAATCAGGAGACCCCTACTCCATCTCACAAATGTCTGCAGTGAAGACAAAGGCACAGGCGCGTGAGCCTAGCTCAGCGAAACGCTTTTGTTTGTACGAGACCTCGTGCATAGGAGGCACTTTCCAAAGCCACGCGCTCGTGCCCATGCCTTTGTCTGCACTGCTACAACAGCGTCCTGAGACTGGCTGAAAGAAAACAGTGCAAAGGGTGGGGTGCGCGAGCGTCTTGAGACGCGGAGTTCCGCTCGGCACGGCTCGAATTATACTTCGTTTCACTTTATCTGCGAGCGAAGCCAAAGCTAGAAGCGCGAGACCAGCGCTTTTTGCATTTCTCCCCAGCTCGCGCGCTCGAGCAAAGCCTGAACGCACGGAGCTTCCGTGCTCGCGCTTCCAGTTTTGCCTTCGCTCGCACATAAGGTGAAACGAAGTATATATAGTTGTGTCACAAATTTAGAGCACACGACCACCGCTAGGGGCTGTTTCGCGGCCTGTGGTTGGCTCCGAGATGCTCGCCTATTCAAACCAATGTATGGCCAAACTCTCTCAATAAACGGCTCTGGCTCTATGCAGCTCTATGGAACGCACAGTTATGAAACGAAAATGTAGATGGCGCTTCGAACGACGGCAGGCGGATCGAACTGAGTGAGGGTGGCTACCCCCTTCCGCGGGAGTTCCACAACTCTAGTAACGTTGGCTGTACGGGCGCGACGTGACGTCAAGCTGGTGCTGCGGTACGCGCGTCACCCAGTGTTGCTTGACTAAAAGCTAACCCGCTTGCCACCCGCCCAAAGAGCAGCTGGTCCCACCTTTAAAATCGATTTTAGTGGAGTACGCGGATTCACTTTGACGTAGTATATATATAGGCTGTGATCATGTGTCGTGCCACCAAAAGCGATCCCTGTCATTTATTTTGGGTTTCTTTTTCTACCGGAGTTACCTTTTAAAGCTGGCGGTGACTGAGAGAATCGCCGTACATAGAAAAGCCGATTACTGCGGGGAGGGGATTCAACCGTCGCGCCCCAAGCGGAGAGAACGAAACCCACGGGGTCAACAACATAAATTATTTGTTTCTATTCGTTACGCTGCACCAACTCCACCTAGACAGAAGGCCTCCGCATGGTTTCCTCTCCCTCTATGAAACGTCACCAGAGTCGGATCGCGCTAACTCGGCTATTGGGCCCGAGCCCGACCTTCGACGCGCTCATTGGGCAGGAGCCCCAGTCGAACACAGACACAGCTCTCGTGCACAATCTCACGCCTCGATCGATCTGACTGTGATGACGCGTGCGGAGGCCTTCTTTCTAGGTGTGGTTGGCTGCACTCGGCTGACGTAACCGAACGCTGCGTAAACCTTTCGTTCAGTCAGTGCAGTTTGAACGTCTTAAGGCTGAACTCCATGGGACGAATTATGTGACGAATAACTGGCGAACGCCGCCCGACGGCACGCTCGCTTTGCGCGTGACGTAGCAGCCACTGTGTTGATTCCACGCGCAGAGCAAAAGCCACCGGGCAAAATTCGTCGGTTATTCGCAGCATATTCGTCCCATGGAGTTCAGCCTTTAGCTCATCACTGACGCAACAGTCGGTTCAAGCTGTGGCCCGCGTTCGACCGATGTTGATGACGAATCCTTTCTACGGGGCCTTGTGCCAGATAAACAACGGGCTCGAAACAAACTGCTCGTAGTTCCGTCGTCTATACGGGAGGAGGCTCCGCGAATGACGAGGCCGGAAACACCTAAAAGGGGTCCGATCTTCGACACACTAGATAATCGCGACGTGCGTTCATGTCACGCTCGCTGGTACTGGGACGACTTTCCCGCCCCCCGCCATTGGCCGAGCTCCCCCCCTCGTCCATCGGTCCAATGTGGTCCAATGTGTGTTTTTTTTTGTTTTTTGAGAGAGTGCAGAGCGAGTTGGTTTCCGTGTGTCTGACGACTGAGGTAGGGAAATTATAATTGACGTTGGATTCTTTTTCGATAGCTTGCAAGACCCCACACTGACCGTGTGACGCGTCTCGTCCAGGACCAGTCGGTACTCGGCCAGCAGACTGGCCAAGGCCAGCACGATCTCCACCTGGGCGAGCTTCATCCCAACGCAGGTGCCCAGGCCGTTGTTGAACACCTGCAGGGCGGCCGTGTCCTCGGCACTCTTGCCCTTCCCGTCGAACCTGCAAGGGCGGGACAGATTCGCGGGGGCTACAGAGCGCAGTCGACACAACAAAACGCCTGACATTGTTCTCTGTCCGATCATTCGCAAGCGAGCATCCCCGTTTCAGTACTTCAATCTGAAGTCTTCCCGTGCATCGCAAAATGTGGTCCGGCCCTCATTGTGCAACTTCCCTTTTTGTCCGATTTCAGGAGTGAAGAGTGCGCGTGCGCAGCTTTGATTGGTGCTCAAGACGCGCAAGCGCACGTGCGACCATAGATTTGACCATAGCCTCCTCCATACTCCCAAAGCCCGGCAGTTTGACGACGAAGCTATAGAGTGCCCGGTCGCAAATTTGGAGCGCGAGGCTCTTGTAACAGACAGCGTTTCTCGGGGAACCTGGTCTTCAGCGCACAGCCCTTGCAGCGGCGAGGACCCGACACATGGTTTTTAAACCCGATGAGAAAAGAAGCGGTATACTCTAAAAAAAAGTCTGTACGTCTACTTTCCCACACACCGCTCGATTAACCAATCACTGCAACTTACAGAGGCAGCTCAGCGAATGACGATGCCGAAACATATGATTAGACCAAAAACGCAGTCTGAGTTGTGACATTAAGCAATGCAAGCGTGACGTTTTGCATTGCTTAATGTCACAACTCAGACTGCGTTTTTTTGGTCTAATCATATTCTTCGACATCGCCATTCGCTGAGCTGCCTACTTAAGTTGCGGTGATTGGCTCTCCGACTGTTGTGTGGGAAAGTAGACGCACAGACTTTTTTTTAGAGTGTAGAGCGAGGAACGCGAGGAGCACGAGCGGACATTCCATCGCTCGGCAGAAGTGTGTTTCGGCGTCTCGCCGCAGCGGGGCGCACGTTACATGGCTCTCCTCTCAACCGTTGTTTATTGCTCTACCTTTTCACTTTCGGCGGCCGCGTCCTGTGACGATCTGTCAGGCTTTGTCAGTATAGAGGAGGCTATGATTTGACATGATAGCCACTAAAGTTCTAGGTCCGCCATCTGGCTTCGCTCATTTACGTAAGCCGCTCGAACTACTCTGCGGAGTAACCAGCATAGTGTGGCAACTCAGCTGAACCGGGTAGGATGCCACACCGTGCTAGGACAGGGTTGCCTCACTGTCTCAATCATACAATCTCAGCAGAAGTTGACGCTAGCACTCTTTCCCCAATAGGATCATTGGGTTTCCCTTATCAACTTTGGCTAATGCTCGTGCCTCAATCTGTCACGGTGCCACTAAAGGTGTTCCTTCCATTGCGGATAAAACCGATTGTTCGTTGGTTGATAAGGTTTAATTAGTGTTCCGGGTGCATTGAGGTGCAGCGTGCGTTTGTGCACTCGTGAGAGTTCGTGCATCAACTGACGTCGCACCGAGATCCGGCAATTACGGAAAAAGGGGCCACCTTTCGGGATCGAATAGCTCCGGCTTGGAAAAGAGGTCCGGGTCATTGTGGAGGTCGAAGGACGGCACGACGACGGTTACTCCCTTCGGGATTGTCAGGCCCTTGAAGGAATGCTCCTGGCCCGTGATCCGCGTGTTGAATCTGTAAGTGATGGGCATGCGGGTTCGTGGCAACAGTCTTAAATCGTGCCACGAGCAGCGGGCGTTGGGACGAGTTTTCTCTCAATTGAATTCCCACAGGATCAGATAATTAAGGGCTGACCGCTGAGCGTTTGGAATGACTTTGTTACTTCCCGATTTCCCTGATCAAAACTTGGGCAAAGCTTCCCTTAAGGACATCATTGTGCGTTCGCGGTTTTCGAAATTTTGATTACGACTGCTTTAAGATCACTCTGTGTTCCTAAATTATAAGGTATATATTTTTTCGTTATTGTGTGCAGTTTTATAAATATCACCGCTCAAAGTTTGGTTTCGGGCGTCTACGGCAAAACCGAAGCTATCTGCTAAAGAGGAATGGCAACACTGATCATCAGCTGTAAGACCGTGACATGACGTCACGGTGGTGCTGCGGTACGCGCCGCCTGCTGTTGCTTGACAAAAAGCTAACCCGATTGCCACCCGCTAAAAAGCAGCTGATCGCACTTTTCAAATCAATTTAAGTGGAGTACGCAACTTCAATTTGACGGAATATTTCGGCTGTGATCATATTTTGTGCCATTCTAGCGATATCAGTCATTTATTTTGGTTTCGAGTTTAACCAGAGTTTCCCCTTTTAACGATTCCCACGCATTCCAAAGTTTTTCAGCCTAGCCAAAGCACCTGTAACCGCCGGACATCCAACAGTAATTATAGGGTTCCCTGTTTTCGGTATTTATTGATAAACCCCAAAAAGCAATCGCCAAGCAGGTTTGGGGGAAAATTGAGAAATCCCGAATCGGAGATGTCTTTGTGTAGAAGATAACCCAAGCTTCGCGGAAAGAAAAACGCCATGTACAACCTCATTTTGTGCGGAACCCGAAAACAGCCCGTGCTGAAGTGTTTGCGATGCTGCTTCGTTCATCGGGAACCACAGACTTTGTCCCGCTTCCTTTTCTTTATTATCGGCACTTATCGGTATCGAGATAATTGCCAAATATTTGGCTCGCGTACATGTTTGCTAGGGGTTGGGAAACCATACGTCCGTGTCTAGTTTTTGTTTCCACATACGCCCCCGTAATCGCCGACTTTATTTTTTTTTAATTGTCCGGCACCGAAGATGGGCACCAGAAAACACTGAATTCGTGGGGAAATAAAACAAACCGGAAGAAGCACCCTTAGCTCGAAGAAGAATGAAACCCCGAAAGCACGGAATCCCAACAGTAACGCACCTCAGCAGCAACTTAAATTGTATAGGTATCGTACCACCCACAGACCGTGCTAGCGCGTCATACAAAACATTGCTTGAAAGGCGAATAAAATGGCATGCAGTTCTCGTGGGCAAATAAGACAAGGGCGATTGTAGGTATTCCAATAGGTCGACATTTGAAATGTTTGGATGCCCTCCTGTCACGATGCCCCGGAAAATATTTTGCGCGAAGGCACGAACCGTATACAGCCTTCGGCACTATCCCTTATCAACGATTACTACAAATGCTTTCAATTCTAAACATAAACAACGACGTTATCAATTGGATTTCTTCTTTTCTAGCTTATCGCGAACAGTTTCTGTCAATAGACGACACTCATCCCATCCAATTTCAGTAAAATCAGGCGACACTACCACTGGGCAGCGTAGTAGGACTCTTGGTTTTTCTGGTTTACATTAATGACCTACCTCCGCTAATTTCGTCATGCGTAAGACGTTTCGCAAACAATTGTGTCATATACCGCTGGATTTCTTATCCCAGTGACTCGAAAATCCTCCAACGAGGCATATACATTCTGCCGGAATGGTGCTTAAAGGGATGGTGAACCGAAATTCGAATTTCAGAAAACAACGCAGGAGCTGTAGGTGGGACGTTACAATCCCTACAACAATACTCGTAAGGCGATATCTCGAATCAATGGCCGTATTTTTGGGAATTTTGGGACGTATTTTTGACGTCAAGATATCTGGTTTCCTCCTCTCTGTTTCGCCTCCTCGACGCGGCGAGGCGGAGGAGGCGCGAGGCCGTTCCCTCTCCTTCTCAACTCTTCTCGGAGAAACAAGATGTGTACATATCTGTCAAATGCGCCCCCTTTTCCTGAAAAATACGGTCATCCGTTCAATATATCGTTGTATGAGTGATGTTTTGATGTTTGTAGCATCCCGTTGCAGGATTTTGCCGCCGTGCTTTGTGGAATCTAGATTTCGGTTCAGCATCCCTTTTACTTTTACTTTTACTTGACAAATAATATTCGTATCGTGAAAACAAATATGGTCTCTTTCAATCGTTCAAAAGCATATATTCCATCCTAGTCTTGCAACTCTTGCTATTTCACCTGTTTCCTCTTATAAATACCTAGGTATCACTTTCCCGGAGGATGTCTTGGAATACTCATATTGATAACATACTTAACAAATGATCTGGAACTATCGGTTTTCTTCGGAGGCTCTTTTGCCAAGCCCGACAGGATGTAAAACTAATGGCATACAAAATCCTCGTCCGATCTTAACTTGAATATGCAAGCACGATTTGAGACCCCCAGTAATCTTACCTGATCAATAGGCTAGAGTCAATTTTAAACAGATCAGCCAGATTCATTCATCGTAAATATTCTTTCAAAAGCAGCGTCTCCCAACTTAAGGATCTTTCAAACCTAATTTCACTCAATATACGTCGCAAACTATCTCGTCTTTCTCTATTTTATGAGATATATTATATTTTGCCCCCTTTCATGCATATGTACTGCAAGCCTTCCGCATATATTTCCCTACGTCATGATTATTCCTGGAATATTGAGCCAATAGTCGATCGCACTAATAGGTCGAAATTTTCACCACTTGCGCTGTCTCTTTCAAACTGGAACTCCCTCACTGACGATATTGTTAAAAAACAAGATCCTTCTGTATTTCGCTAGAAATGTTTCAGTCTACTGACCTAATTAACGAATACTATAGCCTATTGATCAGGTAAACAAACCAGATTGAAATTTAGTCACAAAAAAACCTTGTTCAGAATAGTCTGCATCAGAACCTATAAAAAACATGGATGTTCACTGAGGTCCCATTTGTTTTCTACATAAAACGATTAATAATTTACATACATTTTTTCTATGTAAAACTTGCTGCATCGTTAATGCACGCAAGCTTTCGGTAGATGACGTAGTTTATATAGAGCAATATATGGCAAGGTGTTTTTATTGGATCAAAAAAAAAAAAAAAGCACGGCACACACACATACACGAAAATACATCTGCGACAAACAGGGACGACAACGAAAATAAATGTTTAATTGTCGCCTTCAAATTTCAGCGTTTACTGAGTTTAGCTCTCCTAACTTCTTTTTAGCACGAGGAAGAATTAACAGCCTCTCGCATTATGATCGATGACGTTGTGCATGTTCGTACTGCGCAATTGTTTTCTGACCCTCATATTCGAACAGCTTCGGGTGCGCCTCAGCGATATCGGCGGAATTCGATTACTCTCTGCCAACATTGCAAACACTGATCTTGGCATATTTCCATAAACGTTCGCAAAACAATTCACACATCAGTCCGTTACAAGTTGTTTTATTCCCAATTCGGTAGGTTTTATAACTCATTGATGAGGAAGATTTTATAACGGTTTTCGGGCACTACCTGAAGATAAATACTCGATAGTCTTATTGTGGTATACACATTTCTTAGCCCGATTTTTCTTTCTTGATAACTCTGGGTATACTAACGCTCTTTGGTCACTCCAGTTGGCAAACTTAAACGAGACGCAGGTTCCCCATTGCCTCCTTTATGTTTGTTGACAATTAAATGAATCATCGTCAAGCATGTCGCCCATAGGCCATAACGCGTAAACTTAGACGGTTATATCTTGGACAAGTAGAGAATTTCATCCGAAATAAAGCGCATCTATTTTGCGCGAGCTGCACCTGCGCACATGTATATGGATTCGTCGAACTCAACAAAGGCAACAGCCTTGCAACGAGCAGATGATCAGAGCACTGGCGCGTGAATGTAATCGACTTCGCAGAGGAACGCAAACGCAGCAATAAAGCCCATAACTCTTCGGAATGACACAGTTACAGCTTCCACACGTGGAGAATTTACTACGACGTAAAACGCACCTATATGCACACATTTATGGATTCGGCTGAACACAACAAAAGCCTCGTAATTAAACAGGCGCTTAAAGCACAGAACGTGGATATATAATCGACGCTGTATTGAAAAGGGAATGCGACAACTGCGGCCATCCTTCGAGCCGGCTGTTTCCCGCACATGTGTTTCCTGAGACCCAACAATGCCCATTTATCCACGTGAGAGTTCAAGGCAACCAACACGCCTCGCGTTGTCTCTTACAGAGGACGTGTACGGGGATAGGGGTTTTGAAAAAAAAAAAATGAACCCCAAAAATTAAGTGTTTGACGAAGCGTAACCCAAATTCCACGTTAAATTTAGCGAGCAAATGAAATTAGCGTAAATAATACCGCAATTTAATTTCCCAGCTATAGATTTAGAAGCGAAACGTTTCTAGCTGAGTACAGCAGGAAATTAATGAATTTAATTTGCTTATTAAGTGAAAGTGGGAAAGACACGCACTCTTTCTTCGTTGCATACATTTTGTTTACTCGTGTAGCGTCTCACTCCCCCCCCCCCCCCCCCCCAAAAAAAAAAAGAAAAATAAAAAAAAAAGAAGTAATCTTGATACCTAACGCCTGAGGGCCGGAGCAGTAACTCCAAGAGGTGTGTTTGGTGGGTTTCGAGCTTTGGCAGTGCGTCCTTTTCCACTTCTTCTAAATTGCACGGTCTGCAGACGTTTCTCTTCCATACATCTGTCTAGAGCTCATAAGACAGGCACAGAATACCGAGACCTTGGGCTGTGGACTCGTCTGGGACGTCTGTTGCTCCGCAGAGGAGAGCTACTGCGCACGCAGTAGCTCTCCACAGCCCAGTACTTAAAGGGGCACTGACACACCAAAATCATATTTTTTTTATTATCCGAAACGATTGAAAACGATGTCGGGACATTACCCTCAAAATTTTAAACTTTAAAATTCAGTATTTGTGAATTAAAAAAACAATTTCGAAATGCCGAATTTGAAGTTCCCGCGCGATCCGCGCCAGTGCAGTGACTCAAATTTTGCGGTCTCCTGCGACTCGACTTTCTTTTGGACCTCCGCCGTTGCTACGGCGACCAGAAGCGAGGAGGAGGCGCCGGCGGGAAACAACCGGTTTTTCTCCGACTCGCCCACGGTGTACCGTGGACTCGCCAACGAGCGCCGGCAAGTTTTCCGAGGGAGGGTACAAATCTAGGAAGCAACATCACACCGAACTCTGATTTTTGGTATTTCAAAAAGAGGAGCCGTAGTGCGTTCGCAATTGCGTTAAAAAACATGTTTTACGATTGCCGTTATTTAATGTTATAGAAATGTAACCTACAAAGCTTCTAAATTTCCTGATTTTTGACGTCACCGATCAAAAGAAGCGAGGAGGTGAGCGCCGGAAATACAAACGCCAAAACTAAAAAGGCGCGCGCGCGCGCGGGAAAATTTTTTTTCGCGATGCGGTTTTTTTTTGCGTGTCTATGACTACAAGTTGCATCGTTTTAGAGAATAAAAAAAAATACGACCTTTGGGTTGTCAGTGCCCCTTTAAAGATGGCGGAGCGCAAAAAGGCGATTATTGGAACTGGTCTATACTCGCTCACACGTAGACATTCTAAACAAAACATCCACTGCTTTCTTCATGCTCATGCAAAGTAGGAAAAGAGCCAATCGCTACGATTTTTAAAAAAAAATAAAGAAAGAAAACAAGCGAATTTCGCAAATTCAGAAGATAAGCTCGGTCAGAAAGTTACCTTTACGGTGTGACACTGAACATGACGCTTCACATGTTGACATCATGCTCTGTGTCACGACGCAGACTACACTTTGACATTTGGAACCTCTTGGCCTCTCCGTCGTTCACCGAGCCAGCAGCGCCATAAACCGAAGCTGGCTTGACGAGTGTTCTGTGGGAAAGTACTACGCGGAGCAGCGACCGTGTCATCCGAGGTTCTTGGCGCGGCGACTTTCCCCGTTGTTCAGTGCACCACCGTCAGGTGAAGCGCAAATGGAACTTAAGTGGGCTTCACGGCGGGAACAAAGAGTGCAGAGGGAAACGAAGACTCACCCGAATGCAGACGACGTATAACGGAGAGATTCCAAAAGGACCTGTTTCAAATACCGCATGGCCGAAATGTTGTCGAAGGTGAGCTTACCCTAGAAAACAAGTTTCGTCGTTAGGTTACGCGCAGGAATCAAGCGACGATGCTGAAAGAGTGTGTTTGTTGCGCGCACAAATCCTAGTTTGAAATTCGATAACATCTTATTCAAACCCTCCCCCTCCCCCTCCCCCTTTCCCCTCCCCTTGAAAAATACTGTGTTCTGTTACGCGAAACAAATGCACCTTTGCGAGATAGTTGTAAGTTGATAAAATAAGAGGGCAGAACAAAACTCTGAAAGTCCTCCAAGGGGAATCGAAGCCACAGACCGAAGATTACGAGCGCAATACTCTACCATTGCGCTAACGGTGAAACTTTTATTGTGAAGCGGTAGTTATTGGGAAGCTTTATATAGTGTACGCAAATGTTTTCCGTGCAAATGTTTTACGCACGCTATTTTTCAGACATTGGCTACATATAAAAAGAGTTTTTGCCGTCTTGGTGTTCCTCTACATAGAATTCGTGATGAGCGAAAAGGTGGCACCAGGACGAGCACAATTAGAAAATGGAGGCTTCCACAGGACGGCGGCTGCTTGGTGGCCGTCGTGACTGCGCTGTCGGCGTCTTCCTCTCAACTTCGATTTTGAATACAGGACGACATTGCACTTCTATGTGAGGCGCACATCCCGAAGGGTTTGGAAGGCCTGGCAAACTGGAGAGCGATCGCCGTTAACTTGCAGTTTGCCACGCGCCAACACTTCTCGACGTGCACGTATAAGACACCTCTAGCTATTGCCAAGGCGACGCGAGCGGACAAAACCGTTGGACCGCTCGCGTCATATTCTTAAATTTAACCAATACTTGGGTTTCGCGTCGCTGCGAAGAAATCCTATTCTAAAACTCTCCTTCGTGATGTGCGCTCTAACGCAAGTGCTAAAGTCCTAAAGTCAGCGCTAACGTGCGCTAAAATTGCGTACGTTATTCCAAAAACTATCTAGTAAACGCGGAAACATTTCGTTCGCCAACCGACAGCCCGGAACCTGCAACTGGCGCCAGCGCGTAGCTACTCCTGTTGCATAAGGGCTCATGTAGAGCAGGGGCAATGAAACGCAAGAAGCTAGTGCTTGCGTCCGCATTATGCTGTAATTACACCGCTTCCAACAGAGGTGCTCTTTCGAAGCGGGTCATAGTACAGGGTGTACCCCCCAAAATATTTCCAGGGTGTTTTTAACCGCAAAAATCAACTATGCATCACCGAATGTTCCTTCTTCGCCCAAATGCAGCGCTAGAGGTCCGAACCATAGGCCAACGTTTCAGCACTAACCGATATCCTATGAAAGACTTAGGTTATTTTCTGAAGTTTCCAATGAGAAAATGGAGCCCGTCTTGGCCCGTCTTCGGTTTCTGGAGCCATAGAGCTCCATGTATTGGAGAGCTCTGTCGACCACCATTTTCACATTGAAAACTTTCAGAGCAATCATTTATAACTTTTATTAAGATAACAGCTAGTGGTGAAACTTTGACATCTGGTTCGGACCTCTAGCGCTACATATTTGGGTGGAAAATAAGCGTTCGGCCGTGCGTAGTTAATTTTCCGGGGAAAAAAAACAAACCTACCTTGAAGATTTTGTTTTTGTGACACCCTTTATATAGAACCCATGGCGAATATCCGAAGTACATTGCAGGGACTATAACTGGCACATCTTGAGAGGAAAGGGGACATCTTGGACCTGAGGCTTACTTGATAGAGGTTGGAGTAACGGTGTTTAACAACAAAAATAGGGAACCCCCGAAAACACATTCTGCAACGCATTCTAATAGACAATTTACAAGAAAACATATCTGTAGGTATGACTTTAGGAGTGAAGGAAATTTCTAGAAGAGCACTAAGAAAATATAATTAGAAAAGAAAAAATAATTATGCAATTAGGAAACTCCAGGCACAGTAGAATTGTAGTAGAGGTGTGAAGTGGCCAGGGGTATATGGAAATTGCTGATGGCGCCTGGACTATTTCTTGGCAATGGGGTGTTGTTTTGGCAAGGGGGTGTTTTTTGGGAATAAGGTGAGAGGTTCAATCGGGATTGATAATTAGAAAATGGAGCGGGGGAGGATTGGGATTGGCGGCAATGTAGCAAAATTCCCATCAAATGAGGGGCTACAGGGAGACATGAATCGGTCATCCTTTACAAGCTGAAAGGCAATAAGTAACAGAAAATTTGAAGAAAGATTAACTTAAATTGAGGGTGCTTGTTAGGCACGGAAAGCATGGAAGCAATTTTGCATAAAAAATGTTAATAGAACATTAACGGAAGGAACCCGAAAGCTGACTTTTAAACAATTACGCACTAGTATCGGGGAAAGAAAAGTAGTTTAGTAAAAGAAAGAGTAGAAGAAGCAAAAAAAAAAAAAAAATTGAAGAGGGAAAAAAAAATTAGGTTTATCAGTACGTACACAGGTTGCAGACCCATGCCGCGCGGATTTTGGCCATGCATTGGCCAATGGCTGGCGATAACCTTTTGGCCAAATTCCAAAGGGCCATTCATCGGCCAATTCGTGGCCGATGTCTGATGGCCAGTGACCAATAGCCAGTGGCCAGAGAAAGGCCAGTCATTGACCAATGGCTGGTCACTGTCTGGCCACTAGCCAAATGACTCTCGCCAGCCGTTCGCCAATGATAGACCAAATTTGTGCTGCTTGGGAAAGCAGTGCATTCGAGTGGGAAAGAGGTTTGACAATTCACGGAAAGCTCTGTACAGCTTGAGGCGAAAAGGGGAGTGCTATTAAGTACTAGGAGATACATATACGGCAAACGTTAAAAAGATAGACACATATGTGGCCGTACGCCGTACCGTAGTGACCGCGAGTCGCTAGAACGTTTGGCTTTGAAATGCACGTCCTGCCCTCTCTGGGCAACAGACTTGGCGGGAGCGTTGGGCTTGCTGCTGGCGAGGATGAGGGGAATGTTGGAACGAATGATTACAATAAAAAAAAAGGAGACGAAGGTTAGTCGAGAATCACTAGAGAAGTGTGACAATACTAATCATGTGTCGGGTAGATAATTTCACGAGAGCCAATATTTATAGCAAAATTTAAAGCGGATGGGTGTAAATGTTTCTAGGCTAGGTGGAGTAAGCTATCGCCCGATCCAAACGGGTATAGCCAATTGCATCAATCCATTCATTCATTCTATGATAGAGGACATAGGCTTGCTGGAAATGCTCTTGTCTTCAAAACGCCTCGCAATTAAAAGGAGCGAACTGAAGAGGATATCACTGAATAGAATCGGCGATCTACTGAGGCGCAGGGTCTTCGTCGTACGAATGAGACGACGGAAAAGAGGGAACGTCCTTTAGCTAAGGACGGAAAGGCAATCTGTGCTCGCTCTGCTACGACCAAGGGCGGAGTGAGGAACGAAGAAATGCGCATTTTAAAACATAGCTCCATTATAAAAGCTAGTCCCCGCAGGCCCATTTTATAATGTTGTTTTCAGGTATAATTGAACATCTCATTGATAGTCCATTCCCAAAAGGTGTGAGGTTTGTCTCAGAAAGCTGTATGATGGCATTACTGACGGAAAGAAGATTTATATTGCTCGCAAACTATTTTTAAATAGTGCAGGTCGGGTCAGCGTTCTCTATAATGCAAAACATCTGTAAAATATTTTGATGTCTTAGTACTAAACACAAAGAAAGGCTGTCCTTACATCTCGAGCCAGAACAGCTTCGACTTCTGCTCTTGCCTTCTTCTGAATATCCTGGTATTTGGCCAGAAAGAAGGCGCACGAACTCATTGCTTTGCAGATTGGAACACTCCTGAAATTAGAATGTTTTTTATTTTAATTTTATTATCTGCAACGCGGTTCCCGGGAGGGCAGAAACAGCCTACAGATGAGACAGTAAAAGTATGTAACATGAATGAATTCATATTAAAAAAAAAAGTTCTTTGTAGGGAGTCTGGTTTATAAACATCTAATGACGCACATTTCGAATTTTTATGGATTGGAAACTTTTGAAGCAGAGGTTAGTACATATTTTACTAAAGGAGCTCAGTAACTTTCGTAAGATGCCTTTTCGTTTCCTCGGAGAGTGATGTCCAACTTACCCAGCAATAAGGATGATCAGGGCATTAGACTCCATTTCGGTGTCGTACGGGAATTTTTCTTTTGGAAGATAGGAATGGTTTCGTTAGCAAACAGAAACAATTCGCCGTGCAAGACCTCGAGAAACCTTCAACTTTTTCAGGGTGGCTAGGATTCCTTTCCCCGTGGGCGTACCAACCGGGGGGGGGGGGGGGGGGGGGGGCAAGGGGGGCGCTTGCCCCCCCCCCCCCTCAGTTGTCAGAGTGGGGGGGGGGCAAGACATGTTTTTTGTCCCCCCTCCTGAAACAGCCGCCACTGGGCAGGGCAAACACTGGCCGGCGGCGCTCAATGGATACCAAAAGCACCGGCAGGGCCCAAGGGATAACCGGCCCTCGGGCTTGGGGGGGGGGGGGGGGGGGGGTGGATGGGAGAAAGTCTGGTTTGCCCCCCATTCAAAAACAACTTGGTACGCCACTTTCCCTTAGGTTCTTAGTCTTTTCACAGAAGCAACGAAATTTTTCCGGTGAAGTTTTTTTTTTTTTTTTAATTCAAGCTCATCAGCACATGACTTTTAATATCTCCTTGAAAATTGACTTTGGATGAGTTGACAATAACGCTAAGCGCATTCTAGATTACTCAAAAAGAAATTTTATCTTTCACCGTCAGACTTAAAATTAATTTTGTATACAACTCTTGTTCGTCTTAAACTAGAATGTGCTTAATTCATCTGGTACCCTCGTCACTCTTATTTAATCGATGCTCTCGAGACAATACAAAACGGGTTAACTCATCTTATTCTCGGTAATTACAATCGCACCACAAGCGTAATAACGATGACAGCCAACTTATCCCTGCCTAACATCTCTTTCCGACCTAGAACTGCTTGCTTAGGTATGTCTTTCTCACAAAATATACCGTACTAATCGGTACTTACACCAGCGACTTTTCACTCCACCAATCTATATTTTAGTGCGCATTGACTATCAGTTCAAAGTGGGCGTCCCTCAATGTAGGATTAGCTCGTTTTACAATTCATTAGTCCCTAAAGCTTCTCTTAAAATGAAACCACGTTCCGGGCTTTATTTATCAATTATTAACGATCAGTTGTTTAAAAAGGCTATCAATGCTTTTCACTGTCTTGCGCTTCCATGAGATAGGAATAGCAGAATGAATAATTGGGTTATACTTCGTCTCACCCTAGCATGGACTAACCGCGAAGGCTGTGCTAGCGCGAGCGGCCAGCCTTGACTGCCTTGACTAGAGCATTTGCTGCACGAGCGCTCGTGCAGCCGCCGCGGCTTCATTCAAAGCGACTAGCTCGCGCTTTTAGCACGCGCGGCTAACAATAGTCCATACTAAGGTGAGACGAAGTATAGTTAATTGGTACATTAAAAAAACAAACAAAAAAAACAAGCGTCTTAAACACAAGGGCGAGAACAAGACGACAAGTACTCTTGTTCTCTTCCCTTCGTTTTTTATTGTCATCTTTTATTATTCCCACTCTCCTCTAAACCATCAATGGCCCTGAAGGTATGTAGATAAATAAATAAGCCAAACTGCCAGTAGTCGGGATATGCGAGGGTCTCGTGGATAGATCTTTCGCGACTTTTCGCGAAGGAAACAGCTTGTTGCTTTATTATATGGTCAAAGTTATAACATGTGCGCGTGCTCAAGGAAACACAAGGATTGGTTCTTGGTCCGTTGCTTTTGTTAAATGACGTTAATGACGTGTCGGTGTCCCGCAGTACCTGGCACAAAACGGCAAGACCCCTTCACTTATATTTGTCATATGTGCAGGTGCTTTGTTTAAGTGGGTCCAGACAAAAAGAAAAACAAAAGAGGGGAAGGGCACGTGCTTTAGGAACTTCTTTAGCTCTTGGGCTAACATGGGCTTGGGGGCTACTGTAGAAAAGAGGCCAAATTGTTTAATTAGGTTGCTAACTAAATTAATACATTTTCAGTTTTAGGCCATTCACTCTAAATCTGGCCGTAAAAAAACACCTCGGTGTTTTCGGCTTGTCCATATCTTTTACCCTCAAAAGTTCTTTTAAGTTCCCCCTAAAAGGGTTCCTCGCGAAAAACCCATGAGGGGTTCTTTTAAAGTTTTTTTTTATGCTAAAGAGTTTGACGTCGCCCAGTTGACTTTTTAGTGCGCCGGGGGGTGATATTGCTTGAGGCAAAACCGTCCTTCACGAACTAAAAAGGTGCTTGGGGCGTGGAAGTACCTTTCAAGCACATATATTATTAGAGTGTATGGTAGTTGTACAATTGACGATCGACGTGATGATAGTCTATCCGTAACGCGAAATTTCCATTAAAAATCTGGCAGTGAGCGCTACGGGGCGACGAATGCCATCCCTATACACGGCTTTAAACCGAAACTAATCGAACGAAGAGCGCCCGTGACGTGAATTCCAGTGCACTGCGCGGGTTCCGCAACCTAAGTGTCGGCTCAGCAGGTCACGTGACCTGTGCGCCGCAAGCGCAGATGGGAGCGATCAGCGTCACGAGCACTCTTCTCACGTGTTAGTTTCGGTTTAAAGCCGTCTGCAAGAATGGGATTTCTCGCACCGGAAATGTTTTTAATGAAAAGCCGACTTCACGGTTAGATTACACTGAGGTCTGCGGTAATTTTCTGGCTACACTATACTGCAATAAATAAAACTTTAAGAAGCCAGATAAAACTTTTTATTTAATCATCTAAACAATTAACCATTTGCGCTTCTTTTCTACTTGTCCTCGTGGCCAACAACTTAGCCCAGAGATAAAAGAACCCTAATACTAGTCCCCTTTATTTAAACATTCTGGTCACTAAAAAAAAAGACACCCTGTATATTATAGGCCCAGTGAAAAAAGCCATTTGTATGAGAAATTTCTTGTGTCCAATAAACTAATATGAACCATACAAGATGTATAAGCACATATAAGGACCATATAAAAACTATATAAGATTTATAGCAACATATGAGAACCATATAAGAAACTTTTTCACGCGACACTGTTCTCTAAGTGATTATAATGCATTTAACGACTATTTTTGTTTCATCGTGCAGTTCAAGAATTTAAGCGCTACAAGATGCTTGATCCCTAGAGTGGGCCTTGCTTAAAGTGAGCTGTATCATTCTTCCCGCTGGCCATCTCTTTTGCATCAGTTGTATTTTTGCGATAAAGCTCTTCATGCTATGAGTTCAATGGCACGAAATCACATACAGAATGGTAATGCAGAAGCAGGAAAGAAGTGAAAACACTAGAAAGAAAGTAGAACTAAACGCAAAAATAGGAGGTGTGTTTAAGCGATCCCTTTTGAGTACGTTTTGAGGTCGTAAACGGGTTCGCGACAGAACAGCACTGCAGTAAACGCTGCACAGCAGAAGCATAACACGCAACAGAACAGCACAGTGACAAAACACACGCATACGCACACGCACACGCACACGCACACGCAAACGCACGCGCACACGCACACGCACGCACACACGCACACACACACACACACGTACACGCACACGCACACGCACGCGCACACGCACACGCACACGCACGCGCACACGCACACGCACACGCACACACACACGCACACGCACACGCACACGCACGCGCACACGCACACGCACACGCACACGCACACGCACGCGCACACGCACGCGCACACGCACACGCACACGCACGCGCACACGCACGCGCACGCGCACACGCACACGCACATGCACATGCACATGCACACGCACACGCACACGCACACGCACACACACGCGCACACGCACGCGCACACGCACACGCACGCGCACGCGCACACGCACACGCACGCACACAATATGGGCATAGTTTTTCAGAACACAGTGAATTTAGATTGCCGGCTGATTTCGTGTCGCGGTGACGAATTTCACACCACGTGTACAGATCAACTTCCGTCTTACGCTTTTTCGCATACGCGGAGGCACCGTTTTGTAACTCGCTAGAGTTCTTTTGCGTCGTGATCAACAGCGTCAGCCGGAATGATCGGCGACATAGAGGAGGATCGACTGCTACGGCTACTCGATTTTAAAGCGCAGCTCTTAGGCGCCCGTTTCCGGCTTGAGCGTCGTCGCCGTCGCAGTCGCCGTAACCGCGCGATGACGATGACGATGAGGAGGACGTCATCACGATGAGGATGATGCTAAATTCCCCGCTAAATTTAGCGGAAAAAATTTCCGCTCTAATCTAGCGGAAAAAATTCCCGAGCTAATATTAGCAGAAAATATTTCCCCATTAAGTTAGCGGAAAAAATGTCCCCGCTAAATCTAGTGGAAAAAATTCCCCGCAAAAATTAGGGGAAAAAATTGCCCCGCGAAATTCCCGCCAAATTTACACGCGACGCTCTCACCAAAGATGTGCATTTTCGGTGACTTGCGTTAAGCACACGTCGATCCACACCCATGTTAGTAGTGGGGGACTTTCCACCTTCTCCCCCCAGTAGCCTTCCCTCCTCCTCCTCAAGAGCTGCGGTCTAATTCGGCATTACAGGGGATTGTAAACGTCTTTCATTTTTTTTTTTTGTAGTACGTGTCGAGTGCTTACGGTTCGGCGCCTCAATGGCTGGTTGAGATCCCGGCTGAGCCTTTGCCTCGGCGGCCGCGTGAAGCATCAGTTGGACCAGGTCACTCTTCTCGGGCTGTAGGAACAACGCCGTGAAAAAGTGGGGAGCCTGGTTAACCACTGCGGTAGTGACCTTAGCCCTCGGAAACTGCTGCATGTATGCTTCACTGCGACGCAGTCGAATCACCAGTCACCAGTTTTAATTTACGTTCGCCCGCTGAGAAGTACGATCGGTATCACTCTCGAAGCTTGCTAAAGGCACATTTGGGCTAGTTGGTTGATGAGCATCTTGGTGAAATTTTTGCGAAGTGGGACAACGACATTTTTATCTAAAGACAAGGAGCGTGCATTGGGTCCTGCATCGGCCCGATCACGAGTGATCGTTCTTTAGCCAATGTTAACAGGCTAATTGCAGATCGTTTACAGGGCACCAAAGTGGCAGAAGTTTTGATATTTGTAGACGGTTTTTATAGTTTCTGTAGACTGCGAAAAATTAAAATTCGGATCCGAATTCACTCGCAGTTTGGGCATTTTTGAAGGCTGTCTCGCACCCTTGCAACTAACGCATGAATCGGCAGTCGACAATTTCATCAGATTTTAAGACCTAGGCTCGTAGTTTTCAGCCGGGCGTGAATGCTGAGCCTTTGAGCACAGAAGTAACAAGCTGATCTTCTCGTTCGGCTGAGCGCATTCAAAGTTCGTGAACAGAGGAATTGTGAATTCATGCTTTAATTCCATCCTTTCTAAATTGTGTTACCACCAAATGTCGAATTGATTCTTAAAACAAGTAGACAGACTTGCGAATGCCGGCTAACCACAGATAATTCTAACTTCAGTGGCCGAAAAATTTCGGAATAACTCAAAAAGCGTTTAGCCAATGACGAATGCCCAAGAACATGTAGCGAAAAAGCGTCCGCCATTCCGTACTTGCACAAGAATTCCCATAATTAAAAAAAAATCTGAAAAAAGAACAGAAGTCGAAGTCGTTTTTCCTGGTCCAGAGCGATGTGCACCCTGTACAGGAAAGTGAACAAGATCGGTGAAGATAGGAAACATTGCACAAAAAAGCGTTGACACCATGCCGTTGACTGTCAAGAAGGTGTCGTGTATTCTAATCCTCTGTCGTGGGACAGGTTCTACATCGAACAGACCGGACGGTGCATTAATCACCGATTAAGAAAACATGGGTATAATGTAACAAAACAAATCTCTAGTTATCTGGGAATTCACTGCTGTGACTGTGCATGTACTACCAAAAAAGCTCAATACTTTAAAAAGAACTGTGGTAAACTAACTCGAGGGATAATACTGTTGAGATCGGTTATTACGAAGTCGATTGGGAATCTGAAATGACTTCGCTATACCGGCTTCTTTGTTATATCTGAACTAAATAAAAATAACACGCAAAAAAAAGATAATACGGCCCGTTAGGGCACATGTTTATCGTGCCTACAGAAAGCGGTCGAGGCTTTACTGCTCGAGCTCTCTGCTAGATCGGAGCAGCTTCACGCCAACTGCGAGAAGCTCCAATCGAAAGAAAATCGTGCGAGCTCTGTACGGACCGCGTCCAAGCTTGGACGCTTACTCATGGGTTCGAATCCTAATTAAAATTCTTAAAATTTTCCTTCAAAGAAACTGAATTACTTTATAAAGTGAAATAAAAATTTAAAAAAAGAAGTAGATAAGAACGTTTTGGGTAGCTAATTAACTGATTTCGGATCTTTTCTTGCGGCCGCCATGGCCACCAACATGGCCCCAGAGTAAAAAATCCTTACGCAAGCTCTCTTTTTTTTTTTTTAAATTCTGGACCCAGAAAATGACACACCATATATAAAAAATACAGAATGATTCTTAGGGGTTGGGTAGTAAGTAGGCTGACATACTGATCATAGATCACTTCTTTGCTCCTAAAGAGTGGAGTTTGTACTGCCCACGTGTCCTCGCTTCGTAAGCCCTTGGATATTTTAACGTGAAGCGTTCTTTTGTTCGGTGTTCGGCATTTTGTCAAACCCAAAAGTGAAGCCTGGATAAAAGCGTGGCCGCGAGGCTCGACACTGATTGGTTGATGGGTGGGAGAGGAGTTACGTGATTGGCACTAATTGGTTAAACGGAAGTTCATGTGACCAGGGATGGTGTGAGAAGAAGGGATTGGCGAGGAGGCGAGGTGGGAGAGGAGGAGGGGGTAAGAAGGTTCTGGAGCATCACCAGGTTTATCATTTCAAGTGTACACATGTCACGCGTTAAATTATCTGATGAAGAGCGCCGTGAACGTAGGCGTCTGGCTGAACACGCTAGACGTGCTGCTAAATGCTTATGTAAACGTTTGTGATGCTAGAATGTTTCACGTATGCAAGACAATTGACTAGTAATTGTTTTAATTTTTAATTTCTTTTTAATTTTTGTGTTAATTCGGGGAAAACTAGTCACAATTCCGCTTACGTGATTTTCTCCACAGTTCAAACCTTGCAATTTTGAAGTGAGCCTACCTATACTGCTTTAATAGACTAGAATGTTTTTTTTTCTTTTTTTAGGGGACCCCAAAATTGTGGAACGTTCTATTCTTAGTTTTAACAAATATTTACGAATCCATAAAACACAGCCTTAAAAGATTGAATAACAATTTGGCCCAAGATACACTAAACTGCAATCTCATATTTTCAATAACATTGCGGAAACAAATTCTAAGAAGACAAGCAATAGACCGATCTCACTAAGCGTTCGGCGCATGCGTGACACCGTCATAACTTTAGTTCACAAGAGGCAGACTGCCGTGCATGTTAGGGCTCGTGCCGTCTCGTGCTTCACACGCGCTGAGCTCCAGCGGGGTTGTCGCAAGTGCAAAAAGACCACCATGAGAAAGACTAAAGTTCCCTCGATGCATTGCGGCAGCGGTGGCGTAGTTAAACTGGCTGGTGAGATCGGTCAATTTGAGAGTTGACTTACGTCGGCGGGAAAATCGTTTTCCGTCATCAGTCGTCGGTAGATTTTCCGCAGTCTGGCCAAAGGATGCAATCCGAGGCACAAGTAGAGCGAATGAAGCATTCTCCAGACGACAGAGAACTCGGGGAGACCCTCTAAAAGACGCCAAAAGAAGTCTGGAGTCACTGACAGCCGGAGAAGGGCAGGGTGCGACGAGGCATCGCATTATCGCCGAGCAGCCAATCAGACGGCTGCATTAGCCCCAAGAACAAGTCACGACGCAAAAATCATCATAAGTCGCGCTCTGCTTCACTTTAAGCTGCCAGTGATGCGCATACCAACCTGTCTGATGGGTGCCCTGTAGGCACCCATCAGGAAGAGAATAACACTTTTCCTTTCCTTAAGTGTTTCATTCTTTCCGTTTTACTATTACCTTGCTCGACACGCTCCCTGCTTCTTATCTCGAATTATATCATCGGTAGAAAATCATGGGCAAATGAACTTCTGCCCACGTAGCAAATCATCCTGACGCAAGTTTTCACAAATTACGTTCCACCAACCGACACGGAAAACACAATACGCTACGCCCTCTTAGCGGCCTTTTTAGTTGCTGTTTGTCTGGGGGACGCGACGAGCCAGAAATGCTATACCAACGAACAAAACGTTAGGGCTCAAACGAGTTGGTGAAAGTTTAACATTTTAGACAAAACAACGAGACTGGGGGAAATCAAAGGACAACACAACACAAAGTCTCAATTGCATCTTGAAGTATTAACGAACAAAAAGTTAGGACACAAACAAGCTGGTGAAAGTTTAACATTTTAGTCAAAACCCCGAGACAGGGGGAAAAAAAGGACAACACAACACAAAGTCTCAATTGAGACTTTGTGTTGTGTTGTTCTTTTTTCCCCCCAGTCCTCGTGGTTTTGTCTAAAATGCTGTACCAAGCCTGCACTCCCAGAAATCCCCGAGTGGTTTGCAAATGCGGTCTCCGGGTGCCGCTTCTTGCTGCGATTTCGCGTCTGCTAGTCAAGCCTTGCTCAGGCGTGGTCACAGTTATCAGACTGGTACCCGAACAGAGTGTTATCCACGCGAGGTGGCCAGTTCTTAGAAAAGTGGCTGCATTCGTAGCACCAATCAGTCGTTCTTCAGTCGGTTTAGTCTAATTATATGTGATGCTTTTTAGATAAAGGGCGATGTTCCGAAACATCTCCTGATTCTTCGGTCGCAATAGAAGACCCGAACATGCATCTAAGATCGATACTGTTTTAACAAAATTTTTATAGACACATTTATTTAATAATTATTTTTTTTTACGGTGAAACTTTTTATGTTTTATGCATTCTTTTTGCTATTTTTAGTTGAAATTGGTCCTTTTGTTTTTTTTTACAAATACACTGACGAATATTTAGGCGGACGGTGTTTCTTCGCATTTTTTTCCCGCGTCAATGTTTTGCTGTTGTTATTTCTGTTGTGCTGGTGCTGTATTGCTGTTCACGTTACTGTATGCGTAGGCTTTTTTTTTTCTCTATCTCTCTATTTGTTTTTTTTTTTTTTACTTTTGCTTGTATCGTGTTGCATGGCGCGCTAGCTGCTGGAACTTGCCTCCGACGCAGACCATTGTCACCCTGTCAGGCGACTTTGCTGCGCCTTTTGTAGCTTTGGATCTTAAAGAAAAAAAAAATTATTTCTCCCCTCGAAAAAAAGAAGAAGAAAAAAAAAACAATTGATTGATTGAGAAAAGCGAGATGTATCGAGCATCAATGGCCGCGTACTCTCTGACAGCGCTTAAACTTTTATTGCACGCTGTGCAGGACTTATTGCCCGTCTCATTACTTGAGCCGAGAAGAAACAATGGGATCTGAACTACGAAGTGATGCCCGACGAAACACGGACTTCATCACGCCGCCCTCCACGACCGGAAGTCGTCCACGCCGTGCGCCTCAAGCCGTACTATACGATCGATAGGACTGTGAACTGCGTTTTGTAATACGCTCGATAGGATTGTGTTATACAAGTCCTCGTAGTTTTACATTATTTTGGTTTTGTTTGTTTTGCTGTTTTTTTTCCCGGCACGTCGCATCGAGACGATGCGCTTTTAACAGAGGGAGTAATGCCACGCCCGTCGCTGAGTGAGCGCGTACGTAGCCGAATGGTTATCGTGCTTGGCTGTCGCGCGGAGGGTATGGGTTCGATTCCAGGGAGCGGAATGTTTTTTTATTTATTTTTTCTGCTCGGCGTTCTCGCAAATTCGAAAATCTTGTCGTCTGATGGAGTTACGAATGTTCTACGCGCCGAACGTTCTAGGCCGAATGTTCCAGAAACCCACGCGGCTACAAGAGGCGCTCCGCGTTGCAAGTCGGAGTGCAGTCTCACACCAGCGCTCGATCCTGCTGTTTTACCGACATCAACGTTCGCAACGCAAAGATTTTTTTTTTAAATTTTGTTTTGAGCACAAGTTCGCCCCCATTAAACGTTTAGTCTCTCCAATAATCCGCCGTCTCCTCATTTGTCATGTGTGACAATACTTCCGTTTGGGAAGCTTAAATTTAGAGGCGATAACAAGAGCACAAAAATAAGCAGTCAGAGCGTTGTCGTGCTCACCTGCGAGTCCCGTGAACCACCTGGTGCTGAGCGTGTTGACGACTTCGAGGGAGTACGTGTAGAGTTGCTCGGCAGTGGGCTTCGCCGGATGTCCCTTTCCATTTTTGGCGCTTTCCAGTACGAAGCCACTGCTCACTTGGGCGGCGAATTTTCCGAAGTGTTTGCACACCTCGACCGATCCTACCGAGTTGCGGCCGGGGTTCAGGTCTTTCACGAGCGCGTCCGCCGACATGACCATCCAGTTAAAAATCTGCGAGAGATTTAAAGCGATTAGAAAGCATTCAAGCAACTGCCTACGCCGCCCTTTTTGCTCTGACGAAATCGATCTTCGAATCTCGCGGTCACAATAGGAGTTTTTTCAGTTATACTGTACGGCATTCGTTCAAAATATGATCGTGTTCTGCTAAAAAGAAGTAGATTGGAAAATTTTGATTTAACTCCCTAGAACCTCTAGCTTGACTTTGTTAATAAATTTATCAATTTCGTACTGACCAGAACCTTTTTTTTAAATCTGACTCTGCTGCATTAATATTTCAGGCCTAACGTTGTTGACCGCATCAGACAGAATTTTGCTATTGAGAGTTTTTATATATTCATTCATATTCTTCAACAGCGTAGTACATGATACAGTTCGTGAATATGCCAACAAGAAACGAACTATACCGGAGAAACAAGATATCACCTATTCTCTGGATATGAAAGATATAGTGTATCAAAAGATATCCGCGTCACGAGAAGCGGTGAACCGAAGCATTTACAAACAGTTGCCACATTGGGAAAATATGTCTTTCATATTGCCTGACGTCAAGACAATGACTTCGTTCTAAGTTAAATCAATTAAGTCAATATCTTTGCATCGTCTTAAAACTGGCGGACCAAACCCGACGTGGTTTCAATTGCAGCACAGACATTTAAAGGGCCTCGACAACCCCAAGATAGATATTTTGTTGCCGTCTCAAACGCTTCGGAAACGTGTAGTAAAACACAAAAAACAAACAAATACTCATCGCAAAAAAAACAGAAAACATTCCGTGCGAAAGAGTTTGTCAAAGTTTGTGTCCGCCTCCCTCAATTTGAACTCCTTCTCGCTTTCTTTTTTTTTTCTGGGGGTGGGGGGGGGGGGGGGGGGTGGACGTAATTGACGCATGCATTTTTGAAAACGTTAAGAGGTGCCGGAAGCTGCATGTCTGTAATGGTTATTATTGTCATTCATGAAACACTTTTGTTTTATACGACACCTGCAAAGAAAGGCACTACTATTCTGACTTCTAAATATGAAAATCAGAAACCCGGAGTGTTAATTACGTAACATCGGCGTATCCTAGCTTTTTCTTTATACCTTCAACATGGCGGCACCCGGCTGCTGTGATGAGGGCGTTGAGAGGGGTGCGCACGACGGGGTAGTCGAGGACGAATCGGAGGAGTCGTTCTAGGTGCCGGATAGCCTGTCGGATATTAACCTCTCACGCAGCACCTTTGCGACATCGCCCCTCATGTCGCTCACCAAGCGCTGCTAGACGTCGTTTCCTTCCTTAGCTTTTTAAACTTCGTTTTAGACCCACTAACACTGCTGATAAAAAGAGGCACTGAAGAGTAATGCGTCGTCTGCACGCCAAGAAAGGTCTCGCGAAATAGTTTCGCGGTTGGCCGGGTAGCACGTGCGGTTGTTCATCAAGGATGAGAGGGAAAGAGAGATAGTTAAACGACATTTCACGTTTGAAGTCATTCAAAAGGCCAAGGAGCGCACCATTTCCCTAATTACGTCATAGATTGGGGGGACCGTTTCAAATCATTTTCAGTCATGTGCAATAATAAAAACAAAATGTATCGACATTGGGGTTGTCAGTGGCAGTTTAAAGATGAGTGCGATATGATACCTTACGCCCTGTCTCGCTCCCTCGCCGTGCACTTGAGAGAATTTCGGAGACATTATTTAAATGACAATGAACGTGCACTTCACATGTTTTCCCCGATGTGATTCCCAGGATTGTAATCAAGAACAGTAAAATAAAAAAAAGCTTCGCAACTTTTTCACCTTTTTTAAGTTGGTGGACTTGAGCATGGTGGGAATTAATCTGCGGATCCTTTTCACGTTATCACTGGATCCGGACTGGAGGTGCATTTTCGTGATGATGTGCAGAATTGAAAACACCGACTCCATCTAGAGAACAAAAAAATGAAAGAGCCGCCAGGTATAAATATATTCGAAACGAACGAAATAAAAGAGTAAGTTCGTTGTGGGAATGAGGATAGAACTAAAGGGGTTCATTCTAGAAAATGAAAATAGACTATTGCGAATAAAGATTTAGCTCTGAAAGCTTCAGCCGGAGTTTCAACCTTCTGCTACGCCCATGGCCTACCTCTGCCGCTCGAAAATGCCTCAACTTCCATCTTATATATTAATATGTAGTGTTAGAGTCTCATAACATCTCGCCCAATATATTTAACAAAATTAATCAAACTTGTCAGTATTCTGCTGTTCTAATCGAGCACATTTACTTTACCGTTACGTTAAAAACTGACAACCAAATCGCAATGAATTTAACGCTAAACCCGCCAGGTGCTTCCTTTCCGCTGCGTAATATTCTGTGGAAAAAACAAACTGTTTGTTTTTTCTTTTCTGTACGGATAGCGAGGTCTATCCACGAAAAGAATAACACAACTCCGTTTTTTTTTTATCAAATTTTGTTTTCTCGTTGCAGCATCTACTGCGTGTACACGTAGGTAAAAACAAATCCCGCGCCATTATATAATTACCGTGGATCATCCGTTTTATGAGGCGAAAGTTTTATGCTCGCTGAACCTTTTTGCATGGTGTCACTGAGTTCTAATGTATAGAGCTTGGCGATTGCTCATGATGTGTACAGTCGCACTTGCGTTTATCGCCTGCCAAGTGCGCAACGGCTACAAACTTGGCAGACCCCCTTCCTGAGCATGCCAGTTCTGTGCGCTTGTTGTGAACAACAGACTCAATGATATTGCCGCGCGCGTAGCTGGCCAAGTGGGCAGCGCGGCCGTGGCCTAACGGTTATCGTTCTTGCCTCCCACGCGAAGCGCCAGGGTTCGATTCCTGGGCGCGACGCGTCCTTTACTTATTCTTGCAATTTACTGTTCTGGAAAATTCGAGAACTCTGTTGCATGTTCTAGGTTAGAATGTTCTATGCGCAAACCTTCTACGCCGATTGTTCGAGAAGCCCACGTGTGTACAAAGGGGGCCCCGCGTGGCTAGCCGCAGTCTGTCTCGCCCCAGCGTTCGACTCTGCTCATACGCCGACTTCGACGCCCGCGACGCTCTGCTGTTATCGTCTGTTCCCTTTTTGTTTTGGGCACAAGTTCGCCCATTAAACGTTTAGTTACTTCAGTTATCATCGCCTCATCAATTGTCATTCCTGACAATATATCGCGTCCTTTCCGAGGCAAAGTCCGGAGTGCGGTCTCCACAGCCCAGCACGTTCGTGTTCGTCTCCTCGAAAACAAAGCGAAGCCCCCGTAAGCATGAAAGAACTTTAAAGATGACCCCTTTCCTATCCTGTCCTTTCTTTCTTCGTATTTAGTTTAATTCTAAAGTTCAAGCTGATATATTTACTACCACTGGTAGGGGGCAGGATGGCGCATTGAGAAACAGGTATGAAGCCACCGGAAGGAAGCGGCTTGTCCCCGAAGTGAGCGCTTAACAGGCTTTTCAACTTCTTCCAAGCGCTGCTTTGAAAAGCGTTCAGGGCGCCGTATTTATTCTTGTCGTCTCAAGAGAGCCTACTGGTTGCGGATTAACAGCGCGTGCAAACGCGAGAAGTCCCCTGGCTAGCCGTTGGATGTGAAAATGTTCATCTTCTAGTAGTTGATCAAGTGTGCATATGCCCCACGTTCAAATTTCGTATTATCGATAATTAATGCGAAACGGGATTAAATAAGCACACTCAAAGACACAAGAAAGCATTCACCAAAACATGGATTGAATGTCGTAGGAAGCCGAGCAGACGCCCGACTTCCGAGACGAGCATCGAACTTCCGGTGGCTTCACCTGCGCCAGGCTCGGAGAGCAGCTATCTTCCATCCGGCCCCCGATAGTAGAGAAGAGTGCTCGGAGCAAGTGGAGCGAAAGATCGCACTGCAGAACCCGGGGTTACTGGGTTAAAATCCCTACGACCGCCCGTTTCGATTTGAATGAGAATTGTACCGGCTTGCGGTCGTGTATCGTACTGCGTGGTGTACGCTAAACAGTCCCGACTAGAGGTGGTACCGCACTGGCTCTCGTCTATTTCGAAGACAGCAGACGCCCTTTGGGGCTCGCTAACTTCACGCTGTCTCAACGCAATTATTCCTGGGCGGATGCTGAAGGACGGACTGTACTTACAGTTCGTTCTGAAATGTTGTCGGCGTCCTTCATTTGAATAGAGCGGATGAGATCGGCATCTTTGACCAGGATGCAGGGACACGCTCCGCTGAAGAACCTGGAACACAACCCCCAAAAAATTAAATCCAACAACGGAGCGATGGATGAAATATACGGCGAATAAAACGTCAAGAGCGGGGTCAAGGAGGTCAGGATGATGCGGCCATCACTGATTCTCACTCTTCTTCCTTCTATTCTGGTCGCTTTGCTCCGTCACTATATGCACTCCCATAAGCCCGTAATGCACATTGCGCCGCAATTTACACGTGACACCGATCTCTGGTATTCTTGAACTGGGATCAGCTAGTAAGAAGGGGAAATGACCTCTCCCCTTCCGGTCTGGCAGCTTGGACAACGAAGACTGGCGCAGGAGCGCGCAGAGTCCGCGGGAGCTCTTTCGTAAATACATTTGGACCTTACATGCAAGTGGAATGGCGAGGTTAAAAAAAAAAAAATGTCTTACCCAACGACATCTCCGTATTTCTTTGTCCAATCACTGAACGCAACGACGTCACCCTATAATTAAAAATTATAATAAATAAAGCAAAAGTGCTATCCAGTTGTTGATCATAAAGGTATGGTTAGAATTAGGACGTTGCTGGGCATCATCAAAAACTTCTATATACACCTAAATATAAGGCAAGCACAGCAGTTTAGGACATTTTGATAAAAATGCGCAATTTGGATGTGTTTCTGGGTTTCGGTATATTATCGGAGCGCATCACCGCTAGGGATATCCCGCCCCCTTTGTCCAAAACGCGCAACCTGCGTGCGGCGCCACGCATCGCACGTAGAAGAGGCTAGATAAAAAAGCCTCCGGACTGTCACACGAGGTTTGCCCTTTTGACGTCGGTGATAGTCTGAAGACTCACGCACGTTGAGCGTTCTAGCCCCTTGCCTAGTCATTTTGTAGCGTGAGCTACACTGGCCGAGGTTGAGCAGTTTCGCGTGGCTCCTGGAGAGCCGTGCAGCGCATGCGCGAGGAGCAGTGACGTCACACGGCGCACAGCCGGCGCAAAAAAGTCAAATTTAGGGATTTTGCGTGCTAAACCAACGACGGGCGTCTGGCAAGCCCCAGCGGAGGACTGAGGATTAATTTGGACCACCTGGGGATCTTTTGACGTGCAACCGAAAGCTCGGTTACATGGCGCCTCCTCCGCAATAAACCTCCGTCAGATTGCGGGCACCTCGGCCGGGATTCGAACCCGCCACATGGGGATCCGTATGCCAGCACTCTCGCCTCGGAGCCACCGAGGCGGCTGAGCAGCTGGCGCGCCGGAGCCGCCGCCGCCGCGCGCTCCGCCGCCGCACGCTACGCCGCCGCGCGCTCCGCCACCGCTGCGCGCGCCTAGGCGGTCTGCGCATTCCAGAGGAGTGACGTCATAGCCGCGGCAGACGCACTGGCACCGCCGCGTGCCCAGCTGTGCGCCTCCGTTGCGCAGTAGCTAAGTCTGACGCTGCACCGGAGCTGCTTAATAGCGCCTCTCATTTTGTGCGCATGCGAAGAGGTATCAGTAGGGGTATGCATATAGCGGGGCGTTTGCCAGTGTGGTATAGCCATGGAGAAGGAGAGCGAAATTGCTGCTCAGCGCCGCAGAAGAGCGGAGAAGCTCAACTCATCGGATCCCGAAGTAGTCACATAATGCGTATACCGTGTGTGTTTCATTGAAGCAGCAGTAAGCATGATAATCAAGCTAATCCTAGACAACCAGAAAGCTAAGAATAACCAGCTGAACCTAAGCTCACGCTACGTATATCTTGGCATAGCCAGCTAAGCCACTGCAATTTTTTTCTTCGAGGAACGCGCAACAAAATTTTATTTTAAACTGGCAATTTGCATTAAAATCGCAGAAAAATATTTCTTCGACTGCCAGGTGTCACATATCTTGCTTTAAATCTGGACCTCTGGTCAAAGTCCCACTGACATGCAGATGCCGACGTTAATGGAAGGCTTGCGGGATTCGTTTCGTTTTTTTCTTTTTCTCACTCCTGCCACTGCCCATCAAACTAACGTCCACTTAAAAAAAAAAAAAAAAAAAAAAAAAATTATCGGAAAGGCTGCAGGATTCGTAGCCCTCTATGCCTGAGCACTCATCCCTTTCGAAAAGGAAGTTTTGCATCTCTTTGTCGGCTAGAGCGCCAACCTCCGCACCAAAGCCAAGTTGCTTTAGCGTGAAGGCTCACAAGCGACTGCTTTTATTTTCTTGGCTAAATGGAGCGTTCTCTCTCTGTCAAACAGCAAAATAAATGAGCAAACTGGCCAAGGTAAATGGATTAACAGGGCTGGTTTTCCCATCTGCCAGAGAGCGCGCTAAACAAGCGCCGAAACCGAAACGTAAGTCACACTAGGAATCAGGCTTTCTGGTCCGTAAGGGGCGGCACGAGTCACACGAGTTATTAGGGCGTTTTCATAGACCGCGCGTTTCCCGCTCCGCTAAGCCCTGCTCAATGAAAAAGCCGCTACTGCGCCTGCCGCCGATGCCCTTTGTAGAGCTCCGGGTAGGCTAGCTGGTTGCGGAGTGCGTTGCGGGACGGCGAGGGGTTAGACACCGGGGCCGGGAGTGCCCACGCGGGGATTCGCTCCGATAAGAAACCGCGAAACTTGGAAACGCGTTCAAATTGAGATTTTTTTTCGGAACGCCGTAAAATGCTGAGCGTGCCTTATATCACCGTAATATGGGTGTATTTAGTAGTTTTTGAAGATGCCCAGCGAAATTATGATTGAATTATATAATTGAATTACTTAATTATATCCTCTCGAAACTTCAATAAACCTTTCCTTGTTTTGTTCAGTCCACGGATCTTTCTTTTATATATATACAACGGGCATGGTGGCGGGAGGCCGAAGGTGTGGGAATAACTGGGAAGAAAAAAACCCTTGATGAAAACAGCAACAACGGACTGATTTAATCTTCGACGTTTCGGCCGGAGTCCGGCCTTCGTCAGGACTCCGTCAGGACTTCCTGACGAAGGCCGGACTCCGGCCGAAACGTCGAAGATTAAATCATCCGTTGTTGCTGTTTTCATCAAGGGCTTTTTTTCTTCCCTGTTTTACCCACGCCTTCGGCCTCCCGCCACCATGCCTGTTATATATATATATATATATATATATATATATATATATATATATATATATATATTTGGCGCACTAAAGATCTACATGCTTAGCGCATAGCACAAGCTTCAATAAAAAAAGCCTCGATCTCCAGGTAAGCTTAAGAGGCCGAGGTTTTGTGAAGTCTTAGCTCATGTGGGCCGAGGTTTCACTATACTTCGTTTCAATTTAAGTCCAGACAGTCGTGGTACAGACGCTGCCGATACTACAAGCTGTTTGTCGACGTTTCAGCGCACTCAAAGAACTGTCACTCAAGCTTTCACTCACACAAGAAACACAACTATCACACAACGCTCACACAGAGCACTGTGTGAGAGTTGCGTTCCTTGTGTGTGTGAAAGCTTGAGTGACCGTTTTTTGAGTGCACTGAAGCGTCGACAAACATGAACAACCAACTCACCCAATCTGAAGTTCTAACTACAAGCTGATGCGACCAATCAGACAGCGTCAGAAGCGCACCGTCATGGTGTTCGCCGTGTTTCTTTACGTGTTCTACCATCGCTGAACCAATCAGAAACAGAAAAAAAAGTACAGTAAGTAGCGTATTTGGCGCTGCTCGGTGGGTCTCATTGGCTCGTAGCGTCGTCTGCGTCTGGACTTAAGCTGAAACTAAGTATAAGATACTTAGCTTTGTCGGTCCTGAAGGAGCTTATCAAAACGTCGTCTGCCACTATGAGGCCTCCAGGTGGCTCCTCTCAAGTTCTTTCTTAGAGTTTCGACTAAGTTCGTGACTTCATCTGAGTTTAGTGCTTTCGTGTAAGTACTGGAGAAACTCTTCCCAGTAGAAAAAGCGATGGTCTCCTTAATGCATGAGTCCCACTAGAGCGACAAACAGATACAAACGACAGCGACAAGCCTCAAACCAGTCTTTCGCGTTTTGATAGGCTTTGTAGAATAAAGGAGGCTATGCTCAAACACGAACATCATGCACGCGAGGGTATCTTTGGCAGGCTTGTGATTCCTCGTGGTTACTTCACAAGCACCGAACGACTAGACGGCTGCCAAAGGTACCATCGCGAGCATGTAGAATGTGTTGGAGGCTTGTCGGTGTCGGTTGTTTTTGTTTGTCGCTCTGGTGGGACTCGGGCATAAGGGTGTCGAGAACGAATTTGTGTCTTTGAGGAAGACAATAAAAAGATGATGCGTGGAAATGAGACAAACGCATCACAATATTTTCAGAATATGAGAGACTCACTGATTCAGTCTGCATAGCAGTTTGTTGCTGCAGGTAGTATAGCACATGCGACGTCACAATATTAAAGAAACAAGAGTGAAATTCATCTGGCATCTACACTACTGCAGGGAATATGTTATCAGTACCTTCTGCATAATTTCCAAAGAGTTTCCGAATAAGAGGTTCGGTTCGGGTCCAGGAATGTTGCTGTTCTTGAAGATGGAGAACCTGTTCTTTCGCCATCTGTTCGAAATAGAGAGAGGGGTAGGCACGCACATTTATGTCGCACTGGCGAAGCGTTAAGGGGAATGAGCTATCGCAGTCAACGAATTGCAGTCAACGATTTTCTGTTCCCCATCAATTCGGCGAAAAAGCATAACGTCATGGTGACCTGACAATATGTCTCAAGCTCAGCAAGTTTATTTTTGAAACATCGCCAATTGCAGACGCTCTCCACTAGCCAACAAAAGGGCGGCACCTACATTGAATCGGGGAATGAAATGGCTTCGCTCCGAGCATCACTTATTGGGTTGCTGTAGTCAATCCTTGTGAAAAGCAAGAAAGGCTCGTTCAGCGAGTACATGCTATTGTTCACAACGTTGCGGGAACTTAGGTCTGACTCCGAATGACCGGGACACACGCCTGTAAGCAGCGTGGTAATTCAAGGAGCCCGCGGCACACGAGGCAAGGGCCTCTGGGCAGATCCAAGTCGAACTGGGACCGTGGTCAAACGTACATTCTAAACATGTTTATAATATAACAGGAAATGTCCGGAAACGTTCGGCCAAAATAGGGAAACGGTTCTTTTATATTAAAATGCAGCCATGCTTATTGGTTAAAAAACAGGGTTAATGTTGTTCGTCAAGAACACAAGTTTTTGGTAAATAAACACTCTAAAGGCACTTGTATTATCGGTGAAAATACCAAGTTTTAATGATAATGCGAGTAAAGCAAAGGTGCAAGCGAACTGGATAAGAATGACTATAATACTCCGTGGAGAAGGGGAACAAGGGGGACAAAGGACAAACAGAATTCTCCAAACAGAGCTAGGTGACTGGAGCTCTACCGAAATAATTCGCCTGTTCCTGGTATTACACAAAGTTTTATTATAACTCAGAAACATCTTTTTTTTTTTTAATAAACACTGTACAAAACATCTCGTTATCTGTTAAAAAACAGAGCTTCTGTTATTCACACATCCCAACCATTTTTTGGTAATTAAACAGGTTAAATAAAGTCAGGTTACTGTAACAATGCAGAACTAATTAATAAATCAGTAACCAAAGTCATAGCTAAAATTAATTAGTTTGTGTTTTTTCCCAAGACATAATGTGGTACTATTCGGTTCAAATGCGTGGACGTCCACACATGCTTAGTCATTTGGAGGCCTCTGGAAACCGACAAAAAATGAGGGGTGGAAAGTAGGGCACTGCGAGGTTGTGCCTCCTACTCCGATGAATTTCACCAGCGAACAGCACGCTGCGACGTTTGGTGCCGGTGGTGCGCTGGAAGTTCTATCACAGATACCTTCGTTGGCTCGGCACGAACCACGCGAGGAAGCTTGCCGCTCGCGGCAGGAGCTGAGCAGGAGCAGGCTGCTCTTGCGCGCTCGTTCGTGGAGCATGTCCGCAGAGTCACGGTCCCTTTTAACTTGCGTAGTTTTTTTTATCCTTATTTTTTTATAACGCATTTTTCAATATGTAATATTTTGCGGGAGCCATGCGCTCTCGGTCCTTCACGAGGACATCTGCGTGGTTCTGATAACTGACATCGACCAAGCCCCACAGGCCTTCCGTGCGAGGAAGAACTAGTTCACACTTCTGACACACGGGGTGATCATTTAATGGGTGCACTGAACGAGATTCTGGCTGCTTGCAAAATATGGCTTGTGAGTAGGAACTTTTAGCAAACTGTTACCGTGTTTCGCGTACCGAACTAAATACTGCAGTTTTTGAAACATCCTTTTTAAGCGCGTGCCCGGGTGATACTGTGACCGCGGCGCGCGCGCTTAAAAGTATGCTTCAAAGCCCCCGGTAGTGCGGTACGCGAAACACGGCAACGGTTTGTTAAAAGTCCCCAATGATAAACTTATTGCATTTGGTTAAAATGCTTGGTGAATGTAGGAGCTGGTGTACCTGTATGTTGGTGAATGCCGGCGCTGGAAGCTCTGACGAGTACTAAGATAAAGCAGGCGCACATTACTAAGATAAAACAGCGCGTCATATATAATAGTCTGACGAGTACTAAGATAAAACAGTGATGTTCCAACTAGCTCAAATTAGCACGAGTAGTTTGCTATGTCTGACGAGTAGACGCGAGCTCCTGGAGTGCAAGCGTAGTTCAGTGCAGCATGATTACACTGGTAGGTTTTGCTTTGTTCGCACTTATGGTGATACAGAAATAGTAGGGTTGCGCGAATAATGAAATTTTATCTCGAATTGAGTTCGAATCGAACCGTGCCGAATATTTGCCAAAATTAAAATTTCAAATCGAATATCGAATACGAATTCTTTGACTTGTAATCTACGTAAAAGATAAATAAGAAAAAAAAACCGCTTCGGCAAAAACAAATAAAAATGTCAATGGGCTTCTTCTACCGCAAGCACGTTGAATGAAGATACCGAGTATAGAAACGGCCTCAATGATCTCTTGTCAGCGACAAACTTGAGGCGCAGCTGACGAACGTCGACAGCTGCTGGGTAGACTGACAGACACGGCTGAGCTACTTGAATCGAAGCGATGTCTTGCGCCACTTAGCCGCGGCCCCTGGCTTGACAGCCGGGGTGGCGAGTGGTTAGCGAACGAGTCGACCAGGCGAGATCAATTACATTCGTCATACATGTCTGGTAATTAATGCTCATATTGTGAACGCATCAACTGGTTTGTAGTCCAAGCCACTTGGTAAGTAACGTAAAGTATATAGTTGAACTCAAAATGGCGACATGCGCGGTTTGCGGGTTTTCGTCGGGCACATGGAAGGAGCTCGAGCGCGACTGCTTTGTTCGAGGAATACAACAAAGTACATTTATCGGAATGATTAGTTCGTTAAGACGTCTCATTGCAGGCTTTATTCATGTTCGTCCGACACCTGCGGGGACTTAAGGCTAGCCCACATGGCACGTTTTTCCGGGCGTCTAGACACGCGTCTCGGCTTGGCGCGCGCGCTATAGACCTTTGCAGAAAGAGCTCTCTGGCCGCCGCCATTTTGCGAAACGAGCGACCCCTATCAGCCAGAAATTTCTGCCACCCGCCTGAGCTGTGGGACCCCGGTCAGCATGACTCCCCACCTGCATTGTGCATTCGGAGTTCAACGGCTTTTCTTGGAAGTTCTTACTTCATTTGCCTGTTTAGGATGCTTACCCTTTGTGTGTTATCTTCCACTGTGAGAACCTGGGAATACCAGGGCTTGTAGCCTGCTCGGCCTTCGCAGGAAACGAGCGAAGAGAGCGAACGTCAACCAGCCCACGACGCAGGCAGTTCGACGTTCTTGGAGGGTTATTTCCGTTGAGACAATCTCCAAAAAGCCTTCCCAGCTATGTTCTGGGTCTTCGCGAAAAATAGCTGATAGGGTCGGGTCCGAGGTGTTGGGACAGAATAGACACGTTCGTTTATTTGCTTTGAAGCTGTGCAAAAAAAGCAGCTCTGTTCTACATGCGCCCCAAAACACACCGGATTCCGTCCGATCGTCGTGAAGTGACTATCGTCGACACTGTATATTAGATATGCTGTGCTTTTGAGAGCTTTCTCAAATTCTGTTCGTATAACGCGGCACCGTGGGGTACGTACAATATATGTTGTTCGATTGATGAGACTCGTTGAATTTCATGTCGGATATCCTGTGGTGTGGTCAAATATTTTCGACGGTTAAGATCTTTGTAGATTGACACAGGTGAGTGTGTGGTGCCGCGAAAAGATCAACATAAAATGAAACAAACATTCCAGTTGCATTTGTTCTGTCACGCAGGGACTCACCAAAACAGCTTTTATTTCTTTGTTTTTGTTCCCACAAATAGTACAATGCATTTTTAAAACCCCGAGACAATATATTCGCCATAGAACACAAAACAAAAAATAGAATGCGGCAATTTAGTTTCTACCAGCGTCCGGAAGTGCGCCTACGCAGGCTGCCACAGCCCGCTGACTAGTAAACCCACAGCCCAGCGCAGTCGGGCAACACTGACGTACTCTCTCAAAACCAGGGACGCGCGCTGTAAATCGCTTCGTTCGAGAGTGCCGCTGGAAAGGTTTATAGGCCAGACGCGTGCGCCCAGTCAAACCTCACGCAGCGCTACCGGGCAGCGCTTCGCGTCTGCGTTTCCGAAGCGTCTGCCCAACGTAGCCAGACGCGCTTAAGAAACAAAAGCAAATTTTAAATAGAAATCGCGCGTCAAATGATGGCTAGATGCCGTAATATTTAGTTTTAATAGTAAGCACGCATTTTTATTACAGCAATTGCAATGAAGCTCAATTTCACTCATTTTCATCCTTTTAGTGCGTACGCTTCATCCACCTTTCGGTATGCCATCGGCATCACCATCTCCCGCGCCAAAACATTTACAGCTGGCCGCTACAGAGGTTGCGTTGTTGCGGTCGTTGCCGATAGTATTAACTTTGTACCTTTGTCTCTCGCTGTCCTTGTATTCTTTACATTTCGCCTGCCACAGTGGACGACGTTTTTGTACACATCGCGACACTGTTAGCGCGAACACGACATCGGCGCATTTTCGCATTTTACTTCAAAATAGTATTAGCGAGCACGAAAATTGATCGCTTACATCATAGAACTAAATGAGCTCTTTCCGTACCAATAATAACTTTGATGACATCCCTTGGGTTCAAAGAGAAAAACTTGAAAAACCGGCGATCGCTTGTTCGCGCTAACAGTGTCGCGCTCTGTACTTCGCTAAATCCTCTCTGTTCCGCTGAAGGAGCGTCAGCCTCTCCCGCGGACCAGGGAGGAGTCCCTGGAGTTGTGCAAAAAAAGTGTGGAAAGCTGATATCCGCGGAGGGAAGGACGTAAAGGCCCTGTCACACTGAGGCAGCGCGACGGCAACAGCAACACAACACGTGTTCCAACTAGTCGGGCAACTTCTTGCTCGCTCCCCATGTTGTCCGACAAACCTGTCACATTGCGGCAACATCAGCACAACATGGACGACAACTAAAATGTTGCCTCGATATAACAGATTTCGGCAACAAAAACAGCAGCAACTTGTGTTGGACAACGCGTGTTGCCCTGATCGCTGGCTGAGCGAATTTCGGGCCGGCAACACGACAACACAGGGGCTTCGATGACAGAGCTAGTTCCCTATCAACAACGTCTTCCTAAATAAGGCTTGAAAACACTAATTTAACAATAATTAAGGCTGGCTAGCAGCTAAAATAATTTGATGAATGTTTTTACTGCGCAATTATGGAAAGCGATTGTCGAAATGGTCACAGCTACGGTCGTGAACCTTCCAGACTGGGGTTGAAACTAGAACTGCCGAGGACCATCTCATATTACTGCTAATGAAATAAAATGGCATGCCTACTCACCCGCTAACTGAATCATAATAATACTAATACAGCAAAGCAAGGATTAAAAAATTGAAGCATGAAAGACGACCACTCTGATCATGATTGTTGATGCTTGGAACTTGAAAACAGCCGCTATCAGACACCTGATTTGTTTAAACAATACCCAGGACGTTTTGAGGAATGAATCAATCACATCGAAGGCGGTTGGCAAACTAGACAGCGTTGAAAAATATTTATTCCACCGATTGTTATGAAGTCCGATCGTGACGGTGTCGCAGTTTTCAAGCACTTCCAGTTCAGCTCAACACCACGCTACAAATGACGCTTTGGGGTACTGCCGGTGCTAACTCAATTTTACAGTAGAAATAGAAATGACATGAAAGAAAAAAATAGACAGAAATACTTCATAGGGTAGCGTAAATCCCAACATATATCAGCAATCTCATTTTCTTCGGTTAGGGCTATCTACTTTGTCAGCGAATGAAGAGCATTTGGATAAAATAATGGGTGGAAAAGACCCCCGTGTCAAGTTTTCTAATCACAGTCCAACGAGGTAGAGGGGCTTAGAGCGATAAACCGGGGTTCCGGTCTGCCCTCGAAAGTGACCCCAATAAGGACGCTGCCATTGTACGCAAATTTGACCACTCGTCACGTGACCAAACAAAATACGTGACGTCACAGGCAAGATGGCAGCGCCCAGGCAGCGGCTGGCCCCAGCTGGGCCGGAGCATTGGCCGGAGCTTGTCGGATGCTTTGTTTGTTGTCGTTCGTCTCGGCGAGTTGGTTTCAGACGCGGAAATCGTCATATGAGACCGGTTGAAAGCTACTTCAGAGTTCAGCGTACGGAGGAACGGTGTGCATTTCGCTGGTGACCGACGGGGATAGTGCCATGGAAGAGACAATCTGCCCTACGTTGCTCAAACCTCGGATTGATTCGGATACCGCTAGGATAAAATTTGAGGCGACGTTTCTGTGATCTCGCTGACCATCAAAATCTTCGAGGTCTGCAGTAAAGCGTGTGCAATATATTTGAATACACAGTTTGGTGACGGGAATTGCGTGAGTCATGCTTGGCAGTGTGCAATCGTGGTGCCGCTTCGTTCAAATGACCGAAGGCTCACTTTGGTTGTGCGGCGCACCGGAGAGCTGCCTTGAAGCTGGTAGTCCCCGTGCCATGCTAAATGATGCTGTGCTGCTTCCCAAATTGTTCCGGCGTAGACGTGCACTTTCACGGAGCACAGCTGTTGCAGTTGGTATTGATTCCGCTGGTCTGTCGCACGTTTCGTCGACGCAAAAGTTTCATCCACACCCGTTACGCGAATCGCAAGCCGTATGGACATTTCATTGCGCGTGCTACCTACCCAGTCCACCCATTCGCGCCTCTTTTCGATGACAGTCTGCAGCGGCTAATTACCAGAAAAGTGGTACCACATCCATTTCAGTTCAGTTCGTCCATGGCAGTCGCCAAACCCCGAAGGAGAGGATTTATTTGGACAGGATGCCACTAAAGCAATGCGGCTTCTTTAAGAGGTCAGGATAGACTCTCTTCTGTCAGTTTTGTTATATTGTCACAGATGCTTGCTCCAGTCCTATCTTCTATCAATATTTACTATTCTGAAAAGTTCCAGGCCATGCTCAGCTGTCATCGTACGTTCGGGTGGAGGTGCTGGGTACTTTACCCATAGCCCTTCACTCTGTGTGCACCTTGGCGGCTCCTCAGCCGAGTTGACTGATAACGGGACACGGGTGGCGGACTATCCCGCGTTTTAAACCCCCAGCGAGCCGTGAACCAAGTCCTATCCCGAGCCCAGTAGAAAAACCGCAAGATGAGCGAGTGCCACAAGAACGAACCTCGGAAATACACCACGAAGAACCTGAAATCTGAGTCAGTCGCTGCTACCAGCAAGAACCACCGGAATTCGTTTTTTTTTGCCAGAAAAACCGAAGCTGACTAAGCCAACAATGACAAGTAGCAGCAAACCGCGTCCACTCCCACCATTGTTTGCATGCCCGTCGCACCTCACACTCCGACGCCCTTTCACGCATGGTGTATGAAGACGTCGAGGGCTCGATTGAACAATATGACCGTGTCGCCCGCAACAGTGGGTGGACAGACAACCAGCTCCTGCAGAACCTATACTTCTCGTGGAAGAAACTGCCAGGCACTGGTTTGAGAACCACGAATCCTCCTTAACGTCGTGAGAAGTTTGCAAGATCGAGCTGAAGTGCACGTTTATCAGACAACATTGACGAGAGAGAGCCGAATTCCAGATTCTGTCCAGGACACGGCCCCAACAAGAGCGTCGCCGCCCTCGTGGAGGATGTTTTGCGCCTGATCAAGCATCCACGCCAACCCTGGTGCTACAGAAGAGGAGAAGCTAAGAATCCCATGCCCCTCATGTGAGGGACAACACCTTCGGCAGCCTTGTCCGTAACCCCACGACAACAATCGAAGGCAGGCACGTAGCCAGGATTTTGTTTCGGGGGGGGGGGGGGGGGGGCGCCCATGACAAAATGCTGTATGAAGGGGAGGGGGGAGAGGAGGTCCCAGCAAAATCGAAGATTTCAGGGGGGGGGGGGGGGGCTGGGCCCCATGGGCTCTTCTCCCCCTGGCTACGTGCCTGGTCGAAGGGTTTATATCACCGAGGCTTCCAACATTGAATGTACACTGCAGGCCCGAGCCTGTCACTACCAACGACTCCCCAGCTTCTCGACACTCGAGTCGTCCAGCTGCAACTTCGACGCCAGCCTGCCAGGCATCCGCGACGTCCACGACGTTGTCCGGGAGATCAGGAAGCTACTTCCTACCATCAGTTGCCCGGCTTTTTGATTGCCAAGATTGTTTCGGAACAAGTTCGAAAGGATTTCAACCGGAGACTTCTTCGAGCGAAGCAGCATCTGACGAACTGAGGGCGACTTATGCCACAAAGTCACGACGACCGCCACCGGCTACCCGTTAGTATTCAATGCCAATTCATCAAGACACCCCAACGCCGAAGCATTCCCGACATCGGGTGTAGGTCTGCGCTGAAGAAAGTACACTGAGGAAAACGTAGGTGTTACGAATGGCCGACCGAAAACCACTCTGCTACCACTGCATGAGGCCGACCATGTCTACCAGAGCTGCCCGTACCAATGAATTGGCCTGCGAGGGTTCGTGCCAAACAACCCTCGACCACCTCTCGAGGAGCGACCGCGGGACATTGAGGATTATCTTCGGCGGCCTTTGTCCCTGATGCCGACATTACCCCGAATCTCCTGATCCCCATCACCTCGACGGGAGGTAAGCACGACCAAGCAGGTGAGCGGCAATGCAAGGACAGTTGATTTGGTGTTGGTTGTCGTCCAAGGACAATACCTAATAAGTTGCTGACACCAATTATCTGTGTCCACGCAACGAAGCACACAATTTCCAACTTTGAGGGAGAATGCTGCTGAGTGACTTGACGAAATAGAATGGTTGGTTGTTCTCAAAAGTGGACACCAAGCATCACCCGACTTCACTTTGCCACACAAAACTTGCACAAGTTGCAGTAGTCACGGGATGCAGAAAAAATCGACATTACGAAATGGAAGTGAAATGGCTTGGATAGCAAACAAACACTGTTGTCTGTTGCCAGCCATCAAGTCAACGGTACAGCAAAAGGCACAGCCACGTAAGCAATACATGCCCGAGCTTGCTGCATTGACGCAGAAAACTACCAGGAAAATTTGCGGATTAGAAGCCAGCTCTGCAGCTTCAGTGCATGAAATGTCAGTGGCCGCACATGACGTATGATTACAAGACGGCATCTGTCGGTCAAAGTTGCCACTCAACCAAACTGAACACCGACGTGCCAGGAGCGTCGTCCGACAACAAGGAGCACAGGTACTACGACTGAACGCCTGACACGAGACTGTCGCAGAAAGAACTCGTTATGGAACCATTTGCAAAGAACCAATAATTATGTAATCGAATGGAAATAAACATATTTGATACACTAACCAAACAAACATGTTTCCGCTCGCTTTTACGCCTTCAGAGTCTCTACACAAAGAATTGTGTTCACCGCACGTGCTGGAACTTTTAGAGGACACTCGCATCTCTGACCCCTCAATATTAATTGATGGTACATACCAGACTGGCAGACTGGTTGCATTGGGCTGCACTTGTTCCACTTCTTCTGAACATGTGGCGCATCCGAAAACCAACTCCAGTGATGTGAAAATGTTGTTTATTAATTTATTCCCTACAAGGGCCTCGTGTATTGAAGAGATTATATTTAAAACTACACACATGATAATAACACCAAAGCGCAGACATTAATGAGCACAAAACGGGTCCACCTACCGAAAATAAATATTACACTCGTAAAAAATAATTATTGCTGCAACTTGTGGAGTGCAAAAACAAACGCACATTTGAGCATCTAGTTTAATAGTATTAGTTGATGCATTGTTATACAGTCATGTCTCGTTAATATGGACCCCGTTAATATGATACCCCGCTATATGGAAACCACTTTCGGCGACACATTGGAAAAATACATGCATGTTTGTCTCGTTATTATGGACAACTCACATTATGGACGATTTTTTACGGGAACGGAGTTGTCCATATTAACGAGACATCACTTATAGCAGGACACTTCCTACACGTATGACACAATAGACCCTTTGCAAAACTCAAATCACGCAATACAACTGTCACCAATTTTTTTCGGTGTAAAACACACGAATGGGCCCCAATTCACGTCGAACTCTAATGCAGCATTCGAGTCCAATAGGCGCTGAGCCAAGTTCACAGTGATGGCTGACATAACATTCTTGTCGAACAAATGTCCAAAGTATGAAGGCCCTTGGGTAATTAAAGTAGTAGCTACTGTAATTCGTTTCATCACAATTTGGCAAACAGCGAAGGCTACAGTCTCGGTCAGTCAGTATACACGTTGGAGAGAGGCACATGACAACATATCATTCAGAGTGCTCATCTGCACAGATTTGTCACACACCTTCACTCAGTCTCTCTGATCGGCTTGAGGGGGCTGTGGCGGTTGCCCTTTTTCATGCTACGGCGAAACAAAGTATAGGCGGCCCATACTTTTGAAGAAAGTTTATTGAAGCGATTGAAAGGGATGGTAGTCAACATTTTTCAACTTTCGCTGGAGCTTCCTCGCTAAAAGTTGCTGTGATTATGCAGTTGCCTAGGACTGAAACAAATTCTCCTAGGCCCTACGTCCGACGCATACATTTCGCGTCGATTCTCAGACATTCGAACGTTCAAACAAAGCTAAGAAAATAGAAAATTTCATGCTAAAAGCACTCAAAGTTCTATCGAATCCTCAAACCCATCCGGGAATCCGAGCACCGGTACGGCGATACGGCTGATGCTGTCTCACATGCTGTTAATATCCAGATGATCCAGAGCGATCTTGCGCAAAAAAGGTATAAAGTCTCATTCCTTCATATTTTCACATTATACCTGCGTCAGCGAGCACGAAGAGGCCCGAAGTCGTCGGAAAGCAGCTGCACATCACGGCTACCGCGCACCGAACAAACGCGCATCCGCCAGCTCTGGGCGCTGCCATCTTACCGGTGACGTCACGGCTCTTGGGAGGTCACGTGACGAGTGGTCACATTTGCGTACAACATGGCGGCAACCGGGGGGGGGGGGGTGCCACTTCCGAACTTCCGGTTTATCACTCTAAGCCCCTCTACCTCGTTGTCACAGTCACTGGTTGATGCCGTACCGTGGTCATTTCCGGCACTTGGAACGCACTAGCACTTTGTAGTCACATTTCCAGCGACTCCGCGCCGCACACGAACGAAGGTAAACTAGGTAAACAATCAAGATGGCGGAGTGTTCCTCGTGTTATCCCCGCCATCAGCGCGGTGTGACAGGGTTGTCGGACAACAAATCGGAGAACACGGTGGCCGGGCGGCAGCAACATGTTGCCCGACTGTTGTTGTTGCCTCGATGTGACAGGGTCGCCGGCAACACGGTTTTCTCGTGTTGCCGGATAGAGTTGTCCGACTGTTGCCTCAGTGTGACAGGGCCTTAAGTACCCATGTTCGCCCTGCTGCGAGCGTTGGCGGGGCCTAAGCCGTTTTTATTTAAGGCCGCAGGCGTGCAAATTTGGTAAACTCTGCCAGCGCGGGTTTGCGTGCGTGCGTGCGTGCGTGCGTGCGTGCGTGCGTGCGTGCGTGCGTGCACGTGTGTGTGTACGTGCGTGCATGTCTGTGTGTACGTGCGTGCGTGAGTGCGTGCGTGCATGCGCTCTGCCTTGTAATGGCACAGGGTTATTACCGTTTTTGTATGTGTATCTTTCTGTTTTGAGTGTAGTATTTATTTTCCTCTCCCGTGTTCCTTTCCCCACTTGGCGGCGGGCTAGCAGGCGCACCTGCGTAAGGGTCTCAACCTTTCTGCCTAGCCTTGCACGCTGCCGAGTGGGTATCGCAATCTGTGCAAATAAAAATTATTTTTATTATTATCTCCATTGTCGCAAGGTCCGTGGCGAAAACTACAGTCCTGCAATGGCGAAAACAGTGGAGGAAATTCAAACACTACTTGCAACTAATGAACACGGCCGCTCATTGGTTGTTGCCTTCTGGACGCAGCGGGAGACGCGACGCCTGGACGCAAAATATCTGGTTCCTCCAGATACGTCGGAATGCGCCAAAAAAACGCTGAGTTTCGTCCCGGCGCCGAAAGTGACGTCAAAGCGCAGGCGCAGACGCGACGCAGACGCGGAGAAAAGCGCGCCATGTGGGCTAGCCTTTAATCCCCATAAAAAAAAGCGTTTACAAAAAAAAAAAAACAAAAAAAAAAACGGAATATGTCGATAAGCATTTAAGCCGTCGAATTATTAGAAAACTAGAATAATTCGAAGTCTGAATCAAGTTAGTATTCGGGCAACAAGTATTGGACTCCAATTCAAAACTCCAATACTCAACCCCCCCCCCCCCCCCCCACAAAAAAAAAAAAAAAAGCTTTCCGCCGGTTCCCAGAGTTTCGAGTGTGGGGTGAAATCTGTAGGTCTCAAAGCGCTCCAGTCCCCTTCCTAAACCAGGACGACTGACAAAGAAGGGAGCTTATCGTAAAGAGATTTGCTTCGCACGACGGCCGAATACTGCACAATTTCTGGGTCACAGAAACAATCACAGCGCACAAATGTGTTAGCCATCGTTGCGTTTTGAGTTAAAGTGTTGGACCTTTCATTTGGGTCACGACTGAAAGGGCAGTTTGAGAATGGAGTGCAAAGTCTGCCGTGCGTCCCCCCCCCCCCCCCTTTTCCTCCCCCCAACGCGTAGATAATCAGAACATCCACCTGGCGCCGTTTTTATTTGCGTAACATATGCGGTGGAAATATCAAAATAAAAAAAAAATAAAAATTGTGGAAACACAGCATTCGGTACGGCGAAAAATGTAAGCGATTGTGATGTTTTTTGGCTCGATCTGCTCTGTGTCAAGGAAGGTTCTGACGTGTATGGCGAATATAGCGAGGCCGAATACACGTGTTGTTGCTTGCGACCTGTAACACTCATTTTTCTCTTTATCTGTCTTATTTTTGTTTAAGGCTCGAAGAGCGCTTACGATGCACGTGCGTGAAAGAGACCTTCGGTTCCCTTTTGCTGGAAACAACCTACACAGAGGCTTTTTTTTTTCAATGGCAACAAACGTTTTTTGAACACAGTAAGTGGCATTGAGTGAGGAGGGTGAGGTGGAGCTGACATCACGAACCACCGTGATGGGCGAGATGCACGAGAAGCAGTAACGCGCGCAACTGACAGCCCTCGCAGTTTTTATAAATAAATGTTTTGTGGTCAAGAATGACCCCGCTGGGCCAAAAATGTAGTGCACCTCAATGAGACAAGAGTTACCGAGAGTTACCGCGGAATCGGTGGCGGTTTCAATGAATTGGGTTTAGCAGACGTCAAGCTGAGGGCCTTACTACGCGAAATTCGCTCACTTCCAGAAAGCCGATGTAAAGATGAAACTTTTTCGACATTCATCAACTGCTGGCATTCACCTATGACAGTCTTATTTACAGCAAGTTTCTTTGTTTACTCTACCACGAAAGCAAGCTTGCCAGCTGAAACGGGGGTCCTCTTGCACGTTTGATTTTTTAATGGGCGTTCGAACGCTTGACCAATACTGATTTGATCTCCAAATGCCCGATATAAGGATCGCAGCACCTCATAAAATACTCGCCTTCGAGCGCCGCGTAGAAGCTTCACTTTTGCTTTCTGTGTTTGCGTGTACTTTTTGTGTATTTTTCTTTTTATGTGTACTTTTGCGCGTTTCTCCTCTAGACTTGCCTGTATTGCCTTGTGTCAAGCAATGGCCGCCGGTGGTGCCACCGGGCTCCCGATCCGCGATTCAGCCTACTACAATAGAGATCAGTGCTCCGCACTGACACCAGTCGTGACGTCGTTTTTTTACCTTAAACGGGCGATGCAACAATGTTTGTACTTTGCGCAAATACCGCTCAGAACGAATCCCTGAAGCTAATGACCTATGAAACAGACGATCGTTTTTCACCATACGCAATAGAAGTCGCAAAAAAAAAAAAAAATTAAAGAAAAGCGAGCAGCGTTCACTCTCTGAACTCGTAGCCAGAACAAACAACCACGTGATCTGGAGCCGAAAACAAATTGGTGTGCGTGTATGTTTATACAGGCTAGAACTTAGTCTGCCTCAACGGGCGACTTGTCTCCCAGTTGTAGATGAGCAATTTAGACAGTGGAGTAAAGCCGCTAGCCTGGGGTCTTTAAAGGGGCGATGCAACGATTTTTGTATTTTGCGCAAATACCGCTTAGAACGAATCCCTGACGTTAATGACCTGTGAAATACCTGTTCGTTTTTCAGCACACGCAATCGAAGTCGCAGAAAAAATTAAAGAAAAACGAGCAGAGTTCACCCCCTCAACTCGCCAGAACAAGCGGCCACTTGATCTGGAGCCGATTATATGCCGCCAAAGTTGATCATAGCCATGCGCTGGTGTTGGCAAGGCACAGGACACGCGCTGAGTTACAGACATTGTTATGGTTCGGCTGTTGTCGTCATTGCAGCGATTGGATACAGGACACTATCCGAATGCTTGTCGAGCTATCGATTATCACGAGCCCAAATCGAGTGTCCACGCCATGCTCGGGTCCAATCTATGAACCGCATTCAAATATCGTCACAGGGCGGTACTGCTACCGCCCAGCTACGTCATCAGGTTTTGCGAAGGAGAGATTGAATGAAAACACTGCAGGTTTTGTCCTCGAAATTACAACGCAACAAAGGAGTTTCTTGGTCAGTGGCGTTGCGTGCGAGTATCCTTGAGTCCCACTAGTGCCAGTAAGCTCGTGTAAAGTGAAAAACATTCCAACTGAATATCGTTGCACCGCTCCTTTAACGTGCAGCTGGCAGTAGTGATACACGACCGCACGCCGGTACGATGCTCATTCAGATCGAAACGGGCGGGGGTGTGGATTGAACCCAGGATCCTATAGACCTTTCCAATGTTTACAAAATCACAGTCCAGCGTGCGATCTTCACAGCCCAGCACGTGCGTGTTCGTCGCTTCGGAATGCGAGCAAAGCACGCGCCATACGCACGAACGCTCAAAATGGCACCGGCCACAAGCTCGTTTTTGGAAAGGTCTATACTTCGTTTCACTTTATCTGCGAGCGAAGCAAAAGCTAGAAGCGCGAGACCAGCGCTTTGTGCGTTTCTCCCCAGCTTGCGCGCTCGAGCAAAGCCTGAACGCACGGAGCTTCCGTGCTCGCGCTTCCAGCTTTGCCTTCGCTCGCACATAAGGTGAAACGAAGTATAGGGTTCTGCAGCGCGAGCTTTCGCTCCCCGTGCTCCGAGCTGGTGTGCGCTAGACCACTCGGCCACCGGTCCCTCCCATCTGGAGCCGAATATATGCCGCCAGTGTTAATCATAGCCACACGCTGAGGTTTGCAAAGCACAGAACACGCGCTGAGTTCTTGACATCGATATGGTTCGGCTATTGTCGTCATTGCAGCGACTGGACACGTGCAATGGCACGGGCCACTACTCGAATGCTTGTCGATCTCTTGATTATCACGAGCCCAAATCCAGTGCTCACACAATGCTCGGGTCCAACCTATGAGCCGCGTTCAAATATCCAATATAATTATTGGGGGATACTGCGATCCTCCAGCTACGTCATCAAGTTTTGCTAAGGAGAGATTAAAAGAAAACGGACGCTTTTCTCCTTAAAATTACACCGCAAAAAAAAAAAAAAAAATGTTTCTTGGTGAGTGGAAACGTTACTAAACAAACTGCCATAGAGACTGCTCTGAAAAAGTGGCCCGATCCGTTGTCCAGAACCGGGCTAATGGCGATTGCAACGCCGCCATTTCTCCCGCAGCGGCCACTCGAAGAACTGCACGTGACTTCTATTTTGGCTTTAATCGGTCATTTTGGCGCCGAAACAGATACGGTGGATGGAGGGTCAGGGGTGCCACCCCCTCTCGCACGCGGACGCGCCGCGAATTATTACCAAAGGTAGGATGCGCCTAGGTCGGGACGCGCTACCTCAAATTACCGCTGAGGCATGGTTGTGTAAAAACAATATTAATTGTGCCGCAAAACCTTGCAAACTAAATATTTAAAAAAACATCACGCGCCCTTTATTTTATACTAAACTCCAATAAAAGTTACTACAAAAAGAGTTTTTTACGTTGGTTTTTACGCAAAAACATGCTTTCTAGAAGCTCTAGGTGACCACAGTAAAGACAAATGATAAAGAGTGGCGCTGTTGTCGTATTTAGCTCGGTCTCGGTGGACGCCAGCGGCCCAGGTTTCAGCGGTGAGTTTCCCAACTGAGTGTTCTAGTCACGTTGGCCAGTTTCGTTGTGAAGTGAGTATAGTTGAGTCCCACTAATGCCAGTAAGCTCATGTAAAGTATAATTAACATAGCACCCTCGATTCTCTGTCCCCTCTCTATACACAAGCCAAGTTGGACAGAGTAGAGGCGCTACTACACTCGGATGCTTTTCTTGTTTTTGTTATTATTGAACAATGCTTCGAATATTGACATAATTAATTACTTGAATCGGAGATTGCCTCGCGTAGTTAGAGGCGTCCACAATAGGTCGTTAAGGACCTTATTCTGTCGAACAAAGCGTTTTAACCAATCATTCTTCCCGATCTCCACTGAGAATCGGAACAAGCTTTCGCGAGAGGTCACATACTGACAGCGTTGATATGTAAAAAAAGTATGTATATATATATATATATATATATATATATATATATATATATATATATATATATATATATATATATATATATATTTACTTATGGGGTTGAGTTTGGAATAATTATTCCCACATCCCTTGGCGAAAGCGACATTTGTTTCAGGAAACATGTATAAGTGATTTGTGCAGGATAGCCATCCTTTGAATTTTGTCTCAAAGTGTACGTTATGTGTCTTACCAAGTTCTGTATAACCTACCTTAAAATTACCCAGACCTGCAAAAGCTCTCAAATGTAAACAATCAGTATGCCCGAAAAAAACAACAACAAACGAAGCATGCTATGCTTGAGACGTTTCTACGGATAATTCTACCATCAGTCGGCAGCGAACACCTTGTCTTCTGTATAAGATGCACGATAAGTGTGACTGTGGTTGTAAGGGTCTACACGATGATGTGAAGACTCGGCGAGCACCACTCACGAATAAAACCAGGTTCCCACGCTGACGGCGAGCACCAAGAACGCTAAGGCGAGCATCACGGCAGCTCTGGTGGCGATCTGCGTCGAGCCCGGAGAAATGACGGTAGGCAGACAATGCTTGCCGTGTGTGGCACAGCCCCGGAGGCGTCGGTATTTATTCCGGGCTTTGCTTTACCTGCGCAGTCGCTCCCTAGCGGCTGCTGATTGTTCTTTGCTCGCATTCCACGAAGCCCGGGTCGGAGCAGATATCGCCAGCTGGCGCGTACACGCGATTAGAGCCCTTGCGTCCGCTTCATTTCCATTCTTTATTTCCTTTGTCTCTTTCGCGCCACGCTATAGATTTGTGCGAAAATCTGCCGTCCATGTGAAAACTGTAACCGGTGACAGGTTTAAAGGGATACTGAACCGAAATTTGGATTTCGCAAAATAAGGCCGTAGAAGCGTTGAACGTAACGCTACGAACTCCAAAACATCACTCATACATCGATATCTCAAACGGATGGCCGTACTTTTGGAAAAGAAGGGCGCGATGAATCGAGGTCTCTGACGCCACTGTCCTCCGGTAGAATTTGAGAATGAGGGGAAGCGGCCTCGCTTCTCTCCTCCTCGCTTCGGTTCACCAGCTCGACGGGATGAAGCGAGGAGGAGAGGGAATGGGAATCGTGACGTGCCTTGTCTCGTCGGCTGTGTTCAATCGCAACCTTCTTTTCCAAAAATACGGCGATCCGTTGGAGATATCGCTGTAGGAGTGATGTTTTTGGGTTTTGCAGCGTCCGCCTATCTATCCAGCCCTGTTTTGTGAGCTCGAAATTTCAGTTCAGTATCCCTTTAAGAGGCGCTAAAGAAGATTCTGCGATCGTCTGTTCTTGGTCATAACTGATTCTACAGGCCTTAAGCATCCTAAAAATTTAAAAGCTACAATCACGCAACGCCGATTTCTTTATAAAAAAACGTGATTAAAGGTCGGAACAAACGACTTTCTGAGTCGAATTTTTCGCTCAGGAAAGGCGGGGCATAGCCCAGAAGCGGTGTCAGCGCGGTGTCAGCGCGGTGACGATGGGCGCTCGTCGGCCAGTCGCAAGCCGCCTAGGGCCCTTTGTCACCGCGCTGACACCGCTGCTGGGTTATGCCCCGCCTTTCCTGAGCGAAAAATTCGACTGAGAAAGTCGTTTGTTCCGACCTTTAATCACGTTTTTCATAAAAAATCGGCGTCACGTGATTGTAATTTTTTTCTTTTTTGGATTTTTAGGGTTGTAGAATTAGGTATGACCAAGAGCAGACGATCGCAGGATACTCTCTAATGCCCCTTTAAGAGTTCAGGGGAAGTTCCTCCCACCTCTTTCTACTTTCGAAGAGCGGACGCTAGAGAGGAAGTCGCCTCCTTTCCAGCGTTCGCTCTTTGAAAGTGGAAAGAGCTTCCCTTGAAATCTTAAACTGACACCGACTATGAAGAATTCGTTGCGACCCTACCGAGGTTCGAGTTATATCGGGTTCGACCTTCTCCAACTTTCAACTGCAGGTTCGGCAAGCATCGGACTCATGCGCCTCAATTAGAAACGAGGTGGCACCGCCTGGGGGGGCGGGGCGGGGGGTGGTTGGGTTGAAGAAATTGTAGAAACACGGGGCGTGGCTTACCATGTTCACGCCCAGTGATTGGTTCCTTCTTATCGACGCCACTTCATTGGCTACAAATCCGTGCGTTCCTTGAGCTGTCACTGACTGGAACAACATAATTAAACGTTTCGTTTTTATGCTCCCTACACGTTTTTATTTTTTTTTCTCTCCGAAATTTAAAACGGGGTATTTTATAGATATTTTTCCCTAAACGTTTTTATATTTCTCGTGGGAGTTGGGCCACACGCGAAAAAGTCAGACTTCGTCGAATTTTGTCAAAGTGCGAAGGTCCGTCGAACCCGTTAAATGACGACATTCGACGTCAATTCGACGAAGTTGGCCACATCCTTATAGCTCAAATATCGCGGTGGGCACGGCCCAACGGCGAGCACTCTCAAAGGACTCTGCGTGTAGACTATTCCGCTATGCGCCTGAAGGAGTGAGCAAATGGCAGCTCTTCTTACGGGTACACTCCACACCATATTCTGTAGGTTCATTTTCCAGTTGAACAATGAGACAACCTTACGTCGTTAATATCTTTGTCTTTTTCATAAACTGTATAATTCTAACCCGATTATCAGAGATGAATTGTTTCTTAGTGCACCAAACTTGTCATCTGGCACCGGCCATCAGTTTAAGGTTGGAACGCCGGCATGTCGTAAAATCATCTATTTCGGCTCCTTCACCCCAAGAGCATCGAACGAGCAGAGCCATCTTCCTGCCTACATCGCTACCATCTCTGAAGCCACCAATTTCGAGCAACTTTCCAACGATTTCCTATCTTACAATTTCTGCTCTCTGCCTCCGTGACTTGCGAGTGTGAATAATAAAAAGATCAATCAATCAATCAATCAATCAATCAATCAATCAATCAATCAATCAATCAATCAATCAATCAATCAATCAATCAATCAATCAATCAATCATTTGATCGATCAATCAATCAATCATTCGATCGATCGATAGATCCATAAATCAATCCTATATGTGGTATCAGTGTGATAACAGTGTGACAGTGTGACAATGACAAAGCTACACGTGGTGTGCTCTGGTTATCGGTGACGTCTGCAGGATCGCCTATAAAAGGGCTGACGAAATAAAACACGGGGCTTCCTTTTCCCAGACGTCTTGTGCGAGTGGTTCATTCTTTGTTACTCGCAATCGCACGCCGATAGTACGGCGGCGCGACATGGTATCAGAAGTGGGCGTATCATCAGTCCAGGTTTGCCAAAGCAAGCGTAAAAGACTATGGCGAAGGAAACGCCACCGGCACCTACGGGAACGTTTGGACTTCAACAGCCACCACAGCTGGACTTCGACAACACAACAGAGTGGCCGGCGTGGATAGAACATTTCGACGATTACCGCTTCGCCACGGGCATCAACGAAAGAACCGGTGAGGCACAAGTCCGCACGCTATTGTACACAATGGGCCGGCAAGCAAGGGAAATTTTTGCTACGTTCGACCTTTCGGCAGAAGAGGCAAAGGACTTCGACCTTGTCAAGCGAAAGTTTGACGAGCACTTCGTCAAGGAACGAAACGTCGTGTATGAAAGTGCGTGTTTTCACCGAAGGCTACAGAAGCCAGGAGAGTCCGTGGACCAGTACGTTACGGCACTGCACGTCCTCGCAGACCGCTGCGAATTCGGTGAGATGAAACAACGCATGATCCGTGACCGGTTTGTCGTGGGGCTCCATGACGAAAAGCTTTCCGAAAACCTGCAAATGGACGCTAAGCTGACCTTGTCATCGGCGTTAGCCAAGGCACGCCTCAAGGAAGGGTGCACCAGCAGCAGCGAGAACTTCGTTCAGGAGAGCCCGGTCAACAGGCCTGTTCTTCGACGAAAGAGGACCTGAACGTGGACGCCGTGAGTCGACGCCGGGATGCACCTCGAAGAAACGTCTACGGGTCGGAAACATCACATCGGGACAAGCAGTGTTCATTCTGTGGAGGCGACCAGCATCCAAGGTCGGTGTGTCCTGCAAGGGCACAGAAGTGCTTCAATTGCCACACCAAGGGACATTTCAGCCGGGCCTGCAGGAAGGAGTCGGCGTCGTCTCTAAGAAAGGTACAAGTGTCATCCGTACAACAAGAAACTGTCAAACGTTTTCTGGGGGCGATAAATGTTCCGGACGCGAAAGCGCGGTATGTCCAGATAACCCTGAACTCTGTACCAGTGTTTGCTAAAGTCGATTCAGGAGCAGAGGCCACCCTTGTACCGTCGACGTTTCCAGGCATTCCGTCTAGGCTGGAAACAGCAAGCGAAGTACTGAGTGGTGCGGGAGAAAATCGCCTTACGGTACTTGGAAAGTTCAAAGCTAACTTAAACTGGAAGGACAAAGTGTCAATGCAAACTGTCTATGTCGTGAGTCCGCTTCGTCATGTACTTCTAGGGTTACCAGCCATCGAAGAATTGGGAGATGTAAAGTTCATCGATGGAGTGTCTCTTGATAAACAAAATTATGTTCTGTACCCGCAGGTGTTCAATGGTCTTGGAACCATTCCGGGAGAATACAACATCCGATTGAATTTGGATGCGGACCCGTACGCTATACACGCGCCCCGACGAGTCCTGATTCCTATGCGTGAGGCGGTAAAGCAAGAAATCGAAAAAATGAAAAAGGATGGAAGTCATCCGGAAGGTCGACGGTCCTACAGACTGGTGCGCCGGGATTGTTCCGGTCTTAAAACCATCCGGAGACGTACGCGTGTGTGTTGACCTCACACAGTTAAACAAAAATGTCCAGAGAGAGCGATACGTGCTCCCAACGGTAGACCAGGCATTTTGACTGCTCGCAGACGCAGCGTATTTCTCAAAGTTAGATGCTAATTCGGGATTTCACCAGGTAAAACTAGCGAGGTCATCCCAGAAACTAACGACGTTCATAACGCCCTTTGGAAGGTATTGTTTCACTAGACTGCCCTTCGCCATTACGTCAGCGCCTGAATACTTCCAAAAGAGAATGTCTGAGATCCTAGATGGCCTCCCTGGCGTAGTTAACATGATGGATGATATCCTGGTGTTTGGTTCGGACAAAGCACAACACGATGAGCGTGTGAAAAAAGTCATGGACAGACTCGCAGAGTCAAACATGACACTGAACGGGGCGAAGTGTGTGTTCGGTGTAAAAGAAGTTAGTTTTCTAGGTCATCTTCTGAGCGCAGATGGCATAAGGCCTGACCCAAAAAAGCTGCAAGCGGTCAAAGATATGAAATCGCCGACAAACGTGTCAAAAGTACGAAGCATTCTAGGTATGGCCAATCACTTGGGCCGTTTTCTGCCTAATCTCGCTCAGAAAACTGCACCGTTGCGAGAACTACTAAAAAAAACCACGGGATGGGCTTGGGGCCCCGCTCAGGAAAATGCTTGGAACGATCTAAAAAGCATGATTTGTTCTTCCGAGTGTATGGCTAAGTATGACCCTACCCATCCGACAATCCTTTCGGCAGACGCGTCGTCATTTGGGCTTGGAGCCACCCTCTTACAAGAACAGCAAGGGGTACGACGGCCTATCGCTTTTGCATCGCGATCTTTGACCAAAGCTGAGAAGCGCTATGCGCAGATTGAGAAAGAGGCGTTGGCACTGACATGGGCTGCCGAAAGGTTTGACGAGCACCTAAGGGGCTTAGACACGACGTTCAAGACCGACCATAAGCCTCTAGTTACGTTGCTGGGACAAAGTCCGATAGATGTGTTGCCGCCTCGAGGTCAGAGATTTAGAATGAGGCTAATGCGCTATAGATTTAATGTTGTGTTTGTACCGGGCAAGTGCATTGCAACCGCCGATGTTTTGTCGCGGGCACCTCTCAATCAAATGCCAAAGGAAAGGGAACGTCTCACAATTCAAGAGGTGTTAAAGTTCTCTCAGGGATGTTTAATGGGTCTTGAAACAGGGGACGATTTGTTGTCACGTGTAAAAACAGGTCAAACTACAGACGAAGTGTGTAAAACGCTGGCTCAGCTGTCTCGTAAGGGCTGGCCTAAAAAACCGTCTGTCCCTTGCTCCCTTCGACCTTACTGCAAGACAGGGCCGCCATAACTGTGTGTGATGGGTTTTTGTTAAAAGGTACAAGATTAGTTGTTCCCCAGGCACTTCGTGATGAAGTGTTATCTCGCCTGCACGATATTCACCAAGGAATCAGCAGATGTCGAGCTCTTGCACAAGGGTCTGTTTGGTGGCCTGGCCTAAGCAAACAACTGGCAGTGATGGTAAAAAACTGCAATGTGTGTACCGAGTTTAGTTTTCAGACGGCTGAACCGATGATGCCGACCATGACTCCTCGTTTTCCATGGGAAAGAGTAGGGGTCGATTTGTGCAAAATAAGGAACTCTGACTATCTTGTGGTTGTAGATTATTTATCAAGGTACCCGGAAATCTGTGTTCTCCCTTCGACTGGCGCAACTGTTGTTATAGAGAGGCTTAAAAGCATATTCGCTCGTCATGGGGTGCCAGAGACTGTTGTCTCCGACGATGGTCCGCAGTTTGCATGCTGTAATTTTGAAGAGTTTGCGAATCTATACGGTTTTCAACATGTCACTTCGAGCCCGAGGCACCCTCAAGCCAACGGAGAAGCGGAAAAAATGGTGCAGAAAATTAAGCGTCTGCTGCTCAAATCAGCCGACCCTTCTTAGCTCTCCTAGCCTATAGGGCCACCTCAGGGATTACCGGCAAAAGCCCGTCAGAAATCCTTAAGACAGACGTCTACGGACACGCGTACCAATGCTTCCGCAGCTGCGCCTTCAAAGAAACGTTGACTTTAGAATGTTGGCGATAAAGGATCGTCATCTAAGAGAAAAGCAGCGCAAAAGCTTCGATAGGCGCCATCGGGCTAAGGAGCTTTCTGAGTTGAAGGTGGGCGACAAAGTGTGGGTTTCTGATAGAAAGGCAAGGGCAACGGTCGTGGCCCAAACAGAAAAACCAAGGTCTTACTTGGTTGAGACCGAGCCAGGGGTGAAGTTAAGGCGAAACCGCCGAAACTTAAAGGTATTGCCAGCGGAGGCAGAGGACTATGAAGGCTACGATATACCGGACAGTGAGAGTGACGTAAGGGTCGAAGATTCGGAAGCTAGAAGCGATATAAGTTCCGATCCTTCTCCAGTGACTACGAGGACACCGACGACCGTCGTAACCACAAGATCGGGTAGAGTAGTTAAGAAACCGATCAGACTGGGGATTGATGATTAAGCGGTATCTTGAACAGGGTTTGAGTTCTAACGTATTTTTTATTTGCTAACATGTTATTATTTTTCTCCCAAGAAAGGGAGGTGTGGTATCAGTGTCATAACAGTGTGACAGTGTGACAATGACAAAGCTACACGTGGTGTGCTCTGGGTATCGGTGACGTCTGCAGGATCGCCTATAAAAGGGCTCACGAAATAAAACACGAGGCTTCCTTTTCCCAGACGTCTTGTGCGAGTGGTTCATTCTTCGTTACTCGCAATCGCACGCCGATAGAACGGCGGCGCGATACTATCAATCAATCAATCAACCAATCAATTAATCGATCAATCAATCAATCAACCACGGTCAAAAATAGAAGGGTCCCAGCTAATGATGATGCTCAGTAGGATAAGATCTGAAAACGGGCATTCGCGCTGGGACAGCGAGGAGAAACATCATCTATGTACATAGTCCCTCCGAATATCGCTTCGCAGTTAATGTTCTTTTATAATCGTGTGCTGAGCTTAATCATTCCATAGGACATTGATATTGTTCCCTCTGATTGGTTTTCCTCAGTGGCCTGCAGCGGGATGACATTTTTTTCTCGGTATTTCCCTCATGTATAACGGCGGTCACCTGGATTGCCTGCGTGTCACAAAAAAGGGAATTTTTTTTTTTGCGCTTACGGGTAAAGAGTTGTTCCTAAGTAATTCTTACTCATCGCATAAGGAAAACAAGATAATGATACAGGGCTAAAAAAAAAAGTCCTGCTAATTCCTGCTACCCCCTAGATGCTCATGTACTTTGAAATTGAACTACGCATTACCGAACGCACACCAGCTCGGAGCACGTGGAGCGAAAGCTCGCGCTGCAGGACCTAGGGATCCTGGGTTCAATCCCCACCCCTGCCCCTTTCGATCTGGATGAGCATCGTACCGGCGTGCGGTCGTGTATCACTACTGCGTGGTGCACGTTAAAGACCCCAGGCTAGCGGTTGTACTGCACTGGCTAAATTGCTCATCTACAGCGAGTGACTCGTCGCAACATTAAAAGTGGCTGACCAACGACTCGCTGTATAAATATCCACACAACCCCAATGGACCTCTTGGCGAATATGTGCTGCCACCTAGACACGCGAATCGGTTCGAGACTAGGTGACTGGAAAACAACGCGCGTCCAAGGCCTCTCCCACCCGTTCCACACCCAAAACGTCAGCTACATCCTGTACACCCATTGAGGCGATGTGACCTAGATACGGCTCCCCCAAGCTCACCTTTGTCCCCATCGTGCGTAATCTTCCGCCTCGAGGTCGACACAACGAAACCGCTCAAAGGCGAGAAATGCAAGATGGCGGATTGTTTGGAACTAGATACTCTCGAACCCAGGCGCATGAAATACTCCGCGCATGCGCACCGCGTATTTCTACAAAAGGTCCATTATTATTAACGCTCCTTCTCCTTCCAAATGTAGCCCTGGTGGTTCGAACCAGATGCCAACGCTTCTTAACTAACCGTTAAATCAGTAAAAGGTTATGCAGTGTGCAAGTTCGTCTGTTCCTTGCGCACCTCGTGCGTTTGTTCACCCCCAAAAGCGCCACGTGCTTTTGTTCACCCCCGACATCAACCGATACCGGCGCGCGCTTGGCATTCTCGTCATCGCCTATTAGCCCCGTGCGCGACCGAAAAGCGTCGCTGTGGTCGGCCTTCCACGATTGGCCGAACGCTGACTATGACGTCGGAAAGGGGATTTATCATCGACGGAAATAAGAGGAATGAAAGAACTTTAATTTTGACGGTGTTGGCAGTGTTCCTTTGAGAGCGCAATGATTTCAAGCTTCCACCATGCTAATAACAAACACCATCGAACTTGTTGTTTGCAAGGTAATGACGTCACAAGGGGCAACCACAGGAGGGCGCCACCAAAACGTATCGCCGCTAATTGGCGACGTGCGCGATCGAAAGCGTCGCGGTGGTCGGCCTTCCACGATTGGCCGAATGCTGTCTATGACGTCAGAAAAGGAGTTCTCATGGACGGAATTAAGAGGAACACGAGGACTTCAATTTTGACGGTGTTGACAGTGTTGGTTCAAGAACGCTATGATTGCAAGCTTCCGCCATGCTAATTACAAACACCATCGAACTTGTTGTTCGCAAGGTAATGACGTCACGAAAGGTAACCATACGAGGGCGGCGCCGAATTATCTCGCCGCTAATTCCATGTGCGTTATCTATGTTGCACTGTGATCGACGTGTTTCTCCTGGCGTTCCTATGCGCCAAAGACGCATTTTTGAACACTTGCTCGCCCCATATGTGATTTTCTGCGAAATGGGAAGATGGGACCCATTTTCGCCCGTCCTGCGGGAAGTGTGGCTTGAAACCACTTAAAGGGACCATGAAACGATATTGAAATCGAATTTCATCCACCGATCGTCGTAAAAGATGTGAAAAGAAACACAAAAACACAAAAATAGGGAGTCAAAAAAAATTCTTCGCTATAGAACTTTAAAAAGAACACTGGACTCTTTTGCGCCTTCTTTCCTTCGAAAGCTCTCTGCCTTTTCACTGCGATGCATCCGCGGAAACGCAGCACGTCAGCCGAATCCACGTCGCCTATTGGGTAAGAGCCTACCACACCAGCAACGCGATCGTAAACAATAGATAGCCGGCGAGTGTTTCCTAAAAGTTTGGTTAAATAATATTCAGATCCACATTTTGTAGCATAATTAAAGATCTGACGAAAATGGACCTCTTGGCGAATATGTGCTGCCACCTAGACACACGAATCGGTTCGAGACTAGGTGACTGGAAAACAACGCGCGCCCAAGGCCTCTCCCACCCGTTCCACAACCAAAACGTCAGCTACATCCTGTTCACCAGGCGATGTGACCTAGATACGGCTCCCCCAAGCTCACCTTTGTCCCCATCGTGCTCTTCCGCCCCGAGGTCGACACAACGAAACCGCTCAAAGGCGAGAAATGCAAGATGGCGGATTGTTTGGAACTAGATACTCTCGAACCCAGGCGCATGAAATACTCCGCGCATGCGCACAGCGTATTTCTACAAAAGGTCCATTGCCAAATTTGATAATGCTGAGAGCCAAGCGCCATCTATCATGTGGTAAACGAAGCAACGGGCGCGACGATCAAGAACGTTTACTTGGCCGCGACGATCAACACCTTATGTTGTACCGCAGAGAAGGCTAGAAGCGCGAGCTCATAGCAATGGGACCTGCTCTTAAAGGAGCTGTGCAACGATATTCAATTGGAATGTTTTTCACTTTACACGAGCTTACTGGCACTAGTGGAACTCAAGGATACTCGCATGCAATGCCACTGGCCAAGAAACTCCTTTGTTGCGGTGTAATTTCAAGGACAAAAGCGATCATTTTCATTCAATCTCTCCTTTGCAAAATTTGATGACGTAACGTGGGGATCGCAGTACACCCATATGACGATATTTGAATGCGGTTCATAGATTGGACCCGAGCATTGCGTGGCACTCGATTTGGGCTCGTGATAATTGATAGCTCGAGAAGCATTCGGGTAGTGGCCCGTGTCCAATCGCTGCAACGACGACAATAGCCGAGCCATAACAATGTCTGGAACTCAGCGCGTGTCCTGTGCTTTGCTAACCCCAGCGCGTGGCTATGATCAACATTGGCGGCATATAATCGGCTCCAGATCACGTGGTCGCTTGTTCTTGCTGCGAGTTGAGGGGGTGAACGCTGCTCATTTTTCTTTAATTTTTTGGGGGGACTTCTATTGCGTGGGGTGAAAAACGAACGCGTGTTTCATAGGTCATTAACGTCAGGGATCCGTTCTAAGCGGTATTTGCGCAAAGTAAAAATATTGTTGCATAGCCCCTTTAACGCAAGAGAGCTTGTGCCGCCGAGATGTGCCCTAGAGCAAGGAGCTCGCGCTTGTAGCCTTTCCTGCGGTACATCATAAGGTGAAACAGAGTATAGGCCGCGAAGATCAAGGAACGTTTATTTTTCTACGTATTCTTCTCGCGCGTCCCGACTTCAAGCAGCAAGAAAAAAGTACTTGAAACAGACCACGACGAACAAGAACGCTGGATCCACAAACACCCGAGAGAAGCTAGAACGGTCACGAATTCACCGACCCGCGACCAAGCGAGCTCGGCAGATAGGTCTAGCAGGCACTCTGACTCTCTGCAGCGTTGCTTCAACGGTATTTGGCCAAGACCGTCTGCCCACGACCGGCTGGCGTGCTAATGGAATATGCCCGCGCCACCCTTGTGGACTCTTCCCGTATTTTGATCGCTGACCTCAATTTTAGATTAAGAGGCGAGGTCAATCCCTTCCCCTTGTTTTCCGAGGCAGTGTTGACGAACACTGTCGTCGAAAAGGGACTCTCGTAGATTCTATCTTCTTGTTTTGTGTGATATAGAGCTCAAATAAACGCCGTATGGATTACCTTCGTAACACGGTATGTACACTTTGTTATTAGTATGCCATTTTTATTCTGACAGACTGCAGGTCACTGTCGAGCTATAACAGTTCTTGGGAGCTACGTGCAATGCCGGTCCAACCTTCCTTTGCCAAGTGTCGCGTCAGTATCGAGTTGCAATCGTAAAAGATCGGTCCCGAAGCACTTACCAACAGCGCGAATACAGCACTTCCATCAAACGCGCGCGTCTGCTCCGAGTGTGAACAGGTATTTACGTGGCTCTTGCTGACACTAGAGAGTTTTAGTGGATCGTTCCGATGACTCCGATAACTATACCCGATACTCGGCCGCTGCCTTTGTGGATGCATCGTATATTTATCGGGTATCGTTATCGGGGGTATCGGAGCGATCTAATAAAAGTCTCTACTGTCGTAGTTCAAATGTATTTTTTTTTAATGTAGGCTCGCTCCTGCATCTCCGAGGCCGCGAAAAACGCCGCGGCAATTTGTTTCTAACTACGTCGCTTTGCAAACGACTGACACGGGCCGCCTTTTACCAACAATGACAGTTGGGTTGACTTCTGGAGTCTTCACCGGAAGACTCGCCGCTCTTCCCAACAGGCATACCGGCTTATGGGACTAGTCCCATGCTGTCGCTGTAGCGCGACATATCTAATTGAATCTCGCTCAGCTGCGATGTGTCCATGGCTATCGCGGCGATGAGAGGCGCCGATTGAGAAAATACATCGGTGACATCAGCGCCATCAGTGCAGTAAAACCTACCGGCACACCGCCAACTTGCCGCCGCTAACGCTCCCCTTCTCCTACAGCCAAGAGAACTTCCGGTTCCGGAAACAGGGTACGTCACGACCGTCAAAATTACGCCGCAGCTTGTTTTGCGGTCAGTCGGAGAGAAAGAAAAAGTCGATATTTCATTATTTTTTTGTGTAAACGTTAATAAACCGAGACGAAAACGGATGCCTGTTTGGCATTCAGTGAACATTGACGGTTTAATGTAAAAGTTATCTGGCAAAAGTAAAAAGGTCATTTCATGGTCCCTTTAATGGATCTTCTCCGCACAATAGACCTTTTAAAGTCCAGAAGCTTCGGCGAGACACCACAGGAACTTTCATGCATTGACCTACAACCTCAGTGGAGGGTTCCACGAGGGCCACGAATCCACGCCGTCAACTGTCGAAGTGTAAGAGAGAGTGGACTTGACACGCCATTTCCATCACGCTCTACGACCGTAGGATGACTGTACGAAGCAAGATGCGCAGTGAAGACGCTGGAACAAAGAAGTTGGGAGAATATTTCCTCAGCCAAGGCAGCCGCCCCGATTTTGGCGAGGCTTTGCTGCAGCTGAAGGACGGTGCTTTGAAGACGCGACGTTTGGCCCAGCAGTGGCCGCAGCACCGCTCTGAGCAGTCCACTTTTCCTCATGAACTGCCCGTGGTGACAAACATCCCCCGCCACCGAAGCCACCCGTACGTGCCACCTGAGGACTGTCGGTTCTTCAAAACGAGGGAATCATGAGACATCCTCACTATATTCCTGGGCAGTGATATCTTGGAGGTTAATAATTATATTGTCACGGTAGATACTACACTAAAAAAAGGGAGTAGTGTTTACTCCCTTGAAGGAGGAACACGCGTGTCCCATATGTTGCTTTATCAAGGGAGGAAAGTTCCTCGTACAAACCGGGAAGGAAATTAGCTCGCCTAAAAAGGGAGGAAAGTTGCCACCTATTTTTGCTCGTTCAGAAAAAGTTCCTCTTCTAAGAATGGAGGAAAATTGCCACCTTTTTTCTCCCAATGGAAGAAACTTTCTCCCCCGTGTAATTACTATAGCTTCCACCAGATGGCACTCAAAACGGGGAAAAAACTGTCGAAGAAGAGCCACTTCTTTTTTTCTTTATGAATTCTCCCGACTTTTAAACAAAACATGGTAGACACACACACAATACTGAACACACAGAATACGCAAAACACAAGCAGACCACCCCCACACAACAGCAACAAAGCAGCTACACCGGACACCCACCCCTCTTTTTATTTTCTGTATTGCCGGACGTGCATTTTAGAGAAACAATAACAAAGACGTAAATCATACAAGAACGACAGCACTAGGAGTGCAGTTCACGAGGACTGATGTCATTAAGAATTAAAAAGGTTTCATAGTCAGCAGCGCTTCGATGCGCGGAAGCCACTAAGGCACACACTTTTTTGCCTTGTGCACTTCAACATACAAAGAAACACTTTCTCGGAAATATTCCCGCGCCTCTCGCGGATCACTTTCGGCATGACGCACTGCCATTCGAGACTTCCAAATACCGTGCAGCCCCAGCAGCATAACCAAGTCAAACTGGAGAGCTCTTCTCGTTTTTAACCGATAGAAAACGTATTCCGTGCGCCTCTAAAGGGAGGCGCTTCTTCAAGGTGCGTTGGAGCACGTCCCAGAAGAAAATCCCATGCCAGCACTCAAGGAACGTGTTCGATCGTCTCGGGCTTCTTGCAGAGAAACAAAAAAAAAAAAAAATAATGAAAGCCGTTTACAACTCCCTGTAACGCCGAATTAGAGCGCAGCTCTTGAGGAGGAGGAGGAGAAGGTACGGAGAGGAGGCTATGCCCCTCCTCCTCTCCTGCTCGCCTCCCATTTAGGGGAAAATTTTCCGCTAATTTTAGCCGGGAAACTTTTCCGCTATATTTAGCGGGGAAATTTTTCTGCTAAATTTAGCGGGGAAATTTTTCCGCAAGATTTAGCGGGGAAATGTTTTCGCTAGATTTAGCGGGGAAATTTTTCCGCTGGATTTAGAGGGGAAATTTTTCCGCTAAATTTAGCGGGAAACTTTTTCCACTAGATTTAGCGGGGAAATTTTCCCCCTAAATTTAGCGGGGAAATCTTTCCGCTAGATTTAGCGAGGAAATTGTTTCGCTAGATTTAGCGGGAAAATTGTTTCGTTAAATTTAGCGGGGGAAGTTTTCCGCTAAATTTAGTGGAGAAATTTACCTGGGTGTCGAACCGAACCCGAACCGAAAACCGGATCAAAACCGTAATTTTTGACCGAACCGGTACGAAACCGAAAGCGAAATCGAACGCCTCCTATTGAACTCGAACGAAACCATATTCTGGTATGGCGGTTACCGGATCAACGAAAGCGGTTCAAGGCCAATTGTGTCAATAATTGGTCTTAACGGGAAAAGTTGCGGGTGTATTTCTTTCTGATATTGTCAAGACTAATCCTATATACTGTGAGATATTTTTACATTTTTTGTTTTGTTTACGTAATAAAAATACATCATCATCAAAGCAGAGGCACAAAGAGACCGCGTGGTCAGCGAGCTCGCTCAGTTCCCGCCGCTACTTAGGCATCTTGAGAGCTTCAACTGCACTTTGTTTCTTGGATTGACCGTGGCGGTGCAAAAGCGGCGGCGGCGATTTCAAAGCATCGTTTGGCCGCTTGGCTACGTAATGTCCAAGTGTCGGAGTGGATTGCGCCACTATAGGCACAGAGGCCCATGCGTCCGCGAATGTTTGACCTCAAGATTGACCACAGTTGCAGTCGATGAGCCATTTAGCCAATGGAACACCGAGAGCGCACCACGTGACCTTCCGCTTGAGTGCAGCGATACGCTGAAGGAAGCTGGGACAAGAACCGCGCTGCGTCGGCAGTATAGTTTGTAGGGTCGCCTGTGGTCCATTTGAATGGAAAACAATCTTTTCTTCACCGTGTTCGAAGTGTTACCATACAAAATAAAAAAGGGTTGGTGGAGACAACGTTATTCAGCGATGATTTGCCGACGCGCCGCGCGCTGGAAGCCGACTTGTGCTTGTTACTTGAAAAATGTAATGGATTACAGTTACAAATTACCAAGCCTCAAATGTAATGAATTATTATTACAAATTTCTTTCGCTGAAAAGTACATATTACTCGTTATTTTACAAGTTACTGAGAACCATGGGGGGGGGGGTGCAAGGCATGTGTTCTGCCCCCCCCCCCCCCCCCCCCCCCCCCCCCCCCCCTATGAAACAGCCGCCAATGAGCAGGGCAAATACTGTCCGGCGGCGCCCAAGAGATACCAAGGGCACTGCCCGCCGGTCCTTCGGGGGGGGGGGGGGGGGGAAGGGGGGTGGTTTGCCCCCCCCCCCCCCACACACACACTCAAAAAACAAGTTGGTACGCCACTGCTGAGAACCACAAGCTTGAACGACCAGAACTCTATCAGCTAGCCAAGGTTGCAATGGCAGCGCCAGCTACGTAAGTCAGCGTAGAGCGAACCTTCTAAGGCCTCAAGTTTGTGCTTTCACCGCTTCGAGCCAACTTGAACGAGTCGACGATAGACAACATCATGTTAATCCGCGCGAACAGAAAGGCTCCATAAGTATATATAACTCTATGGAACGTCATAGCATGTAAACGATCTAGTGGGGTTTGATAGAATATATTTCTCTTTCGGTATGGGATAAAATAATTCCGAATAAATATAATGATTTCAATACGCTCCCGCTTTCTGTGTAATTTATTTATTTTTATTTATTTATTTCCTTAAACACTTTAAGCACCCCGGACGGCATTTTATAGGAGATGGGTTACAATGAAAACAGGTAACAAACTGGTAGCAGCGCGGAAACAAACACGGACGCGGGAAAGGAATGGACAGGACTTGCGCTGGACTTCAACTGAACGTTTAATGAAAACACAAAGGAAAACAACCAAATCACTAGACCGTCGTTGCATCAACACGTGCTCAAAAAGCTATTTCTTTTTTATGTAAATATATCGAGGTTTGGCTGACGCATTGGACTCATTCCTTTCCTATCTCGTAGGCTTCCAGCAGTTTGCGTGCAGTCTTGTCAGACCCCCTCCCCAAAACCGTGATGCTCTCAAATTGCGGCACACACAAGCAAGTGACGCAGTGCAGCTGAAGGTGGCCTCCCGAGGTTGACCGCAGCGACAGTGCGTGCTCACGTGTTCCCGGTCGTTGACACGACGGAGTTTGACCGATGTATACACGACCACAGAGTAACGGGATTCGATAAACTACCCCAACTGGGCACTCGACGTACCTGTTTCTTTGTTTGACTCCACATTTTTTTCCTCTCGTTCCCCCGTCAGCCACTCTGGGGCATGGCTGCGACATCTTACCGAACGCCAAAAACACGTAGCATGTCTAAAAAAAACACGTGTGTGCAGAGCGAAACAAACAAAAACGTATAGTGGGCAAGCGATCCAGCTAGAGACATTTTTACTGTTTACAAAATCACAGCCCAGCGTGCGTTCTTCGCAGCCCAGCACGTGCGTGTTCGTCGCTTCGGAAAGCGAGCAAAGCACGCGCTCTACGCACGAACACTAAAAATGGCACCGGCCACAAGCTCTTTTTTTGAAAGGTCTATAGGCCCATCTCGAAATTACGCCCTATTCTGGCAGAGTTTGAAATACTGCACAGCTGCGTGTGCAAAAGACACCATAAATATGGAAAGTCGATCGCTTATATATAGTTCAGTTAAGAACAGTATTATACAAGAAATAGTCTTGCCACATTAAAGGGGCTATGCAACAATTTTTTTACTTTGCGCAAATACCGCTTAGAATGGATCCCTGACGTTAATGACCTATGAAACACGCCTTCGTTTTTCACCCGACGCATTAGAAGTCCCAGAAAAAAATTAAAAAAACAACGAGCAGCGTTCACGCCCTCAACTCGCAGCCAGAACAAGCGGCCACGTGATCTGGAGCCGATTATATGCCGCCAATGTTGATCATAGCCACGCGCTGGGGTTGGCAAAGCACAGGACACGCGCTGAGTTCCAGACATTGTTATGGCTCGGCTATTGTCGTCGTTGCAGCGATTGGACACGGGCCACTACTCGAATGCTTCTCGAGCTATCAATTATCACGAGCCTAAATCGAGTGCCCACGCAATGCTCGGGTCCAATCTATGAACCGCATTCAAATATCGTCATACGGGTGTACTGCGATCCCCGCGTTACGTCATCGAATTTTGCAAGGGAGAGATTGAATGAAAATGATCGCTTTTGTCCTTGAAATTACACCGCAACAAAGGAGTTTCTTGGCCAGTGGCATTGCATGCGAGTATCCTTGAGTCCCACTAGTGCCAGTAAGCTCGTGTAAAGTGAAAAACATTCCAATTGAATATCGTTGCACAGCTCCTTTAATGGTGTCCTTTGCGCACGCCACTGTGCAGGGTTTTAATATCTGCCTGAAGAGGGAGCAGTTGCGGGATGGGTCTAAGGCAAAAATCTCGTGCTCAGAAAAGGCTACAGGAAGTGCTCGGTCAATTTTCAAAGTTCGAGTTAGGAACCGGTTCGAACCGGTTCGCGCTTATTAATAAAGGCAACCGGAGTGATATTAGAGAGTTTTAGTAGACCGTTTCCATTTTCCGCTCCGCTCTGAGGGTGCCAAACTGCGCATGCGCGGCCTGCTTCAGCGCGGAATGGAAAGCGGAGGTCCAAAAACGCGTTTTAGTAGACCGTTTTGCTTCAGCGTAAAGGCCGGTTCAGACACTTGCGTTTGAGTGCGTTTGACTGCGTTCCGGCGAGAATCGAAAGCGAGTCACCGGCACATCTGTGCTTCGTATGAAGCGTGGAATCCTATTCAAGGAATCTTCTTGGCACGCGATATAAGCAGCAGGGATGTCCTGGTGTCTCGCTGCCGCAACGCAGTCAAACGCAGTCAAACGCAACTGTGTGAACCGGGCTTAAGAGCGTTTTGAGAGCGTTAGAAAAATTCGCTTGCGTAGCCCCACAAGTGGACGTTTATAGCACTAGTAAGAAAGAAAAACTAAACGTTAACACAAGAAAGTTAAAGGGAGCGTGTTTGTAAAGGTGGTAAAAACGAAGGCGAAAATAATGAACACAAAAGAGTAGGCACACACCCGAAAAATATTACGCTATAAAATATAAATATAATCGTTCCACCCTGTGTGCGAGTGAAGCCGAAGGTATAACAATGAGCATGTTGCTCTAAACGGCACTTGCACTGCACGAGCGCGCGTGCTGGTCAAGGACGCTGAAAGGCCGGCACTCGCTCTTGTAGCTTCTGCTCCACTCGAATTAAAACTGAAACAGATTTACGTATTCGAAGTAGAAAAATGAAAGAAAAGGACGAATTTTGCGCATTCCGAGTACACCCTTTTGCGAAGTACGAGTACAGTGTTGCTCAAGGCTAGCAAGACACCTGCACGATGAATCCCCGTGGTTCTCAATGAAGGAGACTTCTACTAACGAGATTAAGCTGGCGAGACATCGATTCAATGATTTGTATCCCTCATGCCATGAAGCGTCGAAGCTTCCTTTCCGAACGCGGTTTGCTGGATATTGCCAACGTAGAAGAGAAACCCTTTAGGAGGCAATCCCGCTTAAAGAAGGACCTGGCTGCTCTGCAAGTGGGCCTCCAAATCCCAGCACCCGACAGATCGGCGCAGGTTGTTGCCAATCTGGCCAGACGCTTTGCATGGATCTTTGTCGACTGGCCTATCGCAATCGTCTGTTCGAACTTGGATGAGCGCTTGGACGGAACTTGTTGGTGTTCTTCAGTATTGAGAACCTCCTCGTGGTTCACATCAACCAGAGGTTCGGCCACCTGCTCGCTGACATGAACAAACAGGGGGGGGGGTTGACCCTGGCGAAACTGGAGCTGTGCTCACAGGTGAGACCCTGCATGGTTTGTGTAAATTTCGTGTTTCCATTGTTTTTAGCAGAGCTGCTCTGTCTAGTAAAGAGTTACTCTTTTTGATACGCCAATAATTTACGTTTTTACTTTTGTTTCGGCACAAAAAAAAAAAACAAGGTGTACATGGGCAGTGTCAGGACAAGTCACAACAAGCGCGCTTTTAATCTGTGAGTTTTCGTAGGCCACTTTTATGAGCCCTCTATGATCTACTTTACGCTCTGGAAGAAGCATCGCTCCCACCGCGCATGCGTAGCCCGCTCTGAGTTGGAGCGTATAGTTAGCGGAGTGAGCGTGCGCTCCGCTTTACAAGTTGCAGAGCGGACTTCCCTCAGCGTTCTTAGCGGGATCGCTTAGATCTCAAATTCTCAAGATGGCTGCACTTGCTCAATACGCGCCGATCTTTTTCACCTTGACCTCAGCTTGAAAGAGGCCGAATCAAGAAGTAAAGCGTACGTCCCACGCGTGAAACGTAAACCATTTCATTTGAGTTTAATGTAACACAAAAGAGCATAATCAAACGAAGTGAACTTGTATCACTTTGCAACCAACACGGTGTCGGTAAAGTCGTAAAGATGGCTATGCAATCAGATGTACGGGAGCACGTGCTTGAACGCCAATGGACCTCTTGGCGAATATGTGCTGCCACCTAGACTCGCGAATCGGTTCGAGACTAGGTGACTGGAAAACAACGCGCGCCGAAGGCCTCTCCCACTCGTTCCACACCCAAAACGTCAGCTACATCCTGTTCACCCATTGAGGCGATGTGACCTGAATACGGCTCCCCCAAGCTCACCTTTGTCCCCATCGTGCGTAATCTTCCGCCCCGAGGTCGACACGACGAAACCGCTCAAAGGCGAGAAATGCAAGATGACGGATTGTTTGGAACTAGATACTCTCGAAGCCAGGCGCATGAAATACTCCGCGCATGCGCACCGCGTATTTCTACAAAAGGTCCATTATGCCTGTACACGCGTCCTCCTGTCGAAAATGACACTGAAAGTTGACCACGAGCATAGCGCTCGCTAGCCGCACCAAAAAAACCATTCCTCTCAACTTTATTGATTCATATTCGCTCGGAATTTTTGAATTGTTTAACTTTCCTCCGGAACTCGTCGCCTTGGATTTCCTTGGTAGATTTGGAAAATAAATGAGACTTGAATGCAGCCTTTTTAAAAGTGCATGCCATGCTGCGCCTATTCTTCAAGGCCGCCTTATTTTGGCCAAGCGTCTAGGGAGCAAGAGAGCTGCGTCATTGTTTGTCGCGGATGCGAGTTTAAATGTATTAGACACGAATGCTGCGTCAATGCTGAATATGAACTCGGTTCTAGTCACAAGTCTCGCACTAAAAGCGATGCCCAAAATATAACGGCCGAATATGTTACGCGGCGGTGTTTTGAAAAGATTTACCAAAAACGGCCGAAAGAATATTCCATGTCAAGTTTTTGTCTGGTGAAAACCAGACAGGCATAAACAATTCAAAATGTATCAAACACAACACTAGACTTCTAAGCAATAGCGGTAGACTAGAACGCGTTTCAGAAGTATCGTTTTGAATGCACAGTTTGACGGCCTCAAAGCTTAGCGAAATTAAGAAACAACTTTTTTTTTCTTAATTTACGATACACATTTTTTTGCAACCCTGCCATGGAAATACTCTTTATCTTATATGAGTAACAAGTCCCATATCACATGTTTTGGTAGTGTTTAAATACTGCAGTGTTGTAAGAGTTCCTTTTTCTTATTTTTATTAGGCCGTCAAAGACAAGGGAGCACCCCTGGACAACTGTTGGGGTTTTGTTGACCGCACAGCACGTCCATGCCGTCCATCAAAGAATCAGAAGCCATACTTCTCTGGTCACAAGAGGGTGCTCGTCGTGAAGCACCAGGCAGTGATGTGCGCAGACGGCACAATTTGTCAGCTGGACGAACCCTACAAAGACCATGGGCATGTTTCTTTTTTTTTTTAAATATTCGAGTGCGTAAACTGATCACAGTGAATCATATCCAAGCTGTTGTACTGAGCGAAATACTTGGCCAACTAGGCTGAAAGGTGTCTAGAAATATTTTAATAAAAAAAAAAAAAACATTTACTAACGACTCCCATTTTACTTCTCAGATGTGAGTGTGAATATTGCATCTGATCAAATTACAGTGTTTCTGTTGACTTCAGCATTGTAAAAGTCGCCTGTGTTGCGTGGCCTTATATTGCAAGAAAACACCGTAGCACAAGTAAAACTAGGCAGGTGCTTAAGCCGAAAAACGCAATTTCAAAAACACAAAAAAGAAATGAGAAGAAGTGTAGCCAAGCAAAATGGTTTCATCTGATCCCCCAAGGCAGATACATACACTGTGCTTTTATTTGCAGTTTATTTCTTTGACAGCTGTTGAGAGAGCTGAAAGTTTGTCGCTCAGATTAGTGCCCCAAACGAGCGCTTTATTCCACACCAATAGGTTGATAGGTCAACGCCCCTCGTATTTAAGGTGAAAAATAAAAACAGGATATTGATTGTTCCCGGTAACAATGTCGCGCAGTGTACAGAAACACCAAGGTACCCTATCACAAACCGAAGCATACGAAGAAGAAAAAACTCATTTCATTGGGAAAACAAACAGGTAGAGATATAAATGGAGCACTCACTTTCGCTAATTTGCACTGTCTTGCTGCCTAAAGCAACCTAACAAAATATCTGTCCGTTTGCCGACTGCTTTAGTCTTTAGTCTTTATTTTTTGGCTCTGGAGAGACGCGGCACCGCGGAAAGGCAGGAGCCCGTACCATGGAGGCCCGCGGTGCCACGTCTACGAAACATGATAATGTGATGAGTATGTACATGCAAGATGACGACGACATGGGTTGTTGCAATTGGGGAGGATGGCAGTCCGATTCGCAGAAGTCCAGATTTCGTGAAGGCGGGTTGGGCGGGTGAGCAGCGAGCCATGGGGATCTGGCACGCCGTTCGATCGGTGCATGAACGAGCCGCAGGGACATGATGGCCCCTTTGCTCACTGGGGTTCACCGGGGTCAAAGCATCAGGCTCCAAGGAGGTAGCCCAGCTAAAGTAGAAGCTGCCGCCTCCGAGGAACCGAGGCCCAGGGATGACACACCGCCGTCGCCCGGTGTGTCATCCTCTCAACGTCGTCGTCGTCATCTCGCATGGAAAAATCGAGCCCGCTGGCTTAGACAAGGCAGCACCTGTCTCCACGGTTCAGGGGGCGTGAAAGGGTTGCAGTCAGCGATTTCCCGAAGCAGCCAGAGGTTCTCGACCACCGTGAAACGTTTTCTTAAGGACGCCGTTTCAAACGAAGTCTGCGCAGCTATCTTAGTACAGCGAGGTTCATAACGGTCAAACGCGCTCCCAAGCATGCTTTCAAGTGGCGAACACCCATTTTGAATTCCTTTCCAGAAAAAAACACCATCTACTGAAGCTTTACTGAGAGTGGAACGCGCTTCCTAAAATGGCAAGGAAAGCGGAGCTAGCGGAGCTGACGCTTCACGCTCAAATCCCAGAGCGGGTCGCGCATGCGCGATGGCGACTCCGCTTTCCATAGAGCGGAGCGAGAAAGCGAAAACGATCTACTAAAACTCTCTATTATGTGCGCTACCTTAAACCGGAACTGAACCGGAACAAAATATAATGCTACTGAGCTCGAACCCGAACCGAACCGAAATAGTGACCGGTTCGACAACCTGAAATTTACCCATAGTGCACCGCGCGGTTAAGCCGACGCCGACGGCGACGGCGATGGCGACGCCGACGCCGCTCAAGCCGGAAGCGGGCTCCTAAGAGCTGCGCTCTAAAAACACCAGTGAACCCCACCACGGTAGAAAAATCCCCCTCTGGTCCAACCATGACTTGAGGACAAGGTACCCGAATGTAATTTAAAGAAACAAGTCTTGATGCCTGCGGGCAATGTTATCTTCTTAACACGGGTTAAAACGTCCTGCCCTGGGCCCGCACGGTGTAAGGATCTGTATAAAGGTACAGGAATAACAACCTCACACACATCCTCATACAATTTACAATTTATAAACGAGAGCGATAAAAAAGAAATAAACATTTGTCTCCCTACCTGTATAATAAGTTTGGACCAATTGCAATGAATGAATAGGGCCGAAATACGGCCAAAAAGTGATAATTTTATAAAGAAGGCCGGCATTTTGAAAAAATAGCAGGGGAAACAGCGAAACCCCATGTAGGGGAACAGGCTCTAAGGAATATTAACGGGCCTTTATTTTATATTTGTAGTTTTGTTTTATATATTGCACTTCTTAAAAAGTTCGCCGGGTTTGTTGTCTCGTCGTGTTGGGAACGACGCCGAGAGGAGCCAACTAGGACATCGGTTGTATTGATCCGGCGGCGCAGCATCTCTCACTCAGTCGGTATATATGAACAAGTTATAAGTGTGAGCAAACATCCTGAGTAAATGAGAGAAACGCAACGATCAATGGGTAAGAGGATGAAAAAGGTGTTGGTACAATATTTGGCTATGTTAAGACCTAGAGTTTTAGTTTTAGGGGTTGTTAATTTATTGAAGTTTAGACTTTGTTACGAGCAGCAAATTTTACGGCATGGGTTTTTTTTTTTTTGACATACTCTCAGTCCTGATTAGGACTTTGACAGGAGTGGCAACGAGTTACACTTGTAAAAGCAACTGGTAAAACAATACGGCAACGTAGCACAATGCAAGGAACACCAAAAAACAATGCAAATCGAGAATAAACAATAGTTAGATTGCGTCCAGCTGGAAAAGGAATAATTCAAGATCGGTGGAAGAAACGACATGTTCTGGCAACAGATTCCAGTCCCGCACCGTACGAGGAAAAAATGAATACTTAAAACAATCTTTATTGAACGAAAACTCTCGTAACTGACGCGAATGTTTGTTACGAGGGATACGGGATTGATGAAGGGTTAGGTAACGTGATTGGTCAATGAGCAATGAACCAGAATGTATCATGAAAAAAAGCTTCAGCGTTTATTTTCCCGTCTAGACTAAAGCAACGGAAGATTACACTGCGCATACAGCTCTGTTGGCGAATCTAATCTGCGATATCTAGAATAAATGAAACGCAGGGCCAGTCGCTGTACACTTTCTAGATCAAGGATTAAGGCCGGTTCAGACACTTGCGTTTGACTGCGTTTGACTGCGTTGCGCAAGGGGGGATCGGTGGCCGAGTGGTCTAGCGCACACCAGCTCGGAGCACGTGGAGCGAAAGCTCGCGCTGCAGAACCCAGGATCCTGGGTTCAATCCCCACCCCTGCCCGTTTCGATCTGGATGAGCATCGTACCGGCGTGCGGTCGTGTATCACTACTGCGTGATGCACGTTAAAGACCCCAGGCTAGCGGTTGTACTGCACTGGCTAAATTGCTCATCTACAGCTGGGAGACTCGTCGCCCATTGAGGCAGACCAAGTTCTAGGCTGTATAAACATACACACAACCCAATTTTTTTTGCGTTGCGCCGAGAACCGAAAGCGAGTCACCGGCACATCTGTGCTTCGTATGAAGCGTGGAATCCAATTCAAGGAATCTTCTTGGAACGCGATATAAGCAGCAGGGATGTCCTGGTTTCTCGCAGCCGCAACGCAGTCAAACGCACTCAAACGCTCTCAAACGTTAATGTGCGTAGGGGCCTTTAGGCTTTTCATGTGCGGGTCCCATACTTCCGACGCGTATTCAATCAGGGGACAAACCAGCATTTTGTAAGCGAGCAATCTAGTCTCTAGATGCTAGTTTCAAGGACCGTCGTAGAAATGCTAGTCGTGTATTAGCTTCTTTAACAATGTTAGTTACATGCATGTTCCATCGAAGGTTGCTCGATATAGTAACACCTAAAGTCACTGGATCCTGGGAAAGTAGCGCCATTGCCTTCCCTACTGTAGCGAGTGCATGTGCGCACGCGGCGTAACGCAGGACGACGTAGCCATGCGTGACTGATTGCATGCGTGCGAGGTGCTCGCGCGGGGGTTCGATGAGTTGTGTTTGGGTCGCCATGATGCCTGCATAAAGGTCACTGGTGTTTTGGGTCTCACGGTGGTCGGCTGTTTCATCCCACGTAACGTGCGGCTAGCCCAGAGCAAGCTCGCAACATGGTGTCAGAAGTGGTTCGCACCAGCAGCCATCGCCTACCCTGAATGCCGTAGTCAAACCATGGCAGAGAACGAAGCTATCTCCGCCGCCACGGCACTCCATCAGCCCTTCGGTGCCCTGGGACTAACGCCTCCTCCGAACTTCGACTTCTCGAATCCCAGCACTTGGGAGCAATGGGTGCTTCAATTCGAAGATTACAGCTACGCCTCTGGACTTCATCGAACATCTGGCGAGGTTCAAGTAAGAACACTTCTCTACGCCATGGGGTCCCAGGAAGCACGTCGCATCCTCGATACGCTCACGCTGACTCCGGCAGACTGGGGATCGCTAGAGGTCATCAAGCAGAAGTTCAGGGACCACTTCATTCATCCGTTGAACGAGGTCTACGAGAGCGTTCGGTTTCACCGTCGAGTCCAAGAGGCTGGTGAGTCGGTGGACAGCTTTTACACCGCGCTTCGTACACTGGTCAAGAAATGTCACTACCAGTCCGCGGATGTGGAAGACCGTCTGGTGCGCGACCGCTTCGTCGTGGGTCTCCTGGATTCTCGCCTCTCGGACAAGCTTTGCCGCTGTCCGAAGCTAACGCTAGAGGAGGCAAGGCTCCAGGCACGAATTCACGAGGACGCCGTGAAGGCTAGAACCGCGGTTTTCAAGGAAGAGGCGGATTCCCCCCACGTGGTCGCCGAGGCGAAAGTCAAGAAAGGTCAACGGAAAAATCCGTCTTTCAAGTCTCACACAGGACAGGAGTCGTTCGCGTCTACTTCCACCGCGAAGAACTGCCGGTTTTGCGGGAGAGGAAGCCATCAACGCTCCGAGTGTCCGGCGAGACAAGCGAAGTGCCGCCACTGCAAGCGACTAGGCCACTTTGAGTCAGTCTGCGAAAAGAAGAGAGGCTTGAGCTCCATCCAACTGCACTCTGTCGCATCGAGTCGCCGAGCAAAGTTCGTCTGGGTGGACGTCAACGGCTACGCTGTCCACTTCAAGGTCGACTCGGGCGCGGAGGTGACGGTTCTACCAAGCTCCTTTCCAGGCGTTCCTCGACAACTTCAGAAGGTAGACGGCGAGTTGGCCGGCCCCGGGAACACTTCTCTGCAAGTCCTGGGCACCTTCGAGGCAACCTTACGCTGGAAAGACAAGTCCTTTGTCGAGCAGATCTACGTCATGCCAGCGCAAGACCCTCCTCTACTAGGCTTCCTGGCCATTCAAGCTTTGGGAGTCGTCAAGTTCGTCGACAACGTGTCCGGCTCAGAGATGCTTCTGGGAAGGAATTTATTCAACGGCCTTGGAGAACTCAAGGAAGAGTACGTCATCAGGCTGCGTCCTGGTGCTCGACCGTTCTCACTCAGCGTGCCGAGAAGAATTCCCATACCGCTTCACGACGTTGTCCGAAAAGAGCTCGAGAAGCTTGAGTCCGATGGCGTCATCAGGAAGGTGAACAGCCCGACGGACTGGTGTGCGGGCATAGTCGTCGTCCCCAAGGCTTCAGGAGACTACCGGATCTGCGTTGATCTGACTCGTCTCAACGAAGTTGTGCTTCGGGAAAGGCACATTCTGCCTTCCGTTGAGCAAATCCTGGGATGTCTTGGACAAGCCAAGATCTTTTCGAAGCTCGATGCCACCGCTAGTTTTCACCAAGTGAGACTTTCAGAAGAAACCCAAGAGCTTACAACCTTCATCACGCCGTTTGGGAGGTTCTGCTTCTGTCGTCTTCCATTTGGAATCTGCTCAGCTCCGGAGTATTTTCAGCGACAGATGAGCCGCATACTCGAAGGACAAGACGGAGTTGTCAACATGATAGATGACATCCTGGTCTTCGGTAGCACGCAAGCAGAACACGACAGGCGCCTCAAGCAGGTGTTGAATCGTCTCGAAGCGGCAGGTGTGAAGCTCAACAAAGCCAAGTGCGCTTTCTCCGCCGAGAAGGTCAAGTTTCTGGGTGTTCTGGTCAGTTCGGCAGGTATCAGCCCAGATCCGGAGAAAATTCAGGCTTTGGCAGACTTGAAGGCGCCGACAGACGTCAGTGGAGTCCCAAGGTTGCTGGGAATGGCAAATCACGTCGGACGTTTTCTTCCACACCTGTCGGATGTAACCGCACCGATCCGGGCACTCCTGCAGAAGTCCAGCGTGTGGTACTGGGGTGCCAGTCAACAGGCCGCCTTCAACCAGCTGAAGAGTATGCTTAGCTCAGAGGCCTGCATGGCAAAGTACGATCCTTCGTACTCCACGACGGTATCTGCCGATGCCAGCTCCTACGGCCTCGGAGCAGTGCTTCTGCAAGATCAGCCAACGGGAGAAAGGCGTGCTGTAGCGTACGCGTCCAGGTCTCTCACGTCCACGGAGCAGCGATACAGCCAGACAGAAAAGGAAGCTTTGGCTGCGACGTGGGCTGTAGAACGCTTCGACCAGTTTGTGCGAGGCATCAAGTTCGACATAGAGTCCGACCATCGCCCTCTCCTCACACTCTTGGGAACCGCTGAACTTGACTTGATCCCTCCACGTATCCAGCGTCTGCGGATGCGTCTTATGCGATACCAGTATCGTATGCTCTACGTCCCAGGCAAGCTTCTAGCAACTGCGGACACCCTTTCTAGAGCTCCGCTGGGAGCCGCAATCAAGGAGCACCAAGGTCGAAAGGTCGATTCAGTGGAACTTTTTATCAGTGAGGTCGTGAAAGGATTCGAAGACCTCACATCGTCTCGACTGGAGAGTCTTCGCCAACACCAGGCGCAAGATGGTGTTTGCGCAGGGTTGCTTCGGCTGTGCGAGAGTGGCTGGCCAGAGAAGGTTTCAAAAGTTCCGAATCATCTGCGTGGCTACTGGAAGGTGCGCGGCAGTATCACGGTCTACGACGGACTACTGCTGAAGGACCGCTGCATCATCATCCCTCCTGGTCTTCGAAAAGACATGCTCCAGCTCATCCACGAAGGCCATCAAGGCATCGGGCGCTGCAAGGCAAGGGCCCGAGACGCGGTGTGGTGGCCCACCGTGAACAGCGAGATTGAGCAGCTCGTCACGGGATGCGAACGGTGTGCACAAACCAGGGTGCAGCGCTCCGAACCGCTCCTCTGTACGCCCACACCAAATCGTCCTTGGCAACGAGTCGGCATCGACTTATTTGAACTCTCTGGGAGGCACTACGTCCTCATCGTGGATTATTACTCCCGTTTCCCCGAAGTGGTGAGCCTGACCTCCACATCGTCCACAGCCGTCATCGCAGCGGTGAAGAGTTCATTCGCCCGCTTTGGCATTCCGGACGTTGTGGTTTCGGATAATGGGCCCCAATTTTCTTCGCGGGAATTTGCAGCTTTTGCATCGTGCTACGGTTTTCACCATGCTACGAGCAGTCCCAGATATCCTCAAGCAAACGGGGAAGCCGAAAGAATGGTACGGACCATGAAAGAGCTGTTCTTTAAGTCCCAGGATCCGCACATGAGTCTTCTTGTGTATCGGGACACGCCGGGCATCAGCGGGTACAGTCCATCCCAGCTCCTCTTTGGCCGGCGTCTTCAGACCAGAGTTCCCAAGCTCGATGAGGCTCTGATCCCTACTTGGCCGTCACAAGAGGACTTCCAGCGCAAAGACAAAGCGGCGCGCGGACGACAACAACGTGACTTCAATCGGCGTCATCGTGTCCAGCGCCTTCGATCACTGTCCGTGGGGGAAGATGTGTGGGTGGACGATATCTCTTGCGCCGCCAAAGTGCTGAGTCCGGCCAAAAGACCACGCTCCTATGTGGTGGAGACTCCGTCGGGAGTCATCCAACGCAATCGTCGGCACTTGGTGCCATTTGATGCGTCAGACTCACAGCAACAGAATGCCGGTCCAGTGCAAGAGACATCGGGAAACTCTGGCGTCGTGGCTCAAAACAGCGAGGAATCAATGTTGAGTCCTTCAAGCCGTAACGCTCATCGTCCACCACAGACGGTGTCATCTGACGATGTTCAACGCGGTGGTGACGGTGACAGTGCACCACCAAGAACGTATTTTACGCGCTCTGGCAGAAGAGTGAAAGCGCCCGTGAAGTTGAACTTGTAGACATTTTCGTAGCGGTCGTCTTTCACTCTCAGAAAGGGGGATGTAGCGAGTGCATGTGCGCACGCGGCGTAACGCAGGACGACGTAGCCATGCGTGACTGATTGCATGCGTGCGAGGTGCTCGCGCGGGGGTTCGATGAGTTGTGTTTGGGTCGCCATGATGCCTGCATAAAGGTCACTGGTGTTTTGGGTCTCACGGTGGTCGGCTGTTTCATCCCACGTAACGTGCGGCTAGCCCAGAGCAAGCTCGCAACACCTACCTGCTAGCCGGACACAAACGCATACTAACATACAGACGACCTAAACCTCGCAAGGCGATTGGCTAATCGGTCCTCGTTGCCATGGAAATCGCCATCTTGGTCCATTTAAATTTTTGAAGCTTCCAGGGGGTCGTTCTAAACCAGTCGCGCCAAGATCACCATGGTCCATCATCGTACTGGAAGCGTTCCTCTCCAATATAAGAGTCTTTGGCACTTTGTATGCGATCAACGTATTAATCATGCCCATCTCCATGGATCTCTTACAATTATATTGTTCTTCTTGCGTATTTCAAGACAGTAAACTTATTTTTCAGTGCCTCCAAGCACCGACACAGCCTGTGGGGGTGGTACGAAGGTGTACGCTTGTTTCGCCGGTGTGTGGTTAAACCAAATCTCAGTATACAAAAAAAACGACTTCATGAAGCTACCCGTCACCAGCGAATCTAGATCGGCTCACCAAGAACGGAGGGGTCAAGGAGATATTGCTCATTTCACGGACCAAGATGGCGACAACACGGGGAGCTTGGCGTTACTTTCCCAGGATCCAGTGACTTTAGTAACACCGAGGTACTTATAATTGTCTACTTTTTCTAGGAGGACGCCATCAAGGCTGTACGGAAAAAATAGGGCTTTTATCCGTACTAGGGGTTAAGCTTAAGAAGTGCATTGTTGACAGTGTTGCAAAAGTTTAGAAGCACAATTTTAACGATGCATTTAGAACTGCTGGTAGAATTGTTTTAAAGGGATACTGAACCAAGAAATTTAGTGTCCATAATAAGTGGCGCACGTCCTTTCCACGAGCCAGCAGCCGCCGGTGTGCGCGAGCACACGCAACAAAAATGACGTCAAAGACCTTCATTCGCTTTTAAGATGATAGTGAAATGTATGGGCTTCGGCCCAACGGAGAATACAGACAAGTCTTTCATCTACACAGTGCTGTCTGGTGCAAAAGGTAAGTGATTAATTGGTCTAACAATCACGTAGCTTTCACTTGTAGAGATGAAAAGCCTGTATTTATTCTCCTTTGGCCCAAAGCCCATGCATTTTACTGTCCTCTTAAAGGGACCATGAAGGCAGTTTCGAAGTTTTATTCGACGATTGAAATGGATGTCAGGCACGTCTCAGATACTGTTGACCAAGTTCTAGCCCGAACAGAAGTTTGGGTGCCACACCAATCGAGCAAACAGGCGCGGTAATAATAGCGCCGGGAACGATGCCTGAGACCCCACCGAGGCGGCGGCAGAAAGGTGAACTAAAGTGCGCCGTTGACGCGTGACGACAACGGGCTCCTCGTCTGGCGATTGGTTCAAACGATAGACGCGCTCTTGGTTTCGATTTCGGTGGTGAGATGTGATGAAAAAAGTTCATTTGAACGTTGGATAATCTTTTAAAGTTGTAGTTGGGAATTAATAGGTTTCATACCGTGTATAAAAGCATAATCTGAAGCGATCCCTCCGTTTGTCACTGGTTGAACGCATCCCGCACTGCTACCTCGGGCGCGTAACAAGCATCGAGCAACCATGGAAAAAAAAGAAAAAGGTACGAGCGCCGGGGGCGGCGGACTTTTGGTTCTGGTTTCGTGCGTCGTCTCGTGTTCGCTTTGCGAACTGGTGTCTCACCAATCATGCCGCGTTTATGTGCAGTAGTAGGTTGCGCGAAAGGTCGGCTAAAGACGTGTGGTCGATCGGGCGACGTTAGTTTGCATAAACTGCCGACCGATGCAGCAATGTGCAGCATTTGGTTGCGCGCCGTCGTCTTGCGTAGAGCTGTGGACAGCGGTGTCAGGATTTGTTCGTTGCATTTCCGACCAGAAGACTTTGAGCAGGGGGGCTATGTTGCGCTTTTTGGACTCCCAGGAGACTAGGGAGAGGGAAGTGACGTCAACAACGCATCAAATGCAGATTGGATGTTGATTTTGTTTTCTTCTGTCAACATCCAATCTGCGTTTCTCTAGTCGTTGACGTCACTTCCCTCTTCCAAGTCTCCTGGGAGTCCAAAAAGCGCAACATAGCACCCCTGCACCTTCACGTCAGCCGGAGTCGCTCTGAGGCGGCGACCGAGGAGCTGGTGGTAGGTCTGGGGCGCCTTCGTAAAGCGCCAATCCAGAGTTCTGCGTCCTTACCAGCATCTCCCGTTCAGTCGGCGTGAGGTCGCTGAACGGGAGCTCAAACTCGTTTGCGAGCGCGGCGGCGCGGCGTTGTCGCCCATTTCTTCCAGGTTTTCTTCACAGACCGCCGCGCACTATAGCGAACCACTGGAACATCACTGAGTGTGCACTAAATCCTACCGATGCCGACTGTGCTCCCTGACGTCACTTCTCTTTCCAGAGGCGAAAAAGGGAAGAAATCTGAATGTTTGTCTCGGTTTCGCAGATTCATTTGCAGGTACAGAAATAAGAGTCACAACGTTCTAGAAAAAATTGTGTGGCATGCCAGGACCCCAATGCTTCCGAAAACACCTTCTTTTAAAAAAAAATTAAATTGCCTTCATGGTCCCTTTAAGCGCGAATGGAGGCCTTTGACGTCATTTTCGTTGCGTGTGCTCGCGCACACCGGCGGCTGCTCGCTCGTGGAAAGAACGTGCGCCACTTATTATGGACACTAAATTCTTTGGTTCAGTATCCCTTTAACAGTGATGCTATGACAATAGACCGATCTCACCAAGCGTTCGGCGCATGCGTGACGCCACCATAACTTTAGTTCGCAAGAGGCAGGCAGCAGTGCACAGGACGGCTCGTGTCGCCTCATGCTCCACACGCGCAGAGCTCCAGCGAGGTTGTCGCACGTGCAGAAAGACTGAAGCTCCCTCGATGCATTGCGGCAGCGGTGGAGTCAAACTAGCTGGTGAGATCGGTGTATTGTTTTATAAGGTTCCTGGGAAAGTAAACAGTTTATCTATAGTAAATGAAGATGAAGAAGGTTTTGTTTTTGTTATATATGGGATTAAGGGTCAAAATACTTAAAGGGATTGTCCGGTGAAAACCGGAAGTTCTTAAGATTTCGTGATGGTTACTTGGTGGGAGCCTAATGATTAACATAAGCCATTTTTATTCCATTAAACGACACCCCAATTTAGTGTAATCAACGACGGATAATTGAACGAAACTTCATGCCGAATTTCGCAATTATCAACGGCTGCACTCCCATGAATGACGTGATGCCTCATTCCTCCGTGGGAACACAGTGCTCCCGACGCACCGCAGCATTCCATATTACTCGCCACTGTAAATGTCGTGGAGAAGTGTGGAGCGTGACAACCGCACAACGAAAATACCCTTTCATTCTAAAAAAAAAAAAAAAATCTAGCGCAGCAGCGAGGGTGAACCACGTCGTACCGCTCACGCGGAGGACAAAATTCGAAGTGCACTTCAGTTCGGCGCGTTCTTTGCCTGATGTTACCTCAGAAACTCCGCTTCCCTGAAGGTGGAAGAGGAAAACGCCGTTTATGCACGCTTGGGTTAAAATACAATTACTCCTCCAGGGAAGCACACAAAATTCAGATTTGTCGTGGAAGATGCTCCTACAGCCATTGGCAATGAGGTCTAAATGTTTTCATGAATACGAAATTTGACCGGATAATCCCTTTAAGGAATTAACAAGAAATGTAGTTCTATAAACATATTTTCATGATTTCTATATACCAGCGTCTTAGTTTGCTAAGCTATTTACCCAAATTATTCTTTATTTTTCTTTCACTTATGAGAAGCAAAACAAAAAAGACCAAACAAGAGACTTTCTGGTGTTTAGCCTCGCTTGATTAGACCAAGCTGGTGATATGCTTACAGAGTGGGAATGATGTTAAAACATATTACTTATGTCGTATTACACCTTCCCACACCTTTATTTTTGCTAATTGTCTTAGTCAATAAATGCTTTCTCTGAAACCTTTCACTTAACTGAGATGTGATCCCGTGATGAAGGTGAAGAAGAGGTCGTTCTTTGAATATCGAATATACCGTAAAATTATGTTATCATTTTGTCGTTGTCGTTATTTATAAAGGAAAGAAACGTATGATATACTAAACGTTGTGTTTTTTTTCATTTAAAAAGCATCATAAATGTACATTTTTTTTTCACCATGGCAGGATTTTAATTCTTATAAAATCGTTTTCGAGATATTTCGCTCAAATGCTAAGCTGAAAACCCCACAAAGAAAAATTTTCATGACTCAACCACTTGATGGTTTTCACGGCTGTGTTGACAGGTGGCTATGAAGGCCACCTGGCAACACAGCCGTGGAAACCATCAACTCGGGCAGCCTGCTTGCAAGTCTCGCTTGAAAAACAGTGCGCAAAAAAGGGTCCTGAACGTCCCTCCAATAAATAAAACAATTTCCAATCTGGCACAAAAACAGATGCGACAAACAAAGCCCTCCATTACGAACAAGCCGGAAAAGATTCGTCCTACTGGATCGCTCCCAAGTGGAGCCCCAAATGAACACCGCCAACGCATGATGCAGTTTTGTAGCGTGAGCTACACTGGCCGAGGTTGAGCAGTTTCGCGTGGCTCCCAAAGAGCCGTGCTGCGCATGCGCGAGGAGCAGTGACGTCACACGGCACACAGCTGGAGCGCCGGAGCCGCCGCCGCCGCGCGCGTCTCGCCGGTCTGCGCATTCCGGAAGAGTGACGTCATAGCCGCGGCAGACGCACTGGCGCCGCCGCGTGCCCAGCTGTGCGCCTCCGTTGCGCAGTAGCCAAGTCTGACGCTACACCGGAGCCGCTTGATAGCGCCTCTCATTTTGTGCGCATAAGCTCACGCTTCGTATATCCTGGCATAGCCGAGCTAAGCCACCGCAATTTTTTGCACATTTACCCGCGAACAATGCAAAACTTGTAGCACGTACCACAGTTTGCTAATAAAAAATAAATTGCAAACGTGACACGCGCAAAAATAGACAAATCATTCCCCCTTTTTTTTTCTCTCTACTTTTTCGCGAAGCTCCGCCCCCTGCCCTCGCCAATACGGCTCACTGTCACAATAGTTTTTTAGTGGGACTCCTAAATATTTTGTTGGCGTAATAACCCACTGCATGTTTGAAAAAAAAAAAAATACAACCTTGGAGTGGAACTTTATTTACTGTGCCTAAATCCCAGGCATTTTCCTAGCTATACAAGCTGCAGCTAACCTTACAAATACTCTTAAGCGTGTTCACGACTTCGACAATACTCTCGCGGGTAGTACAAAACACTGCAATATCGTCCGCATACGCTAAAACCCTATCCTCTGCTGTTTGAAGCTTAAAACCCTGGATATAACTACTCTGAATGACACTAACGCGGAGAGATTCCACTGGGTGATTCAAGGAGAGGCCAGGCTCTTTAAATCGACCGCGAAATTCGGTTTCTTAACCTACCGCGCTACGATTCTGTGCAGCATTGCCCACAGATGGTGCATTTTTTTTTTTGTAAAATTTGCAAAGAGCAAACTTATTTGAGGAAAAAGTAAAGAAAGGAAAAGGCTTAGCTTCTATGGAAACGCAGCGACGCCACCGGTCTTCGAACAACACGGCGCCGTTTCGCACGGGAGACAAGAGATGGCGCAACGATCGCCGCCAACGAACGAGCACACGGCGCCGAGAGCCGGCGTCTTTAGCAGACGATTTTTTTCGAATCAAAAGCGGCGCGAGCTTTTTTCATATCAGTTGTTATTTTTGTTTCTGCGACTGTCGCCGCCTGCGGAACGCGCGCCGCTTTTGAGTCGAAAAGATCGTCTGCTAAAGACGCCGGCTCTCGGCGCCGTATGCTCGTACGTTGGCGGTTATTGGCGTCGCGACCGCTTGCGCCATCTCTTGACTCCCGTGCGAAATGGCGCCGTATTGTTTGAAGACCGGTGGCTTCGCTGCGTTTCCATAGGAGCTAAGCCTTTTTCTTTCTTTACTTTTTCCTCAGATAATTCGCTCGTTGCAAATTTTACAAAAAAAAAAAATAAATCACCATCTGTGGGCAACGCTGCACAAAATCGTAGCGCGATAGGCTAGGAAACCGAATTTTGCGGTCGATTTAAAGAGCCTGGCCTCTCCTTGAATCACCCTGGATATAAATACAAAAATGAAGAGTGGACAAAGGACACCCTTGGCGGACGGATCAGTTCACTTTAAAGCGCCTTCCAAACGACTTGTTCCCTATAAGTCTAGTCGAGCAACCGTTGTAAGCCATGCGTACACCTTCGCGAACAAAAGCTCGAACGTTCCCATCATCCAGAATGCTCAGAAGAAGGTCGTGGGGTACGCGATCAAAGGCCTTTCCCTGGGGGGGCTATGTTCGACAAATGTTTCGTTTCTCCTGAAAAGAAACGGAAGTGACGGAAGTGACGATATCGCGTCTGATTGGTTAGAGGCTAAAATGACGAAAGAGGGAACTTTCGTCATTTGAGCCTTTAACCAATCAGACGCGATATGGTCACTCCCGTCACTTCGGTTTCTTTTTAGGAGAAACGAAACATTTGTCGAACTCAGCCTGGAGCGTTGCGATTCAAGTACGCATTGCATCGCAGCACTCTAAAACGCTACGCGCTTTAGGAATATTTGTGAAAATTGTCCTGCTTTATTTATGCCGCATGTTTGATGCGGACCCATCCTCCCTGCTATTACTGATTGCAGCCTCCATGCCAACGCATTAATTAAAATTGTATTGTCGACATTTGTGAGATTGATCGGTCGATAAGCGGTGACTTGCCGTAACTTAACAGCGTCGCCTGTTTTGGGGATTAACGCCCTATGGGTCAACGCAAAGGAAGGCGGTAAACTCTTCAAAACAGTGAGCTTCGTTAAACACGTGGGCTAACAATGGGGCGAGTTCTCGTTTCAGAGCCCTAAAAAAAAGCAGCGCTGAGGCCGTCGGTGCCTGGGGACTTTCCCGGGTTTAGGGCGTCTATTGCAACATTCACTTCTTCTACAGTGATGGAGGATTCTAACACTTTTCGCTGCATCATCTGTGCGCGGCATGAGGAACAAAATTCCTCTTTAAAAAGCTCCACATTGATGGGACAGGGCGCAAATAATCTACTGCAGTACTCGAAAAATGCAAACCTCGATCTCTTCTTTATCGCTCGTCACTGTTCCGTCCCTCTCTATCTCCGTTATATCGTTACGCCGAGCGTATTTTCTCGAGGCTCGGTGCGCGTTTAGTTGGCGTTTCGCCCGTTGCCCATCTTTCTGCCCTTGCTCTCATAATCGCCCCGCGATATTCTTCCCGATCTAAAATACCCAGTTTATCATTTAAAGACGAAACGTCGTCCTTGAATGCCCTCGGCATTCTATACCTCTTCCTTAAGAAGCGTCTTCAAATTATTGCGCAAAAACATCTCATTCTTTCATGCATCGCGTTTAATCGCACTAGCTCCCATCGCGCGCCATGATCCAATTTCTGCCCGTTCACTATGTGTTCGATCACGGCCTACACTTGGGCCGTAAAAACGTCGTCCTCCGAAAGTTTCACGTTTATTTTTCACAAATCCTAGGACAAAATTCTTCGATTTTCACTCTTACTACCCATACATTCCTACACACAATTGCTACACACACATTCCTACACAATATCTGTTTTGATGATAATTCTTCCAGTTCAACAAGAAACGAAGGAAGCTAGACTCGCTGTCATGTGACAGCGAGTCTTGCTAACCAAAGTGCTCCTTCCGTCAGCCACTTCACCAAACACAAACACTTCGGTGCAAAGCGGTGAAGCCCACTCTATTTTCGTAAAATGCAGGGGGAGCGCCCACGCCACATTCACTGAAGACTGCGTTAATCTAGACATGGGCGCTTGTCAGGTCCCACAAATGTCACCTCATTGAATGGAACGACCTCCGACTCAATGTGGTGTGCCCAATGAAGAGTGTCTATACTTCAGTGTACCCGACACCACTGTGTAGATGAAAAATTTGTCTTTATTCTCCTTTGGCCCGAAGCCCATACATTTCACTGTCATCTTAACCGCGAATGGAGGTCTTTGACGTCCTTTTTGTTGCGTGTGCTCGCGCACACCGGCGGCTGCTGGCTCATGGAAAGAACGTGCGCCACGTATTATGGACACTAAATTCCTTGGTTCAGTATCCCTTTAAAAGGGGATTAATGCCAGCTTGTATGATTGAAAATCCTTCTCACTCATGTTTCTTCGTTCATCTAGAAGCTTCTTGTTTGCTCTTACCCCGAGTGTAAAAAATAAGATGGACAAAATGACCTTGCGTCAGCCTCGCCGTAGCTCACTCCCGAACATTCTAGGTGGAATATTTGAGATGCCAAGTGTAATAGAAAGTGATCCAAGCGGGGCTGTGTCGTCTCACAGAGACTCTCCCAACGACGAGGCACATTCGCTACGAATACATGAACGGATAAAAATATAAAGGACGGGGACAATCGCTTTCAATTGACTCATTTCCTCTCGCTCCAGCCAGATGTCACGCCGCCCCATTGTCGCTCCCTGTTGCCACCGTCGACGTTCGCTGCTGCTGCTGCTTCGACGTGCATTCTTCCTTTTGTTTCTGGCACAAGCAGGGTGTCGAACCGAAACATTTTTCGGTTCGGTTCAGGTTACGGTTCACATATTTTGGTTCGCTTCAGGAATGAGCTTCGGAGCGAAAACAAAAATAACGGTTCAAACCGGTTTATACCGGTTCATATAACGGTTCAAGGAAAAGTGAAAAATCTAACCGAATATTCGCGCACCTCTGCTGCCATGAAGTGGATTACTACGGCATAAGATACGCGCTCATTTACTGATGTTATGTACGCCATCTGTCTATTGGAATGATCTTCGAAAAATCAAGACGACATGGGACCGGGTACCGACCTTTTATTCACCAAACGCAAAATTAAATCTATCTACTGCAAGAATGGACGAGCGCCTATGCAAGATTGTCTAGTGATACACACGCTAAATAGGGGATCTTTTTTTTTTCTAAACAGCGTCACCTTTTCGATGAACGGCATTTCATCCAAACTGAGCCTCCACTTTCTCTAAACCGAACTTCAATATAACGCGCCCGTTTTATAAAACGTGTTTTGATGAAATCGCGTTCGTGCAACTGTAGTAAACCCGACTATGATTCAGCGTTGTTGTTTCCAGAGCGGCAAGATGCGTCATCCCTTCAACACGTGGCGGCGGCCTTTTGTCGGGCGCGTGGGCGCGATGACTTTGAGCGGCTCAGGCGGAGTTTGTGACAGTCAGTAACTGCGGTTATTGAGCTTCGTCTTTGTAAAATATGCTTACAAAAATATTTGCATAAGTGGAAACACTTTGCCCCGCAGCGCTAACAAGCCTCTCAAAAGTTACGGCGCACAGCGCACGGAATAGTAGCGAAATTGCGCGCCCAAACCGTTTGGCTAACCGGTTTGGAACGGTTCTTTTGTTTTGCTCCGGTTCCGGTTCAGCTCCAAAATGGCGCCGAACATTTCGGTTCGGGCATTCCGCAGGTTCGGAAGAAATATTCGGTTCAGTTCCGGCTACGGTTAATTTACGGCTACGGTTCGACACCCTGTGCACAAGTTCTTTTATTTTCAGTTTACGTTCGTCGTGACTTTTCCATCCGCGACAAGAAGAGGTGTATAGGCCGCCATCTTCACATTGAAGAAAACAAAATTGGTTATACATTTTGAATAAAACAACGGTTAGTTTTGATACTTGGGCCTCTCGTTCGGACCGCTTGGGCTACGTTTGGGTGGACATTGAGCGTTCGGTGATGCATAGATTATGTTTGCAGTAAAAAAAAAAAGAAAAGAAAACAATCTTGTAATCTTTTTTTTTTTTTCTTGAGGGAGGGGGGAGGGGGGGGGGGTGGACAGCCTGTACTTTAATATAATATTCTTTATTCCACGTTGCGGCACGACACGTGGAGCACAGCTGGCGGATTGCTTTTGTGCCGAATGTTTTTTAAAAAAAAAGCTTATCGGTGTTAACACATGCATGAGTAGGATAGAACATTAAATGATAAATGTTGGGGTCTTGTCAAGCTGCACCTGTTGCAGCTTTTTGCCCAGCTATCATATTTCTCTTCGAAATAAAATAAAATTGATAGATCGATTGAGTGGTTCATTTATTCATTGAATTGAAGCACATTTATCAATCGAGGTGCAGCTGTATGCACCTTTCCAGCGCTTATCACCCGATCGATACAAATCGATCACATCTATCACAGAAGTTAGTTGTTGCGCATGTTCAGAAGGCCTAAGTCCAGGAGACAAAGAGCGCGCAGAAGGCTATTATTAGAATTGTCCTACTTATACTTGAAATAGATCGAGGTGGCTTCAAGATAATTTGTTCGATAAGATGCGAGTAATCTAAAGGCATGTGTCGATTTGTGCTGTACAAGATATACGCATTTTCGTATTGCGGTGCATTTACACTAAACACTTTTACAAAAAGAAATAATGTTCCTTACGCTTTCTGAATGCTAACAAAATACAGTTGGTACCATGAAGATATACGCGAAAATTATAAAATATTTCACTAAATCTGTCCGAAACAAAGGAAAGAAAGAATAACAGGATAAAACAAAGTGGCATATTTACACCGTTTTCAGACAAGCCGCTTTATAGATATGTCTGGTAGGAAATAAAACACTCGTTGGTTTCAAAAATAAGTTTTAGTTGCACTCAACTACCTTGTTCATCACCGAGGCCCCTCCTTGCACTAAGTGTGTTGTCCTAAGAATAAAACTCACTGGTGAACTAGCTGAAGTAACTTTAGATTATTTTAACTAAATAGTTGGCCGCGATCGTATTAGGCGATTCCTTTCACAACAAAACAGTTCGTCTCAGCGAGCCGACTCTTAAAGGGGCGGTGCAACGATTTTATGATTAAAAGAATTTGCATCTTGTCATTTGTACGTTGTTTATTGTGTTCCGGAGGATAGAAAAAACACCTCCTTCATTAAAAATGTCGCGATTCCGCTGCACAATCGCAAAGCAAATGTCGAGCTTTTTCGCCCACCTGCAGCCCCAAGTGGCAGCCGAAGGAACTACGGCGAAAAGATTACGTGACCTCGCTCGGCTTTAAGCTGCAGCATAGCGCCCGCTAATGTCAGCAGAGAGAGGGAGAGGAAGCGTCCTCCGAGAGAGCACACGGGAACCTACACGGCACTCCGAATGACGTCACTGGGAGTGCGACCAGGTGTGACCCTGAAGACTGGGAGTGAGTTGAGGGGTGCCCGAAATGCCAATATTTATCTTTTTTTTACGCAACAACTAGGACACACAGGCGAAATCGGTTTTCTGTTCTTTACTTCAGAAGTGTCAGAGGGCAACTTCCACAAATCTTTGACCGAAGTCCGGAAATCGTTGCACCCCCTCTTTAAAATATACACACACATTGAGTCCGGCAATTAAAATGGTTTCGTATTGTATTTATTACGCAGCGTCGTATAGCTGCCTTGATTAGTTTGTTTTCATTTTTTATACCGCATCTAACGTATTCATATTTCGTCACAATGCAGTAAATACAACGTGTGATGTAAAATATTATTATTCCGATTAACTGCGTTGCTTGCAGGCTATTAACGTTACAACTTACACGAAATTAAATTGCCTGTAAGCGATTACGTCTTGGAGTAATTTTTGCAATCATTTGGTTACGTTTATCAAGTAGTAATCTCAAGAGTAATCAGATTACTTTTGAAAGTACTAAAATTATTTACTACTTTCGCCTCCCTTTTTAAGGGAGCATTTTTTACTACAAGTTTCAAACCAAGCCCATACAAAAATGGTCTATGGTTGGCTATAGAAAATCCTTTGTATAGCCGGCTATAGCAAATTGGCCCAATTAGCTATAGCCGCTTCTATGGCTGTCTAAAGCTTTTCCTATGGTCTCTTCTATGGTTGTCTATAGCTTTTTCAACGAAAATTTCGCCATCGAATTTTGTATGGTTTAATCTATGGGTCTCTTTAGAAAGAATGCTATAGCCGCCTATGGCTTTTCTTTTGGTTCCTTTGGCCGTCTATAGCTTCTTGTAAGGACTGCTATAAAGATCTCTATGGCTTACTTTATGGATCTTTTTAGACGCCGTGTTATAGCTGCCTATGGCTTTTCCTATGGTTTATTTAGCTGCCTATTGCTCTTTGTATGGTCCGCTATAGCTCATTCTATAGTTTGTCCTATGGTTCTCTATACCCATCGTGCTACAGCTGCCTATGGTATTTCCTATGGTTCCTTTAGCCGCCTATAGCTACTTGTATGGTGTGTTATAGAGATCTCTATGGCTTACTCTATGGATCTTTTTAGATACCGTGCTATAGCTGCCTATGGCTTTTCCTACGGTTTCTTTAGCCGCCTACTACTTTTTGTATAGTCCGCTATAGCTCATTCTATAGCTCGTCCTATGGTTCTCTATACCCATCGGGCTATAGCTGCCAACAGCATTTCCTATGGTTCCTTTAGCCGCCTATAGCTTTTTGTACGGTCTGCTATAGAGATCTCTATGGCTCACTCTATGGATCTTTTTAGACACCGTGCTATAGCTGCCTATGACTTTTCCTATGTTTTTTTTAGCCGCCTATTGCTCTTTGTATAGTCCGCTATAGCTCATTCTATAGTTCGTCCTATGGTTCTCTATACCAATCGTGCTACAGCTGCCTATGGCATTTCCTATGGTTCCTTTAGCCGCCTATAGCTTCTTGTATGGTTTGCTATAGAGATCTCTATGGCTTATTCTATGGATCTTTTTAGACACCGTGCTATAGCAGCGTATGGCTTTTTCTATGGTTTCTTCAGCCGCCTATAGCTCCTTGTATGGTCCGCTATAGCTCATTCTATAGTTCGTCTTATGGTTCTCTATACCCATCCTGCTACAGGTGCCTATGGCATTTCCTATGGCTCCTTTAGCCGCCCGTACCTTCTTGTATGGTCTGCTACAGAGCTACAGATATCTCTACGGCTCACTCCATGGATCTTTTTAGACACCGTGCTATAGCAGCCTATGGCTTTTTCTATGGTTTCTTTATCGCCTATTGCTCTCTGTGTGATTTGCTATAGCTTCTTCTAGAGCTCGTCTTATGGGTCTCTTTACTATCGTGCTATAGCTGCCTGTTTTTCTTTTTACCGCAATCGCATGAAATGTGAAACAAATTATTTGTTGTAACTGTACATCTTTAAACAAAAAAACCTTGTAAGACATGTCGAACTTCATAACCCCATTTAAAACAGAGAGCTAACATTTCAACAAAAAAACAACAACAAAAAGCAAATGCACTCACCGAGGTGTTTGCAAAAGCACAGGTAAACAGACAAAAGGAATTGTTTTCAAATCTCCTAGAAGTTTATTAAACACAGCCCATCCTGTAGACAAGCACAAACAAAGCAATCTGTAATATGTAAAGAGGTATTACTAAGCTGTTATACAACTGAGAATGTTGCAAAGCAAACAAGAACCGAAGGCAATTCCTGGGTAGTGTCTACTTTCCGGCAGCCGGCCGAATTCCCCCCCCCCCCCCCCCACCCCCCCCGAAATTCTACTGCCAGTCGCAACTCATTGTCGCTGCCATCAGTTCATCGAACGACGTGTCATCGACAGATCGTTTCATCAACACGTGATGTTTATAAACAACTCAAAATGTCTTTTTTTTTTTGTAATGAGTTGCTGCAGACACGCCAAGAAGTGGCGTGAACGGGTGGGCTGAATCGGTGAGCACGCTCCTCAGGAAAACAGGCGCGACAAAATGTCCCTGCAGCGTGCAATTCGCGTAACGAGTGTCGACTTAACGTGTGTCCAGGACACGTGTATCCACGAAAAGGTGTCCATGAAACGTGGTTTCACAAAACGCAGGGAGAATAAGAAAGTCAGTATTCTAACTGCAATTCTCACATGATTTCAGACAGCTAAAGGCAGGCGACTGCGGTAGAATTTTGGGGAAATTATATTCTCCCAGCTGTCAGAAGATAGGCACTGCCAGGAGATAGACACTACAGAGCGGTCAATTGTCGGCGAGTAGGTTGCAGCGCACTTACGTTGAAAATACCGAACTTGAAAGATGTAATCCGAGATTGTCGACACGGGCACAGCAGAACAACCACTCAAACACAAAACCGAGAAGGAAGGGGTCCGTGAAGATTCACCACAATGTAGCACAAGCTGTCATTTGCCGAACCGATTCCGAACACTCAACGTATTCACAAGAATGTCTTGGGCTTCTTTGAAGAAATCGCTTGTTGCCAACATACGGGTAGAACTTTTCAACGCCTTTGAACTTTTCGACCGAGATACCCTTTACCACAGAACCGAAATTCACCGCAGCCCCGCGGGCCGCACGACACGCGAAACTAGGTCCGCAAGCAGGCATTCCGGGATTGGCAACGGCTAATGCGTCATCCGTCAAACCAGATTAGGCATCAAGACCATTGCACTAAGCTGCTGATCTGCTTTAAGGTTCGTTCCCACAGTTGCGTTGAATGCGTTGCGCTGCTTTGCGCCGTGAAGCAGAGCGCCTCCCCATTGGCTCGTCGTAAGGGTAGCCATAGCAACGGTTAGACGCAAGCAGTCTTAACCAGACGGAAGCGGTTGCAGTCGGACTCAAACGCAACGGTGTGAACGAGCCTTTAGTTTTGCGTTGACGCGATTTCGTACACCAACACAAATGGGACCAATATTAACGGCATGAAAATCATCTGATGGTTCCTCAGAAGCTGCTCTTATGCGGCTCTTAAACACATTCTGAACCACCTTTAAAGAACACTCAAATAGGTCGGCTTTCGTTAATGTTGTGGTGATTAGTTTTAGCTTTTTCGGGGAAATGCGTCTTGAGGCATGCAGACTGTATTCAGGATGTTTAAAACGTTTTTTTTTTTGTTTTCTTTGTAGTGTCCAATTAGGAAAAGAGAAAAAAATAACAAGGATTTGAAATAGAAAGATGCAGTCAGCTTTCAATAGGCTTTTAGGAGAGGGGGGAAGGACGTGCTTCAAATAGAATTTCGATATTCAAGTGGTACACGTTAAGAGAACCGCAGATTACCACAAACGCGCCGCATGAAAGCCTATATACTATATTTTACACAGGGTGTTTGTTTCCATTTGTACACAGTTTAGCAAAAAGAGAGAAATAGCCGTTTCCTGCCTGCACTAGCTTCACTCTGTGTATCGGGCTCGGTGGACCGATAGAGGAGAGTTTAACCGTCACGATCAGTTGGCCAATTAACTGGAATGCCTTAATTGACTACAGAATTGTTCATCTCATAAGGTTCGTTGCAGTTTTGGTCTTGAAGGCAACCTCCAGGTGCTAAATTAATTTATAGGATTTGCGAAAGGTAAATGGGCTTCGGGATATTCATAGCACATAATTATGTGTTCCTCTCAACAGGTTTCTAAAAGCTTCAGACGGAGCGCCACAAGTTTTGCCCCAAATGATGCTTATAGAAGTGACGAATTCATGAGAGTCTGCCGTCGTTAACAGCGTTTCGCCAGCCCTTCCACAGCGGCTAGAATACCTTTGTATAAAGGTTGCTCTAGTACCTGATGTATAAAATATGCAAAGATAACTGACTTACTGCGTGCTTATAGGGCTAGGCGAATATTACATGAGCAGATAACATTGTCACTTATGACGAGGTGACAAGACAAAGGATAACTGAGGAAACTGAAACGGGGCGAACTTGTGCCCAAAACAAAGAGGAAGCAGAAGATAACAACAGAGCGTCGCGGGCGTCGAAGTCGGTGCAACAGCAGGATCGAACGCTAGGGCGAGACTGACTCCGGCTTGCCGCGCGGAGCACCTTTTGTAGACACGTGGATTTCTGGTACATTCGGCCTAGAACGTTCGGCGCGTTGAACATTCGTAACGCAATCAGACTAGATGTGTTCTTGAACTTACGAGAACGGCAAGCTGAAAGAACGAATAAAAGAATATTCAGAACACTGGAATCGAACCTAGATCCTCCGCGCGACAGGCAGCAATCACGCTAACCTTTCGGCCACGCACGCGCATCGCTCGGCGACGCGCGTGGCATTATTCATGATCAGTTCCCAAATTTACTAGATTAGGTTAATTTCTTAATTATTTTCTTTGTGGATTATGTGGCCTATGTCGCAATTTTATTTTGAAAGGAAATCATTATGATTAACTTAGTTGTGTAATTTGCGACAAAACAACGGGCTTGGGGGTTGCTTATCGAAATTGTTTTGCGTTTTCATTCTCCGATTCCGAAAAAAAGGTACATCAATAATAAACCCTGAAGAAGGGGAAAAAGAGGGACAAAACATAGATCTCCAAACACAGCTAGGGCACTCGTGTGCGACTGAAAAAATCCGCCTGCTCCTGTTTCAAACGAGGGGCCTCTCCATTTGCAGTGGAGCGCTCTACCAACTGAGCTAATCAGGATTTTGCTTCTTTATTGCCTGTTTTGTCATAAGCTAAGCAAGGGACGCAACCACATCCGCACATCCACAACATGTTAAAACGCGTCAGCCAAGAGCAGCTGCCGCGAGTATACGTTGAAAGCGTTTCATGAAAACCAAATCATCAAGTATTTCCAACCAGTCAGGCTGTTCAGGCAGCGGGCGGAATACCTCGCGAATATAGGCAACGTCTTCAATGAAATAATCTCTCGCAGAGCGCACATTTACATCCGCATTATGTACAACCGTCCTAGTCCTCCACAGGCTGTGGAGGCCAGTGGAGGACTAGGACGTTGTGTTCCTGTGGGGTGTTCTTCAGCTTGCGCTGAAGAACAGCCCACAGGAACACAGCGTCCGAACAATCGATAAACACGTGCTCTATAGGTACGGAAACCTTACAGAGAAAACAATTAACGGACCGCGGTAAAAAATGCCTTTTACTTCGAGCCACAGTTTAACCTGGAGGGCGCCACAGTGCAGTTTAAAGAAAAAAGTGTTCGTCGATAGTTTGACCGGCATTCTCTTTACCCTTTGAGGTACACCTTGCAACGGGCCCCTCCAGTGCAATTGAGTGCAATGACTTGTAGAGAGGTATGGGCAACAAATGGTCGTCTAAATCTTTATGCCGCCGTTTTCGAGGCACTGAACTAAAATACTCCTTAGAAAAGCGCACCTCTAGAAAGCAAACAGAAAGTACCGCTTCACGAAGGAAACCTTGAATACTGGCGCAGTATCCGTCACCGGTCGACACTACACACTCAGGTGGCGCATTTCGCAGTCGGACCTGCATGACTGTGCGTAAAACAAAAATCTTGCTGGTCGCGGAAAAACACAAGACGAGACACTATTTGTCGCATAAACAAATGGGACTTTCCCAGACCGCAGTTGCGAACAGATCGGAACAAGTTTGTGCTAGCAGAACGGTCTTAGCACGAATTCCAAGTAAAAACGGCGAATACTCTGTGCAGCTTCTACACATTAAGGCAGCGTCGTTGACAGCACTTGCAACAAATGCCAAACTTTCGCGATCAAAAATAGATTACAAACGTCAGCGTTTTGGCCTTCGCTCTTTCCGTCTCTTCACTCCGCAGTTGCGTGCAGTCCCGGTAGTGCTCGAGCGGCACACCAAGATACTTTGCGGGCAAGGCTGCCCACTGAACGTTTCAAGGGGGACACTACCCAAAAAAGTAAATGTTTGAACCACTTCTCTGATTTAAATGAAATTTACAGGGCTTGTTTCTGTTGACGTTGAGAACATTTCTGCCTAATTGTGTTAACCTAGGCGAAATACAAACAACATTGCAAATGTTCAAAGATGAAAGTGGGCGTGTCTGCGTAGGAAAACGATTGTCTTGAAATTACTTATAAATTTCTCGTTTTCATGTGTTATATTGCTTTGGGACAGCTCAGACCAGATAGCTACGGAACTATATTTCTATATTATATAATTTTTCATGACAAAAAAGCCACATAAACACAAATACTGTTTTCTTGATTTTCATTTTGTCCAAAATTTTAATTCTTGAGCAGTAAAAAATAAAAAAAACAAGCTCAGCTATCTTTTTAATATTTCACCCCAGAAAAACTCATCAAAATGAATCCAAGTTACGTAAGAACAAAACGACAGTTTTTCTAAAGTGAAGTTTATGCAAAAAAGCGGAATGGAGAAGAATGTATTGAAATTGCTCCAACCTCTATCTTTTCTTTAGCATCGGTGGACGAAAATAATTTATAAAAATTAAATATGGAGTGTAAACTAGAGAAACGTTCTGGGAATACTCCCTCGATGTTGGTGGATGTAAATATGACATTTTTCAAACTCAACGTTTTTAGCAGAAATTGTTTTTTCTTGGTAGTGTGCCCCCTTAAAAAGATACCCGGCTTGGAGTACCAGTTTCCGTGCCAAAAACCGGCGCATTTCCCCCAGTTTATAACAATCCCCGTATTCTTACAAAAGGAAGAAGCAAGGGCCCTAATCTGGACACTTGGCGAAAAAGTCGGCGAGAAATCCGGTGGCTCTGATTGGCCGGCGCCAAGGTCAAGTGCTGCGTTGGCCAATCACGGCCGGCAGATTTCTCGCCGACTTTTTCGCCAAGTGTCCAGATTAGGGCCCCTGATCGACGCAAAAAACCGCAACGTCATCCGCGTAGGCAAGTACCTTGATCTCGCAAGACTCCAACCTAAACCCACGAATATTTTTATTGTGAATCAGTTTTAAACAAAAGGGCTATAAGTACTACATCGAAAACAGCAAGGGGGGCATTGTACAGCCTTGCTTTAAAGACGAAAAAACAGGTACACTTTCACTAGCTTTCTTATTCACTATAATGGACGTCGTACAATTGGCTTAAGCCTTTTTGAAACCGTATAAGATCACAGACCCGACATTTGCGTCCTCCAAAATGCGAAAAAGTGCCTTATGTGACACCCAGTGGAACGCCTTCTCCAGGTGTAACTGCAACATATACAAACGGAAATCCAGAGCATCGCAACATTCTAGAATGCTTCTTGCTACGTGAATATTCGTAAAAATAGTGCGCCCTTTAATACCGCATGTCCGATGCGGTTCCACTAGGCTAGTCATGACATTCTGTAAACGCCTTGCCAGGACCTTCATACAAAAATATTATAGTAAACATTTGTAAAACTTATTGGCCTGTAAGAGTCGACTGACTGGAGCCCTACGGGGTCGTCAACCTTGGGAATAAGGACAGTGTGAGCCCTCAAAAAGGAGGGCGGCAACACACGCTTACAACTGAGTTAACCAGTAGTTAGACGTCAGTAGAGAAAACGGGTTTTAAGAGCTACCACCAGTCTAACACCAACAAGGGTGAATGGCCTGCATTTTAAGGTTATGATGGTAATGCAATTAATGCAAAGGTGCAAACGAGCTAGACAAGAATAACAATAATTATTGTTATTCTTGTCCCGCTCTCCTTGCACCTTTGCATTAATTGCACTCAAAACATATCGTTCTGTGCCTAATAAAAATGCAAAAAAATATGTCGATAAACAACCCTAAGCCCGCTGCATTTTCACAAATGTTAGAACCAAGTTAATTGTAAGGATTTCCATTCAAAGTACGGTTCCGACATAGCACATATAGAACACAAAGGACGAGTTAAAGAGCTTACACATTTTAGTAAATCAGCGGAATGATCGTGAAGGTTATCTGCTCATGTTCACCCAGCCCGATAAACACGCAGTGAAGGTGAGTAATGCGGATACTTGGTCGAGTTGGTACTGAAACTTTGAGAACACGATAGCGGGGATCGATGCGTCAGCGTGGTGTCGATCGATTTGGGCGAAAAGGAGATAAAATTATTGAGAGGCATTGGCGTGGCGTAGGGATCGGTTGAATGGCTCGATGATGCAGAATTTTTATTTCCTTGCTTTTCTGAGGATTAAGCATTTGAAGTTAGCGCATTGTGTTGTTTCGTTCTTAGTCTAGTCCCTGTCTTGAAGCGCTATCATGTTCTCAAGGTTTCAGTGAATGTGTTTATTTTTGCATAGGTCGCATGGCAGGCACTACAGTAACCTTTATGTAAAGGCGTCTATGTAACCCCGAAGTAGAGGGTACAGGCACAAATTTGCAAATTTGTACCCTCCATTAGAGCTTACTGGACGGAGAGTGCATGTAACCTCTGAGTCGAAAGTACAATCGTAGGGGTTACATTGTAACTTTAATATTCAAGGCTATACATTTGCCAATTTGTACCCCCTACTATAGTTACCCGATTAAAAGTGTAGCGTGCGTTAATGCGAATGTTAGTATGTTCTCGCTGAGTGTGAATTTTACTGTATATTGTATCTGGTGGCATGTGAAATGCACGTGTGTGTATAAGATACCTAAATCACAATAGTAGAGGAATACCTTTTTTATGGCATATGATTTGTAGGTACTTAGCGCCACCTAGCCTAGCCATATACTCTGTCTGTGCCTGCCACCTGGTGGCTAGCGATTTATTTTTCTTTTACATTTCGCGATATTTTCTGATCCTTGCAAGAGCCAAGTAGGCTGCTTTGAATTAGCTTTTTCGAGAACGACTTTTGGTTTGGCGAATGGTTTACCACTCGTCTATGTCGTGCGGTGCTAACGAAGGAAACTTGTTGTGGGGAATCGTAAAGGTGAGACGCGCCGTGCGCGCAGTGGACGGGTTTCGGTTGTCTCCGTTTAACATCGCAGTGTTGAAAACGAGAAGAGTGAGCGACTGCGTTCGAAACGCGTTTCCTTACCTGCGCGGAAAGCCAGCCTAAAATATAAATACTGCTCGTGAAAATATCGTGCTATGCTTTAATTTGTTAGAGCTCTCGCTTCAAAAGCAGAAACTTGGCTGGATGTGTGCGAAGCGGTTGATTGCGTTTCTTTCGATAGCTGCTTAGCAGGCCTGGGGAACCACCAGTGGTGTGAGGTATTCGCCTATCCGAAAAATATACCAGCTCTTTTCAGTTTAATCGCGGCAGCGTTCTGCGTAAAGACCGACTTAAGCCTTCTGAGCTCGATTTACAAGATTCGGAGCCACGATATTGCTACGCAGATGAGCGAAACACTTTGCTCCCTCGTTTGCAAGGACGAACATTGTTTTGTTTCTAAAGGAACATGAAGGACAAAATCGTTCCTTCCTTTCTGGAGGAACATATAGACCCTTTGTTAAAAGTGTAGGACACTTGGGTAAAACCAGTGTTGGACAATATACTCCACAAAAGTATTTAAGATAAGTTACTAAAAACCTGCTTAAAAAAGGTATCTAAAGTTCTAATAAAGTAACTTTCGCTCTCAATATCTTGAGCAGAGTAGAAATACTTAGCGATGCAATTTAACTACTTTTGAAGATACTTCTTTATTGGTTAACATTGTCGCTGTGATACCAGAATGCTATATACAGAACGTCCCAAAAATAACTTACTGTTTTTTTTTTTTTCACTCAAACCTTAACCACGAAATCGCCAGACGCCCATTCTCCGCCCAAAGAGAGGGCTAGAGGTTCGAACCAGGTGCCAAAGTTTGTGGAGTTCCGTCCCATTCCCGGCCGCCTGTCTCCGAATGGACTACACTACACAATTCTTGGTGCAACTGTTTATTTGCATCTCACGTCCGTGCGGGGGATGCTGTCGATCGCCGAGCTGCGGCCGGCGTTAGCTTGCCCCGATGTCGCTTGCCCCGATGTCCACGCGGCCGGCCATGCTCCCCCATGCCTCCGCGATCCGTCCGCCCAGGGGAGGCGTCGTTCGGTCGTCCCCGTGGTCTCTCATCAGATCCGGGACGTCGAGAGCCGGGCGGCCCCAGAGAGCGGCCGGCAGGGCCGGCGTCAGCGGGCCCGCCCGTCCGCCAGTCCTTGGTCCCTGTCGTCCGTCCGTCGTCTCTTTTCCTCTCAGTCCAGAGCGCGCCTTTTATAATTTCAACCTCGGTCGATCACGTGCACCAACACGATCTGTTCCCGTGAACCAGTTCCCGTGACCCACTCTTCCGGGCCCCATTGAAGGCCACGGCTACACTCAGGCCGTGGCTCTTAGCCGAAGGTCATGGCTATGCTCAAGTCCGCGGCCCCTTCCGGGCGACGCTCAAGCCGCGGCTCCTAGCCGAAGGCCACGGCTTCTCGCCGACAGGGCCCGTCCGCACGGGGGCCCGGGAGGCCCCGAAAAGGCGCGCCAGGCGGGACGGCCGGAGGCCCCGAAAAGGGGAGCCGGGCAGGACGGCCGTTAGAAGGATTCCTACAAGTTTCAGCCTGAACCGATCTATTATTCAATACTTAGTGATTTTTTTTTAAACGTTCAATAAAAAATAGGGCCCATTTTCGCCCATTTTCGGTTTCTGGCGCCATATAGAGCTCCATGCATTGGAGAGCACGGGCGGCTGCCATTTTCCCGTTGAAATCTTTGAAAAAATCACTTATGGCTTTTGAATAAGATATCGGTTTGGGGCTGAAACTTTGCCATCTGGTTCGGAACTCTAGCGCTACCTTTGGACGGAGAATGCGCGTTTGGCAATGCAAAATTAATTTTTGCTAGAAAAAAAGTTAAATTTTTTTGAGGACATTTTGTATATTTATTAGCAACAATAACAAAAAAAGAAAAAACGAAAAAAGCTTTCCAGCGTTTTTGTATGCAGTCCCAGTACAATGAAAAGTATCAAACCGGTGAATTTTACAAAAAGAAAAAAATCACGCCTTCTGATGGTTCTATTAAACACACCATGTACGCGTTGTTTTAAGCGCCGACGTCGACATATATCCGCGGTGTTCACATTAAACAAATACGCAAATAGATTACCCAGACTGAACTTAAAAACAAAAGGCACAAGGAGACACGAAGAAGCCCTAACTCTATTTTTCGCGGGTGTCAATATCTTTATTTTTTTTTCTCTGCACAAAGAAGCGCGCTCAGATAGGTCTATAACTTTGGGAGAACTCTGCGTATGCATTTTGAGGGCTCATCCTCATGTCTTGGAACTACCCCCGTTCCCTCCAGGGTGTTCCCAAGAGTGCCAAAATGATAAAATAAAGTGACATTCTTGCCGTAGCGGGATTAAACAAGCAAAAAAAAAAAAGAAAGAACAGCTTCTATCTTCTTTTGGTAGTTTCTTATTATTTCCTTCTATTTGTTCTTTTGTTGGCGTTTTGAACATGCATCTTTGGTTCTGGCTTGTTTCCTGTTTTATGTTCAATCGCTGTCGCTTCAAGTTTGCGATCGCTCAACTTTGCGCTGGGGCGTGCTGAATTCTACTCCCGTAAAAAAAAATTATAATTTGAGAAAGTCTTAGTTCGGGATGTTCTGGTATGAAAATCCGTGAACACGTGGCTGTTCAAGCGAGCGCGCGCACTTCCCCGACAAAGGAAGCAAAATTCTCCTGGCTCCATTGAGCTGCAGTGACCTATGCTGGGCTCTGCCAGAGTCTTTTTTGTTTCTTGTGTGACTTATCTTTTTGCTCCAAGTTCGTTTTAATACGTTCCTACCTTCCCTTTAACATGATGTAGGTGGAACAGAGCACAACAACGAAGACTAAGAGGAGGAACACTCAATAGAGGTCGAGCGCTGACTCGCAATTAAATGTTTCATAATGAAGACAATAACCAGGAAAATATAAAAGGCGCACTGAACCACGCATGCGCTACCCAAACTGTCTCGTCATAGACGGCTTCATCGATCAGCGCATCGCCAGCTCCCCATTCAAAGTAAAAGAACACGGATTTCTTTTCCCGATATAGCGCCACCTATGGCTTGCTGACATTTCGCTTCGTAATTAACAATGTGGAAGGGCTCTGTCATTTCTATTGTCACCTTATCTCGGTGCTTGCCAAAGATAGCGGTCTCATTGGAGGACGGTTTGCACTTGCAAGTCTCGCAGTGCACCGATAGATGGCCGCCGATCGTAGCTCTCAGGAAATAGTCGTGCTTCCTGAGCCTGTCGTTTAAGCATCTACCACTTTGTCCATTTAATACCTTTCTACAAGAAAGAAGTATCCTGTATACAACACCCGTAATAGAAGACACAAACTGCTTGGCATGATTTGTGCTACAACTAACGAATTTGGCTCATTCTCTGGAAGACGAAAAACACAACCGGGATGCCGTACCGGCATCCTACTTTTTTCAAATTATGAAATACCTTGTACAGGTAGGGAATGACGCGCGTCCTCCTCCTGTCAACACTTTTCTTAGATAAAGAAACCCCTTTAAAAGGGCTTTATTATCAAAGTGTTAACAGGAGGAGTGTTGTTGTCAATCACTACCTGCACAAGGTATCTCATGATTTGAAAAACGGAGGCCGGTATGGCGTTCCGGTTGTGCTTTCCGCACCCCAGAGAATAAGCCGAATTTGTTGGAGGGTCAACTCGAAGGCAGAGGGTCTACCAAAAACAGTAGTAGCAAAATGCACTATTTCGGGTGTTGTATACGGGATATCCCTCTCTTGTGGCAAGGTATTAATGGGACGAACCTGTGGATGCTTAAACGACAGGCTCAGGGAGCACGACTCTTCCCTGAGAGCTGCGATCGGCGACCATCGATCCGTTCACTGCGGGACTTGCAAGTACAAACCATCTTTCAATGAAACCGCTATCTTTGGAAAGCACCGAGATAAGGTGACAATAGAAATGACAGAGCCCTTCCACATTGTTAATTACGAAGCGAAATGTCAGCAAGCCATCGGTGGCGCTATCGAAAAAAGAAATTCGTGCTTTTTTTTTTTATTATGAATGGGGAGCTAGCGATGCGCTAATCGATGAAGCCGTTTGTGACGACTAGACAGTTTGTGTAGCCCATATGCGAGGTTGAGTGTGCTTTTTATGTTTTCCTGGTCTCTGTTTTCAATACTAAACATTCAGTTGCGAGTCAGCGCTAGTCCTGTGTTGTTCCTTCTCATAGTCTTCGTTGTTATGCGCTGTTATAGACCAACTCAACTTGCTGACGTCATACGACCGCGGTGGCGCTGCTGTCGGTACTGCGCATGCGCTAACGCTTCATTCCTCCCAAATTTGGCTTCTGCGCATGCGCAGTGCCCACACCTGTTATGGGCAAAGCGGGCTTGTTTGTAAACAGTGTGTTGGTTTATACCCTACGCTATGTTAAACTCCACCAACTAGCCCAGCTCTCCACTTTGTTACTTCCGAATTCCCTTTCCTTATCCGTGCATCATTTCATTCTCGAAATCTTCAAAGCCCCTTTTCAGCTAGGTGGCGCCACTTTTTTTCTAAAACGATCGAGTCCAGCGACAAATTTATTCAAACAGTAAAAACTATGAATTTAAGATTTGGAGTACAAAATACTGAAAAATAAATTTATAATAGAATAGCATATACTTTCGATGAAATGTATTTGCAATATTCCAAGTTACTACAAAAAGTATTTGAAAAATACTTTTTTTACTGGGGCCTCCTCAAGCAGCAATTTGAGATTATGAGTACAAAATGCTGGGGCCTCGTCAAGCTGCACTTGTTGCAGCTTTTTGTCGCAGCTGCCATATTTCTTCAGAAAGAAAATAAAGTATGGAATGATTGATTGATTGATTGAAATACAGTATCTTGATTAGAGTATTTGAGATAGGCACAATCTGGATAAAACTGCAATAGGACTTGTCTATAGGCAGCTAAGGTCGCTTTTGCAATCGCGGGTCTATGCGACCAGAAACTGAGGGAGACGAGGAGACGAGAGGGGACGTCAGCACGCAGAGCTCTGATTGAAACGATTAGAGGGTACACCTAAAGCTAGCAGCCTTTGTCTCCACAGCACTGGTCGAACGGGGGACGCCGGCGTCCCGCGTTTGGCTTTCGTCAGTGTTGGGAAGTACTTGAGGCACGATGTACTTAAAGTACTACATCTTGTAGATTTTGATCAATCGTACTTTACTTGAAGTACAGAGTGTCACAAAAGAAAATTTACACGGTCTTTGTTACCGCAAAAGTGAACTAGGCGTCACCGAACGCTCATTCTTCGCCCAATGATAGAGCTAGAGGTCACAACCAGATGCCAAAGTTTCAGCCCGATCCGATAACTTAATCAAAAGTTATAAGTGATTTTCTGAAAATTTCAATGGGAAAATGAAGCCCATTTTTGCCCGTTTTAGGTTTCTGGTGCCATAGAGCCCCATGTGTTCGAAAACTCCGTCGGCCGCCATTTTCCCATTGAAATATTCAGAAAATTAGTTATAACTTTTGATTAAGTTATCGGATCGGGCTGAAACTTTGGCATCTGGTTGTGACCTCTAGCTCTACCATTGGGCGGAGAATGAGCGTTCGGCGATGCCTAGTTTATTTTTGAAAAGAGTCTATTGTCTATAACTCCTGTGGAATTCAGGTAAGATGGTGTCATGTATGCGTGGAAGGGAAACATAAGTCGGTCTGTTCATGTGTGAATGGAACGCACTGATTGAGCCTAATAGGCTCAATCAGTGCGTTCCATTCATTTTGCAGTCCGTAATCATTTATTTTCTTCCCAATTTACCGCCCACTGTCGCTTAACACTGTCCTTATCTATTACTAGCAATGTTTTACCTATGAATCCAATTTGTATTGATTACGAAGGTATTGTTAGTATTATTAAGTCACTGAAAATGTCCTCTTCGTGTGGCGTCGACGGCATAAATGCTAAGGTCTTACAAAGCACTAAATATTCCTCAAGCCTGTTTCTAACAAACAATTTTCAGCAATCATTAGACACGGCGGCGGTTCCTGAGGATTGTAGGATCGGCAAGGTCATCCCGGTCCACAAAAGCGGTGATAAATCTTCTCCTTTAAACTATAGGCCAATATCTCTCACTTCTGTACCTTCTAAAATACTCGAGCACGTAATCCACAAGCAACTATCTATTCACCTTGATTCTAGCTCTTTTTTTAACAAAGCGCAGCACGGCTTCCGTCGAAACTACTCCTGCAAAACCCAACTTCTCTGCTTAACCAACGACCTGTTCGCAAACCTTGATTCTGGCTACGTTACTGACGCTGTATTTCTCGACTTCGCTAAAGCATTTGACAAAGTTCCGCATAACAGACTGCTTTTAAAACTATCGTCATTAAACCTAGATAATAATGTTCTCTCCTGGATTGAATCTTTTGTCTCTCAGCGTCATCAGTTTGTTCATGTTAATGATTGTTCATCGACTTTAGCCCCCGTAACATCTGGCGTGCCTCAGGGAACGGTGCTTGGTCCGTTACTTTTCCTCGTCTACATCAACGATCTTCCTCTTCAGGTATCTTCACCCATGTGCCTATTTGCCGAGGACTGTGTCCTTTACCGAAATATAACATCCCCTCATGACTCTTTAACCCTACAAAATGACCTCGACCTAGTTCCGAGCTGGTGTACTAACTGGCAGAAGACGCTTAACGTCAGCAAATGTAAATGCATGCGCTTCTCTCGTTCCTCTTTTCAAACCACTCACTGTCTCCCTCCACTCAGAGCAAACAAGAGCGTCGCTTGCTCCTCGAGCAGTGTCTGACGTTCGAAGGCGTTAGAATAGTGAGCAGAGACAAAGGCTGCTAGCCTTTGCACCTGCCCCCGATCCTTCCAAACAAACTTCTGTGCTCTGACATCCTCACGCGCTCTCACTTCTTTCCCTCTTTCCGAGTTTCTTTCCGTATGTATAATCCAGTTTCGAGTTACCGAGTAGGCGTTGAGAATTCAGTGACACTAGTCCACTTGTCTCTTGTCATGTAACGACATTGGCGCTAATTATTGTTCTTCGACGTCAACTTACATATGAATATAAGTCCCTAAGCACAAGGATGACGTGGCGCATTTATGTGAATACTCTCGCCTTTTGGCGTTACTCGGCCCTGCCCAGGGCATGTTTTTTTTTTTTTTAGAAAGACGGGTTGAGCAAAATAAACAATAAAGTCTGCTTCCCACAGGAGCGTTTTCTTGCGTTTTGGGTTACGTTTCGCATAACTCACCGGAACATCGGTGCCTTCCAATGTCGCGTGCAAGTTTACTCTGCGAATTGGTTGTCGGGCTTCATGCGAATCGCATATGCCTCCGTGACTCTCGACGTAAGCCGACGTAAGCTGTTGTAACATAACGCAACGTATGAAAACGGTGCTGTGTATATCGAGCATTAATCTTTTTTTTTTTTCCACATGTATAGATGAAAGGCGAATATGCTGCTCATTTCGACCCTGGGTATGAATCGCTGAAATATAATATTGTGGTTGTGTTTGCCTATTGTTCCAAGAAATGCTTCAGGTAGAGCCAGGGTTTCTGCTTCTCGGCCATTTCTTGTAAATGATCCGTTTACAGGATAGCGCTTGTTGATATGACTTACTTTAAAACTATTAAAAAAGAAAACCGCCGTGCGCATGAAAAATCAAACTTTTAATACATTGCATTACCCATATTTTCGTTTTGATGGTGCATTTTTCAAAAAAGAATGCACCACAATCACAATCATTCATGCAGAAGAGGCCGACCAGGCCTCGAAACACAGAGTCCTTAAATAAAACTTGGTTGGACGTCCCCCTTTTGAGTTAGTCTTACCCTAACAATACAGATATCGTTATACGCTTACCTTATGTTCTCAGAAAGATAGTGATATGATTAAAATGAATTACCGTTGCCTTTTATTTTACTACTGAATCATCGAAACATATTTAGTGAGCATCACGGGTACGTGGGATTAGCTAGGAAATGGCGGTTCTTGGCAGTATACAATTAGTGCCCTTAGCCTTTGCATTGAATGCCAATTTCCGGCATATATAATTAAAGCTTTATTAGCCACTGGAGTTTGCTATAGGATCTGTAATTGTTTTGTATTGAGTGTATTCTAAAAGTAACGAAAAACGATTAGCTCCCGTAATCGCCACACAGACAACGAGTGCATGTAAGATCCCTGTGGGGGTAGATATTCAACTGGTGATCTGGTGTCGATTAATTCGTTCAAAGTTTATTCGCTCGGAGCTGACTTGTAGGAAGTTTATAGTCTTCAAGTTGGTTTTTTCATTATAGGTCTTCTTAAGGTTGCTGTGCGAGGTATTGATCTACTGGAATGGTCTTCTCAGGGCCGTTCTTTTAGGAGGTTGGTATTATGAGGGCTTGTTATCCTGGGGATTATGTGCTTGGAGGTTTGTCTATTGAGGTTGGTTTACTCGAGTTTGGTTTCTAGTGTTTTGTCTTTTTTGGGCTGGTCTCTGGTTGTGTTCTATACGCTGGTCTTATGGGGGTGTTGAACTTCTAGGTCCTGGCCTTCGCAGGGTTCTTCTTCTCGGGGATCACTTCTTCCAGGGTTGGAATATTTGGGGTTGATGTTCTAGGTGCTCGTCTTCTGGCAGTGTTGGTCTTCTTGGGGTTGGTTCTCTTGGGAATTATCTTTTCAGGGTCGTTCTACTCAGGGTCGGCTGTCTTTTCTTTGGTCTTTTAGGTTTTGGTTCTCTGCTGCTTGATGTTGTAGGTGTTGGTCTTCTGGGTGCGTTAGTCTTCAAGATGATTGTCTTCTCAGGGTTGGTCTACTCGGGGTTAGTTTTCTTGCGTTTTGTGTTTTCGCTCTTTCTTTCAAGAGGTTGATATTCTAGGGTTAGTATTCTAGAGTTTGGCTCACTCGGATATGGTACACAGGTAAATTTTGAATCGAGCGGCAGTAGGCGTATATCTCCTGCACCTTTGGCTTAACTGGGTTGTTCATGGCACTTACTTCAAGGTTTGACGGCTTCGTAGACCGGAAACGACAGAAGGTTTCCGCTGCAAAAAAAAGAAAGTATTGTGAGGAATATGCACACACAAATTGTGCCGCGTTTCATATGAGCAGCTTCAGCGCAAAGTTTCTTCAACCTACTTAGACACGTTCACTCTTTTGCTTACCAGCTGATGTTCTAATCCCGCAAATCGTTACTGCTGTTCCGGAACAATGCCGAGTACAGGATCAAACAGTGCTGCTCACGCGTGCCACTATCATAGATGTACAGGGTGACCGGTTACTTGTTATCGGTGTTGATCATGAGTTCAAAGCTCAGTTTATATAAAATAAAGAGCGCTTTTTGTTGTTAGGAAAGGTAAAATTAAAGAAATAAAGGAATAATCGAGTCAAGAGAGAACACGCATACATCTTCCATCTATTTACATTTGGTGATTTGAACATCGCACCAACGGAACCCAACTAGCACCTACTGTCATGTTGGTTGGGCGCCGTTCCACAAAGCCGTAGTGTGCTAAATATTTTGCGTAAGATAAAACAAAAACAGAAAAAAATGGGTCTATGTTAGGATTGACGGCTGCGTGAGCGTTTAGCTGCGACGCGTGCTTCCTGTTTGAACACAAGTTTCAGCTGTACGTTGACACAGCACTCGTGACCAATATGTGCCCCGCTTTTGTCTTATTTTTGTTATGCGGGAAATTTAGCACAACATATTCGTTATCTAGGCGGTGTTGACCAAGCCCGATTACCAAGGAATAAGAAAAGAAAGAAAAACGGACAGGAAAGCGGATGAGATGTGAAATATTTGGTTAGGAAATGCATCATTCTCAGTACAAAAGCGAAGAAAAATGACACAAATTAAGTTATATACTGTATTAAAAAATATGCCGAAATCGCTGCTGTCGCTCCGCTAATTCTCGGCGAAATTCGTTAGCACTTAGTGCAGGGGTTCTTATCAGCGAAAGGCAGCGCCAAAAAGTGGCCGCGGGCGACTTCGTATGCGGCCACCGGGCATCGGCGGTTTCGGATGCGGGCAGCATAGCTTCCCTCGATCGCCGCCTACGGTCCGCACAACGTTTTATTAAAAGAGTCAATCTTTCCTCCCGGCTGTCCGCGGTTTCGCGGAAACGGCGTCGTCGCTGCGACGCGGTTTCGTGTTGTCGCGTACGTTGTTCTGCCGCCACGGCCGCTCGATCCCCTCCTCCCGCTGCCGCGGCAGCCATTTGAAGCGTGGCAGATGACTCGTTTCCTCTCGTAGGAGGGACAGTGGCTCAACGAGCGCACGACCTTGCGCACGAACCGAGCGAAATATCACGACGGGAACCGCGCCGCGGCCTAATGAAACCAGTTTAATCCAGTCGAGTCCAGTCCTGTCCAGTCCAGTCCAGTCCAGTCCAGTCCAGTCCAGTCCATTCCAGTCCAAACCAGTCCAAACCGAACCACTACCGTTTCAACGAAAGACGGCTGCATGCACCGGGCGGTAAATGCTAGCATATTATATAAATTCAGCCTGCTCCCATTGTCAGAGCAGGCTTTTTTTTTGTCGGAAACTCCCTCAATCGCGAAAACCCTAGAAAATGTTCGCCCGAAAATACATCTCTCCCCAACAAGAGCGTTTCGGTCTCCTGGAATTGAAGAGAGGAATTACTATTTCGCTCCATTTCACATTTAGACCGACCCCAGCATACGCTACGATCCGAAGGTGCCAATCAAGCTGCGCCAAAAGCGTATAGTCATGGCACTCGTCGTTTTTGTGCATTTGCCATCGGCAGCTAGGCCAATCACGCACAGTCAATGCAGCAGGATCTTGCGCTTTGTCGTGTGAGCGATTGATTGAGCCCGTGATAGCAAATGCACAAAAGGGACGAGCGCCATGACGATGCACTTTTTGGGCTCCTCGATTAGCTCCGTCAGACTGTAGCGTTAGCTGCGGTCGGTCTGATCCTGAAACGGAGTAGAGACCTTTGCATCGCTTATCACTTGGGCTAAAAATGCTGAGTCACTGAGCTGTGGACGTATGCGCAGGGTCTGGTCTACCGCACAGCAGAGGAACAGCGTATGCTCAGAAGGCATTCCACAGCTTGGCAGACAAAGATGGCAGCTTGCAGAAGGCGATTTTTACAAAGGTCTATAGTGCGGGCAAGTGCAACGATTGAATAAGAGAAACCGATACGGACACCCGTGAATGAGTATTTTAAGTGGCCCTCTTGGAACTTACAACTGGCCGCAGGGCTCCGAAGTCACGTGATTCCCAGCCCTCGATAGCTTCGTCTAAGGCTTCCATAAGTTCGGCAATGTATTGCGATATTTTTAATTTTTTTTTTAACATCGGGGGTGTTTGGTTTCTAATCATATTATCAGGAAGAAAACATGCACATTTGTGTCTGTTTTCTGGTTGGACTGACACTTAATGTTTCGCTGTTTGGACTGACGTTAATGCTTATGAAGCGGAATTGGAAATTAAAGATAAAGTAAGTAGGCAGGCGAGCTGGTTGATGTTACACATTTTTGAAAACCAGAGACGGCGGACGAAAAAGGGGACAACACACAAAACGTCTCCAACGCAGCTACTAAATTTTATTTGAACAGTCGTTTATATAGCATCTCTCCCACACGTCTTCCGGAACTGCACACGCCACTGGAACTTTTAGCCAGAATACATCTCGTCTTCACTTTTTTTCCACCCTTTTTTTTCCTTTCCAAATCACCGCACTTAGTTCGTACACAGCATTGCAAAACAAAGCCGCATTGTAACAACCCCTAATGTCGGACCGAACGCACCACACCGTTTCACACCACCTAGCCTAACTGGCATCTGGTACAAAGGCCCCACACTAAAACTAAAAAAGCAAAAAAAAAAATAACAGCAACAGCTCGCCTGCTTACTGCGTTTGAAACGTTTGGTTGATTGTCCCCTTTTTCGTCCGTCGTCTCCGGTTTTCAAAAAATGGAAATTAGTTTTCAACACTTTTTGTGTAGAGTAACTCTGATCTAAAATAAAATTACTTGCAGTGCTGCCCTCGGGGTCGCCATAAAGAGACAAGGACAACATTGTCCCGTACTTCGTTTCACCTTAAAAAGGTACGGACAGCCCCAAAGTTTTTTTTTTCTAAACCTATAAAAGTTCTAGTCATACACAAAAAACAAATAAAAACACCAAGCGAAACAAAAAACTAAATAAAGATAAGAACGCGCGCGCGCGTTCTTTTTAGATTTGAAGCTCTTCTCTCCCTCTTCTCGCCTCTTGACTACTTTTTTTGTGACGTAATTGATTATAAATTTTAGACGCTTTGTAAACGACATTTTTTTATATATATTTAATAACGGCATTCGTAAAACATGTTTGAATGCAATGGCGAACGCACTGCCATCCCTTCTTTTTGAAATATCCAAAATCGGAACCTGGAAGTGATTTCGCCTCCTGCCATTTATCCTTCCTCGGAAAATGTGACGGCGCTCGGAACCTGTAGCAGTGAGGATGATCGAGGAGTCGGGGAATCGGATGAAGTTTTCTATGTTTGGTAGACCTAGCTCTAGCCTTGGACGTTTTGCTTCGTGTGAGGTGACCTGCGCTGCGGCAAGTTCGTTTGAACGACACCACGCCCCAACCGAGGTACCATTTGAACCCCCATTTTTCTAGTGATGCTGAGGCTGACCTCATTATCGTCCTCATCAACAAAGTGTCGAGAAAAAACAAGGGAGTTTGATCCGACGCCCTTCAGTAGTCCTTCAGGAATCGCAGCTACCCGGGCCGCCTTCTTTGACGACCTATGCAGTGTACTTTCGGTTGTGAGGCCGCCGGGGCAGCCTTTCACGCAGCACCGGCGCGACGTGGGTCATATCACGTCACTCGCAAAAATCCATTGCGCGCCCTCTTCGACCTTGGGAAAGAATTCGAAATCGATGAAAGGTCCCTGAAATATCTTCGAACTCGAAAGTGAAACGTCGTCTGCTCACAGCGAAAGGCGGCACGCACAGAGAAGCCAGGTTGATCGCGGAATGCGAGAGTACAAGGCACTTCCGGTTAGGACGGTTGGGAGGCGGGGGAGAAAGTCGAGTTCCAGGACGACTCAATCTTTGACGTCTCTGCACTGGCGCGGATCGCGCGGGAACTTCAGATTCGGCTTTTGGAACTTGATTTTTTACTTCCCAAATACTGAGTTTCCAAGCTTCGAATTCTGAGGATAATATCGAGGCATCGTTTTCAATCGTTTTGAATAATAACAAATGATTTTGACCTGTCATTGCCCCTTTAAGTCCAAGCTCAGCAGACACCACGTGCTGCTGGCACCGATCAAACAGCGGCAAAAGCGCACCGTCATGGTGTTGGTTTTGTTGCTGTACATGTTCTACCATCGCTCCAATAATCACAAGTGGAAAAGGCCCATTGACTTGCGGTTTTGAAGCTGCTTAATTGATATCTTTACACACATCTTTAATCTATGCTTGCTAGCCGGAGTATTTCCCAGTCGAATGCAATTGGCTAAGGTAACAGTCATATATAAAAGGGGTGATAAAAGTGACCTAGGTAATTACCGACCCGTTTCAATCCTACCAGTATTTTCCAAGGGTCTAGACAAAAGTATACACCTTAGAATGACAACATTTGCTGATAAACAGAACATAATAAGTTCATTTCAATTTGGTTTCCGCAAACATCGTTCTACCGAACTCGCTCTTTTAGCCCAAAAAGAACATATACTTAAAAGTTTTGAGGATAAAAAACTTACTCTCGGTATATCCGTCGACTTCACTAAAGCTTTTGACAACCTAGATCATAACTTGCTAATTAGGAAAGTAAATGAATATGAATTTCGTGGCCAAGTGTCACTTCTTTTGAATTCATATTTGTCTTCCCGCAGACAATATGTAGATATAAATGGTCAGTCATCTGAAATAAAACCGATTAAGTCTGGCGTTCCCCAAGGAAGTATTTTGGGGCCTTTATTATTCAATATCTACATAAATGACATAGTAAACGTAAGTTCAACAACGAATTTTTTTATCTACGCTGATGATGCTAGTTGATTTTTTACTGGAGGAAAAGCCACAGAGCTTATACGTGACGCCAACGAAACATTACAAAAACTTGATAGTTGGAGCAAATGTAATGCTCTAAAAATAAATGCCAATAGGACAAAAGCAGTCTTATTTCGACCAAGAATTTAAATATGTCACGATTACCGAAGATATTTTTTTTTAATTCTTCGAAAATTGAAATTGTACCCACCTTTAAAACTTTAGGTTTTTTTTTTTTCAGGAAAACATGTCATGGGACGATCATATTAATTTCATCGTATCAAAATTATCAAGCGTCGTTGGTATTTTATATCGTCATAAACACATCTTGCCTCTTAAAACAAAGTTATTATTATATAATTCCTTATTTTACTCGCATATAAATTATGGCCATCTTATATGGGGAACCACTACGTATACCAATCTTCAAAAGATATTTATATTACAAAAAAAAAGATATTAAGAAACATTTCTCATGTTACGCTGGATTATCCAATGAACAATGTTTTCAAACAACTTAGAGTAATGAAAATTTTTGATTTATACAAATATCGTTTATGTTCGAAATATATGGTAGAAAAAAATCAATCTCAACATTATCCCGAAGTCTTAGCAAACCTAACAAAAAAGGTGTATGCATATCCAACGCGAACTGTAGAACCATGGGAAGTACCATTTTTTAGAACTAATTACGGACAATACACTGCATCATACACCCTTCCGACTACACTAAATAAGTTCAGTAGAGAAAATATAGAACTTAACAATATGTCGGTGAGCAGCTTACGGGAATTAATCATACTCATCTCAAACCAAACCCAATAGAAGCTAAGTGTTGATATACTCATCTCAAAATATTTTGGTGGTGTAAGTTGTTTTTTGCCGCGTTTTGTCTACAAATGCCAGTCTGTTCAAACTGAATTTGCATTATATAATGACACTAATCAATTTTTCTCTTGTGTAAAGGATCTCTTCCTGTTTTCATTTATGCCCTAATGATATGTAAATAATTTGGTGCCCGCGTCTCAACTGCTATTTAGGTGGCTGGGGACTAGTCAAGCTGTGTTACAGTTTTTTTCCCTTTTCACCTTCTAACTGTAAACTGTTGGCAAAATAAAGACATTTATTATAACTCGTAGCGTCTGCTTCGTCTGGACTGAAGTTGAAACATAGCCTCCTATATACTGTCAAAGCCTGGCAGATCGCCATGAGAAGCGGCCGCCAAAATGAACAGGTGCAGCGGCAGACAACGAATGAGAGGAGGGACACGTGACTCGCGCCCCACTGCGGCGAAGCGCCGAAACGCAGCGTCTCGCCGCTGCCGCGAGACGCTGCGGCGAGACGCGAGGACCCGAAAGTGTGTTTCGGGTCCTCGCCGCTGCAAAAGCTGTGCGCTGACGTCCAGGTTCCCGAGAAATGGTTCTTTGATGCTCTATGCTACCAGATTCTCGCGCTCCAAATCTGCGACCGGGCACTCCATGGCTGCGTCGTCGAACTTCCAGGCTTTGTGAGTATAGAAGAGGCTATGGTTGAAACAAAGTAAAGCTTTTACTTGAAGTGTGAAGGTTGTGAGTAACGCAGCGCTATTGGATTCGAACCATAATTAGCATATGCACAACAATAATATATTGTTCTATGTACTTACGCTGGGCCCTAGTTGCAGACGTATACTTTCTGGTAAGGTGTGCTACTAATGTCACCCTTTAATGTACAATGGGTGAAGCCGCAGCCCAGGAATTGCGTCCCGCCCCAAATAATCTGCGAGGAAGGGAGAGGGAAACCGCGAAGAGCACCATGTTAAGAAGTCTTGGATTCTGTGCGCAAATATTCACAACTTTTTAAACCAATACCCTTCTCAAAACTAAAAAAATCTGCCCGCTCATTTAATTTATTAAAAAAATATTATTTTTTGTTATTTTGCAGATGGCTCAAGCTCGCTCTATGACAGAAATGCACTACCTTCAGGTCCCGAAGTGCTAACATCTGGAAGACCACCAGTAGCCCCTCCTCCCCATCCTGAGGCAGATGATTTCATAGTAGCTTCGAGTCTCTTTTCGGTTGTTATTTGTTGGGGTAACTTTGCTTGTAGTCCAATACTCGTTCATGAAAACATCAGAATTTTTGTTTTGTTTATTCGTGGTCATATGGCAGACCCTTTGTAGGCTTTGTTGCGAACCCCTTGTTAAGATACAGCGTGGCATTGGTAGGAAGTTTGAAGGTTGTATGACAAAAGACACTTAAGACTGGTTACGTGTAGGAATGCGAAAGCATTCCTACACGCAGCACATTGCTACAAGCAGCGTGCCACGTCTTCCTTTTTTACACGGCGCGCCGGCGGTGACATCACGCTCCCCCACTGCGCAGGCGCGGCACCCCCGCCGGCTCCACGGCTTCCGCGACGATGCATCTGCGAAGATGGGCTTTTCTTTGTGTTTTATTTCTGAGGCGCGTCCGCATTGACATTGAGCGCCCCGCCGGCTTTAGTGACGAAGCATCGGCGTTGCTGTGCTTCTGGCCATTGGGACTTTAGGTGCCGCTTCGCTCAGCCAATGGGAACTTAGGTGCCGTTTTTCGCTGCCACAGACAGAATTTAGGGGCCGTTTTTCGCTGCTACAGACAACGCCGGTTTCGCTCCGAAGGACAGTTAATGCTTTCGCATTGAAATTATTGGCACACTCACTGTGCGCCAAAAATGGTTATGGTGATGGCATGAAGTGATCGTTACGGAAGCAATCTAAAATTTTGCTGTCAGCAAGCGTTCATCTGCAGTAACGAATCTTGGTTTATCGGCGAATAGAACATGGTTCTAAAAGCACAGGGTATGGCCAATTTCACAATTTTTGACGTTACTTGAAGGCTTTCAGATAACTAGAGTTCCCCAGGCAACATGAAAAATTCGTGCTTCCTACGAGTAATATCACTCTGTAGCACCGTCTGGTGTAATGCCACGTGGAAAAGACCTTAGAAATATCACTAAAAAGAACTGGGAGCTACAATGTTCTTATTCGTAGTCCATTATACATGTTTGTTGTCACTAACTGTAAAAGGCGCTGCACAGAAGCAATAAACTCCCCGCGTACAAACTTCTGCAGCTTTGGGGTTTGAAATATTGAACCATAGATGGACACAACCATCAGCCCTATGGCCCAGCCATCGGTTAGCCGCGATAGTTCTGACGGTAACAAAGTAATTTTAAAACGATATAGAGAAAGTTACCTTCGGCGCAGAGAAACAGCTTGGTCTCGTGGTTTGTCGGCTAACGTCTCAATGTGGGAACTGAAATAACGTCTCGGGGCAACGCGGGTTTCGCTCGGAGGCTTGAATCAGCGCTCGGCAGTGAAACAATGACCTTTAACACGGTCTGTTCAGCATTTTTCACACTCAGCGACCAAGCGCCAGGTAACCATCGCGCGAGTTTCTGTTTTTAGATCTCCTATATTTTATTTCAATGACGACTACAGTGCAGGAAAAGCACAGGAGCGTGAGCATAGCTCAGCCGAATGAGTCGTTTGTACGAGAACTCGTACAAACGAGCCAAGTTTAAAACCCATGCATTGAACCCGTACCTTTGTCAGCACCTATGATGCTTGTGGCATGAATACCTTGATTGCATTGACGTGACATTAGCCGCCATTACCGTGACTTCGTTGCTGAGTGGGCACCTAACGCAGTATACATTTTGCACCACCAAAATTAGCAAGCAGCAGTGCCCGTCAAAAAGCGAAAGATCAATCGCTTGAATATCAGGAACGTAATCTTTTTTTTTTTTTTTAATTGCGAATCATTTTTTTTCATGTTCTAGAAAGATAGTAATATCAACAAAATAATTTTAAACCCGTACGTCATATTGCACGATTGCCGTATTTTATATTTTTCTAAAACACCAACAAAACAATGTCTGGCGGCGAGCAGTTAGAGTAAAAGAGAACGGCTAATATATGGCGTTTTTTGGTTTTTTTTTTAACATAATTCATGAGTAATCGATTCTCTTGGTGTTCGTACGAAATTTCACCTTCCCGAAGATAATCAACACACTGATTGGCCTCTGAAATCGCTTTAGGTTCCTGCGTCGTTCACGTTGGGTGAATATTGAAATTATTTGAAGATGAATATAGCCCCCACAATCGAGACGAAGCCGACAATTTTTGGTGTTAGGCAGCTGGGGAAAGAACTGGCACCAGCAGACCGGTTGGGGGTCGACTCGGTTGTGATCAGTTCCGATGGGGTTAAGGTTGAACTTCTGGGAGTTGGATTCTTGGGGGATGATCTTCTCCAGGTTGGTCTTCTCGAAATTGGTCTTCTCCGGGTTGTTCTTCTCGAGATTGGTCTTCCTCGGGTTGGTCTTCTCGAGATTGGTCTTCGAGGGGTCGCTTCTCTCGGGGTTGGTCTTGTCGAGTTTGGCAGCTCACATAATCCGATGCTCGGTTGGCAAGTGGTGTCTTTTGGGCATTTACTGCAGGGAGCTCCAGCTTCGTAGACCGGAAATGACAGCACGTTTCCCCTGCGAAGAAAGGCCCGTGTAAGGAATAAAGAAAGCTAACTTGCGTCGTGTTTCCCATAAACGGCTACAGCGAAATGTTTCTCGACCTCCTTGGACACCTTCCTTCTTTTCACACCAGATGACTCTTGGAGCACTTGAAGCGGATAGGAATAAACGGATCTACCTACTCCCTTTGAGGCGGTATTTAGCCGGGGCAATGTTTGAGCGGGGTGCTCACACCATAAGCTTAAAGAGGAACGAGCCCCCACTTATTCTCTAAGAGCCACAAGTTTGGTTGGAATGCGCGGTGCGAAAGCATCATCAACTAAAGTTTCGATTCAGTATAATAAAGCTCAGCTTGCGCCGATTGACGAAGCAGATGTATAGTTGGCTTGTCCCTCCATGGCAAAGGGTTCGATATTTTTTCGAGCGAGTCTGCTGCTCCGTCAAACCGAAACTACTTCAAGCAAAAATCAAGTAGACAAATCAACACAAAGGGCGACCACAAAAACCAATGGGCTTATAAAATGCGAAAGGAAGCTGAAGCTTCCAAGTGGTCATCATGAAGTCAGAACGAGGCCACATAACTGTGAAGTGACCGCAATCGTTGCCCACGTTACCTTCGTCGCATACTCTCATATATTCTGCGTGCAAACATGTGGTATCTTGTTTTAACTTCAGTGGTTTTAAGTCTTGTAATACGATAGCTAGGAAGAGAGCAGTCGCAGTGGTATTCGCGCTAAATCAATAATATTTATATCAGGCGCGCTTAAATTTTTTTCTTTTTTGATACTCTCCGTCAGAGTAACGGTGATCTAAAAAGAGGTAACTTTGAGCAACATACCCTTGTGCTGCAACCCCCCCCCCCCCTCCCCCCGCCTTCTCCCCGCAAAAAAAGAATTGTGATTTGAGTTAGATGGGTTTAACTCTTCATGCCTCGTATATTTTTATTACTACATTTACAAAAATTATCACCGAGTTTCAATTGAGTTTCGAATGTATTTTTATTGAGTTTATTAAACACTAAATTTAAACTCGCTGATAATTTTTGCAAGGGTATGGGAGCGTTTGCAAGCAGGCACCAGTGTTACAGCGGCAAAAACAAGATACGCCTTTGAAAATTGGGTTATAAACAAACGGAGCAGACAAGAAATACAAAAAAGAGTACAAAGGGTCGTGTTGCTATTTACCACTGAATAGTAACTCAACTGAGCACAATGAAATGTTCAACCCGCCCACATTTGTCAGCATCTTCTTGTCTTCAAGCCTTGTCGCGCAAGGTATTGCTGCGGCCTGCATACATTAGCTGCTGCGCTCTGTAGGCCCCTTTTTTCTTCTACTTTTTGTCCGACGCCTCGGGTTTTACAATGTTGAAAGTTCACCAGCTCACTTGCATCTTCTCTGTGATTTCTATACCGCTTATTCCCCGTGAGATGGTCACACCTCGTCTTCTACCCCCCCCCCCCCCCTCCTCCCCCTCGGCCCTCCATAGTTGTGACGAGGGGTTCGTCACTTTTGTCGTCTAAAACTATACACTTATAGTCGCAACCACAATTTTATATATTAAAGCTTGAAATCCTTTCGACGGCATTCCGCAATCCCAACATTTTGACCCACCTCTGTGTGTTCGTTTGTCCCTCCGTTCGTTTGTGCATTTCCGACTAAAATTAGCGGAGACACTGAAATGGTGTTTAGGTCACGCGACGTCAAATGATGTCACGTGGCCTGACGTCACGTGAATTTTACACGAATTCAATTTCCCCGCTCAATGTATGGGGCAACTTAATAAAAATAAAGGACCTTTACTTCCCGAAACGACGGTGTTATGTCCCCTAAATAATTTTAAATGATCGCTCCTCAAATACTGAATTTCATGCATTACAGCACTTTGGAGATAAATGTCGCCGCCAATATCTTTTTTTTTTTCAATCCCTTTCCCCTCTTTCTTACTTCGGCTGCCAGGCGGCGCCAGCTTTTGCTGCACACTTAAATAGGCTATAACTGCCCCCTCCGTTGTTTCCCATTTTTCCCGCTAAGTGATCGCTTTTGGAATTGCGAATACTCACGCTGGCGCGTAGTTGCAGACATATATTTTCTGGTAGGGCGTAGTACTACGGTCGCCGTGCAATGTATACTGGGTGAAGCCGCAGCCGAGGAATTGGGTCTCCGCCCATATTATCTGCGAGCAACGGAAAGGGAAACCACGATGAACGCAATGTTTAGAACCCCGACGTTGTTTGTAGAAGTATCCGCAACTTTTAGACAAATATCCGTTTTAAAAGCGAGAAACCAGGCCTGTTCATTTGTTCTTGATCTGTCGAGGAACGTTTTTGGATGGCCGACAAAACCTCATGTCTTCTGCAAGTAATCTCTTCGATGTCAATGTGGCAGATGAGTCATTTTGACTTTAGGACAGCAGTGCCTCCGATTCGTGAGGTGCTTACATCTGGACAGTGGCTGCCGTAGAGAGACGCCACCATTGGCGACCAGCTCCGTTATACGTGGCTCTTTGTGACGTCATAAAGCAGGATGAAATGACGTTCTTTTTGTTCTTGGCGATTTCCAGACATCTCATTCATGTCTGTCGTTCCAGGCGTGTTTTTTTACAGAGTATACGCCAGAGCTCCTTGGATCTCTGAATTCATCGCTCCAACTTGACACTTTTTTTACAAGTATTCGCTCAGAGATATGTCTATCATGATTTTTAAGAGATAGTTTTCTAGTTATCAAAAAAAGAAAACGCTATAATCTGCGGGTTAGATTTCATTTTTTTTCGATAGCCCTGACTGTCAGCAGGAAAATCCCCATCTGTAATCTAGACCACTTGGCCTCCTCTTCTTTCCTATCTACGAGTGTGCTCATCTACTTCCTCGCGTGCCCCTCTCTCCCACGCGTGCGTGGGTCGCGGGTCGCTTCGCGTGTATATGCTTAGCATTTTGGTTTTATTTTGTTTTCAAATTCTTTTCTGAAAACGTTTAATACACGTAATTGAATTTATTGTAGTCGAAATATTTTATTCGACTTTTCGTAAAGCAATGGTTCTATTCATTTATATTTTGGTTCTTAATATTGCGTTCGCTGAGACAAAATCCAATAGTGTTTTGGAAAATGTTCCCGAGAAATACTTGATACAAAGAATATGAGCTTGGATCACGGATTATCACCGAAAGCTCAAACTCAGCTGCAGGTTGCAACTGAGTTTGTGACTAGCCCAGCTCTCAACCTTATTATAGTAGATGTGCAGGCGTGAGAGGCTGTATGGTCCCTCTTTGCGCGCTTCGATACTTTAGCTTAAGTGTTTGTCAAATCTTGTTTTACGTGAAGCGATAATAAATTAACAGTCTGTAGAAAACTATAAAAACAAACAAACAGGAGATGCAGTTGTCAAGTAATCCTCGTGTCCATATAAACCCTGAGACGTAGGAAAATAAAAAAAAACGAACAGAACAACGAAGTCTCTAACACAGCTTGAAATTTATTTCACAACCATCGTCTTATATACAAGTCACAGACCTCCATCACAATTCAAAAAACCTCCTCGCCCACTTCACAGTGTACCCTCGCCCTCAACCTATACCGATAAACCCACAAAAAATCAACAAACACTTTTTTGTGCGTTTATCGGTATAGGTTGAGGGCGAGGGTACACTGTGAAGTGGGCGAGGAGGTTTTTTGAATTGTGATGGAGGTCTGTGACTTGTATATAAGACGATGGTTGTGAAATAAATTTCAAGCTGTGTTTGAGACTTCGTTGTTCTGTCCGTTCTTTTTATTTTCCTACGTCTCAGGGTTTATATGGATATCATTCACCAGCTCGCCTGCGTTTTTTACCTTTCTTCACTAATTATTCCTGGTGCAGGCTTAGAGTCGTGTTCGTCATCGTTTTTATCGTCACTACCTCAATCTTCAGTTAAAGTTTATAGTCTACTAATCCTCTGCAAGTTGGGTCATCGGTTGGCGGAACTGGATGCTGATTGGTGCTTCCTGGGTTTTTGCCTGAACAAGAAGTTTGTCGAGGTTGGCCGGTGGCCCTACCTTTCAACTATGCCAAGCGGATGGAGTCTCAAGAGGAAAGTCCTGATGTCCTACCGCAACGCTCTCCAGGATCAAGTCAAGCATCTATGGGAGGTCTGTGACATCATTTGGACACTAACGCGTGGATTGGACTATTGTCACTCTAGAGAGTATCGTTCGTGGCGGCAATTGTTGTCGCAAAAGAAGGAGTTGTGTTTTGGGGAGAGTAGAAGAAAGGCTTTGTCAGCCATGACAACAGAAAGTGAAAGGTTCACTAAAGATACCTGTGTGCAGGCCGTGAAAAAAACCAGTCAATCTGTCAAATGAGAAACTGGATGTAAGAACCGAAGTGTGTCTGGCTAAGGGGCCCAAGTTTTCCTTAGATATAAGGCCTTCCAGAGTTGACATTGTTTCGGATGTGCTTGCGATTTCGACTGAGGATACTTGACCAGGAAAGAAAGAAACTGTTTATCGATGCGTCCCTGCAAAGAGTGTCGAGACTGGTAGGTCCGTCATTTCTGACGGACAAAATTAGATGCAAAAAAAATTCGGTGATGTGAAAAGAGATCTCGAAAGTAAGAATCTGACCTTGCTTCAAACTGACAAATCGGGAAAGTTCGCCGTCTTGTCGAATGGAATGTTCAGTGAGAAAGCTGATCTAGCAATCACTAAACTTTTTAAGCCTTTTGCTGGTGATTTGAAAAAGGCCAAGCGAAGAGTATGTGCAGTGTTAGATGAGTGTGACTTTCCTAACGTAGTGAAGGGTTTGGGGAAGGTGGCGCAGTCAACTCTAAGGTTGAAGTTCCTGCTAAATGACCATAAGCCGGAGTGTCCCTTAAGAGTTGTTGTGAATGAAAACGGCACCTGGCAGAAAGTCCTGTCTGTTTTTGTGCAGAAATGTCTCGGAGGAGTATATAGAGGTTGATAGTCTTTGTCTCTAAGAAACTCTGAGCAGTTGATTCAGTTGTTAACGCCTTATCACGGGAAGCCTTGCAGTGTTTTAACTTTAGATATTAAGGATCTTTATTACTCTATGGAACAGACTGAGCTGCTCATGAGAGTAAAAAGTTGGTGTGAACACAATTTGGTAAAATTCCAATCCGCGTCTGGAATTGATGTTGACAGCTTCATGAGTATCCTGGAGTACTACTTGAGTTCCACGGTCATTGAGTACAAGGATGAACTGTTCGTTCAGAGAGAGGGCGTGTGTATTGGCTCTTCGATCGCACCAATTTTGTCCGAGATTTTTTTAAACCATATGGATCATCACGTCAATGATTTTGTTGCCTCTTTGCCAGATGCTAAGGTTATAGTCCGAAGATTCGTAGATGATATTTTGATTTGTGTCTTTGAGGGAACGTCAGTGCAGACGATCAAGCAATGTGTGATGGATAAATGCCCTCGGTTAACTTTCACGGAGGAGCAGCCTGTTCATGGCGAAATTCAGTATTTGGATTTAAGGTTGTATACCAGCAGTGGTCTTTGCTGGAGATATGGAAAAGAGGAGGCAAAGTTGTTATTGGCCGCCGACAGTTGCCATTCGAAAACTGTCAAGAGAGGTGTGATTGCTTCTGTTATAGGAAACGCATGCAAAAAATCGTGTGTACATTGGATGGAGAGGGCAATAGCCTTGCAGTTGGAGCGCCTTTTGGAAGCGGGCTACAGGCAGGTGGTTATATCCAGTGTGGTGTCAAAAGTGTTGAATCGAATTGTGTTTGCCCCTCCGGAGAAAACAGTGCTAAAAATAGGGTGTCTGTTCCCTTTCATCATGCCATCTCACACAATGTCAGGTCTGTGGCGTCAAAGTTCGGAGTTAACGTTGTATTTAAAGCGCAGAACAAGCTAGAAAAGTTGACGCCTTTTTCAGGGGCGGGTTTGGAGTGTACGATAAAACACCGGGATCCAGCGGTGCCTTGTCAGGAAGAGGTAGTATACAATATTCCTCTGCGTTGCGGTTTTTCCTACGTGGGACAGACTGGTCGTTGTTTAAATGATCGTATCATAGAGCACAAAAGGGCGGTAAAAAATAATGCACCGAACTCTGAGATTGCTAAACATGTGGCCGAGTGCAACAACTGTGTACCAGAGTGGGAGGGCACTGAAATCTTACATAGAGAGAAGAATAGCCATAGGAGAGTGTTAAAAGAAACTTTGCGTATTTTAAGCTTCGGGAACTGTATCAGTCAACCTTCATTATCCCTTGGTAAGGAAAAGAAAAAGTTTTTAGGTTTATAATTTTTTTTTTGTTAAGTGATGGGTCAATTGTTTCGCGGTTCGGGTTCTTCCCTTCCTTTAAGTGTTTTTTTTTTTTTTTGAGAACCTTGTTTGTCGTTTGATAAGGAAAAAAGAGTTCACAAGTGCTGTTGGGTTAGGTTTGACCTTGCCAAGTGCGGAAGTTCCTGCATCCCCTTTTCAAGTAGTGTCCCTTTGTGTTTGTTGATTTTTTGTGCGTTTATCGGTATAGGTTGAGGGCGAGGGTACACTGTGAAGTGGGCGAGGAGGTTTTTTGAATTGTGATGGAGGTCTGTGACTTGTATATAAGACGATGGTTGTGAAATAAATTTCAAGCTGTGTTAGAGACTTCGTTGTTCTGTCCGTTCTTTTATTTTCCTACGTCTCAGGGTTTATATGGATATCATTCACCAGCTCGCCTGCGTTTTTTACCTTTCTTCACTAATAAGTCCTCGTGTCTCTGTCTGCTTCTGTGGAGTATACTATGCCGTTGGAGTTAAGACGGTACGACAACTATTAGTATGACTTGAGGCTGGTTCACACTGCCCCATTTTCTTACGTTAAGTTACGTTACGGAATATTACGTTGAAGTCACCGGGACCTCTGTGCTTCATATTAAGCGAGGCTACCAGTTTAAGGAGAAAGTATGACACGCGACATTCGAGACACGAATGTTTCGGTGACTTCCACGTAACGTAACTTAACGTAAGAAAATGGGGCAGTGTGAACCAGCCTTAAGAGCTATACTCTGTCCACCCTTAAAGGAGCGGTGCAACGATATTCAATTCGAATGTTTTTCACTTTACACGAGCTTACTGGCACTAGTGGGACTCAAGGATACTCGCACGCAACGCTACTGGCCAAGAAACTCCTTTGTTGCGGTGTAATTTCAAGGACAAAAGCGATCATTTTCCTTCAATCTCTCCTTTGCAAATTTTGAAGACGTAACGTGGGGATCGCAGTACACCCCAATGACGATATTTGAATGCGGTTCATAGATTGGACCCGAGCATTGCGTGTGTACTCGATTTGGGCTCGTGATAATTTCTAGCTCGAGAAGCATTCGGGTAGTGGCCCGTGACCAATCGCTGCAACCACGACAATAGCCGAGCCATAACAATGTCTGGAACTCAGCGCGTGCCTTTGACAACCCCAGCTCGTGGCTATGATCAACATTGGCGGCATATAATCGGCTCCAGATCACGTGGCCGCTTGTTCTGGCTGCGAGTTGAGGGGGTGCACGCTGCTCGTTTTTCTCGAATTTTTTTCTGGGACTTCTGTTGCGTGGGGTGAAAAACGAACGTGTGTTTCATAGGTCAGTAACGTCAGGGATCCGTTCTAAGTGGTATTTGCGCAAAGTACAAAAATTGTTGCATCGCCCCTTTAAGCTACTGAGACTGCAGCCACTGGCACAAGCACGTGAGCTCGAGGTCGCTGCTTTGAAGCGTGCCTCCGCAGAACCAGCACTCGCGCTTGAAAACTGGAAGCGCGAGCACGGAAGGTCCGTGCGTTCAGGCTTTGCTCGAGCGCGCGAGCTGGGGAGAAATGCAAAAACCGCTGGTCTCGCGCTTCTTTCTAGCTTTGGCTTCGCTCGCAGATAAAGTGAAACGAAGTATAGCGATTGTAGCTTTGGCCGTAGTCCCAGCTTAAGGGGGAACAGAGTGTAGACAATACTAGCGTTCGGCACTAAAACGCCAGATCATGATGCCACCGGTCTTTCTGCGTGGGGATTAGACGACGGTCTAGCCCGCTCTAATGAGAGGAACAGTGGAAGAATAGCGGGTAAATGCAAAGGGCAGCCGCCTACTCGCTCCCTCAAATCAGAGCGAGCGAGGCCGTCTTCTGCTCTTTGTGCAGATGAAGCAGGGGCGTCAGGACACCGAACGCCGGCGTCGTCTGTTAGGCGTCGCAATGGCCCTCTTAACGTTTTCACGGCTTTCGGGAATTCACCGGTTATTTATGAACCAGATCGTAGCCCTTCAGAAGGCGGAGACAGTCTACCTCAAAGGGAAGTTGTTCTTTTCCCACTAACAACTTCCAGACGTGCTATGCGGAGGGCAAGTTCGTCTGCTTCTCGCGCAGGGGGTACCGGTGACGTCAGAACGCCGTGCCCTGATTGGCTGATCGCGGCCCCCCTATCTGAGCGTCGTCTGCTCCATTGCAACGTCGTCTGCGTCTGTCTTACCTTTCCTGCGACTTTCGGAAGTGCAGAGGCCAGATTCACAAAACCATGTTACGCCGAAAGAGTGCGTAAGACAAAACGTGAGAACAAATTCGTATTCACGAAACGAAATTATCGTAAGTTTTGCGCAGGTTACGACGGAATCCTACGACGATCAACTCAGCATGGCCGACAGCGTCGCTCAGTTACTTGGTCGCGACGACCAACGGACGTTTATTTTTGTACATGCTCTTCTCACGCGTCACGACTACAAGCAGCAAGAAAAAAAGTAAAAAGTACTTGAAATAAACCACGACGAACAAGAACGCTGGATCCACAAACACCCGGGAAATGCTGCAACGGCCACGATTCCACTGACCCCGTCCAAGCGAGCTCGGCAGATAGGCCTAGCAGCGGCGCAGCGGTGCTCCGACGGTCCTTGGCCAAGACCGTCTGCCCACGACCGGCTGGCGTGCTGAATGGAATATGCCCGTGCGACCCCTGTGAACCCTTCCCGTATTATATTTTGATCGCTGACCTCAATTTTAGATTAAGAGGTCAATCTCTTCCTCTTGTCATCTCCTTGTTTTCCGTGCGGTGACTCTCGCCGGTGAAAAAGCGGCGAATCTCCGACAGACGCAGGAAAGGTAAAGCAGCCATCGCTTTGACTAGCAGACGTAAAGCCGACGACGTTAACTGCGCCAACCCGCCGACGCCGTTAAAGAGTGAGGAGTCTCGCCGCACACGAAAGGAGGGAAAATGTATTTGGAAGGGAACTTGCGGACACTCTCGGTTCTTAGCAGACAAACCTCGGCGCCTCGGGACACCTCGCCAGCGAGTCTCTTGACTTCCCTCCTTGATGCGCGTCTGCTAGTTGTTCGACAAAAACAACGTACCGCTCGAGTTGTCTCCCCTCTCTGAAAGGCGATGTTGAGCTCGCTCGTAAAGACCTGTACTTCCGAAAGTCGCAGGAAAGGTAAGACAGACGCAGACGACGTTGCGAGCAGACGACGTTGCAAAGGAGCAGACGACGCTCAGATAGGGGGGTCGCGATCAGCCAATCAGGGCTCGGCGTTCTGACGTCACCGCTACCTCCTTTCTCATGCGCAGAAGACGAAAATGAGCCCACTTGCGAGGCAGGGTTTATATGGATATCATTCACCAGCTCGCCTGCGTTTTTTACCTTTCTTCACTAATAAGTCCTCGTGTCTCTGTCTGCTTCTGTGGAGTATACTATGCCGTTGGAGTTAAGACGGTACGACAACTATTAGTATGACTTGAGGCTGGTTCACACTGCCCCATTTTCTTACGTTAAAGGGAAGCTGAAACACTTCTTGAAAAAAACGAGTTAGAGGTGAATTCTGGCGTATTTTTATCTCGTGAATCTGAATATCACATTCGTTTTCCCCGAAGACGCGACGAAAAGCGAGAAAACGCAAAAACCCTCCGACCAGTCGTGAGTGACGTCATACTAGGATATTTGGGCCGCCAAGCGCGTGTCGCTCGTGTGGGCAGCGCGTGCAATGACTAGCTTGCCAGGTATATTTTTCCGCACTGACGGCAGTCGTGACGTCTCTTTCTAACCTACTTGAAAATAGCAAGAGCGCGCGTGCATAGCTTTGACAGGCGCTGAAGATGCGCGAGAGCAGAGATTCCGAAAACTCCTAGTGTGACGTCACGCCCCGGGAAGGAGGGGCTTCGGCGGTACTTTAAAAATTAATTTCTGAAATCTCCCTGCACCAAATTGAAAACTAATCTCGCTATTCCTGATCCTGGAGGTCAAATGAAAGCCATGGAAGTTTTTTTTCTCAAATACAAAACCGCTTCAGTTTCCCTTTAAGTTGCGTTACGGAATATTACGTTGAAGTCACCGGGACCTCTGTGCTTCATATTAAGCGAGGCTACCAGTTTAAGGAGAAAGTATGACACGCGACATTCGAGACACGAATGTTTCGGTGACTTCCACGTAACGTAACTTAACGTAAGAAAATGGGGCAGTGTGAACCAGCCTTAAGAGCTATACTCTGTCCACCCTTAAAGGAGCGGTGCAACGATATTCAATTCGAATGTTTTTCACTTTACACAAGCTTACTGGCACTAGTGGGACTCAAGGATATTCGCACGCAACGCTACTGGCCAAGAAACTCCTTTGTTGCGGTGTAATTTCAAGGATAAAAGCGATCATTTTCCTTCAATCTCTCCTTTGCAAATTTTGAAGACGTAACGTGGGGATCGCAGTACACCCCAATGACGATATTTGAATGCGGTTCATAGATTGGACCCGAGCATTGCGTGTGTACTCGATTTGGGCTCGAGATAATTTCTAGCTCGAGAAGCATTCGGGTAGTGGCCCGTGACCAATCGCTGCAACCACGACAATAGCCGAGCCATAACAATGTCTGGAACTCAGCGCGTGCCTTTGACAACCCCAGCTCGTGGCTATGATCAACATTGGCGGCATATAATCGGCTCCAGATCACGTGGCCGCTTGTTCTGGCTGCGAGTTGAGGGGGTGCACGCTGCTCGTTTTTCTCGAATTTTTTTCTGGGACTTCTGTTGCGTGGGGTGAAAAACGAACGTGTGTTTCATAGGTCAGTAACGTCAGGGATCCGTTCTAAGTGGTATTTGCGCAAAGTACAAAAATTGTTGCATCGCCCCTTTAAGCTACTGAGACTGCAGCCACTGGCACAAGCACGTGAGCTCGAGGTCGCTGCTTTGAAGCGTGCCTCCGCAGAACCAGCACTCGCGCTTGAAATGCGCGCCCCAAAGCCAGGACCTTATGTGCGAGCGAAGGCAAAACTGGAAGCGCGAGCACGGAAGGTCCGTGCGTAGGCTTTGCTCGAGCGCGCGAGCTGGGGAGAAATGCAAAAACCGCTGGTCTCGCGCTTCTTTCTAGCTTTGGCTTCGGTCGCAGATAAAGGGAAACGAAGTATAGCGCTTGTAGCTTTGGCCGTAGTCCGAGCTTAAGGGGGAACAGAGTGTAGACAATACTAGCGTTCGGCACTAAAACGCCAGATCATGATGCCACCGGTCTTTCTGCGTGGGGATTAGACGACGGTCTAGCCCGCTCTAATGAGAGGAACAGTGGAAGAATAGCGGGTAAATGCAAAGGGCAGCCGCCTACTCGCTCCCTCAAATCAGAGCGAGCGAGGCCGTCTTCTGCTCTTTGTGCAGATGAAGCAGGGGCGTCAGGACACCGAACGCCGGCGTCGTCTGCTAGGCGTCGCAATGGCCCTCTTAACGTTTTCACGGCTTTCGGGGATTCACCGGTTATTTATGAACCAGATCGTAGCCCTTCAGAAGGCGGAGACAGTCTACCTCAAAGGGAAGTTGTTCTTTTCCCACTAACAACTTCCAGACGTGCTATACAAAGAACGAGACCACAGCCGAGACGTTCTCTGCTTTGATCGGAGTAGCAGCTGCGGGGTGGAACTTCGTCGCCTACGTGAGCGCTCCCTCTCACCATGGGCATCATCTCCTCTCTTTCAGTTGAGCGCAGGATTGAACTTTCTATGCGCACCCAAGCGCACGTCCTGTCTGTTAATGCGTACTTGCTCAGGCTTTAAAGGCTTTCAATGAAACTGAAGCGGTTTCGTATTTGAGGAAAACCACTTAAATCGTCTTCATTTGGCCTCCAGGATTACGAATATCGAGATTATTTTTCAATAATTCCTGCTCTCGCGCTCTTCTGTCAAAGCTATGCACGCACACTCTCGCTATTTTCAAAAAGGTCGAAAATAGACGTCAGGACTGGCGTCAGGGCGGAAAATTATACCCGGAAAGCTTGCCATTGCACGCTCTGCCCACACGAGCGACACGCGCTCGGCGGCCCAAAGACCCTAGTATGTCGTCACGACTGGTCTGAGGTTTATCGTGTTTACTCGCGTTTAGTTGCCTCTTCGAGGAAAAAGAACGTGATGTTCAAATTCACGGGATAAATATACGCCAAAACTCCCCCATCTAACTCTTTTTTTGTTTTTTCATGAAGTGTTTCAGTTTTTCTTTAAGAGTAGGCAATATTTTTTTTCCGAGATTGTAAAGCTAGATTATTACAATAAGAAGGAACTTTTAACAATTAGGATGTTGCACTGGGTTGTACAATCACACCACAAATAAAATACGAGCGAAATTAAGAAGAGGTTATCACCTGAGTGAAGTGTCCTGTAGCTTTTCCGGATTTTGGAGTGAACGTTTCGATGCCGGCAGGATTAAAGTGGTGGTATTCATTGAACCAGGATGTTACTTGAAATGTTACATCTATGTCTTGGTTTTCGGCCGAAAATGCTCGCCACGCCAAGTTTTGTCCAACCATTCTGAATTTGGCTGTGAGAATAGGGAAAAACAAAAACATAAACAATGGCAGCTTAGAAATGACTAGGCTGTTTCATTATAGCAGAAGTTGTTTCTTCGTGTACTGACTCTGGAAAAATCTGATTGCCTGCCGAGTAATAGATACGATTTGTTTCTGACTCGACCTATATTCTTAATGTACAGAATCCAACCGTATGATATACTCGTTCGCCGAGGCAGTTTATGCAGCGGTGCGGCCCACACTTTAATGACCGGAGGCGATTTATTTTCAGAGAGAATAGAACAAAGGTTCATTGACTTCCTCACTCCAAGGGACGTGGTCTTGACCAAAACGAATCCAGCAGAGCCGCCTGAAACTGCCTCGTAGATCAGTCATTATTATTGTTGAAGACTGCATATTTTAAATTTCAATGAAGTTGATTTCAAGTCGTTTCAGTAAACACATTGAACAGATTATAACGTTATCTATATTTTCACTAGAGATGTTGGGAACTTGTTGAGGCTTGAAATCAAGTGGGGCCAAATTTTTGTAACTTTGAATGCAGAGAGAGTAAAAACAAAGAGACACATTATATATTTTTTATATATGAGCACGGTGGAAGAAACACACTTATGTGGTGGCTGGCTGCTCTTCCCGCGGGGAACGAGCGAGCAGATTGTGTTTGGAGCTAGCCTCGAACCAGGAGTAGGTAGTTCCGTGCCGATGAGGAGGGCGCTGAGGTATGAGGCCCCTCCTCGGCGGCCACGGTGTCGGCGGCGTAGCGTGCTCGCCTTTTTCTTGGTGTGGTGGTGTGGTGGTAGTGTGCGGCCAGTGGCTGGCCTCGTGTTTTGCTTTGGTGCTGTGTCGATCCCAGGTGCCACCCTCGCGCATGAAGGTAAGCCTTAACCCGAAGAAGAAGAAGAAGGAAGAGAACACAAATTTACGGACTCCGGCGACTTGGTGGTGGCGTGGCGGCGGTGAGGTACAACAAGAAGCGGTGAGCGAGGGAATGCGGGACCACCGCTGAGAGAAACAACCGGAGCGGTCCGTCTGGGAGGGACCCTATCGTGCCTCCATCTTCCGGCCGCTTCTGCCGACAGGGTGCACGGAGGCACGGAGACACCTTTTGACCAGGCTCGAGCCGCGGTGGCGCCATATTGTGGCTATTCTCCGTATCGGCGGCAGCAGCAGCAGCAGCCGGGTGTGATGCACTCGGAGTGAAAGACCCAGGGCTGTGTTCAGCAAGACATGCCGTGGTGCTGCGTTCCACTAAGCAAGAGGTCATTCAAAAACTTTCAGCCTTTCCATTCTGGTGAAGAAGGAAGACCAGCGGAGCTGTACAATGGAAAGTAATGGCCGCCAGCAAGTCGGCAAGTCAGAGTGGAAAGGCTCCCGTCATCTATGTGCGACGGCGGCAACCAGATACGTGGCTTGCCGCCGTCGCTCATAGATGGCGGTAAGTATCCAAAGTTCGGTATCTTCATTTCTTTGCGGGGGACACGATCCTGGGAAAACTAGCCTTTAACAGCTCCGCTGTAAAAAGAAAATCGGCTTTGGACATAAATGCGAAGCCAATCCGGCTTCGCATTTGTGTGCGGTGGATAAACGCTCCGGAAGCGACAAGTGAGTCTTATGGTAGCCAGACTGTTGCCGGTGCAAATCTCCAGTAGGGATTAAAATATTTTGTGTGAAAAAGCGCTTTGTGTTAAGTGACATTGGAGTGTACTATCTACAGATTTCTGTTATTCTATAAATTAAAATTGTTTCGACTGTTATATGGCACTGATTCGACCCTTCTGTGTTTATGCACTTGATTTAATCTGATATTATTGTTTGCAAGCTTATATGATATCTGACATTGTACCGGCAAAGATACTACATAGCCTGTTACCACTTCAATGAGACATCTAAAATACTTCATAAAACTAAAATAGGCATTCGGATAAATTTGAGTGTGAAGGAGTAAAGCCGCCTTTAGGACCCGTGGTGAAAAAGCCGGCACCGCCGCAAAACAAAATACATTGCCAGGAATCCGAGACATTCGTTTTAGTTCCACTGCGCGACGACACGTGGCGTCCAAGCCCGAGCGGAATTAAAGCCCTTCTATCCTAGGAAAAGTGGAGCCATTCATTGTTGTACAAATGCTCGAGGCAAGTGCCGCGCACCACTGCTGGGAAGAAAACGGCGTCTAAGATCTAGCTCAGTGGTGCGTTGTGCCGCCATCATCTTCAAAGGGCTGCACGTTGCACGTGTCTCCTTCGTCGACGCACTTTGCGCTACTTTTAAAACTTGATGGGGCTGTAAAGGGGGGGGGGGGGGGGGGAGTGCAACGATTTTAAGATTAAAAGGGTTTGCATCTCGTCATTTTTGCGTTGTTCATCGTGTCCCGGAGGACACAGAAAACATCTCCTTCATTAAGAAATTGTCGCGATTCCGCTGCACAATCGCGAAGCCAAAGTCGAGCTTTTTCCCTCACCTGCAGCCGCGAGTGGCAGCCGAAGGGACTACAGCGAAAAGCTTACGTGACCTCGCTCGGCTCTAAGCTGCAGCATAACGCCCGCTAATGTCAGCAGAGAAAGGGAGAGTAAGCGTTCTCCGAGAGAGCATACGGGAAGCTACACGGCACCCCGAATTATGTCACTAGGAGGGGGACCAAGTGTGACCCTGAAGACTAGGAGTGAGTGGAGGGGTGCCAGAAATGCCAATGTTAATCTCTTTTTTTACACAATAACTAGGAAACGCAGGAGAAATCGGTTTTCTGTTCTTTACTTTAGAAGTGTCAGAGGGTAACTTCCACAAATGTTTGACCGAAGTCCTGAAATCGTTGCACCCCCCCCCCCTTCCTTTTTAAGCGGAACACGTTTCCAATTTCCTATTTGACTTTTCTTTTCGCCTCCTCCGCGGCTCCGCCAATCTTCAGATCCGAAGAGGAGGCATCATGCAATGCCGCAAGGGCCTACTATGTTAAAGACGGCTCGGGACCTCGGAACCTTCCAAGGCCAGAGCTGAGTGCGCATAGCGCAGAAGCGCTAAATGTTCACTTGCTTCGCGCGCTTGAAATGTGAATTCGCTCCTGCGGCCAGTGCGCATTTTAAAGCGAATAATATACACCATAAAGAATTTCGTCTTATGTACGAGCGAAGTTGAAGCTAGAAGCGCGAGCCGAACGCGCTGGGTGTTCCTACCTCGCACGCCCGCTCGTGCAGGAATTGTTTCACGAAGCATGATTGCGCGTGTAGCTTCGGCCTCGCTCGCACATAAGGTAAAAACTTCAGTGTACTAGGATTCGAGGTAGTCCTGGGACCAGAGCGGCTCGTGTGAGGCGTGTGGTGTAGATCGCGATAGGCGTTGACACCGGCGCATCGGCAGTAATGTCAGTATGGTGGTGGTTGTGCGCGTGCACCGCGTGCACCTGCACGTGCGGCGGAACGTGCGGACTGCAGTGACTTTCTGCTGCCCTATCGACTGCAGCGCCGCGATTGCTGTCTACGCGCGCAGCCTCACATGCTCCCATTGCCGAGCCGCGCCGGTCCAAACACTACCCCGTATTCTAGTATACACGGTAGTAAAACCATGCTAAGGCGTCTGTTTGAGGCTGGGCTTTCTCGTTGTTATCTTTGGAGTGTGTTAGACAGGGTCTTCTGGATCGAGCTGAAGTTCGTCTTACCTTAGCATTGACTATGTTTAGTCATGCATGGTAAAGGCGCGAGCTAATTGCTTTGGGTCACTCCTCGGTGGCTGCGCGAGCGCTCGCGCAGCGAGGGCCAGTCGGGGCGGCCAATGGTTATCGCGCACACGTGCACAGCCTTTGGAGTTAGTCCATGCTAAGGTTGGAGGGATCGGTGGCCGACTTCTTCTCCCATGTAATAAAAAAAAAAGAAAAAGAAAAACGGGGAAAGGTGGCTGAGTGTGCTAGAGCACACCAGTACAGTGTTCTGTTACACCAGCTCGGAGTACATGGAGCGAAAGCTCGCGCTGCAGAACCCAGGATCATGGGTTAAATCCCCACTCCTGCCCGTTTAGATCTGGATGAGCATCGTACCGGCGTGCGGTCGTTGCCGCTAGCCTTGAGTTAAAGAGTCAAGGCCAGCGGTTGTACTGCACTGGCTAAATATCTCATCTACAGCTGGGAGACGCGTCGCCCGTTGAAGGAGACCGAGTTCTAAGCTGTATAAACATAGATACACCCCAATCTTTTCCCATGCTAGGATGAGGTGAATTATAGCTTTGGCCGTGAAACGGTGGCATAATCGTGTCAGCTATATATTTTTCTGTTTGTAAACAAGCTCACAACCGCCCACTATTGGCAATCCCCTGCGCGCTTCCGGTTTTCATCTTCGTTTAACTATTTTTTTTGCGTCCTTTTGTTTCCTGTAGAGCTCGAAACGCAAGTACGTTCATATAAAGGTATAATCCGTAACGCGAAGCACGCTTTGCGTTGCAGATGAACAAATAAATACATCCATCACCGGAAGTCCACTGGGGTATGAAGCACTCTTTTGCTCTCGTAATATCAACCCATGCCGAGCGCGCGGTGAATAATTGGCATTAGGTGGTACAGAAGGCACCCAGGTGGTACCAAGTGTTGAATCACACCGAGAAGGCCAGCAGGAGAAGCCCCGCCTCCAGCTCGCGCTTGTCACTCTCCGTGACAAGCGCGAGCTGGAGGAAACACAGACGCTCGGTTTTTATCCGGCGTCCCATCCGAATGAGCATGGGACGTTAAAACCACTCAGTTATTTTTGTTTATTGCACTTAGCTAAAACTGCATGTGTTGTTGCGAGCTTGAAATCTCGTCACGAGGCACCTGGCATTGGGCACGATCGCGCGCATATCATAAGTGAGTGTGTAGGAGTCCAGGGGAAGAAGTACACTCAAGTGCTTTGGAGGAAACCGACAGACGCATTGTGCTTGTGTATAACAACTGATACCACAAGACACGCGAGATATGGCTAAAGCGCGAAACACATGTGCGACGAAACCGTCCGACCCGGCGTCCGATCAGGCAATACGACGGTCGGACGCAGCTTGTTTGGTCGTGTCGCACGCAACGTCGGAACGGCGTGGCGTCATGCGACCGACTGTCCAGGGGGGGTTGCGGTGGTCGGATGGCCGCGGCAAATGACGACGCAGGTAGCGGGAACGTCATGAGGCCGTCACGTTTTGGGGAACGGGCTATTCAGGAGCAAGGATCCGGTTGCGAGGCCCTCTTCCTTTTCTTGGCATTTCCGGGGAGAGGAGGAGAGCCCGCGCACAGCTTTATTCAGCGCTCAAAATGGGAGAGGGAACGTGTGCGTGCCTGTCCCTTCCACTGCAGAAGGGCGATCGTAGGAAGTCGGGCAACACGGATTGGTCACGGAGCTGGGCGGAGCAGATCGGAACCGGCGGAACGACGCGTCGCAAGCTCGGTCGGAAGCATGTGTTTCGGTTAATCGTTTGCGGCGAGTCGGAGCAGCGTTAAAGGAGTCATGAAACGTTTTTCCAATATTTTCATGTTTAGCTTTCCTCCTCAACTCATAAATCGCGCATTCTACCGAACAGTTCAAGAAGACGGAAAGGGGGAGTCCCCTCTTGCTCGGACTAGCTCTCGTTTGTGTAATCCGGACACATCCATTCTCCCCCTAGAAGATTAGCCCGTCGCTCAAAATTCAGACAAAAGTTGCTATCCCCACCACGTTCACCCCGAAGCTGACAGTGCTATGAAAGTTACATGCTCCTTAGGCCAGCCACACCTTTGCCACGTGATCACGCTCTCTCGCGCATACCCACGCGCAGAGAATGAGGTCAGGTGATGAAAGGGAGGCGGCTGGTTGGTCCGGCAAGCGCGTAGCTTCCACCACAATGTCAGCTTAGGGATGAAGGGAATAAGTGAGGTCCGGTGTCGTGTGACGTTCGTTTGGGCCCGGCGACGCGCTGTGGGGACCCAGTGACGCGCTGCGGTGTCCGCGGATGTATCACAGTGAAAAGGCAGAGAGCTTACGAAGGGAAGGATTTACGAAATAGTCCGCTGTGTTTTTCAAATTCTCGTACTGAAAGTCACGCTTTTGACTTTCTACCTTTCTTTCTTTTAGCCCACTGAACGACGTGCTATTAGTAAAATCCCAATATAAATTGATTCATTCCAGCCCGAAATTCGTTTCATGGGCCCTTTAAAGGCCGGTTCAGACATTAGAGAGTTTTCGTAGATCGCTTTCGCCGTCCCGCAAAGCTCTCCGCAACACGCTACGCTACCCGGAACTCTACAGTCAAGGCCATCGGCTTGCAGGCGCATTAGCGGCTTCTTCGTTGCGGAAGGCTTAGCGGAGTGGGAAACGCGGTCTACGAAAACTCCCTATTAGCGTTTGACTGCGTTCCGTCCGCCTGCGTCTTTTGTAAAGATATTACGATAATCCCCGTAGAACGGTAGCTTGCGCCGTCTCAAGCGGACGCAGTGGGGATTAGCGCAAGCAAACGCAATGTCTGAAGCACGCCTAAAGGTCCATACGCACATCTGTGTTTGAGCGCGGTGCGTTCCGTAGCGGCAAGCGGACGCGTTGCGTTGCGAAGAGCGCTTGCGCCATGCTTGTACAAACAGTTGCGCTGACACGCAGTCAACCGCAGTCAAGAGCCCATAACAACGCGCTATCATCGCTAGCAGCTCACCAATAGTAAGCGAAATCCACGGCACCATGGCGGCGCCCAGCGACAGCGCCGAAGTGTTCGATCTTGGGACAATGCCGCTGGATTCCCCGACATTTTGTCGAACTTGAACATCGCAGCCTTGGGAAAACCAGTCCCCACCGCTCCCCAAAACGAAAAAGCAAGCACTGCGAGCGGAGAACCGGATACGTCTCGCCGAGTCGGCCGAGTGGTGCGAGCGGACACGTCACGTTACTCAACTCACAGGTTCGGGATGAGGTTTCGACTTTACAAACTCATCACAAAAACCCGCGCATACTCTTCCTGCCTGATTCCCCACGGAGCCCTGGCAGTTGTTGGCTGCTGTTTCAGTCGTGAACCCAGTCTTTTTTTCTTTTTTTTTTTTAAGACGCACAAATTGTGAAAGGGCGGTATGTAGGTGGACGAAGATAAAAGTCTAGGACTGTTTCAAAATGTCCATTCAAAACTATTTTCACGTCCATCACTAGTATTATTCGCAGCAACGAGTTTGACATCAACCATCAAAAATAATATTCACAAAGTTTATAATGAACACTTTTACATATTTTTTCACATGTCCACAGCCAGAACACATGCCCACAGCCAGAAAAGTCTAATGACAATCTGTTTGCTTTTGCCTCAGATGGTCTTGTGGAATCAGAGATACATACAGAAAAATTGCGTACTTTGACATAGAGCAACTTTAGGATATACAAGTTAAGTATCTACAGCAAATAATCAGATTTATGATGTACGAATCATTCATAAACTCACTAAAACAGTTTTAGACAAAATATAAAAGTACTCTCCCAGACTAGCGTAATATATATAGTCAGCTACGCTATAGTGGCAGCTGAAGCTTCTAAGGCGAGTTTTCTGCCTTCCTGAGCAAAAGGCAACTTGCCAAAAATGTCGTTAGGACTTAGTCCTCGGAGCGAATACACGCGGCTCGCGGTGCGACGAACCATATTAAAAAATTTACAGAAAAATAATTATAGGTAATATCAAAATGCTCTCCCGGAATATACAAATAGGCATACAGAGGTACGTGATAGGAGAAAATGTAATATTGTCAGATGATTTGTGTGGCTTCCTGAGCGAGGGGCAACTGCCCAAAAAACTCGTTCGGACTTAGTCTCCACAGCGAAGAGAGCCGACTTATTGTACAAGGGACGAGAGTAAAAAAATCACAAAAAAAACAAACAATTCTAATAATCATCAAAATTGTCTCCTGGAATGTGATGCTATACATACCGAGCTATGCATTGAAATGCGAAAGCATTATAGTCCCGCGGGAGAAACGTTTTCTAGTAATACTTCTACACGGGGAAGTAATAAATAAATAAATAAAGGCACCGTGTAGAAGTAATACTTCTACACGGTGCCTTTATCTTTGCCCCCCATGCGGAAAGATATCCGCAAAACAAATAAAGAAAAAAAAAAAAAAAAAGGTTGAGGACGACGTATGGGACGACGTCGACGACGACGTCCCAGAGATCGACGCCAAGTAAGGCATATAAGTCGACCCCTTGCACGACGTCGAGGGTGACATCTAGGACGACGTCGAGAGCGACGTCAAGGACGTCATCTAGGGCGACGCGGAGGACGACCTCAACGACGACGTCTAGGATGACGTCGAGAACGACGCCTAGATGACGACGTCTAGGATGACGTCGAGAATGACGCATAGGTGACGACGTCTAGGAAGACATCGAGAACGACGCCTAGAGGACGACGTCTAGGACGACCTCAAGGACGACTCCAAAGACGACGTCTAGGACGACCTCAAAGTACGGGTTGACGACGTTAGACCTTAAAGCGTAATGATAGACCTAACGTCAGGCCATCGCATACCCGCTTCCCACCTTCACGTAATACATCTGCGCGTACCGGTTGACGACGTTAGACCTCAAAGCGTGACGTGAGCCCAGCGCATAACCGCCCCACCCCCTCCCCCTTACCCCTGCGCCGCCAGCAGTTTGGCTGGCTCCTCGGCAACGATGACCCCGTTGCTATGGAGCCACATGACGCGTCGCACCCATTGGGAATTTAGGTCTCGTTACACTCAGCCAATGGGAATTTAGGTGGCGTATTTCGCCGGCTTCACTCCACGGGACAGTTAATGCTTTCGCATTAATACATATTTAATCTCTTGGAATAGTAAATATTCGCAAAAAGGTTTGAGCGGGAAATCCGTGCTGGCCCATCCATGTTTTCACGCTATTGCAAGCTCTCGATTATCATGGAACTTTAGACCTCGATAACTCAATATTAAACGTGAATTTCAAAATGCTCTCCTGGAATCAATTAAAGCTAAGATTAATCAAATAATCGTATTCGACTTCAAGTGTCTGTGGCGCCAAGATTTTCTTCCTGGGAAGTGAATGTCATGGTCTCTTTTTCAATGGGGGTCTGTGGGAACCGGTTCATTAATTCAGGAAGAAAATATAATGGTCGTGTGGCATTGAATTTCTTAAAATAGGCGGGCCATTAGGTCAATATTATAATCCTCCGAGTGCAAAAAAAAAAAATCGGCGGGTTCTTTACTGAATTACAAAAATATATATTTTTTGCCCATTGAGTTAAGCTGGGCCGCTGACGTGACTGCCGAGAGATGGCGCAAGTTGTAAGCAGCGCGGCGTGTCCCGGATTCTTGGGGATAAATAATGTCAAATGAGAAGGCAATCGCTTTGCGTTTCAGAACCGCGACGCACGAACTGTATGCTTGTAACTTAACTTCCTTTTGCTGAAGGAACGTCAATGAAAGTGTGATTATTCAGGGCCATCACTCAGGGAACAATGTGTGTAATTTTAGCAAGTCGCGGCTCATTTCTTTGCGCGAAAACGCTCAGCGGACACACAGCGCTCAGTGCCACCAAGCCGAAGGATAGCCAGAATATGGCGCCGGCGAGAGCGATGTCTCCACCCTGTCAGCAGAGCGGCCGGCAGATGGAGGCACCCTAAGGGACCCGATACTTGGGCGCCATCTATCCCCGTGCGAGTGAAGCGCTCGGTGCGCCAAACATAATGTGGTCGTCGCGTCGGACAGAGAGTCATCCCCTAAATGTTTATTCTACCGTGCATATGAGCAAACTTGGAAACAGGCTTGGCATGCCGCCCTTCGCGCCGCATGGATAGCAGGTTCTACGAATGTGAATTAAAATATAAACAAGACGTTCACCAAGGAAGAGTTTCGACATTATATTGCTCAACATTAGCATTATCGTTTAATTTAAATACTGTTGTTGTTTTCATTAAAAAAGAATTGAACTTGATCATCATTATTTCTCTTACATATCGAAGTCTTCCGGCGAAATCGTGCTTGCTGATAAGGCATTTTGGGTTATCTGTGACTCAGATGTATACAGTTGTCACCAATCTCATGGTAGTGCCATCCTAAAGGGAAGCCGAAGAATGGCTCCTTGCGAGTAGCACTTCGGGTTGGCTTGTGAAGTGCCACGTGATGAAATCGTTATTCAGCTACCACCAGAATTATGCCCCCATTACAAAATACACACATCGCGTATTTCATCTATGTTTCGTGAGCACTGTATGCTAATTGTTCTTGCCGTTCGTCGTCGGTGTCTATCGGCATATCCGTCTATGCTTGCGATCCACCCGGAGTACACTGTTGGTAATAGATATTACCACCATCATCACTCCCACCAATATTATTTTTATTACTATTATTATGATTATTACTTGTCCTCTACTCTGCATTATCACGCTCTCATATGGAACATGCATCTGTTGTGCGGAACGGCATTCGAAACAGCAACTCTTAAAAGCTGGAGATAGTTAAAAATAAATTTCTGTCAATCTATAAATATAGATACTTTCGTGATATACTACCTTTAGTGCGCAATACCTTTTGAATGAGTGACCTACACATGTTCAGCTTAAATCAACGCCGGGAAAAAGCACTTATTGTTCTTGTTTAAAACAGTTCACGGTATTATTGGCTGTCCTAGTCTGCTCGCGCACATATCTCTACGAATCCCACACACGGTGACGCGTGTGCCGATACCTTTGTATGTACCATGCCCTTCAGACAATCATGACCCTTTGTTTCGTATGATGATCCCTCTGTTTCGTATGGCAAACACGTACAATGGTCATGCCTGCGACCAGGACATATTTTGTGAATGTAGGAAAAGCTTTATAAAATCGCTCCGTGTTCTTTATGATTGCCTAAAAAAATCCTGATTACCTTGATCTGTCTCAATGTCAACGTTCTTTGTTTTGTGCTGCTTGTCAGTGTGTGTGTTCACTTCTTTCCGGTTGTGTCTGTTCGACTGACGCCTTTTCATTATGCACGTCCTTTTTTTTTCTAGATGGGTGTTTTGTGTTTTTTTAACCTTAATTTGGTTTTAATCATTATGTTGTCTTGGGTCTTGTGCGTTTTTTTAATATCTTATAGTTTATGGGTGTGCCAGCACCAAGGCCAAACGGCCGTTCCTGTGCACCAAATAAAACTGATTCTTGATTGAATATTATTATTATTCAGTAACCGACGTTCCTAAAACTTTGAGCGTTCAAAGTTTTAGGAACGTTGGACTTTTGTGCAGTGTTGCCTGCCTTCAACAAAACAAACTAAAAGTGTTGAAATATTATTATGAATGTAATAACTCGTGTCACGTATTGGTTAATTCTCAATGTTTACACAATGTAACAGCAAACCTATCGACTTTTATTTCTTTAGTAAGTTTGGTAAAATGCTACATCGACTTTTTTAAGTTAGTAAGTTTTGTAAAATGCTACGTCGACTTTTATTAATTTAGTAAGTTTGGTAAAATGCTACATCGACTTTTATTAAGTTAGTAAGTTTGGTAAAATGCTACATCGACTTTTTTAAGTTAGTAAGTTTGGTAAAATGCTACGTCGACTTTTATTAATTTAGTAAGTTTGGTAAAATGCTACATCGACTTTTATTAAGTTAGTAAGTTTGGTAAAATGCTACATCGACTTTTTTTAAGTTAGCAAGTTTGGTAAAATGCTACGTCGACTTTTATTAATTTAGTAAGTTTGGTAAAATGCTACATCGACTTTTATTAAGTTAGTAAGTTTGGTAAAATGCTACATCGACTTTTATTAATTTAGTAAGCTTGGTAAAATACTACACCCGTCCTCCGGCAGGCGGTGCGAGCTACTTTCCAATCTACGTGCACGTGCATATTGGTCGAAGCTCTGTCGAACCTTTCTCGAGCTTCAATTTGCAAGCTTGAGAACTGGAACCTGGTCGAACTGTGTAACCTCGGCAGGTTTGCAACTTCCCTAAGTTGGTGAACACTAGTAAATACACAACAGCATTTATTTTTAGTTCTGTTTTAGTTCCCAGCTTGTTAGGAAATGGTCTCGGTCTCGAAATAATAAATCTCCAGATGCTCGTCAGTGCTGTTGTCGTTGTTTTCTTGCATTTCTTTAAGACAGTTTTTTAGCTTTTGTGTCCTCTTTATGAAAGTATATATAGTCGAAGAAAATTTGTACGTGACACAGGTAAAATCAAAATCCCCGAAACCGAGGTCCTAGTGTTACCGTCGCCAAGAAACGCGATTAGAACTGTTTTGATAAAACGACTGGAACACGGGACTAAACTGGTGCTTTCCAAAACCGCAAGCAGTGCGTTTTGTTCAGGACCACCTTTCCCATTTTAAGCGCGACGGACCATCTTTGGTCGTGCTTGTTCTGTATACCGTCGGGAAAGGAAACGATAAGGTTTGAAGAACGTTGGTCAAGTCAGCTACGCACAAAGATGAAGTCTGAATTCTCTTTACCGCTTACTGAAATAGAAGAACGCTAAAGTCTGACTCACACATTTGCGTCTGAGTGAGATTGAGTGCGTTGTGCCTCTATATAACCGCTTACCAGGAGAAAATACACTGGTTATTTATTACATAGCAATGTTAGAAATGACCATTTCTCGTAGATAAGGTTTAGCAGATTTGTTATCGGTAATACTACAAATCCATCACTATAGTTACACGCAGATCATGATTGTCCCAGGCGGGTCCCGATAGTTGGCGCCAGCATGTTCTTTCGGAGTAAGCAGTCCCAAATGGGCATTACGGACTCGACCACGCTCAAACGCAGAAGCAGCCTTAGGACTAGTCATTGGAAGAACTGCGCTCACTTGTGAAGCGCCCCTCCCTGTTGTCGTGACGCAGATCCCTGTTGGCTACGGTGCACTGGTCGGCGTGCGCTTGAGCGACCTCAGCAACTTCATCGTCCCACATCTGTAACAAGTAGAGAGGGTGGTCATGAGCAGAATTTTAGTTTTCTCCGTCTTTAAGTGGCAACGAAAATTCAGCTCTATGGCTTTGTTATTTAAGAGGCTTTGGTTCGATGCCCGATCCGAAAAAGGAATTTCTTGAATAATCGATAGATAACTTTAACAGAATGAAGCGAACTTTAAGCTTGAACAGCCTGTAAACTAACGATTTCAAGGCACTTTCAGAGTCCCGCAAAAGTCGGTTTTTCAGCGTATAGTGTTGTGATTTACCTCAGAGGTTTAAGCAGGTGGAGAAATTTGCTGTGAAAAAATCAAGAAAAACTTTACCCTGATCAACAAAATTTTGTCGACAATCTATGCCTCCACTTCGCAGACGATGCACGCGTATTGAGAAGTGCTTCCGACAGATGGCGTACGCCGCGTCGAGGGAGCTTCGGTCGATTTGGGTTTTTTTCGGGATCGTATGATATCATAGATCACCGAGGAGTGCTTAACACCAGATACATGACACAAGGAATGTACACGGAAACTGGACAGGGTCCCCTACCTCAAGCGGGAGGTCCTATCCGGAATCCTAAACCATACGGGCGCCCGTCAGGGGACGCTAGACACGCACTACAGGATCGGCCAGACCTCACCCCTCCACCGCCCAATCATGGATAGGAGAAATGCAGAGATACGCGCGTGGCAGTGGAACTGTAGAGGCTACCTACGAAAAAGGGGGGATGTACAACAATACCTGCAACACATAGGGAAAGCGAACACGCCGCACTTCTTGGCGTTACAGGACACCTTTGGGATAGCTAAGTTGGCAGGGTACAAAGCCTACGTAACTGTACAACGGGAAATAGACCAACCGTCGGTAGCCACATTAGTACACAGAAACATCCCCGTTATCAACCACGACACGGGCATGAAAGGAGTGGAACACGTACTCACAGAACTAATTTTCACAAGAGGTAAGAAGAAAGACAGCATATTCGTATTGAATGTCTACAGCCGACCACACAAGACGGTCGGTTTCCGAAGGCTCTTCACGAAAGTGGCGGCGATAGCCGGAGGACGGACATGGCTCACATTAGGGGATTTTAACGCGGCACATACGGCCTGGGGATACACGAGAGTGGATAACCAGGGCAGAAAGCTCTACCAAGTCATAGAGGCGGAACAGTTCACGATTCTAACGGACCCCAGGCAACCCACCCGGAGGGGAAACGTGCGCCAGAGGGACACTGCCCCCGACCTCGCGTTCCTCAAACACGGGGGGCCAGCCACATGGAGAAACACCCAGACAGACCTTGGGAGTGACCACTACATAATAGAAATTAAAATAACGGGTCACATGCTCCCGAAACAGTATAACAAAACCCAGCGCATCACGGACTGGCACGCGTTCCGAGCCGCGCGGAAGGAAAGGGAACTAGTCATAGGCAATCTGCAAGAATGGTGCGCCACCTTACAGCAGGACGCGAGCCGAGCGACCAAAACGGTGCAGACTGAGGAAAATGAATGCGTGGATCCCCACCTCCTTCACATGTGGGAAGCCAGGGACAGCCTCAAGAGGCGACTAACACGCAGCAAGCATAACCGAGCGCTAAGGCGGAAAGTCATAGTGCTTCAAAGGACCATAGAGAAGTACGCTAACAAGTTGGAGGAGCAGAGATGGGACGATATCTGCACGCAAATGGAAGGATCCATGAGCGGAGCGCGCACCTGGAACCTTTTAAGGCACCTCCTAGATGAGACGAACTCGAGGGGCTATCACAAGCAGCGGATGGCCACCCTCATACACAACTACCAAGGAACCGTACAAGACCTGCTGAGTGAACTCCGAGCATGCCACATAGATTCTAGCCCCAGTGCTCTGCCGCAGGAATACCCCGGGGATCCCAACCCGGAGATGGACCGCCCCTTTACGGTAGCCGAGGTCAGGAGTGCCGCCCTGCGGGTCCGAACAAAATCGGCGCCGGGACCGGATGGCATCACCAACAAAATGATTAGGAACTTGGACGAAGGCTCCCTACAGGCCCTCACAAACTACATCAACGACATATGGAGCACAGGGCGCCTGCCAAACGAATGGAAAGAAGCTAAGATGATCTTCCTCCCTAAACCCAATAAACCCCTGGAGCCGGGCAACCTTCGCCCAATATATCTAACATCATGCCTAGGAAAGTTAATGGAGCCCGTGGCGCTGGCCCGGCTTACGCATATGGCGGACGACAAGGCTCTCTTCCCAGACACAATGTACGGTTTCCGAAAAGGCCTCTCAACGCAGGACGTCCTCCTCTGACTGCATAACGACATACTCGCCGCCCCCCCCCCCCCCCCCCACACACACACACACACGACACCAGGGTGGTGCTGGGGCTGGACCTTGCGAAAGCGTTCGACAACGTAGCACACGCAGCAATCCTTAATGAACTGGCGCAAATGAACGTAGGCAAGAACGCGTTCAGATACATCCAGGATATCCTCATTAGCCGAACAGTCCGAATCAGTATAGGCGACACCCTGTCACCACCAATACGGACTGGGGGAAAGGGCACACCGCAAGGTGCGGTCCTTTCCCCTTTCCTCTTCAACATAGTAATGAGAGGGCTTCCGACAAAGCTAGCGCATCTCCCACATATTCAGCATAGTCTCTATGCTGATGACATTACTCTCTGGACCAACAAGGGGAGAGATGGTGACACACAAGACAACCTGCAGGAGGCGGTTAGGATAATAGAGGAACACGCAGCAGACTGCGGACTGCAATGCTCCCCTCATAAATAGGAACTCCTTCTGCTATACCGCGGGAAGCACCAACCGAAGGGCCCTCAAAGAATCACGCTCACCACAAAATCGGGGGAAACCATTCCAGAGGTAGATACGATAAAAGTGCTCGGGCTACTCATCCAAAGGGGCGGACACAACACGGAGTTCGTCCGCAAATTTGGAAAGCAGGCGGAGCAAGTAGCCAGACTGCTGACAAAGGTGGCCTCAAGGCACAAGGGTCTCTCGGAAAGACATCTCTGCAGGCTGATACGAGCCTTCATAGTCTCTAGATTGGTATACGCAACTCCATACCTTAAACTCCGGGCAACGGAAGAGGAACGCCTAAATGCACACCTCAGATCCCTTTTTAAACAAGCGGTGGGCCTACCCAAGTCAGCGTCCAACCAGCGGCTACTAGAAATGGGACTGCACAACACAATCCGAGAATTAGCAGAAGCCACGCGCACAGCCCAGGAATCAAGACTCACCGAGACGCGGGCAGGGGTGGAGACCCTTAGGAGGATCGGGTACCACTGCGAAAGTACAGGACACGAGGCAAGAGTACCGGAGAGCTTCAGGAACCTGCTACACTTTATCCCGCTACCACGCCACATGGGTGGAGGAAGCGAGGGGCGCCGAACTCACAGAGTCAGGGCGCTGCAACAGGCGTGGGGCAACAAGCCCAACGTATGGTATGTGGACGCCTCACCGTACCCACAAGAGAGGGCACACGCGATAGTGGCCATAGCACCAAACGAAGGAGCGACAGTCACCGCTTCGGTGAGAACCCCAAACACGAGAGAAGCCGAGGAGTGCGCTATCGCGCTCGCCATAAATGAGATAGGACGCAGCGGGAAGGACGGGGCAATCATCTCGTACTCCCAGGACGCCATAAGACGATTGGAACGGGGTACAGTTGCAAACACCGCTCTTAAGGCCCGTTCACACACATGCGTCCGCAGCGACCGGAACGACTGGGACAACCGAAACGAGCGTTGCAAGGGTCTCCAACCGTCAGTTGCCATAGCGACGGAGGGACGCTCGCACGTGTTGTTCACGACGCAAGGAGTTGGAGCGAGCCCAACTTTCCCGCTGCGTTGGAAACAACCGCAACGACAGACCAATCACAGGTCGAGGAAAACTGCTCGCGCGCGTTGCATGCCGGTCGCGGGCCGGCCGGCCGGCCAGCTCCTGCAAACATGGCGTCGGTGGTGAACGTCGACGTGGACGGCGTGGTGAAAGCTCATCGTTCCGCGTAAAAGCGCTACCCTTGACTGTGAATTTTCGTCGTGTGTCGCTATGATAACCCAGTACGTACTAGAAGGGAAGATCCACCTACTCGTGCGGCGATGTCGTGGCGGCACTCTCAAGACAGCAGAAACGCCCGTGCCGTCGCTTTTGTTTACTTCGACTACAGTGGTGCTTTCTATGCATTTGTGTCCTCGAACATCGCCCGGATTTGTTTTTGGCGCATTCCATGCGTGTGCTCAAGTTCAAGGTATTACTGGTGCGTACCGTATAAAGGATGAGAATTTTCACGCGTTTTCATCACCCGAGAAAGGTGATTAGTGTTAGCAATCCTGAACGGTCCGATATATTTATAATATATCGGACCGTTCAGCACCAGTAATCTTAGCACCGATATATTTATAATATATCGGTGCTAAGATTACATCGTCTTTTATAATCGTAGAAAAGGCATGTGGCGAGATTTGTACTGTTGGCAAAGTCGTGATCGTGCAAGCCGGCGTACTGCATCTTTTTTCTTTTTTTAATGCACTACCCTGCAAACGTATCCTGAAAATAAAAAAATAAAGTTTGTGGTCATAGAAGACGGTCTGTCTATTTTCTGTTACGCAAGTGAGTGGCAGCGCGTCCCCTTCTTTTTAGAGGCACCGCTGAAACAGCTGACGGCGGCGGAGAGGCGGTCGCCGTGCTGCCGACGCACTGCGCTTGTTGCAGGAGTGTACGCACGGCGCAGAGCGGTCGTTCCGGTCCCAACGGACGCAGTCGTGGATAACGGGTTCGTTTCAGATGTTTGAACCAGCCTTTACACAGCTATTGTAGGCGCACAGCAAACAGCAGATCTTCGTGACTGTACGCCGTAGCCAAAACCTCCGGCTGCTCCGGTGAGGACTGTGGACCTCGCGTCGGGCAGGAAACCGTCCGCCATGCTTGTCAGCGTAGCTGGGTTGCTTACTATTGGTTAGGAGCAAGAGCTGAAGCTCGTTTCTCATTGGCTGTTGATTCGTGTTTCCATGCGGTTGCATGTGTGTGTACACGTCGCGCACAGTTGTCGTTGAAGTCGCAGCGGTTGCATTCGTTCGTAAGCATAGTGGTCGCTCCGAACGCAAATGTGTGAACGGGCCTTTAGACTACTAACGTCTAGCCCCACTAAAGGGAAAATCGCGATCCGATGGACACCAGCCCATGCGGGTCTAGAGGGAAACGAGCGCGCCGACAGTCTCGCCCGCGAACTAACCGCTCAGGCAGACACCACACAGGCCCCTCTATCCCCGACCCCACTAACAGGCTACAGGGACATTTTAAGTCACTACCGCTCGGATAGGGCCAGATATCCGGAACCACACAAGACACTCACAAGGCATCAGGCAGTAATAATTAGGCAGGTACAGGCCAATGCACTACCGAACCCACACATACTAAGTAAGATACACCCCGACCTTTATGGCCGATTCACACGACGGACTGATCCGCGGACGGATTGATGCGTCTGCTCGTCGGACGCATCAATCCGCGGACGGCGTCTGCTCGTCGTGTCACGAGGGACACGACGAGCAGACGCCAGCGAGGACGGACCGAACCTGTTCGCTACCCCAGAGTGCCGCGAAACTCCAACATCGCACCGTGGCACCGTTGTCCAAGAGAGAAATCGACGTTTGCTACCGCAATAATGAATCGTACGCCGCTGTTACGTACAGACCGAGACAAAACACCGTGATAGGCTTCGCGCGAAGCGCCACAAGCTTTACTAACCCAAAGCATGAGAGTGACACAGGCATGGTCCTGCTCGAGAAGGGTTCCGCGTAGAAGCGACGAAGTTCTGGGCTCGCGGAGGGGCGTTCGAAGATGCCTTCACACACTCCGCGCTCGTGCACAACATTCAAGTACACCACAGGCACAAGAGAGGTCTTGCTCGGTGAAATCCTGATTGGACGTGCAAGAATTATCGCGGCGTGCTAGACGAGTTTTGACGGAAGCTTCTTGACGAGGACCCGGAGGAGTACCGGAACCTGCGTCGCGTCAGCCAGACAAGGTTCTGCAGTTTCTTTCACACGTGGAACCAAGAAACGCGCGATAAAATGAACCAGCGAACGCACAAAACACAACGATGCGCCATTTTTGTTTTCATCGTCCAGAAACAAAACAAAAAAAAAGAGAAAACAATGTACCGTTGTCAGACTAAACGCTTTTCAAGTCAATCTCCCGCCAAAAATCCGCGAGTGAAAAAGGCGCTGGACTTTATCAGTCCGCGCGTCCGCGGACGAGGCGCGGATCGCAGGAATCGGTGACATGCCGGTCACGTGGTACACGGTCCGCGAACGAAAATCGCGATTCGGTCCGTCGTGTGAATCGGCTATTACCAACCCAGCTGCCGGAGGTGCGGGGGTCAGGCAGACATGCAACATATCTTATGGAAGTGCCCATATATCGTACCTAAGGTCTTTAAGACAAGTAACGAATGGGAGGCCGCGGTTGTAAGCCCCAGCAAGGACACCCAACTGGCCATCGTACAACTCGCGGAAAGAGAGGTGCAACCCAGGACCTGGATCCTCCAGGACCGTGGGGGACCACTTCCCAACACCACCTGAGCAACGCAGGCACGAAGGGGAGCCCGGACTCAACAGACTCCGAAATCCACCTTCCTTTGGGCCAAATAAAGTCTTTATTCATTCATTAACCCGAATCGGCCGGCGCTCCCTCGACACAACGCCGCCATCTGTCGGCAGCACTTCTCACCACGCGAGCATCGCCTGCGAAGTGGCGGCCTAGATTGCCCAGAGCAAACTTCAGTTTTCTTTGTTTTAAAGCGCAGCTCTTAAACTACAAAACGCACGACTCCGACAAATCGTGAAAATTGAAGTGGACGCTTCAATTTTGACGATTTTTTGCAGGAGTCCTGTCGGGCGACGACCTTTGTGTTCAAGCCAACATCACAACCTTTCTCCTCGCCTCCTCCACTTTCCTTTGACGTCATACGCTACCTGCGTCTGGCTGACCTCGCCAACGACCTCGCGTACCTCACCTTCGTGTCGTTCCCTTTCCCGTTTTCGGGACTTGAAAAACGGCGGAGGCCTTGAGCGATTGACCGACAGCAAACGGAGCGTGTGAGTGGCGCTCAGCATCCACGTGATGAGCAGAACAAGGCCGCCGTGGAGGAAGCGAGGGGGAGATTTGATGGGGGGAAGTTTCCCCCCGGCAGATTGACCGGGGTGGGGGGGGGGGGGGGGGGGGAGTTTCCCCTGGCAAAGGGAAAACGACCGGAAGCGAAGCGCCGCACGATTTGTCGAAGTCGTGCGTTTTGTAATATCCTGTTTGGACACGCCTTTAGGCGCCCATTTCCGGATTTCCGGCTTGAGCGGCGTCGCCGTCGGCGTAACCGCGCGGTGCATTATGGGACACGTGACGTCACTGATGACGTTATCACAATGACGTTACTGATGACGCTATGAGTGATGTCATCATGATGACGATGGCGTCATCACAATGACCACGGTGACGTCACGTGACTCCCGTGAGGTCACGTGACCCCTGTGAGGTCACGTGACCCCCGCAAAGTCACGTGACCCCGTTGACGTCACGTGACTCCCGTGAGGTCATGAGGGTCACGTCACCTCACGGTCACGCGACGGCAACGCCGACGCTGCTCCGAGCGAGGACTATACTTTGTCCCATCCTAAGATGGACTAAGGGCCAAACCCATAGGCCGCCAGGTCCAATCACGTTCTACGCTACACTATGACATGCCTAGCATTGATTAGGGGTGGACGAATAATGCTCCGAACCCAAAAACGCTGCATCATTTCTATAGCTTCGACACTGCAAACATCCTCTTTTTTGCGATGTAAAATTGTTGAGTCACTGAGAGCTATTTCGATTCGAACCACTGTCCGGCCATCCCCATCAGTGATCCGAGACGCGGGCACTGATACGCGCATCAAAGCGCAATTCGCGATTTCTAAGTGGTTCGTGATTGGATCTGGCGGTCCGTAGCTTTTGCCTTTAGTCCATCGTAGGGTGAGACGAAGTATAGCAGGCAAGATGACGAGGTGAAGAGGAGGGAGGAGGGGTATAGCCTCGCCTCAGTACCCTTCCCTCCTCCTCCTCAAGAGCTGCGCTCTAATTCGGCGTTACAGGGAGTTGTAAACGGCTTTCATTTTTCTTTGTTCAAAAAGGTAAATTCTTTTTTTAAATTTTTCTTTGTACACTTAAATTGCCTGCTTGCACCTCCGTAGTAAATCGTAGCGCGATACGTTGAGAAACTGCTTTTAGCGGGCCGTCTAAAATGTCTTAAAAGCGTTAGTTCACATGCTTTAGAACGCACCAACGAAATCACTTGATCGCTCACCATTTTGTGCATGGCGGCCGCTTTGGGGAAACGGGGAAGCTCTCCCTTGGCCACCTTCATGCGAAAGTCGTTGTGTAGCTTTAGAAACTCGGCCTTCTTGTCGTTTGGGAGACCGCTCCCGCTGATTTTGCAGTTTTGGTTTGGCGGCTTGCATGCTGTGTGCACCACCCCTGGCGGGGCATTCTTGTATTCGGGTCTGCACACGAATCCCTCCAGTGTGGCGGGAATTACCGCAGCAGACACCAGCAGGAGACTCGCCATACAACCGGATGCGGACATCTTATTGATTTGATCGGAAGTCTTCTGTCATAAACAATTTGGTCAATATAATGAGTTTCACCTTTTAAGAACTCTACACTTGAGCAAGCCGTGAAAACATTCAGCAATGCCGCCAAATTGCTCAAATCTACTCACTTACAGGTCCCGTAATTCCGTTGAACTTAAAGCCTGAATACCGGATGTGATCTATGACGCAGAATTAAAAACAATTCGGCCAGATAACTATCTGCACTATATAAATTGCAGGGAGTATAAGGGGCGGGGAGCAATCACCGAATCTCTACCGTTGGTGACTGCTACGGACATCGTTTATCACGGAAACGAATGAATTTTGAAACGGTATGCAACAAAGTTCACCTTGCTTGCTGGAAGCAATCAATGCTTGTTTCTTGTCGAATAGTGTCGAGTGCGTTTTGATCCTGGAGCATCAATCGTTTTTCGCCACGAGGTTGAAAGTAGAATGATGTCGCAAGCTGTTTCGGGGCGTGATATGTCACATTGTCTTCTTCTTTCTTTGCCCTTAGCAGTTGGGGAAAACACCGCTAGTTATCTGAGCCAATAGGCCATATCAGTGCCTCCTATACAGATTTTTTAAGCTTTACATATTAATTAAAAAAAAAAGCCGTGAAAGCTGCACTTATGTGATTTGTGCAGGTGAGTTATACGGCCAGGGGGATATAGTATAGGGTGCTAATCGCAACGATGAGTTAGCTAATTAAGTAAAATTTGTTAATTAACTTTTTAATTAGCGAAAATAGACATACGTTTTCAATGTGAAGCTCTCTTAGAGTCATTGAAAACCACTAAATCACCTCTTTCAAAAACAGTGTAATGCAGGGGCAGAATTTTATGGCGTTCCGAAGAAAGCGCTCAGCTTAGACGCGTTTCCAGGTTTCGGTTTCTTATCGGAGCGCATCTTCGCGCCTGCAGACCTGCTCCCTGGCGGTCGTGGCACGAAGCCACCATCTCACCTCCCTCGTAGGATGGAGGAAAGCATGACGCACGTGTGTTGCGCGCCACGGTCACTGGGGAGCAGGACCGCGAGAGCAGAGATCCGCTCCGGTAAGGAACATGAAGCCTAGAAACGCGTCCAAATTAAGCGTTTTTACGGAGCGCCGGAAAAGGCTGACCCTTACATATTTCTAAAATGAGTTGATTTAGTGGTTTTCGATGACGCTCAGCAAGTTTCTAATTGAAACCACGTGTCTATTTTCAATAATTAAGAAGTCAATTAACAAATTTTACTTAATTAGCTGACTGATCGTTACGATTAGCCCCCTATACTATGTACTTCTGGCCGTACAACTAATACCCAAATCCCACGGCAGCGTGTAGGTACCTTTAGCTCAGGTACCTGTCATAAAGGGAGCTGGATATCGCGATCACACGGCGCATAAAGGTCCCTTTCGCTAAGGGAGGTCCTGTGTTAAACGGAGCTCGCCGAGTATCCTCGGACCCACGAACTCAAAATAATATCACAGATATATAAATATATCTTCTTAATGCATTATAACAAATTGAGTATATATAAGTATTAAATTATGAAATGATTGTGAACACAAATGTGATGGAATAATACAATAATGATGAACGCATACTCTAGTTAGCAGGTAGCAGCGGCGGCACGTGGAAAACAATGTCTGCTACGAACCCGAACGCGATGGACCACTGCAAGCTCTTTTTCGAGGTTGTAGACGAGTCGCCCGACTCTGCCCGCCCAGGACCCTTTATCCTCGTCGTCGTCCATCCCTTTTGATCGAGTGACTGGCGTAACCGTGAAACTCCGCCGTGGTTCGTTTCTGCCGGGCACTATTTAGCTACTTCAGTGAGAACTTTGCAGGAAAATGGAGCTGCTAAACATAAAAAGGTCGCCCACCTCGCAACGCAAACGCGAAAACGCAGATGATTTAGGGCCAGTGTGGCCAGACGGGTCGTCTTGGTGCGCCCTTAGACTTAGAGGAAAAAGTAAAGTGCCGCAAAAGCAGACAGAAATAATATTTCGGTTTTAAATGTGATATTTCACATTCAATAATAAAAAAACTGCGCTTCAAACCGATTTCGAGGAATACTTATTTATCACGTGCTTCTCTCGCGGGTAAGTTGGAATGCAATCGACATCAACCTAAAGTGCTCCGTTTATTTATCGTGTGATCAAGAACGCAGTTTACTACAGGTACCTTCAGCTAAGGGACTTAAGCTAAAGGTACAGAGCGCGACACTGTTAGCGCGAACAAGCGATCGCCGGTTTTTTTCATTTTTTCTCTTTGAAGCCAAGGGATGTCATCCAAGTTATTATTTCTATGGAAAGAGCTCATTTAGTTCTATAATTTAAGCCATAAAATTTCGTGCTCGCTAATACTACTTACAAGTAAAATGCGAAAATGCGCCCATGCCGTGTTCGCGCTAACAGTGTCGCGATGTGTACCTTTACGCTGCCGCGTGAATTGGGTATAACATGCACAAACGGCATAATGCGCCCCCCGAGGAGCACGTCATTGGGCGCACCCCAGTGACGTGCTCCTAGCATAACCCAGCCATACCCAGCATGTCGGAAACGTTACACGGCGCCAACATCAATTAAAATGGCTGCGCACATGAGACAAACATCCGTGGTGTTTCCGATTTAGAAAGCCTTTTATTTTATATCGAGCCATGTTCGTGATTCACCGTTCATTCAAATTGTCTGCACTAATCATTTGCCGCGATCACGTCGACTACATCGACTGCCAACTGCCTTGAGCATCGTCGTAAGGAAATTATAACCGAACTTCGCTGCAAGCTTCATCTGGGCAACAATTGACAGGACATCGAAAGAGATTGGTGGCTTCAAATGTGTCATTTATTGTTTTTTTTATATTACTAAACAAATAAAATAACGGCAACTTATTTCTAAATGCCTCGTGCATAAATATTTATATGACTATACTTCACTTATTTCGCTCTAGAATTTCGCAAGGCTCATGTCGTCTGACCATTTGGCCACATCCTGTCATGGTATTGAAAGCAATGCCTTTAAAAAAAATAGTAGTTGGTCGACAGTACGAGTAGTGTCTTAAAATTAGGGTGCCTTCATGTGCGCTTTGCTTAGGGTGGAGTCATGCGGCCATTTTTTTCCACACTTTTATTTTCCTTTTTTGTTCAGAAGCGCGTGAAAGAGCGTGTCCCTGCACGCGTTTGTTGCGCTGACTGTGCTATGGCGACATTTTGTTTTCGTCGATTTCTTTGTATTTTACCCGTGAGCGCGTGCTATCGGCATCGGGTACTACAAAGGGTGGCATCACCCTAAACAGAAGGACATTGAGGCACCCTACTTAAAATAATCACCTTTTAGCTCGCGAGCGTAGCGCCGTCGCCGAACATTGTGACGTATTCGATCATCGGATCGACTTCACGAATGCGCACGTGATAAACACGGAGCCACATATCCGAAAACGTCGGTCCTTGGAGTCGTGGCATATTCAGGACACACCAGCAAACATATAACAGATTCCTCGGTGCCTTACTATCTATTCACGTCCAGGGCCTGCGTCATTTTAGCAAAAACATCAACTCGGTAGAAGAGAAAAAAGCGGTCGAAGCTCTCGCTGTCCCTTTCCATTTAGTCACCTCCTGAAGGAGGAGTCAAGTCGGCCCCGAAACGTTGAGAACTGATTGTTTCTGAGCTTTTGGTTTGTGTTTCTCCAAAAAAGAAAAATTTCCGTCGAAGATGTTTATTTTCAAGTCATTATCTAGTGACTTCGGACCGGAGCCAGCCCAGATAACGAAGCGGTTTGTCAACATCACTCGCAGCATCGCTACCTGCAAGACCAGTATCGGTAGGGCCTGCAAGGACTTGCACGTGATTCCCCGAAGCTTCTTTCTCAACCACCTCGCCCACACCCAGGAGGGAAACAAGATTTTGGCACACGGGAAGCACGGGTTGGTAAGCGCCCCGATTCACAAGTGCCACATCATCCTAAGGTGGAAAGGACAAATGTTTCATTTCTATTAAAAGAAACGGAAGTGACGACATCGCGTCTGATTGGTTGAGGCTCGAATGACGAAAGTTCCCTATGAAAATGTGGGCGGAGACGGCGAACCGCCCCCACCGGAAGTGACAACATTTTGACTATCGTTTCCTCGGTGTTTCGTCTGAAAAGGGAACGAGTCTTTCGATGGTCTCTTCCGTCTCTTCGCAATGGGAAACACGGCGTCTCGGAGGCAGAGCGACAGTTTTCCTACTGTTGAACTTTTTTTTTTCTCCGGAAAGGCTCTACCGGCAGCACCGCGATGCTTTTGAACTACCGGAGGAGACTTTTCGGTGGCAGTACCGTCTCACCAAGAATGTGGTCCGTTGGTTGTGCGACGAACTGCGCGAGGAGCCAGAGTTGAGGAGGCTGCGACGTTCGTGGACGGTGATGACTGTGGAACAGCAAATGTTGTGCGCACTTTGCTTTTACGCCACGGGGAGCTTTCAGGGCATGGTGGCGAGCGACGAGCACATAGCGAGGGATCAGACTACAGTCAGCATCGTTGTGCGGGCTGTGTCCCTCGCTACTGTGCAGTGTCTGGGGATCCGACGCGGCTGGATCGACTTTTCCCAGACAACCGGCGATAGGGACGACGTCGAGAGGGGCTTCCAACGGCTCGGCAGGATACCCGGCGTCATCGGTTGCGTCGACGGGACGATGATCGCCATCGTCGGCCCGCCAAAGAACGACCCATCCGTCACGGAGGCGGCGTATTGGTGCCGCAAACAATACTACGCTCTCAACGTGATGGTGGTAAGTACGATCACATATATACTACGTCTCACTTTAGCATGAACTAACTGTGAAGACTGTGCAAGCGCGAACGGCTTGACTGTAGCACTCGCTGTACGAGCGCTCGTGCAGCCGCCGGGGCTTTATCCAAAGCAGCTAGCTCGCGCTTTTAGCTATAGATCAGTGCCCGTTCTGAGAATGGGCTTAAAAAAAGAGCGTAACGCTAATGCAGTGTGGATATGCCGATTTAGAAATGAGAGTTATCGGTTGTTAATACTCGTTCATCCTCCGTACAAGCTTTTGTTCGACGGACGGAGGGAGGGTTGTTTTCATGCCGTGTTAAGCTTTTAAGCATTAGTCCCTGTCCTGCATGATGAAGTGTAAACTCTCCTTTGAGAAAAAAAAAAAAAAACTAATTTGCCTAAACTATTACGTGGATCAAAGGTAGTGGCTATTTATCATATAATCTTAATCTTTGTAACACAGGCAGCGCTCTGTCTGTGTCCTCCTTCATCCAGTCCGCCGTTTTTTCGCGCTCAGCGCTCTGTCTATGCCCTCCTTCATCCAGTCCGTCGTTTTTTGCGCTGTTTTAATATTTTAAGTTTGTAAAAAACGTAATTTATGGTGGTGTGTTGGTTAGCATGTAAATAGTGTTTGACAGGGCCCCATGAGCATGAGTGCAATCAACTGTTTGTGGATTCAGTTGAATTAATGTCGAAATATGTCTCACTATTGCAGGTGTGTGACGCCGACTGCCGGGTCACGAGCATCGACCCACGGTATCCTGGGTCGGTGCACGACTCCTTCGCGTGGCGCTACTCGTGGCTCCGGAGCAACTTCGAGCAAGGCCGGCTGATAGACGACGGCAGGTTCCTGCTCAGTAAGCGTACACCATTTCTTGGTTCTGTACATGATCGCTCTGCACCACTTATAAGCTACAATATCACACATACTGTTCCAAACATGGATAACTAGCATACGCTCTGGCCATACCTGTGACACGTCTCCTTGGAAACGCTCCGACGCAGCTGTCAAGTACAGGGGGGAAAGGTTGCAAACAGGTGCTTTACCTGCTTAGCTGTCAACAATTTTAAGGGCATACTACAACGAAATGTCGGTGTTTATTCTTAGGTCTATACGTGTTCAAAAAAGCAGTATAACATCAAACACATCAATATCTTGTTAAGAAAGAAACAAAAAGGCATTAAAAAAAATTAGGCGATTAGGAAAGAGCACCTTTAGATGTCTCTAAAGCCGTTTGTAATGCCCGTCTAGGAACCTTGACAGGTAGTGACGATAACTGTCTCGCCTAGAACTATACATGCTTTGAACCTGACGTCATCTTGACAGCTCTACGGCCAGCAGAAAAGACAAGGGGAGGGAGGAACTCAACGCTTAACGGGACTCCTTTTTGAGTGTCCCAAGATTATTGAAGATTAACCCGTCACTCAAAATTCTCACAAAAGCAGCTCTGCGGTTTGTTGCGGTGTCCCGATCGCTGGCATGCTTCGACCGCTTTGGTTGCTGGAACAGCGAGGGCATCCTGACGATGTCTGCTTCGCCGCAGCTTTGCTCATCCCAAGACAAACTACGTCACAATTGCACCGAATGTGACGTGCTCTCTGCTGGCTGCTCTCCGTGCGCTTGCCAGTGTGGGCTGTTTATAACGAAAAATGTAGCCATGAGGCTCAAAATACAAATGGGCGATTGTCATTTACGGGTATTGTGGATCATATTAAGCCTGTTTGTGAACATGACAAGTACATTTCAAATTTCGTTGAAGTATTCTTTTAAAGGGATGCTGAACCGATATTTGAAATCTCATAATTATTGCCCGAGCGGACTTCACGGGATGGTACTGTACCTAAAAATGAAAGCCGTTTACAACTCCCTGTAACGCCAAATCGGAGCGCAGCTCTTGAGGAGGAGGAGGGAAGGGTAATCAGGGGAGGGTATACCCCTCCTCCTCCTCGTCCCCTCATTCTTCAATCTCCTCCGGGGGGGGGGGGGGGTCACGTGACCTCGGGGGGAGGGGGTCACGTGATCTGGGGGTCACGTGACCCTCCTTCCCCCAGGTCACGTGACCCCCTCCCCCTCCTCCCCCGAGGTCACGTGATCTGGGGGGGTCACGTGACCCCCTCCCCCTCCTCCCCCAGGTCACGTGACCCCCCTCCCCCTCCTCCCCCGAGGTCACGTGACCCGGGGGGTCCCGTGACCTGAGGGGTCACGTGACCTTCCCCTCCCCCTCCTCCCCGAGGTCACGTGACCCCGAGGGGGGGGGGGGGGGGGGCGCGCGGTGCATTATGGGATATTTCCCATAATGCACCGCGCGGTTACGCTGACGGCGACGCCGCTGAAGCCGGAAACGGGCGCCTAAGAGCTGCGCTCTAAAACGATATTCAATCAGACGGATGGGGCCCGAATTATTGTATTTCTTTGAATTAAGAGCGAATCCTCGGCCGGAAGCCGCCGGCGCGAGTGAGTCTTTCTGAGAGCAGGCGTAGCGGAACTGACGTGCGCATTCTCGGCGCTCCCAGCGCCCCTGGTGCCTCCGCGCATTCTCCTCGTTCGTTGGGGCTCGCCTTGATTCTTCGCTCGGCGGCTGTTCTGCTGCTCCTGCTGCTGCTGCGTCTGCTGAGGCTCCTGAGGCTGCTGCCACTGCTGCTGCCGACGATTTTATACGTCGCTATACTAGTAAAGAGATCGCAAAAGGCAATGCCGAACGCCGACCAGCCGAGGTCGCGGAAATCCAAAATATGGGGCAGAGCCCGCGTGGTACTAACAATAACAAACGCCACCCGGTTTAGCGCCTGGCTTGGCTTGGCTCCGTCTGTCTTTTCAAGCGAATGAGAATGCTCACGTCACGTAGCGAGCTTTCCACGACGCTCACCAGGGGTCGCGTAAAAGGCAGTTTGATACTTTAGACCCATGTTGCGGATAGAAAAAACAGGACGCGGGATGGCCAAAAAAACGTGCTTTTCGTGTAAGGCTCGTCAAATTATGCGGCGCTGGAGAAATTCAGCCTTGTGCGTTAAGTCCTTATTTCGAACTCTTTTTGTTCGCCTTCCGCCCATTGAAAAGCATGCGGGAAGGGCCTTAGAACGCACCTGGTATCGCCGCGCCGCAGCGTTCTTCCGCACGTCTGCTTTCCTCGCCGTCACCATGGCAACGAACGCCGAATGAATGGAAGCACGCACGGTACCGCCGCGTGAAGCCAGCAACAGCTGACGCCATTTTACGAACGCCGTCTGCTAGCCAAAGCCGAACGCGGTATGTCAGATCAACCGCCTCCGCCGGTGCTCGATCGCCGACGGGGCGCCGCTGAAACTCGGCCCTCCGGAGGTGCGTGCTGGAGTGTTTCCAGATGGAGTGGTCGTAAGTATAGAGTAGGTCGGGGGGGTGGGGGGGGGGGGGGGGTCGCAGCCAGGGCTATCTTTAGGACTTAAAATTAGGGGTGGGGGACAAGGGGGGGGGCGGGTTAGAATTTTCGGGGTCTGGGAGGGAGGGAGGGAGGGAGGGGGGAAGGCAGAAGAAGGCCATTTTTTTTTCTATTTGCTTGACTCCTTTTTTGTTGATTTTTTTTCTGCTCAGGGACAGAGATGCATGCGTGGTGCCCGAAAGAGTTCCTGGAACTTTGTCGGGTATCAATACTGTGATACCGCAATGAATGTCAATAAAGAATACATATTCGACCGATGAAGAATTTGCCATCACAGAAACGTTTCCAGTACTTCGAAGAATCATCATCGAATGTAAAAACTTTCTCTTTGCGATGCAAGCACCTATCAGAACAGGTCATCTCACGGTATAAATAAAGGGGCGACCAATATGAATAAATTGTGTTCGCACCCTGTCTTCCGACACAACAAACACGACAATAGAGAATTTTAGATTAGGGGGCCCCAAAGCTTGGGGGCCCCGAGAAAATAGGGGCTCATCAGTGCGCATGCGCAGAACGCAAACTCCGTTTGAAGTTTCGGGTCACCCCCCCCCCCCCCCCCCCCCCCCCACCCCCCCGACCTACTCTATACTTACGACCACTCCATCTGGAAACACTCCAGCACGCACCTTCGGAGGGCCGAGTTTCAGCGGCGCCTCGTGGCGGGTCCTGGAACACGGTATTTTTTTTTTTCCGTCTTTTTCCGCGCTGCACCAGGTTGCGTTCGCCTCTATGGCGTTGGCGGCGCGCGGCCGCATACATTACCATCTGGTGTTCGCAGCGCAAACTAAAAGAAAGCAAACTAATTAACGAATTGGACTCCTTCAGTATCCTTTAGATAGAGAAAAACATTTTACAGCGTGAACGCACTTTGAAACAAGAAAGCGCGATCAGCTGGCACGCACCCACGGATAACAGAAGAACCCGATTAGCTAGGAGTTAGCACTAGGCGGCGCTAAAACTCGGCCCTTTGCCGGGAGCACGCTCTTCCATAGCGAGCACTCAGATGGAGTGGTCGTTAGTATAGAGTTGGTCAGGGGCGGGGGGGGGGGGGGGGGGGTGTTTTGGGTTGGCACTCGCGCCCAACGCAGAATTTGAGGAATAGCGTGGGCCGGGTTGCGTCGGCAAACATGGCGGTGCCCTTTCCGCTCGCTTTGGAGCAAATTTGTCATAGTCGCGGCAGTATTAGCCAATTTCATTGCCAATGAATGGTGCAACCGGCTTTCGTTTTGCTTTATCTCGCTCAAGTTACAAAGAATGAGCGGTGGGCTCGCCCCATTTTAAAGATCGTCCCTGATTCCGGCCGCTCCTAAGCCTAAAGAGACGCGGTAACCGTTGACATGGCAACGTTTTGCTCCTCCGTGGCTCTGAGTGGATTTCGTTCGTGGCACGATACCTGCAGCTTGAAAACAAGTATTTCGAGGCTTCAAAGTCCCTCCAGCTCAGATCTAATTAGAGCAGCTGCTCGCAAAGTATGCTCGCTCACGTTCGTCTCAGTTTCGGCGTAGTTGAAGGCCTAAATCTTCGGCGACAGAAGGTTAAAGCGCACACAAACGCCCAAACAAATCTGAGAACGAACGCCAAATTAGAACGCGCAACTGATTGGATTGTTTTGGCTGCATACAGCCATCAACATTTATACTGATTTGAAATTATCTTTTGTTTTAGCCGGCTTGATTGGGATTTAACTTAAATATCATTTGTAAACAAAAAGTACTTGCTAAGCGCATATGCTTTGCTTTTATTAATATTTTTCTTTTTTGATTGTTACACTCGTTAGCCGCATTTGCGCTGCAAGCGCGAAACATAAGCGCAAGAAGGACAAACACGACGAAGTCTCAATTTTGAATCCCCCGATTCTTAGGGGAACCCAAACGTTGGGGCCCTGTCACGAAGTGGGGAGGAAATAAAAGAATAAGAATAATCCCACTCCGAGGTTAACAAAAATTACTATAAAAGAACAGAAGATTAAGGTTGGACCGGTGACAAGCGATAGGTCCACGCCTGGTGTAGAGGTCGGTGGAGAGGCGACGACACGTAGAGTTAGAAAACAAAACAAATTTAATATTTCAAAACACTCGTCAATCGGCCGACACGGCCACGAAGGAGAGATAAAAAGAAATAACTAACATCGTAGTCTATCAAAAATCTCGGGGCACAGGCACTAACATCCCGTTAGCAATACAACACGAATCCAAGACAAATGAAATGAAATGAAACAAAACTAAAGATCAGCAACTCGAAAGCGTTGAAAACAATTGAAAACACAAAATCAAAGTCTTATCTGAGCGGAATCCAAGTCCAGATGCTGCCGAAGGTCGACGCTGGGGTCCCGGACGCTGAAGACTGGTCTGACGATCAAAGAGATGATCCGCACGGAACACCGCACCACGCACAAACTCGCACCGGAGTGCCACAACCAGGCCCACAGGCCAAAACACGCACCGCAGTGCAAGAACACACGCGCCCGTAGGCAAAAACAACTCCCGGAGGCGAACTACGGCCTCGGCCCAACGTTCCGAATTACAAAAATATCCCGACGTGGGAAAAGGAAAAACGATACCAGCGGAGCCCCGGCCAGACCCGGGGGTCTCCAACTTCTCCCCAAACAGTGGTACCCCTACCACGACGACGACCGCCCGCCCCACTCCCGCCAAAACCCCCTCTATATATAGAAAACATGAGCATTCTGCGGAAGATAACTTGGCGAATCAGAGAGGAGCTTCTCAGAGCCAATCAGAGCTCTCAGTGTTGACCAAAAAGAAAAACAACAGAAGCACATTTCCAGAGAAATCAACCTTGGAGCGACCTTGTGCGTCCGCGGGTGAGCCATCGCTTGCCGAGGCGTGGGAGACAAAAGCTTCAAGGTGAAACAACTTCAAAACTCTCACACACAACATTCCTTCAGGTCAGCCTCGCCCATCCTCAGATGCCGGCGCCGTCCTGGCCTCCCTCCCCACGCTCCCCCTTTTCCCGCGGACGCCGCTAAGCTCCAACTCGAAAGGGAAAAAAGGCGCGCACCGAACACGATGACGTTCGGGCGCCGCTACAGACAATAAACGGATCTATCGGCGGAAAGTTAAAGAAAAAATAAACAGGAAAAACTGGAATTCGTGACACTACCCCACACTTTAAGAATATTCACTCTGAATGTTCAAAAACCATCAGCACGAATTCGACCACTGATACCAAATACGACAAAGTGAACAGAACAAGCTCGCGCACACAATAAAAGGCACGAAAACTCTCATATACAAAACCAAAGTTACATGTCTGCCCAGAACACACACAAAAACTCGTCACTAAAATCAAAACAGAAGGAAAACCGACGTCCACCATCATAAAGGTGATCGCTTTACAGAACCCACCCAGATAAAACAGATATAAAGCTGATACAAAAAAAAGAGAAACAGTTCCGGTTACCCGCGCACAAGGAAAAGAAAGCGGGAACGCAAACTGTCTTACAGTCGACTTAGGTATACTGCTCCTACATTAGCACTTCCCTTCATATACTCAACTCTAAAATCAAAACTCTTGGAGCTTCAGGCTCTATCGCATAACCCTCGCGTTTGCGTGGCTCGTTAGATTTATACACTGCAGCGATTTATGGTCGGGCTGAATCTGTCGATCTGCCACACCATCGCCAAGCCCTCCCGTTCCACGGTCGCGTAGGCCTTTTCGCGGGGGAGGAGCTGACGACTGGAATAGGCAACCGGGTGTAGGACGACGTCGTGTTCCTGCAGGAGTATGGCCCCGATACTCCGGTCAGAGGCGTCTGTTCGCAGTAGGAACTTCCTCTGGAAGTCGAGAAGCCTTCGTATGGGGGCCTCAATGAGCAGTCTCTTGAGGTTGTAAAAAGCTGCCCCCTGAGGGGGCCTCCACGCCACTTGGTTGTTCCGGTTAGTTTTGCTCCAAACACGACGTCCCTTGAGGTCTCTTCACCCTCCAGACGCCGCAGTGGAAAGTCTCTGCTTCGCTCGTCCTGCTCCAAAGTGACGACGGCACAAGCCTCGTTGGCTGCCTTCTTCAGAACTTCCGGCGTGAAGGCTGCTTCTCCAACATCAGGGACTCCTAGCGGAGTGGGGCCCGTCGCTTTCTTGTCTACCGTCTTCTTCTGGAGCTCCGTTTGCACCGCCGCGCTCAAGGTGGGCCCTCCGGTCCTCTCCGCATCTTCCCCAGGCTCTTCCGCCGACGCGTCGACCTCCCACTCAGGGTTGGGCTCTCCTGCTGCTCTTGCGCCGGGAATGTTACCCAATATAACATCATATAACGGACTCTCCATGCAGAAGGCCGTTACCTGTCCAGTGAAAAAGGGGCTCTTCATCCACAGCTTGGCCTCTGGTAGCATCTTGACGGTTCCATCTACCAGGTATACCGCCTTCGCAGTTCCCGTCAGGTCTTCTTTCGGTATAAGGCTCCTTCGAACGACCACCGTGTTGCAGCCGGTGTCGCGGAGGACGGTGACGGCGTGTTTTCCGACCCTGCCGGCTCGGACGGGAACTCCGCTCGTCAAATTCCTGGACTCCGCAGCTATCATGGTATTTACCACGGGAATACGGTCGCCGTTCATGAGATGGACGTACCCGTTCTGTACGACCGACTCTTCTTTCTGGATCTGTCCGGCCGCCACGCAGCAGGAGGCTTGTGGCCGGCCTTTGGCTCCCTGCTGACAAGCGTTGGCGGAGTGCCCCGTTTGGCCACACCTCCAGCATGATGCCCTGGTGATAGCCCTCTCCCGGCAATCTGCGGCCCGATGTCCCACTCGATCGCAGAGAAAACACCGCAGGGGTGGCCGCGCTCCCGCATCCTTCTTGTCGATGGACCGCGGGGGCCGAGGGGCCTGCTTCTTTTCCTCGGCCTTGATCCCCAGTGACTGCGTCCCCTGCGCTTCCAGGTATCGGTCGGCCAGGTCGGCCATGTCGGCCAGCGTCTTCGTGCTTCGCTCCCGAATGAAAAGTGACAGCCTCGGTGAGCATCCCCGGAGGAACTGCTCCGACAGCAGCAGGTCCCGGAGGCTGTCGTACTCTTTAGGCTTCTTGGCGAGGTCGACCCAGCGATCGAAGAGGCTCGCCAGACGCGCCGCAAACTGGGCTCCGGATTCTCCACCCTCCGGCTTGGAGTCTCGAAACTTTTCGCGGAAACCGTCGGCGGTCAACCGGAACCTTCTCATCAACGCATTCTTGGCGGCGTCGTAGTCCGCAGACTCCTCCATGCTGAGCCGACTGATGACCGAGAGGGCCTCACCCTTCAAACACAGGGACAGCATAGTAGCCCACTGGTCGCGGGGCCAATGCAGGCCCTGAGCCAGGCGCTCAAACCGGAGAAGGTACGCGTCCAGGTCGTCCGTTTTTTCGTCGAAAGCCGCCATCCAACGCTGCGGACTTGTCATAGCTGCGCTGCTCACCCCGGAACTCTCGCTCGTGGGGCTGCTCGTCCTCACTCTTGCATTTTCACATTCAGCAAGTCGAACTTTACACTCCATTAGTTTTACTTCCGCTGCTATCTCTGACAGTCTTAGCTCAGACTGCCTCACCGATTCTCTCTCCTGAGCCTGTCGCTCTGCCTCTTGAACTTGCCGCTCCCTTTCGCGAGCGCGTTCCTCCCTGTCCTTATTCTTCTCCTCTTGTTCCCTATTCTTATCTATTCGATTTCTCTCCACTTGGACCCACGCTCGAAGTTCCGCCCCGTCTGTTAACCCAAGCTCTCTCCCAAGAGCATACAAGGCCTCCGCCTCCATCGCAAATTTCTAACAAGGTAGATCTCGAACAACAAAACAAAAAGGGCGAATCCTCTCTATCTCTTAATCCACGGTCAGGTCGTCTCTCTCCGACGCTACCCCAATGCCACCGGTCCTGTCGCGGACGCCAGTTTGTCACGAAGTGGGGAGGAAATAAAAGAATAAGAATAATCCCACTCCGAGGTTAACAAAAATTACTATAAAAGAACAGAAGATTAAGGTTGGACCGGTGACAAGCGATAGGTCCACGCCTGGTGTAGAGGTCGGTGGAGAGGCGACGACACGTAGAGTTATAAAACAAAACAAATTTAATATTCCAAAACACTCGTCAATCGGCCGACACGGCCACGAAGGAGAGATAAAAAGAAATAACTAACATCGTAGTCTATCAAAAATCTCGGGGCACAGGCACTAACATCCCGTTAGCAATACAACACGAATCCAAGACAAATGAAATGAAATGAAATGAAACAAAACTAAAGATCAGCAACTCGAAAGCGTTGAAAACAGGAAAACACAAAATCAAAGGCTTATCTGAGCGGAATCCAAGTCCAGGTGCTGCCGAAGGTCGACGCTGGGGTCCCGGACGCTGAAGACTGGTCTGACGATCAAAGAGATGATCCGCACGAACACCGCACCACGCACAAACTCGCACCGGAGTGCCACAACCAGGCCCACAGGCCAAAACACGCACCGCAGTGCAAGAACACACGCGCCCGTAGGCAAAAACAACTCCCGGAGGCGAACTACGGCCTCGGCCCAACGTTCCGAATTACAGAAAATCCCGACGCGGGAAAAGAAAAACAATTACCAGCGGAGCCCCGGCCAGATCCGGGGGTCTCCAACTTCTCCCCAAAAAGTGGTACCCCTACCACGACGACGACCGCCCGCCCCACTCCCGCCAAAACCCCCTCTATATATAGAAAACATGAGCATTCTGCGGAAGATAACTTGGCGAATCAGAGAGGAGCTTCTCAGAGCCAATCAGAGCTCTCAGTGTTGACCAAAAAGAAAAACAACAGAAGCACATTTCCAGAGAAATCAACCTTGGAGCGACCTTGTGCGTCCGCGGGTGAGCCATCGCTCGCCGAGGCGTGGGAGACAAAAGCTTCAAGGTGAAACAACTTCAAAACTCTCACACACAACATTCCTTCAGGTCAGCCTCGCCCATCCTCAGATGCCGGCGCCGTCCTGGCCTCCCTCCCCACGCTCCCCCTTTCTCCCGCGGACGCCGCTAAGCTCCAACCCGAAAGGGAAAAAAGGCGCGCACCGAACACGACGACGTTCGGGCGCCGCTACAGACAATAAACGGATCTATCGGCGGAAAGTTAAAGAAAAAATAAACAGGAAAAACTGGAATTCGTGACAGGCCCCTTATTCTAAAACTCTCTAATATGAAATGCACTCTCTGGTACCAGAATAATAATAAAAAAATGTAAGCATTGTTTATTAGTTACAAACAGACGGCAGTAATGCCATTACTGTTATGGAATTTCAGTAATTAAATTACTTTTTGGAGTAATGAGTAATGTAATGAATTATTTCTCTTGGCTAGTAATTTAGTACTGTAATGAATTACTTTTATGCAGTAATTTCGAGAAAATTACTTATTACTTTTGAAATTACTTTTGTCCTAAATTAGGAAGTTTGTTTGCAAGCTTTAAAAAAGAAGAAAAAAATTATTTTTCATGGTGAAATGTTGTGAAAGAGAATCAGAGGAAATAAACGAAGGCCACCAGTGTGCAAAGCCTTGTACGAAGAGCTAGACAGACGCACAAAGAAGTGCTGGAAAGGCGAAGGAGAAGAGCTTACGTGTAGACATCGCTGGAAGGCAACGGCTTACGAACTCTAGGCAAGACAGATTCACGGCGTCGCGTCTTTACGACGACACTATACTTCGTTCATTCCTAAGCTGATAGTGCGGTGGGAGCTGCTAGCTACCCAGAACCAATCAAACACTTTCCTTTAATCACCTGTCCTGTCTCTTTCTCTGCGCGTGGGTATGAATGGGAGCGTGATTACGTGGCGAAAAATAGACCTGTGACTGCTCCAACAAACACGTAGCTTCCACCGTTCGTCCCTAACCTGACAGTGCGTGAGCTCAGGGATGAACGGCTCATAGGTTACAAGGTGACGGGCGCATCACCAGTGAGTTAAACATAATTTACAACCTGGGAGGACAAACAGATCCCCAGCCTTGTACTTTCGTCAAGCAAGAATAATAAAAACCGGAATTAATAGTTAATTCCAAATGCCTTGTCAAAGCCCCTGAACGTTTCGTGCGCCCTCGAAGCCATGCAAGTGCCGCTCGCGGTATGCCTCGCTGACGTCCCCTAGGAAGTTTATTCGGGAATAAGCCTACAAGCAGATATCGGCCCCGTTTGTTGGGAAAGTTTAAAATTTAAGAAGCTCGCGCCTTTCCTGAACTGGCGACGCTTCTGCTTAGCAATTATCCAGGCCCTTTGTGGGACAATGCGCAAAAACTTCGGCTCTTTGGGTGTTTGGGAAAAATGCTCCTTGAAAGGAATGACCGAGAATAGGTCAACTGCTGCTCTTTGGGAAAATAGGATTAGAATGCGTCCGAGGCGTAAGTGAAACGTTTCACGTGACGACTCCTTCTAAGAACGAGCTGCCACTGCAGACTTAACAAACTGACACGGACTAGAACTTCTAAATCAGGAAGACGGAAAATATCACCCTTAAATAAAAAACTTCACAGTTGAATGAACAGCGAAACCGGTGAGTAGTCTCTCTTTCCGAGTCACATCTAAAGAAGCTATTCATCATGTTTAACACTTATGTGGTGTGCGCCAGCAAAAGCACTGTTGAGTCTGGTTCACTTTGAGGCACATAAGGCTGTTGCGGTGTAAACAGGAATTTATAAGTTTTGGTATACATATAGACCAACTCAGCTCTTTGACGTCACATCACTGCGGTGGCGCTGCTGTCGGCACTGCGCATGCGCAGTGCCTCGCTTCTCCGGGATCTGGTTCCTGCACGCGCGCTGTGTGAATAAACGAGGGTTTCTTTTGTAAACACTGTGTTGGTGTATGCGGTAACTAAAATAAGCACGAATTACTTGTTCAAGGTATTTAAAAGTATTGTAAGAGTAATTTCAAAGTAATTTGATTACCTTTGGAAAGTTATTTTAATGTAATGTCATTATCTGTAGTCTGCCATTATATGTAATGTAATTTAATTACATTTTTGCAGCTTTCAGGAAAGTAATTAGCAATGTAATTTAATTACTTTTCGAAAGTAATTTTTCCATCTCTGGTTACAAATATGGCACATGTTTATAGTTTAACTTTTTATTTGTTTAAAAATAATATTCAAGCATTCTAGCAGAGCGACTTTTTTTAGGCGACATGCCAGAAAAATATTAAAATTTACGAAGAATACGATACCGGGGAAAACGGAAAGAATTAACGAGCAAGTAGGCACAAAAATATTTGTAATAAAGCGAACTTAGGGAAGACAAAGAACCATACGCCGCCATATGGTATACACGCCCGCATTCGCGGATGGACATCGTGAAACACACGCTCTCGTGCAGCTGATCCCAACGCACCGACGCAATAATTAAACGCGGACCAGAGATGCCACACCATCTATGCTCGACACTCTTCAGACGCGCGGAAGGTGCATGTCAGAGCTCTCCACTTCGCGATTGAACCCCGACGATGCATGCGTGCGAACCGAGACGCTCGCTATACGAGACTGTGTTCTAGGCTAAGTCCAACTGCAACCGGTGCTACACTCTGTAGTTAACCAATCAACAAGTGCCAGTGCTGTACCTCCGCGGAGCTCGTCTCTTTTCTGCGTTTGCTATTAGCGGCTCAACCAATCCCGCACAGAGGATGACGGCTCCTTCACGGTGCGTGATCGGTTCAGCCGGTGAGATAAACGAACACACAACGAGCGCCTTGACGACGCTAGCAGTCGCACTCCACTTGCTCTTCTCATCTACAGAGAGGCACGAGAATTGAGGCTGGTTCACTTCCCGCTGTCTAAACAAACACGCAGCACAATTACCTAAACGAAGGATTAATTAAAGGGTCACTTCTCCTTTCCATTTTTCTCTTGCGCGCATTTTCCTAAAAAACGCGAGAAAGATTTTTAAAAAGAAAAAAAAATATATATATATGCATATAGTGGTACCAACGCGGCACGCGATAGCGGGCAAACCTCTCCTCTGTTCTCCCTCATGTCAATGGGTGGAGGAGCGAAGGAGCTAAGCAGCTCGGAGGAGAGGCGACGAAATGGCTCGTGCTCTGATGCCACTCTGACCACTTTTGAGCCAGCGCGCCCCAGGAAACAACAGTTTTGCGCCAAATACATATTAGGGATTTTTTTTGTTTTGTTTTTTCGCATTCTCTAGGGGGGGGGGGGGGTGTGCACCACCCCTAGAGAGTGGGTAGAGAAATCACTGGTCGTACCTATCTCTGTGACTCTACAGTAAATTAACACACGACTGCTCATTTTCGTCAGACGGGAGCAACCTTGGATTGTATTATTCTGCTTCCATCGATGGAGATAGCGGTAATGCCAGACTGTTGCCTTCGACGCTGTTGGTTTTATGAACAAGATGACTTCAGGCTTTCACTATGCTCGTTACACGTACCATCGAGCCTGCCGTTCACCTTCGATAATCCTAGTCGCGCCTTCACGAGTAGGAGCGATAAAGCCGCAATGCTGCTCACACATCGTGGAAAAGACACTGCCTTCGCCGCAGACACGATGGCAGAAACGTCTATAAACGCACCTCGAGCATCTTGGAAGCATGTGTGACGGCGCCGTGCATTACCGTCTTTAGGGTTCACACAGGGCGGAGGAATTCACAACACTGATCGCAGGGTTAACTTTTTATGCATTTCTTCGAATCAATAAAACACTAATCAGGCTTTGATGGTACAAGGCTCACATGTCCTGCCGTGCATCTCTTGGGGGCTTGCCGTGCTCGCAGGGGTTCCGCAGCAGGCCCGGCTCCTTGTCGATGTCCTTCTTCCGTCTCTGCAATGACTCGATCCCTTGCGTCGTCTCGCCTCTTGCGGGGTCCCCTCTCCAGCGGCCTTGCGTCCTGGGAATCCTTCTCCAAACCCCGCACTTTCTCGGCGTCCCGCGTGTCGGTGTTTCTCCCCCGTACGGCCAGCTGCTTTTTCTCGGGCTTCCCTCGACGCGACCCCGCCAGCAACTGTCCCTCTCTTCCGCAGTCCATCCTCCCCCTCTCTCCAATTCCACGAAGTCGACGTCACCACCATCCCGAAACCCCCGGCCTGCCAATGGGTCCGTCCCGTCTGCCAGAGTGTCTGGACCTGCACCTGCAAGTCATTACGGGACCGAGGAGAATCTGGACATCGGACACCTAACTCGGGCGGCGCTGCGGCGGTGGTATATAGCATGCGACTTGTCGCTCGGCGGGGCAGGGAGGGAGGCAAGCAGGAATGCCGTGGTCGGAGCCTCCAGAATAGAGCCAGGACCAGAGTTCAGTTTGCCAGTGAGTCTGCAACCGCACCTGCAAGCCGTTATCGGCTGCGAGAAACAACGGGACGTCCTACACCACTCGGGCAGCACTCGGTCGCTTGTGGTGTGACCCCTCCCCAACTCGATGAGGTGGGCGAGGCCAGCTGGAATGCCGTGTTCGGAAGCCTCACAAATAAAGTCAGGACGAGGCACAGAACATCACACTCGCCACCACATAAAAAGAGAAATGTCCCCGTGTGGATCATTTCTAAAAGTCGTTCAACGTTCCGCGCGCACCACCCCGTAGCCACATTGAAGGCCGGTTCAGACACTTGCGTTTGAGTGCGTTTGACTGCGTTGCGGCGAGAACCGAAAGCGAGTCACCGGTACATCTGTGCTTCGTATGAAGCGTGGAATCCAATTCAAGGATTCTTCTTGGCACGCGATATAAGCAGCAGGGATGTCCTGGTGTCTCGCTGCCGCAACGCAGTCAAACGCAGTCAAACGCAACTGTGTGAACTGGGCTTGAGTCTGTTGATCGCTCTTGGGTTGAACAAACATGGCCCCACTGGCTACTAAGAGTACACGGGAGTCTGTTTTGCGTGTCACACCACAGCCCCACACATCAAAGGACGACAATATATTCAAAGCGTTTCGACTTGTTTAGATATTAGAAACTTGTAGGAACTCCCAGACTGTTGCAAAAATATAATAAGGTCGTAGGGATTAATAAAACTAAAAATGATACATTACACATCCCAACTTAGGTGGGTGCTCAACCCACTACGACGTCTAAGCGGGTAGCAGCATGGCGGAATAAGTGGACTTGCGGAAAGTGGCATCCCGACTCCCCCAACATTAGTGTTTGCTAGCTGGGAGGTTGACATCAAGCTTTGTAGCGCTTCCTCTTCGGCAAGCAGTGCCTGAAAAAGCTCCGACTGGAGGTCAATGCCAACGTGGTCGCTTTGTGAAACAGCCTTCGGCTGGCTGTCCTCCGCCCCTCTCTGTCCGAAGTCCGCCTGCGGACCGCCTCCCTCCTGCCGGTCGGAAGATGGTGATTCCGCTTGATCAAGAAATTTACGGTGGTCTGCCTGCCGGTCGGAAGCGGGTGGTTCCGCCCGCTTCCGACCGGCAGGCAGATCCCGGTCAATAAATTTAGGGCGGTTTGAGTGCACGGTTGATAGCCCCTCCTGTTATTTCTCTTACCCTAAATGTCACAGGCGATAGCTGTTCTATGACGCGATAAGGTCCCCTCCACTTTGGACTCAACTTCTTGGCCAGACCAACCCCTCTCCGCGGTTGCTCTACGTACAGTCGGCGGCAAAATTTTGCGGGGCGCGGGAGCGTAAGCCGAAATGACTGGTTACGCCTTCTGACGGCGCGCGGCCGCTCTCCCAGATTCACGCTTCCAGAATGTGCTTCCTTTCATGCTCGAAGTCATGTCTTTTTTGCTCGCTTCCGCCTGACGTGCACGAGATAACCGGAACCGGCGCAAGGTGCCGCTAGGGCAGCCATCGTGCCGCGCGTCTTCCTCAGCCACAGTGATGGGTGACGGAGCTCGCGCATGCTACAGATAACATTTCGCGGCACCTTGCGCCAGTCCCTGTTACCTCTTGGGTGTCGAACGGAAGCGAGCGAAAAAAGCATGACCGCGAACAAGAAAGGAAGCGCATGCGCAAAGCGCGAGTCTTGAGAGCGGCAACGCGCCGTGAGAGGGCGCAGCCTGTCTTTTCGGCTGGCGCTCCCGTGCCCCGCAAACTTTTGCTCCCGACTGCACACCCTGTCTCCGACCCTGAACAAAGCCCCCTGAGATCCCTTATCATAATGCCCTTTCCTTCGAGACGCCGCTTCCTTGAGAGTCTCCCTCGCGATGTCATGCGCAATCTGCAGGCGAGAGGTCAGCTCAGCGCGGTAATCGTTCAAAGAGACATACGGAACTCTGCGCGGGCCGTCTATCGCTGCATTCGGCACGTCGGGGTCACGCCCGTGTAACAGGTAAAAACGGCGATTCATCACAGCTCTCATGAACCGCGGTATTGTACGAGAGCACCACGTACGGCAACCACAGATCCCAGTCTCGTTGGTTTCGAGATACGTGGTGCGAAAAACGTTTCGCGGGTGTCTGGTTGAGCCTTTCGATCGCTCCGTTGCATTCCGGGTGGTAAGGCGTAGTCTGCCTTTTGTCTACACCCAATAACTCGCAAATGTCTCTCATCAGTCTTGAAACAAAATTTGCGCCCCGATCTGTCAAAAGCTGTCTCAGAACTCCATGTCGCAAGACGATCTTGTTGACGAAAGCTCGCGCAACGGTCTCCGCCGTTTGATCTGGAAGCGCCACTACTTCGGCATACTTGGTCAGGTGGTCAGTGAAGATAAGTACATACTTATTTCCCTGGGTGGTGGTGGGGAGTGGATCCATTATGTTCATAGCCATTCGTTCGAAAGGGCGCGTCACCTCGGGGAACTGCTGCAAAGGAGCGGCTTTGCGATGCTTTGGTGACTTTCGTTCTAGACAGGAGGAGCAGTGAGCACAGTAGGCTCGAATGTCTTGCCCAATCTGGAAAAAGAAATAGTATCACTCCAACCTCCTCCACGTTTTTGGAATACCGAAATGACCCGAGTAGGGCGCATCGTGAAAAAGCCTTTAGGATCTCTGGAACGTACGATCTCGGTACGACAACTCTTTCCCACGTCTCCCCCGCTGCGCGCCCCTTTTGAATTGGGCGGGTGCGTCTGCGTAGGGTTGCTTCGCCATCTACGAAGAACTCTCCAGCTCCTGCGTTTTTTTTGTTAAGCCTGGTTCACACATTTGCAACAGTTGCGTTCGCATGCAACCGATACGACCGTAACGACAAAGTCACCGGGACAAGTGTTTGCCATACACAGCATGGCAAGCGATGCAAGGGGTAGCTTCGCGAAGCGATTCACGAGTCAGGGTTATTGCGGTGTTTTGGTCGTTACGGTCGTTTTGGTTGCATGCGAACGCAACTGTTGCAAATGTGTGAACCCGGCTTTAGTCTCCAAAGTGCTGAATATCTCCGCTAAGTCCGGGTCCTTACGTTGCTCAGCGCGGAGATCTGCAAGGTCGATAGCCGGCACGAATTCACGTATAGTAGCCACGGCGGGGGCCCTGCTGAGAGCGTCGGCATTTGCGTGTGCGTTACCAGGCTTGTGTATTATCTCAAATTCATACTCCTGCAACTGCAGGTTCCAGCGAGACAATCGAGAACGCGGATCTTTGACGTTCATCAACCATTTCAGCGGCTGACAGTCGGTCACCGGCCTGAAACGGCGGCCATACAAATAGCAACGAAAGTGACGTACCGCCCACACCAAGGCCAAGCATTCCCGTTCGATAGCGCCGTAGCGCTGCTCGGGGCCACTGAATTGCCTGCTGGCAAATGCCACGGGGTGCTCTTTACCCTCAAACACCTGAGACAGCACCGCGCCAGCGGCAAACTTTGAAGCAGCAGTCGCAGGCACGAACGGTTGGTTGAAATCCGGATGCCTCAAAAGAGGAGCAGTTACCAGTTTATTTTTGAGCTCTAGGAAGGCGTTTTCTGCCTCAGAGGTCCATTCGAATCCAACATGCCTGGCCGTCAAGGCAGTCAGAGGTTTGGCCACTTTTGCGAAATTCTCAACATGCCTCCGAGAGATACCCGACGAGACCTAGAAACTCCCTCACCTTGCCCACGCCCGTAGGCACTGGGAAGTCCCGAATGCAGGCTAATTTAGAGTGGTAGGGTCTGACACCATACGATCATACATAATGACCAAGGTATCTCACCTCTTCTTGAAGGAATTGACACTTGGAGGGCTTGAGCTTCAGCCCCGCCCCCATCAAGCGCTCCAACACCGTCTCGATGTCTGACCAGGCACGTAGCCAGGGGGGGGGGGGGGGGGGGGGGCATGGGGCCCGGGTCCGCCCCCCCCCCCCCCGAAATCTTCCATTTTGCTGGAACCTCCTCTCCCCCCTCCCCCTCATACAGCATTTTGTCATTGGCGCCCCCCCCCCCCCCCCCGAAATAAAATCCTGGCTACGTGCCTGTGTCTGACAAATGTTTCTCTAAGCTGTTGCTGTAGATTATGATGTCGTCCATATAGACGAAGCACAGCTTGCCTAACAGTCCGGTCAAAATGACATCCGCGCGGTCCTCTGCCACACCGCGGGACTGTTCACGAGCCCCATGGGCATTCTCTTCCACTGGTAGTGACCGGCCGGGATGTTGAAAGCTGTTTTCTCAGCGTCTTGCGCCCATCGTACTTGCGCCCATCGGAGGCAGAGCACTGGGAGTTCCGTCCATATTAAACCCTCGTAATCGCGTCCGTGTTGCGAACTTCTCCAATTGGGTGGTTTATCCCAACTAAGACACAGGTGATCGCACTTCTGACACCAATGTGACGGCGCCGTGCATTACCGTTTTTAGAGTTCGCACAGGGCGGAGGAATTCACAACACTGATCGCAGGGTTAACTTTTTTGTGGATTTCTTCGAATTAATAAAACACTAATCAGGCTTTGATGATACGGGGCTCACATGTCCTGCCGTGCATCTCTTGGGGGCTTGCGGTGCCCGCAGGGGTTCCGCAGCAGGCCCGGCTCCTAAGCGATGTCCTTCTTCCGTCCCTGCAGTGACTCGATCCCTTGCGTCGTCTCGCCTATCGCGGGGTCCCCTCTCCAGCGGCCTTGCGTCCTGGGAGTTCTTCTCCAAACCCCGCGCTTTCTCGGCGTCCCGCGTGTCGGTGTTCCTCTCCCGTTCAGCCAGCTGCTTTTTCTCGGGCTTCCCTCGACGCGACCCCGCCAGCAACTGTCCCTCTCTTCTGCAGTCCATCCTCCCCCTCTCCCCAATTCCACGAAGTCGACGTCACCACTATCCCGAAACCCCCGGTCTGCCAATTTGTTCATCCCGTCTGCCAGAGTGTCCGGACCCGCACCTGCAAGCCGTTACGGGACCGAGGAGAATCTGGACATCGGACACCTAACTCGGGCGGCGCTGCGGCGGTGGTACCATGTGACTTGTCGCTCGGCGGGGCAGGGAGGAAGGCAAGCAGGAATGCCGTGGTCGAAGCCTCCAGTGAGTCCGGAACCGCACCTGCAAGCCATTACCGGCTGCGAGAAGCAACGGGACGTCCTACACCCCTCGGGCAGCACTCGGTCGCTGGTGGTGTGACCCCTCCCCAACTCGACGAGGTGGGCGAGACCAGCTGGAATGCCGTGTTCGGAAGTCTCCCAAATAAAGTCAGGACGAGACACAGAACATCACACAGGTTTACTTGAAAGATACGTGGGCTTCGAACATGTCTGCAGGCAGTTTTGTATGCTCAGTAAGACAAGACCGACACGCAAGGAAGAAACACGCCTCTGACAGTGTCTCGGCATGCAGACTGTCTTTTTGTATGCTGTAGGAGCAGTGTGTGCGCGGGCTAAGAGTACGCCACCGAAACATCTCGTCGTCAATACCCTCGGAATTCTAGGGGGGGGAGGCAAATTCGCCCCCTTGCACCCGTTCCGGACGCCCATGTTTTCGCGACGGATCCTAGGACGAGGTCGGGTCTTTTGCCGTATCTATACCCCTAGGTGCTTGTATTGATCAACCCTCTGAAGCCCGAATTCTTGTACCCCGAGCTCTTCACTTTTGATCATCGTTAAAATCGCTACACCACACTAGTCACTTGCGTTCATCTCGCGTCCTGGAGGTTCAGTTTGCACCAACCATTGTGTGGATGGCGAACTAGCCAGTGTCAGTACTGCCAAATAATCGTGGACTAAATCCACGGAGAAGAGCGTGAGTTCCTGATTGGCCCATTTGAAGCACCTCTCAACGGCGTACTTCCGCAACTGCTCGACACGCTGCATCGTCTTTTGCTACGCTTTTAGCGGCTCGCAGCTTTGCTTGTTTATTAGCTTGATTATGTAACTTTTCGCTAGTGCCAAGGGGGCGCAGCTTTAAGTGCAGGAAGTTTTGTAAATGCCGAGAACATTGTTTGAATGTTGTCTTACGAAAACGCGCCCAGATGTCCTTTTTTTTCCTTTCAGATTGTTCGTACTGCGACCAGTATGGTGCCAGTTTGATTTACCGATAACTTTGTTTGGTAGTATGATTTTTGATATTGCTTTGGTTGTTATATAGCGTGAGTGAAATGTCGATGCTGGATCTAAATTCGGCCGTAAACATTGGCACCTACACGTAGCGATCTAAAATTTTCGTGAAAGGTGTATTCAACAGGTGGGCTTTCCCTTGTAAAATTACAAAGCGTAGCTTCTTTACAGCGAACCTGTTTATGGCAAGGGTTCCGTGGAATTTTTGTATACGTGACCAAAACTCCACGCTCGCACCGCCACACGCGCCGCACGCCCTCCCCCTATTAAACATTCTAAGTAAATAACCAGAATAAAGCTTTGACGAACGCGCGTGCAAGATGCCATTTGTTTTAGGCTCTTGCTTTAGAACAGTTTCTGCTGCAGACACCGGCACGTGCGGCGCGTGGAACACCATTACCTGCATTCTCCTTGATGCTTGGGTAATTTTAGCGATATGTCTATTTCACTTCTCTCGTCGTAATGGGGAGGCCGCGTATTAGCCCCGTGCGCGACCGAAAGCGTCGCTGTAGTCGGCCTTCCACGATTGGCCGAACGCTAACTATGACGTCGGAAAGGGGATTTATCATCGACGGAAATAAGAGGAATGAAAGAACTTTAATTTTGACGGTGTTGCCAGTGTTCCTTTGAGAGCGCAATGATTTCAAGCTTCCACCATGCTATTTACAAACACCATCGAACTTGTTGTTTGCGAGGTAATGACGTCACAAGGGGGAACCACAGGAGGGCGCCACCAAAACATCTCGCCGCTACTGGAAGCCATAGCTGTGTGCGCGAATGCTGAGCGCGTGCTGATGTCGAGCTTCCACAGTTCTTTTGCAACGTGCATTCCACACCATCAAGAGTGCCGGTCTTAGCAGCCTATTGATGTGAGCTCGTTCTGAGCATGCGCTCTAAACAGCACCCACAAATATGGCGTCCAGTGAATACTCCCTATAGTTCGGACTCTCGAAGAGCAGAGCGCCTACGAAGGGCAACGGCGAGAACGGCACCGAGAATGTCAGCGGCGGCGGCGGGCGGCATACACCAACAATGAAGATCGTGCACAAAACGCCAAGCGCATACGTCAAACCTGACAAGACGACTAACGTCGCTGGTCGGAGAACGCATCAAAAAGACAGAGGTACCATGCTGCCAAGTTGGGCAACTTTAATAAAGCTTACGCTAAGTTCTGTGCCACGTCTGTGTCGTGTGCTAAGCAGCTTCGCTGGTCATCCACCTTCACAGAGTGGAATGGATCATGATTTTTAGTAAAAAATAGGGCCAAAAAACTAGTTAGGGTCAACTGCGGACGGTGACACAGGCGTTCACAGATTATATTGCTGGGTCGCGCATGTTCTGTCGCCTTAACGCCGCCATTACCGGCTTGACTTTATTCTCGCAAGGCCGTCTTGTCTTGTCGAAACAACGACTGCGGGAGGCCTCGCAGTGTGCTGCTTTCGAAATAGCGGAACGTTTACATAGGCCAAGCGCGGCGCCGGAATTTTGGAATATGGGCGTACTCGGTGTTGTTTTCCCAACACGCAACCTGCTTGGAACATGGGCATTTTGGAGTTGCCGTTTTTGTTCTTTATTTAAAATTTTACCACCTCCGAGTCGACCTCTAAAGTATACATGAAATCTTTTGGCAAAACGATGTCCGCGTGGCCAATCTTCTTCAGCCACGTATGCTTTGAAATCTAAACATTTCAAGGCGTGCCAAACGCGATGTTTTTAGGAAGGTGTTTTTTTGTTTTGGGTACCTGCTGCTACTTGCTTCTCGGTTCTAGGAGCCTTCACCTCTTTGTTGAAGCATATATTTGAGAAAGATAGGCTACCCGAGCCTGAACGAAAAGAGGCAACTATTGTGATGAAGATAACGTATCGGTGTGTAAGCTATTTCGGGAGATAGTGCGTGCTCGCACACACGACTTTTGTGCCCCCAAGGCCAAGGCAGACGACTCCCCCCAGACATTAAGCTGATAATCCTCGTTTTTCAGAACTACGGTGGAATCGACCATATTCTCCAAGTTCTTCTCTGCTACTTCGGGACGATCAGGTAATTTGTGCACACAAATGTTTAACTTATCGTTATTGCATTAGAGAGATCAACTGTTCCGAAGCACCATCCAGATTGTAGCGTTGTAGGTTTTCTGTTTACCTTACGAGGGCTTACGTGGAGACTGATCTTAGTTGAGATAAACGCTGGGCTCCACGATACGGTCGCGCACCAGTCACCTAGCTGTGTTTGGAGATTTGTGTTTGTCCTTTGTCCCTCATGTTCCCCTTCTCCAGGGATTATTTTCGTCATTCTTGTCCAGATCGCTTGCACCTTTGCATTTAATTGCATTATAATCATAAACTTAAAGTGCAAGCCTTTCACGTTTGTTGGTGTTAGACTGGTGGCAGCTGATAAAACCTGTTTGCTCTACTGACGTCTAACCCCTGGTTAGCTCAGTTAGTACAGCGCTCCACTGTGAATTGAGAGGTCCGGGGTTCAATGCCCGGACCTAGCGGACTTTTTCGGTCGCGCACGAGTTACCTAGCTGTGTTTGGAGATTTGTGTTTGTCCTTCGTCTCTCTTGTTCCCCTTCTCCAGGGATTATTTTCGTCTGCAATAAGCGACTGTTTATGCCTGGCGGAGTTCGTCCTGCGCGTGGTATGAAAACACTGGCTACCGCGCAGTGCGCATTGCGAGCGTGCCACCACAATAAGTTTGTCGGTTGTTTACCTTATATTCGCTCAATGGGCACAGGGCAACAACTTGGAGGAGTATATTGGCACTGGGCGTACGATGCAGTGATCTCACAGCGATTCGCTGAATCTTAAGCCCCTCACGTCTTCGCCGTTCTAGGGCCACGGCCGCACTGCTTATGCACCATTCAAAATAAAATCTGTAGCTGCTCTGAGGCTTGTTTCTTCCTCGCTTGACGGCCCCGTTTCGTTGAACACACAAACCATTTTCTTAAAGCATGTTCTAAGTTTTCATGCGTATTGCGGGAGCATTCGTTACGTGGCACCCTTCATGACGGCAGCGCCAAAAAAACAAGGAGGCCGGTGGCAGGGCGGCGGGCAGGGAGTCGCCGGCGAGGAGTGGAGTAAACAAAGACGAAAGGCCCGCCCTTCTGGTGTACTCCGCCCCCTCTAAAGGCTCTGTTATACTCCGACGTAACGTGCGCGCAAGCGAACGCTGGCCGAAGTCGGCTACGTCACGTCAGTCACGCCGCGCGCGTCAAAACTTCGCCCTCTTTATACTCCGGCGGCCCTGGCGGTTCCCGCGGCGGGCGTCGGTGGGCCGCCGGCGCGGCGCTTGCGCAGAATCTGACTACGAGGGCACGTTTCCTGCGAGAGCGCGCCACTTCCGGTTCCTTTTCGTTTCGAATAGCAGACGAAGATTGTCGCGCTTCTTCAGCGCCAATACAGTGCCTTAAAGGACACATGCAAAGAAAAAAAACATTTTTTTTTAAACAGCTTAGATGAAAAAAGGATATCATAAAACGATTTTACAACGAAGAAAAAAAATTTTTAGAGCTATATTTACGGCGCTATCGAATTTGTAGTTGGCGCCCGCGGGCGCCGCGGAAAAGTGGCCCTTATTTATCACGTGACGGGCCCATATTTGTCACGTGGTGCTCGCGCTCTTTCGGAAGCTTCCTATGACCTCTAAAAGTAACTTATTCATCTTTGTTTGAAGTATAACAAAAAACTAAGATTAGTAAGTAACTTTTAGAGCCCAAAGGAAACTCCTGAAAAAGCGCAAGCAGACGTGATCGACCTGTGCGCCGGTCAGATGACGGCGGCGGCGCCCCGAACCAGACGAACTTCTGCGGCGGCGGCGACGGCGGCGTGGAGAAACGCGTTGAAGCGGCGTTCGCACAACGCTCAGCGTGCGGCGGCGGCGTCGCTTTAAGGCGCATTCACACAGCGGAAAGACGCGCGTCGTGGGGTGAATTTTTTGCTTATTTTTGTATTGAAAAAAGTCGCGCGCCGAGGAGGACGACGCAGGGAGACGACGCCTCGGAACCCAATTTTTCCCTCGACGCGCGCGCTTGAGCCAATCAGCGAGCGCCCGGACGTGACGTGTCGCCCTTTTCCGGTTTGGAAATGTTTTAGTTGTTTTTATTTTCGACCCACAATGAAGGCGAAAAAGCAGAGGGGTCGGGGGCACTGTGGTCGGGGGATTCGTGCACTCGCCAAACGTGGCTGGAAGCATTGGAAGCATTTCAGCGTGGAAAGAAGCAAGCCGATGGGAACATCGGACTGTGAGCAGTGTTTTATGTGCGTGTACGACGCCGTGAAACTGCTCTTCACCGTTTGCGCGAAAGCTGCCACCGAAGTTCGCGGTGTGTTCCTACCTCTGACTGTGTGGGAGCGATCACTCCCAATGTGTTGTGTAGTCTTTGAGTGCACCCACCACTACGGAATACAACAGTTCTCCATCGAAATCACTCTCGCACAAGCTGCGTGCAGTGTTAAAGGTACGGACGCGAAGGCTCTGGGGCGCGCCGGCGTAGCACCGTGCTTTGTTTGCAGAAAAACGCGGCAAAAGAGCACCTTCTGAAGCTGCCCGTTCGAGTCCGTGCCTTTCGCCAATGCTGCGTATAACCGGAGTGTAAACGTGTATATAATCATCGCCGTTGTCCATTCAGTGAAGACGATTGTCTCCCACCGCATATGCAATCGCGAAGGCAAGGCTACAACAATCGTGCGAAGCAGACGAATAAAAAAATTCCGTGTTCTCTCGGCAAACGCGAGATTCCATGAGAAGACGCCGCCGTCGGGTGCCCTGTGTGTGACTGCTTCGTATTTTACGACGCCGGCGTCGACGTCGACCGCAACGCGCGTCTTTTGCTCAGTGTGAATGCGCCTTTACGGCTCGGCGACGCAGGGCGGCGGCGCGCGGGCCTACCACGTGACCAGCGGCGGCTCCAGCGGGCGCCAACTACAAATTCGTATAGCGCCGTAAATATAGCTCTAAAAATTTTTTTTTCTTCGTTGTAAAATCGTTTTATAATATCCTTTTTCCATCTAAGCTGTTTAAAAAAAATGTTTTTTTTCTTTGCATGTGTCCTTTAAAGGGGGTAGTGTAGTTACCGCGTAGCCTCCACCATGCATCGGGAATGGCCGCTCCTTGGAAGACGGTGTAGGTGGCGCTTCGATCCGCAGCTCCGTTAGGGTGCCTCAATCGGCCGGCAGATAGAGGCACCCTAACACGCTTCATAGCTAATATAAATACCTCAAAAACAATTATTTGTTTCTATTGAACTTCCAACGACATGATTTGTGTTTGAAGGTGAATAAAAATCTGAAACTAGCAGACGACAGTGTAGTCGACAGCTGCGAATCGGCCGGAGCTGGCCGGAGCCAAGCTGACCAAGCGGCCAAGCCGGAGCCATAGCCGGAACGACGGTGCTGCAAGCGCCAGCGCCACCCGCGGCCGTCTTCCAACGCTGTGCCGCCTCTCCGGTTTCGTTCGTTACACTACCCCCTTTAAGCCACTGTAGCGCCAAGTTCGAGCGATGGCGTGGACGTACCTTGCACGACGAAAACTCGCGCTTGCATTGTTGGTGCACCACCTGCGCCGCAAGCGTAGGCGGTCAATGTACATACGGTACATCTTTGACAAGCGCACGGTCTACGGTACTCAAGCTTCCTCGAGTCGTAGACACACGGGTGAGGACGAATTCCCTCGATCAGCTTCTCGACGACCGAGTCCGATTCTTCAAACATGACGCCACACGGAGTGGTGCGTTCATCGTCTGCTATTGCTCTTATTCGGCGCGCTTCACGCGCGAGGGCTGCCGGGAGCCAGCGCGTGATCCATCCTGGTCCGGCGTCGCTGGCGCGGCCGGCGCGGAATACGGCGTGCTCCATTTTGGCGTCGAGGTGGTCAGGCTGCGTCGAAAGCCGCCGGTCGCGTCGGCTACGCCACGACGCCGGAGTATAAAGCGTCGGGTTTTCGCCGACGTGACGTCGCTGTGGCGCGCTCGCACGCGCGCACGCGTTACGTCGGAGTATAACAGAGCCTTAAGAGTCGTCGACATGGACGAGCACCGAAACGGACGGACGGGGCAAGTGGACGCCACAGTATGAATCAAATATGCTTGGAATAGGCGTAAGGCATGTGCGTAGATAACCTTGAGATACACGTCTGCGGCGGACACCATGTCTTTTGTATGAAGTATGGTGGGTGGGACTGCTGCGTTACGGTAGTAATCACTAGCGGCCTTGGCTCCGCATATTTAGAAACTTTCAACAGATTTATTTCGCACCCTAAAGTTGTTGTTCTTAAAGGCTCCTTCACATTTTTAAAGCGTGAAATGCTTTTTAACGCTAACACAGAATCCCGAAATTGTGTCCGTCCATCCGTCCGTGCACTTCCAGTTAAATACAGCGGAAAAATTGACGTCACGTGAGCTCTGCACCAATTCAGTTTCCCCGCTATATTTAGCGGGAAATTGACGTCACGTGACCTATACACATATTCGGTTACCCGCTAAATTTAGCGGGAAAATTCGCGATTAATGAGCTAGACACCAGTCCAATTTCGCCGCTAAATATAGCGGGGGAAATCGACGTCACGTCACGTGACCTGATGTCACGTGGCCTACACAACCATTCAGTTTTCCCGCTAAATTTAGCGGGAAAATATACGTCACATGTCATACCAATTACCTATATTGCATATTGTGCATTGTAGGACTTTGAAGGTGCAGGTCGCTGGAAATTGTTTCGCTTACGGTTTATTACGTTACGTTGTAATACGACCAGGAGTCACCGGGACATCCGTTCTTCATAAGCCTCGTGCAAAACTACTCCTTGAGTTGGTTGTCACTCTTCATACAATGCTCGGAGGTCACGGTGAGTCTTGATTTGTAGCTCGACATAAGCAGACGATGGCAGACGATAGCTGCGTTAACGGAGGTTTGCGGGGAGAAATTCGTCTGGTTCTTGCACAGGAATTGCGCCGACGTCAGAAAGAGGCCTAGCTCTGATTGGCTCTGATGGAAGTATAGTGGGTAGACCTCAAAGCAAGCTGCCTCGAGGTCTACCCACTATCCTTCATTCAGAACCAATCGGAGCTCGGCGTTCTGACGCCACCACAACCCCTGCAAAAGAAGCAGGCCAACTTGCTCTCCGCATATCTAAGGAAACGAGACTATGTGAACAGATCTCGAGGAGTATTCACACGGGAAAAAAGTCCGGCCCTTAGCTCCCTGGGACACGCATCACGTGGTAACAACGGCACGCTTTTGCGCGGAACCGCGCTGACGTAGACATCCCAGGGGCATGGGGGAGCTTTTGCTCGGGCTGCACAAACGTTCCCCGCCTATTAGGCTACTTCCACAGATCTGCCACGGTGCGCTTTGCATTCTGGGAACCTGCGGGCCAGGAACGGAGGGCGCACGGATTTCGCTTCGCAATGTTTCCCACAATGCATAACGTGGCAGTACGCCGCGACGAGGCGCTTAGAGTTTTGGAATAAGCCAACTTTATAGATTTTGCTCGGCCAGATACCGGCGGTGGCATCCGGATCGGCTGACTTGTGGCTTACGCTGTTGCGCATGTCGTCCGAGGCACCCAAAGCAGTCTTCGATATTCATCAATGGCGTCTTCAAGCCGCTCATCATAAAACTGGTTTTTGATTACACGTCCTTTGTAATGCGTAATCATTAACTCTCCCATGGAGCGGAGCCGGAGGCATCTGTAACCGCGAAAAAAAAACGCGAAAGAAATGCCCATTCTCCCATTGGCTGAGCGAAACGGCTCCTAGATAGCTATTGGCGGCCCCTTCACGAGAGCACGTGCTCCGCCGCCGCTCTCGTGTCAGAGCAACACCTCCTAGAAGACAAGGCCAGAGCGCTCCTCTGGTGACGTTGCGAAGGAAGGCCATCGGGGGCGCGCGTCGAAGCGAAGGCAACGCGCGTGGATCGACCGTCGTAACGCGCTTTTAGTCACATACGCGTGTCTTATTAGCTAAAATGAAAGCTGCACATATATCAAGGGGTCTCGAAAATATTTTATTACACGGGAAAAATATTACACCGCTAAATAATCGGTATGAAATGGTACGAGGTAGGCGTAGAAGAGAAAACATTGAGTCACGCAATTATTGCTGTAGGAATGCATATTTTACACAGAAATACTTCGATAAAATGGCGAGACATGCAGTGATTGGACACAGCAAAACAGATCACAGTTAAAAATCAGGTAGACGTAGTCAACGCGGACACGGCTAGACAAATGTCACTTACGATCATTTAAGCGATGTTATCGCGTGCAGTCACTGAATTCTTGCATCATACCCTGGCCAGATGGCAAAAGAAATGTAATTTCGATCGAATTACATTATGGGGTCGACAAATCAGCTTGCGACGATCGTATAATCACTCAACACCGCGAGCTGATTAAGTCCCATATCATTTAATGAAAATATATGAACTTTTTCGTGTAGCAGGGGTACTATAAACATACTATTTACAGTCAACTAATTTACTTCTTCCTATGGGCTCGAGCTGCCTTACGACAAAATATCTTATTTTGCATACAATATTACTATTACCTTAATACAGTTAATATTCTAGTATAAAAGCGGTAAAGGCAATAAAATAACATTAGTATAAATAAACACATAAGCACAAACAACGCACTTTTTATAATCACACAAACTTGTTATTCACCTTCCAGTGAAAACTAGAAGATTACCACACAGATTTACAAATGTCGACGCAACCGCACACGGATAACGATCGAACAAGGTGCCATTCTATCACGAAAAAAAACAAAAAAAGAAACGACTGCAGCACTTCACACATGACCAAGAAAGCCCGTAAATAAGTTGTTTTTCACCTGTCGATCGTATCCATACGTCCCACAATATCCGTGACGAAAACATTTGAACACGAACTTTAAGTCTCTCTCTGTTGAAAGAGAGGTCTATCGATAATCGACCAGAGACGTCGTTGGCTAGTTGTCACACATGTCACTCAAACCGTAGCAGGACTTGTTCCGCGAATCCGCGTAAATGCCGTAGTATCAAGCGAACACAAAAAAACTACCCGAGACTGCGGTGACGACCAAGAAACGACGGGCAGGATCCAAAGAACCACACACACACGCACACGAAAGCAGTGGCCGCAGTGGGAGGCTTAACGTTGTCGACCCATCTCTTGCTCGCGTGCGCTCCCTGCGACGATTACTGGATTTTTTCCGGTTCTCTTCTCTTCTGAAAGTCTCAGCGTTCCTTTTTAGACAGTCAGCAGCTCACACACAACGTAAATTTACCAGAATCGAAGCCCGTACGAGGGTAGAAAACGTCCCAGCGGACCGGTTCATTCGAAAAGTGTGGTGATCTGCGGGATTGCACGTAGTCCCGCGGTTGCGGGGATAATCATAAATATAGAAAATTGGTACTTTCAACCTTGGTAGCGCGTTGTATATTATGTTTATATTATATATATAATAAATTGTACAATACTGCGCTTTTAAAACATATATTAATGTCGGATAAACGCTCACGAACACCCCGCGCCGCCCGAAGAAAATTTTTTTTTTTTTTTTTTTTTTTTTACGTCGATGCCTAGAACTTTTTCTCACGCAGTTGCGCGATGGACTTCCTTCCTCCGCCATTGTGACGTAACGACTCGGAGCGCTCTGGCCTTTTCTTCTAGGAGGTGTTGGTCAGAGGTTGCCGGAGGGGGGGGGGGGGGGGGGGGGGGGCTGTGGCTGCTTTTGCACCTCTCGGTGCGAGGAAAATGGCGGTGCCTGAGGCATCTCTATCGTCGGCGGCCACAACCTGGGCAGTAGCGAAATCTGGCCGTCCTACGCCAGTGCACCGCAGACAAACCAAGGGAGCGGAAGAACGACATTCATGCTTCCGCATTCACAACTCATAATTGAAGTGCTTAGCTAACCTCAGAATTTTCAACGTACTGCCCGACACCTTGCTGGTCAATTTGGCCGTCATTATATATGACTAACTGTGCATTTTGTTTCATCCACCCATTCAAGAAGCATCTTTGTTTTAGCAGGAAGCAGTTCGTTGTCTTCTGCATCTTAAAGCGCTGCTGCAATAATCGCGTACCGCCGTTTCATGCACTCATCCTTTTTTCTACTCTCGTCAGTAAGTAAACAAGCCCTGTTGCCGAGAGTCTGACTACTCGGCAACAGGGCTTGCCGAGTAGTCTATTCGGGAACTCATGACCAATATCGATCTCTCCTATACTCTGTTTCATACTTAGCGTGCAACGCTGTCAAAGCTACTGGCGCGAGCGCTTGGTTTCATCTATGGTTTTGTTTGCGCGAGAACGCGCGCCAATGATCAACGAGATCAAGCCCCACGCTCGCGCCAGTAGCTTTGACAGCGTTGCACGCTAAGTATGAAACAGAGTATAGCGTTTCAGTGATTTAATACAAGGACGCCCGGGAGTGAAAGGCGTGTATTTGTAAAAAAAAAAAAGTTCGCAATTACTGTAGCTATAAAGGATTAAAGTAACAACTCTAATTACTTGTAGTAAACATTACATTTACAAATCAATCTGAAGTATTTAAAATGCCGTGATGGACTACTAAGCGTTAAGTGAATTCGACTTTGTCGACATAAGTCTACCGTTGTGCCACCAAGCAGTCATCTACATGTAATGGCGCGATGAATTCTTGTTTAAATGGGCTTCAGCAAAACAACGTGTGCTTAAAACAATTTAATACATGTTAAATAAAGTTATTTAAAAGTACTTCTTCAGGGGTTCTTGTATACTCAATTTTATACGTTTTCATGCGTGTCTAGATTAACAAAGGTGTTATTCTCTGGTGCCAGAATACAATTAGATCCGAAGAATGAGATCTCCAAAGCGACTGGTATTTGTTTCACCTGCTCGCTATTTCTGTGCGTATCTCATTCTTCAGATGTGATCTCATTCTGACGTCCGTTATTTGCTGGGATCCTTGGATTGTTAGATGTCGTGTTGTAGTTGAATGTCTAGTGTGTTCCGTAGAACTGCGAACTTATTTTGTTCAGAATCGAAAAGCGTTGTCTATGCATCATCTTGCATGAATTCAACGCTCAGTCGTCTTTCAAGAACCGCCGACAAATAAACTCTTGAATCTACTGTCAAGGTATTTTTTTTTAAGGAAGTGGGCTCATTAGATAATTGCCAAATAGTTTAATGAATCAATTGATTCGCCCGGATTCCTTTATATCTAGGTGAAAATGACGTTCTGATTTACGCAGAAAACTTAACTCACAGACATTTTACTGTGATCGTTAAGCCTGATTCACATGGTGGAAGTTTGCTGGCGATTTTTTAGTTGTAACGTCGCTCGTGCGGCAAAACAAAGCGTGGTGGACGCTACGAGGCTCAACGCCGCAGCTGCAAAATCGCCAAAAAGTTCGCAACATGTGAATCAAACCTTACTGGCGAGGCTTCGCTGCAAATCCAGTCGATATTTCGTGTACGTACGTTGGGGCCCGCTAATTTTAGCGGGAAAAAAAAAGGCGTCATGACAATGGGACTCTTCCACGTCGCGTAATGTCATGTCGCATGACCTCAAAAATTTCCCGCTTAATTCATCGCCAAAATATCGCGGCTAAATTTAGTGCGTAATTTCTCCGCTGAACTTAGCGGGAATTTAGTGTCGTGTGACGGCATAGTGCTACTCTTTGTAACTGAGTCACGCGATGTCATGGTGTCACGTAACATCGCACTGTCACATGAACACCGTCCGCCAAATTTTGAAAGACGTAAATCCTTTCAATTTAGACACACAGATCCGGCGTTTTTTGAAGTGTAGTACTAACATGTATCGTTTTGCAGGCGACACTACAACCAAGAATGACGAGCGAGTCAATCGTGGACATCAGCGATCTCTTCAGAGAAGTGGACGGCCTCTACATTAGCAAATTCTTCGACGAAGACGTCCTGAGGTCTGCTCTCTCTTACGAACCCCGACCCGAAGAAATATTCATCGTAACCTACCCAAAATGCGGCACAACTTGGACTCAGTACATTGTGCACTCCATCTTGAACGACGGTGTGTCTCCCAAGGACTTCACTGACTTTGCGCTACGGTCGCCTTTCCTTGAGTTCCTTGGCGCCGAGGCAGCAGAGAAAATGATCCGGCCCGGCGCCATCAAAACTCACTTACCCTTCAACATGCAGCCCTACTCTGAGAATGCCAAGTACATATACGTCGCTCGGAATCCCTATGACTGCTGCGTTTCTTTCTTCTATACTTCGTCTCACCTTAGCATGGACTAACCGCGAATGCTGTGCTAGCGCGAGCGGCTAACCTTGACTGCCTTGACTGGAGCACTCGCTGCACGAGCGCTCATGCAGTCTCCGAGGCTTCGTTCGAAGCAACTAGCTCGCGCTTTTAGCACGCGCGGCTAACAATAGTCCATACTAAGGTGAGACGAAGTATATCATGTCAAGAGCGCGCCTCCGTATGGACTTGGAGACTCGTCATTTGACCAGTTCTTTGAGATGTTTGTTAGCGGGAAAGTCAGCTTCGGAGACTATTTTGATCACCTGTTATCCTGGTACGATCACCGAAACGACGAAAATGTCCTCTTCTTCACATATGAAGACCTTAAAAAAGATACCAGAGGTTGGGTTCTGAAGATTGCCGATTTCCTGGGTAAGGGCTACGGAGCGAAGCTGAGACGGAACGAGGCGTTCCTTGATCGGGTGCTGAAAGACACAAGCTTCGAAAGCATGAAGAAGCCGGTCAATGAGGGCATGAAAACGTTGATGCCCAGCCTTCTTTCACTTCCCCGTGAGAAGCAGCTGAAATCTGTAGAAGTCTTCAAAACGTTCCTGGACAAAGAGGAGGCGTTTGTGCCGCAGGGCGACTTTATACGTAAGGGTATCATCGGGGATTACAAGAACCACTTCTCGGTCGAGCAGACTCGACGGATGAAGGAGCGAATCGCAGTCAAGACAGCAGGAAGCGGCATTATGAGCTTGTGGAATGATATTGAGTTGCCTTAAACGTAGCATACTAGAAAAAAAGGAACATGTGAAGGTTGTTTGTTTTTAACAAAACAGTTTTTTTCTTTTGGCCATTAAAAAGTGGAACTTTCTCGAAGTGTCAGATGGGAAGCCATTGTTGTAGTACACAGTAACATCGAACGAATAAACGTGGAGAGTCACATTTTAAGCATCCTAACACATTGATGTAATTAATAGGATAAAACCATAAGCAATGTGCACATTGATGTAGCCATATTTGTACGTAACGTGTTACAAGCAGCGTGTTACGTGTACCTGGTTACATTTTAGTTAAAGAAGTAACGACATAGTTACGTTTAAAAAGAAGGACGGAGTAACGTATTTTTGTTGCCTTCGGATGAAGTAACCGCTAGCGGCCTTTAGTTACCTCTGGAGGGGAGCGTGCACAACACGCATACATGACCTAGTTCTCCCCCCAGCTGGCACCTGTAATTTGCGCGACGAGATACATAGACCATAATAACAAGGGCACAAAGCGTGGCAGTAGTTATCTCTGAATGAAGGCGTTAAAAAGCGAGAAAGTTTTAATTACGAAAAATATTGGAAGCGGCTTCTGCTATATAAGAGGGGGCCTTTTTCGCCTACAATGTGCTAAGATGTAAAAGCGATAGGTGTAGCACGGTCGCGCCCCAAGGGATACTCTCGTGGCCTTGTAAGTCTCCCCTGCTTCGCGCAGTCGTGCCTCGGGATCCTCACGTCGAGGTGCACGCGCAGCACGTTTGGCCTATCGTCAGGGGTCAGTGCGGGCACGACGCCGGTCGCGAACCGGTGGAGCCAGCCGTTCACTCCGCGCTCGCCCGTTCACACTCTTGCGACGGAGTACGACCGAGCGAGACCAGACCGGTTTTTAAGCCTCTTGCGATCTCTTAGGACCGGATGCGCTACAGCCGAGCTGCTCCTAAGAGATCGCAAGAGGCTTAAAAACCGGTCTGGTATCTGTCGTACTCGGTCGCAAGAGTGTGAACGGGCCTTTAGGACGGAGTATGGCCTTGGCGCAGCGGCGCCATATAGGGAGAGTCGGCGGCAGTGACAACGCAAGCGAGCGAAGGCACGCATTTTTTCGGTGTTTTTGAGCGGTGAATAGAGACGGTGTGTTGACGTTCAGAGATGAGTGGAGAAGAGTACGCATGCAGAGAAACGAGGCGAAGCTCTGCGTGGAAGGCGGGTGCAAGGCGATGAGTTTTGGCACACCATATTATAAGTTTCGAGTTAGGTTCGAAAGTAGAGACGTTTTACTTAAATTAAAAACGGTGCAAGTACTTAAATCATTCAGCATTACCCGTAAAAAGTAAATACTGCCAATGCGAAATTTCGTATCACTCGAGTAATGTCTAAAAAGAGCTATTTTGAAGCTATCGTTAGCAGACGACAGGGGAAGACGCTCCCCGGACGCTTCATCGCTGTCACGCTTTTATTTGTCGGTCGTGGGGGCTCTACTCTCTTCCCTCTTCGCGCGGCATGGCCAACGAAAACGCGCGACTTCCCGCTCCTCGCGCCGCAAGAGAAAAGTTTCCCGCCGACACCGAAATCCCTGTAATGTTTCACCCGTAAAGCTATCGCATTAACAAAGGAGCCTTTTTCGCCCCCAATGTAACACAATGTAAGAAAAAAGTAAAAGCCAATAGCTGCAGCACGGTCGCGGACCTCAAGACCCTCTCGTCGCCGTGTAAGCCTCCTCTGCTTCGCGGGGTTGTACCTCGCTATCCTCACGCTAGCCCATCGTCAGTGGTCAGTGTGGGCGCGACGCAGGTCACGAGCCGCGGAAACTAACCGTTCCCTCCGCGCTCGTTCCTGGGACTGAGTACGGCCTTGGCGCGGCGCCATTAGAAAGTCTGCCAATGGCCTCCAAAAAAGAAAGGTAGTGACTAGTGGTGGGCGAATAGTGGTTCGAACTAAATACCACAGCGTCATCCTTAGCTTTAACACTGCAAAGAGAGCCCGTATGTCATCGGTTTTTCAGTACTGTGAAGGCTATGCGAAGCGTTTCGAACCCTTAGTGGTGACATCTCCCTCCCCTCTGGCGAGTACACATTTTATCTTTATTTTTGGCTCATTCGCAATCGCGCGTCGAAGATAGCTGCGCCGCCTTATCCGCTTCAAGATAGTAATGGCCTTCCTATACTTGGTGCCAACCTGAGTCAAAGCCCACTCGAAGATGAAAATACACGCAAACACGCTCATACTATAAATGAACTTTCACGGTGTACCTTCGGCGCTCAATTAAGTGAGTCCTCATCGCCGCGCGGCGCGGGCAGTGGGAAAACCCACCTCATATCTTCTCACGCCATGAGGGGAAAGGAGTTTTCTTTTTCTCCGCTGGGACTACAGGCAACTATACTTCATTCCAGCTTAAGTTCAGACGTAGCCGACGCTATTAACCCCTTAAGTGCCAGATTTCTTTTTCCCAAAAGTAACCTAAACGTGTCATATTTTTTATTTTGAATTTTGATTCCTTTAGTATGACACATAAAATTCGAAATGTTTATTATGCAACAATCAGCGGAGTCGAAAAAAATATTTTCCAACTAAAAGGAGTGCTGCCGTCTACGATCAGTGCCGCAAAACTACACGGACGAGCCGAACTCGTCCGTGGAATTGAGGGCTACCGAAAAAACCACTGGACGAGCTGAGCTCGTCCATGGCATTTTTAGCCAGAAAGTGGCCGACGAGCTCAGCTCGTCCAAGGCACGTTCTTCGGGCCCCTCTACGCACTGAGTTGGACCGCATGGAGGCCGAGGGCATCATCACCAAAATGGACGAGCCGTCAGACTGGGTGAGTCCCCTTGTTATTGCCAGAAAAAAAGACGGGCGCCTCCGCGTGTGCATGGATCCACGGCACGTGAATCAGAGCTTAAGGCGCGAGCACTATGAACTGCGCCGTCGAGAAGAAATGGAAGCCGAACTTGCGGGTGCCAAAGTCTTTAGCAAATTAGATGCTAACTGCGGATTTCACCAAATTCCATTGGATGATGCAACTTCCAAAATCTGCACGTTCAGCACGCCGTTTGGCAGATATCGCTTCTTAAGACTACCGTTTAGAATTTCTTCCGCCCCGGAAGTGTTTCAGAAAACTATGAGCCGTATATTCGATGAGCTTGAGGGGACGCGTGTCTACATTGATGATGTGCTGATTTGGGGTGCTTCACAGAAAGAGCACGACAAGCGCCTACGTGCAGCCCTACAGGCAGCACAAACCGCAGGTCTTACACTCAACCTTGGAAAATGTGTTTTTGGGGTTGAAAGTATACGGTTCCTTGGAGATATAATCAGCAATGAAGGTATAAAACCAGACGAAAACTTGATCAAGTGCATCACAGACTTGCCGGCCCCGACATGCAAGCAAGAATTACAACGGATGTTGGAAGCCGTAAATTACTTCGGAAAGTATTTGCCTAATTTGTCAGAGAAAACACAAGCTTTGCGTAGTCTAATCAAGCGTGACAGCGTTTTTGAGTGGACTAGCGTCTACGACAAAGAATGGAGGAACCTGTGCAAACTGCTCACGACAGCCCCTGTACTAGCTATCTTCGACCCCTCAAAGAAAACTAAGATATCGACAGATGCATCAAGTTTTGCAGTTGGTGCTGCGCTGTTGCAGCTTCACGGCAAAGACTGGCGCCCGGTTGCTTATGCATCGCGCGTACTGGCAGACAGTGAAACGCGGTATGCTCAAATAGAAAAAGAGTCTCTCGGTATAACTTTCGGCTGCGAACGTTTCCGAGACTTTATCACGGGCTATCAAGTGGTCGTAGAGACAGATCACCAACCACTACTGGCGATATCCCAAAAGAACCTGAGCGATATGCCTCCCAGACTACAAAGATTTTTTCTAAGGCTCATGCAGTTCGATATCGTTCTGCAGTTTGTTCCCGGGAAAGAGCTGCTCCTGGCCGACGCACTCTCTCGGATATGGGCCTCCAGGGACAACTGCCCAACAAGCGAACTAGAGGATGTTGCTATTCATGCGACAAGCGTCCTCACCAGCCTTGTCAGTGACGCAATGGTGTCCAAGATAGCGGAAGCGACGGCACAGGACGTCGACTTACGGCAAGTACTTGACGCCATTGAAAACAACCGCAGCGTCACTGGAGCGCTGGCTCCATTTGCGCCAGAACTCTCTTGCATTAATGGAATACTAATGCGGGGATCCAAAGTAGTTATTCCGAGTTCAATGAGAAAGGAAATGCTTCAACGGTTGCACGAGGGACACCTGGGTGTAAACAAATGCAAAGCTCGAGCGCGACTTTTGATGTATTGGCCTGGCATGAGCGCAGACATTTCCGATAAAATAAGCAAATGTGCATCGTGTCAACGTTTCGCATACCGACAACCTGCCGAGCCACTTCTACAAAAGGAAATCCCACGTCAACCATGGGCACGTATCGGAGTAGACCTCTGCGAGCAGGGAGGAAAGTCTTATCTGGTAGCTTACGACGCGTATTCAAATTATCCGGAAGTGGAGTACATGCCTCAGACAACCAGTCGTCAAGTAATTGAGAAACTAGCAATGATTTTCGCACGTCATGGAATTCCTCTCGAAGTCTGTACCGATGGAGGACCTCAGTTTGTATCGAGTGACTTCAAAACATTTGCAGCTAAATGTGATTTTCTTCACGTTATTTCCAGCCCGAGGTTCCCAAGGTCCAACGGCCTTGCGGAAAAGGGAATTCAGGTCGTGAAAAGGCTTATGAAAAAGACAAGGTATTTGAACGAGGACTTCTGGGTGGGCCTACTAAACTACCGGTGTGCACCGTTGGAGGACGGTCGGGCTCCCTGCGAACTACTGATGGGAAGGAGACTCCGTGGACGACTTCCAGATTTCGGGGTACTTCCGGCTCCTCAAGTACGTAAGCACAGTCAGAACTTTAGGACCGCGAGTCATCTACCGGTGCTGGAAAAGGGCAACACTGTGAGGATCCTCGACAGACCAAGGGTGGAGCATGAAGGTACAGGTCGAAGGATGTGTGGCTCCTCGTTCATATCGAGTTAACACGGAGGAAGGAAGGTCACTTCGGAGAAACCGACAGCATCTTCTAAAGACCGCGGAAGGATTCCAGCCCGGACGAACAAACGGCGAGATAGAGAGCGGAAGCGAGCAGCGCAGTATGCAACTGTCAACCCAGACGTCCGCTCAGTTCGCTCCAAAGGTACCGCAGCGCACCAACCAGAACGTCTCGCCAACGGAATTGAATACCTCATGTGACGAACGTCGACATGGAGCTGACGTCCCGAGTCCCTGGCTTCGCCGAAGCACCAGGATCAGGAGTCAACCGGCCCGATTAGGCTATGACTAAGATTGTGGACAACTTGTTTGAGTGTTTGGTTCGTGTGACTTGCGTTTGTTATTTTATTTTACAAGAGAAGGGAAGATGTATCGGTATTAAGGCTGGCAACACTGTTGGCCCGAGCCGAGGTGTGGGCTCGCGGGCATTAAATTGAATTGAATTGAATTGGTTTTATTCAGACACAAGGTCTCGGATGACAAGGCAAAAGGCAGATGGGTTCTGCCTGACTTGGCCCTATCACCAGTTTACATTGCTCAGCGTATAGTACGACACGTTGTAATATAAACACAGAAACCACGGGGAAACAGAACGGCCCACAAATAAAGATCAAAACAACATAACTTATACAGTAGTCATGTCATAACAATTTTCGGGGACATAGGATGCACTAGAATAAATGAAGCTCAACCATTGGATAAAAACACTTTTTAAAAACATTCATTCAATTGGACATGATAGAAGGTACCGTTTTATATTTCTTTTAAAGGTATGCTTTGAGCCGCATTCATGAATCATTTCTCTTACGGCCGGATGTTTATTTAAGAAATCAGGAATTAAGTACGCTAATTGAGTATGTCCGTAATTCGTCCTTGACCAAGGTATTCTATAAGAGTCATACCGAAGATTGTATTGTATATTTCTAGGAAGGAATGCGTCAAAAAAAGTGGACTGGTCACGATTAAACTCATTAAAAATGTAGATATAAAGTTTAAGCTGGAATAACTGACTAATATTAAGGAAGCTATGTTTTAGAAAAAACGGCGTTGTGTGGTCGGTGCGCTGAAGATTTTCAATACAACGTACTGCTCTTTTTTGCAAAACAAACAGTCTATCAATATTTGTCTTAGTCGTTGAACCCCAGACTAGTAGACAGTAATGAAGGTGGGAATGAACTAGTGAATAATACGACTGACGTCTTAACCAGCCTGGGACAAGTGTTCTTATTTTGTATAAAATGCCAATAGATCTAGAGATGCTTGCATGAATTTTATTTACATGTGGAGTCCAGCTTAAATTTTCTTCGAAGAGAACTCCCAAAAATTTGTAGATAGTGACACGCTCTATCGGAGTGTCTTGGAATTTTAAAATAATTTCGCAGTCATCCGGTTTACTTCGCGGCTTAAAAATTATATATTTAGTTTTTGTAACATTTAACTGAAGCTGATTGGAGTCTAGCCAGGACGATAACTCGCTCAGCCATGTATTAGCAGAAATTTCAAGATCACGCAGACATGGGCCAGAGAAAAATAAGCTAGTGACGTCGGCATACAAAACTATTTCAGGAGTTTTAGGTATACGTACGATATCATTAATATAAATAATAAAAAAGAGAGGACCTAAAATAGACCCTTGTGGGACACCGTACGAAATTTGTTCTAACTTAGACCTGTAGCCATTAAGACTAGTATATTGTAGTCGACCAGATAAGTAGCTACGAACTAAATCTAAAGCAACACCTCTTATTCCATAAAACTGTAATTTATAGAACAAAATATCATGTTTAATCGAATCAAAGGCCTTTCTGAAATCCAGAAACATTCCAATAGTGAAATGTTTGTTTTCAAAATTATTAAGTATTTTTTCTTTGATGCTAAGTAGAGCCATTTCGGTAGACTTATTCTCCGTGAAACCGTATTGCTGAGTAACAAAAGCATTCCTTTCACTAAGAAACTTTGAAAACCGTTTTTTTATAAGAAATTCTAGAACCTTTGAAAACAAAGGAAGTACAGAAATAGGCCTATAGTTGTTAATGTTGTCAAAGGAGCCTCCTTTGTGTAGAACAGCCACTCTTGCAATTTCCATGCCATCAGGAAAAATGCCCGTTGCTAATGCGTTATTGCATATATGCTGCAGAGGAAAACACAAGAGGTCTGCGACAGCTATAATTGGTATAGCCTTGATGTCATCCTCTCCAGCTGCGGTGTTTGTAGATAAAGATTTAAGGATTGAATATATTTCTTGTTCATTGCTTGGAGCCAAGAAAATAGTGTCGACAGCTACAGATGAAATATATTTGTCTAAGCTTTCGTTCGGACCATGTGGCTGCAATGACGCACCTGCGTTTAAAAAATGGGAGTTAAATTTGTCTGCCAGTAAGGCATCGTTATACTCAATACCATTTAGAGTTAATGTATCGGGAATCTTACTCTTGTGTTTTCCAATTAGACTTCCTACTGCACCCCAAAGTTTTTTTGGTTCATTCGAAATAGATGCAAACTTGTTTTTATAGTACTCAACACGTGCTTTCTTGAGGTCCTTATTTAATTTATTTCTTATTTGTTTATATTTAATTAATATTGTCTGGTCCCTTAGTCGAATAAATTTATCGTAGAGTTTGTTACGTTCATTAATCCTTTTATACAGCTCGCGAGTAACCCACGGCTTCCTAGACTTCTTGTGATTTATTATGGTGGCGGTCTTCGCGAAAGCGGACCTCGATGTCTCCCAGCTCGCGGTCTATCTCGTAACCGAGCAGCTTGAGCACCCGGCCGATCGAAGACACGGTTGGTGCCATTAATCCAGCTGCTTCTCTGACAATGGGGAAGACACGTCTTGCGTTCAGCTGGCTTCCTCTTCCTAAAGTTCTTAGACAAAATCTTCCTGGAGGTAGAGACACTGTTTGAAGCGCCGACTGCATGACGGTGCAGGTTTTAGGAAGCAAATGGCGGCGCACAGCAAAAGACTGAATTGAATGACGCCACTTTGTTCCAGCGAAATGTGCTTTGTCATTTGTATTGGTTGTCGTTACTTGTAAAAAGAAGTATCAAGGGCTTTTGACTCTACGAGGTAAGGGGACCAATGAAGCAGCGTTTGACGCGGAAGTGACTAGGCGTTTTTTTGTTTATGAGTGGTTCAGTGATCATAAAACACGCGCAGAAACAGGACGAACACCATGATAGTGCACTTTTGACGCTGTCTGATTGGACCCATCAGCTCATAAGGCCGGTTCAGACACTTGCGTTTGAGTGCGTTTGACTGCGTTGCGTCGAGTACCGAAAGCGAGTCACCGGCACATCTGTGCTTCGTATGAAGCGTGGAATCCAATTCAAGGAATCATCTTGGCACGCGATAGAAGCAGCACGGATGTCCTGGTTTCTCGCTGCCGCAACGCAGTCAAACGCAGTCAAACGCAACTGCCTGAACCAGGCTTTAGAGTCGGCTGCGTCTGGACTTAAGGTAAAACGAAGTATACAAACGCCGACATGGAAATTCCTGCAAAGTAGAGAGTTTTAGTAGATCGTGTTTTCGGGCCCCGCTCTTTGTAGCGGGAGCTCGCGCTGCCACTTCTATGCGTGCTCTGAAGCGCGCGCCTGTAGCGGTTTCGGGCCTTTAAAAACGATCTACTAAAACTCCCTAGTGTCACCTGTAAACCTATTAGCGGCGAGATGTTTTGGTGGCGCCCTCCTATGGTTCCCCCTTGTGACGTCATTACCTCGCAAACAACAAGTTCGATGGTGTTTGTAAATAGCATGGTGGAAGCTTGAAATCATTGCGCTCTCAAAGGAACACTGCCAACACCGTCAAAATTAAAGTTCTTTCATTCCACTTATTTCCGTCGATCGTGGAAGGCCGACCACAGCGACGCTTGTGTTCGCTCTCGGGGCTAATAGGCCTCTTGCTCAGCTGTGAACAAATTGTGGCACCCTCGTTTTGGGTAGTACAAAATCACTTGATTGGGCCTCGCACTACTTGTGGCGCCATTGCCGAGTTTTGTTTCTTCTGTGTAGTGCTGAAGAACGGAAACACCTTTCAACATCCGAAATCGGCTATATGCAACGCCGCAGGACAAGCGAGAGTTCCAGATTCATGCCACCACCGCTAGGGTACGCGCGCCTTATCTCTGGGTGGTGACGTCAAAACATCTAATGTGCCGGCGTTTTTGTATTGTTTTTTTAATGCCCGTTTTTTTTTTAACGTGTGATACGGCGTTTTTTAGTTCACGCTTTTCTGCCCGAATCCCACTAGAGCGACAAACAGAAGCAAGCGACCGCGACAAGCCTCCAACACATGCAGCATGCTTGGCAGGCCTTTAGTTGTTCGGTTCTTGCGATGTAAGGACGAATGATTGCAAGCCTCCGATAACCACCCGTGCATGATGCTCGTGTTTGTGTGTAGCCTCCTTTATTCTACAAAACCTGTCAAATCACGAAAGTCTGGTTTGAGGCTTGTCGCTGTTGTTTGTTTCTGTTTGTCGCTGTGGTGGGACTCGTGAATAAGCAGTGAGACGCCGACTTAAAGGGATGCTGAACCAAAAATTTCAGCGTATCCGTCCATGAGCCAGCAGGCGCCGGTGTGCGCGAGCACACGCAACGAAATTGACATCATTATATACCCCATTCATGCTTCATAAGCTTGAATGGGGGCAACGTTACTAGAACCACTCAGTTGGGAAACTGCCATAGAGGCTGCTTTGGAAAGGTGGCTCCGATCCGTACTCGAGAACCGAGCTAATGGCGATCGCAACGCCGCCATTTCTCCCGCAGCGTCCACTCCGGGAACTGCACGGCTGCACGTATTAGTTCAGGTCGAGTCGAGCAAGGGCCAGTGGCGCCATGTCGTAGGGCCATCTCGCAGTAGCTATATAAATTTCATGTTTCGACTCGTCGCTAAAGGGTGGCGCTGTTATTGTAGGGTGGACGGGTGGACGCCAGCGGTCCAGGTTTCAAGGGTGAGTTTCCCAACTGAGCGTTTTAGTAACGTTGAATGGGGGATATGATGATGTCAATTTCGTTGCGTGTGCTCGCGCACACCGGCCGCTGCTGGATTGTGGAAAGATAGTGCGCCATTTATTATAGACACTGAAAATTTGGTTCAGCCTTTCTTTAAGTAGTACCGCAGGAGACTAGATTGGCTTGTCTCTACTTGGCTAGATGTAGCTTGCTGCTGCATTTCTGTAATTTCTGCAACTTATAAAACTAAATTGATGTCTTTTTAATTGTATTAAAAGTAAGAACTGTTATGTTTCCTTCAGTGAAACATCTTTCTTTTAATTCGTTATTTTTCATTTTGGAAAGTGCAAATCGTTTCCACTAGGGAGCGCCCCAGCGCCTCAAGTGACCGTATCGGATGTATCGTCTTCAAAATGGTCTACTAAATGCGCATTCCTGTTCTGTGTATCGGTATCGTATGGTTATCGCATCGTTATAGGCTATCGTTATAGGAACGATCTACTGAAACTCTCTAATGTCCTTCTGTTTAGGGTGATGCCACGGGGAAAATACAAAGATATCAACGAAAACGAAATGTCGCCATAGCACAGTCAGCGCCACAAACGCGTGCAGGGACACGCTCTTTCACGCGCTTTTGAACAAAAAAATAAAAATAAACGTGTGGGACAAAATGGCCAGATGTATTCATCCTAAGGAAAGCGCACATGAAGGCACCCTAGGATCAACAAGCCCGCCTATTCGATTAAATGGTTTTAAGCAATACATTAATGAGAAATGGGAAGTGCAACAACAAAACGAATTGATCGATAAGAACAGTAAAGTTGAAACGTAACTATGTTCTGAAAGGTTTGTGCATATTGCCCTTTTTCAAGAAACAGGGCGAAGGTACCTTTGTGTTTCGCCTGGCTTACGTAAGTTCTAACAGATTGTTTTCTTCAGGAGGGCCCTAAATTCGCACCCTGAAAGCTGTAACATCTTTCCCACGAGAAGAAAATGTCCTTCACTCATGAGGTGACACCTATCTTTTTAACATTCAAGGCAGCGAATACCCGAGACAATTTTTTTTTCATTGGTCACCTCGCACGGAGATAGGCAAAACCAATGCGTTGTGGAGAATTCGTCTGCTTGCGGAGACTCCGAGCTCGCCGGGGGCGCTGCGATCACTTTTACCCCGCCCTCCGCGGGCGTTGCCAGTATTACTGGCCCAAGCTCCCGAAGGCCGTTCATCTCTACACACGATCGTGCAGCCAGTGATAGCGACGCAAGAAACCGCCGACGAAGCTGGCAGGTCTCCTGCAGCCGATTGCTCCCCCGACAGCACCGTTCCAGCAGATCGGAATGGATCTACTTGGTCCTTTCTCACCATCGAGGCAAGGAAACAGATGGATAATCATCGCCACAGATTATCTCATGCGGTACGCGGAAACGAAAGCCCTTCCTACTGGGACTGCTGTGGAAGTCGCCAAGTTTTTCATCGAGTCCATCGTCCTCCGGCACGGCGCTCCCGAAGTTTTGATTTCCGCTCCCGAAGTTTTGATCTCTGACCGAGGATCATTATTCATGGCCCAACTGATGCAAGGAATCCTTCGTCTCAGCCACACCAGCCATCGTCGCTCCACTGCGTGCCACCCGCAGACCAATGGGCTGACTGAGAGACTCAACAAGACCATCGCCGACATGATCTCTATGTACGTCGACGTGGAGCACAAGACATGGGACGAGGTGTTCCGGTACATCACATTTGCCTACAACACGGCCGTAGAAGAGACCACCGGGGTAACACCCTTTCAACTGGTGCATGTTCGCAAGGTAACGACAATGCTGGACTCGATGTTAGCCCACGAACCGGCTCTCCGCGGAAGCGACGACGCCCAGGTGGTTGCCCAACGGGCAGAAGTCCGTCAGCTCGGCAGACTTCAGATTAAAGCCCAACAACGTGTCGACACTGGCCGCTACAACCTTCGTCGTCGGGACGTCCACTTCCAGCCCGGAGACAGGGTGTGGGTGTGGACACCGATTCGCCGCCGAGGTCTCAGCGAGAAACCCCTGAAGCCCTACCTTGGACCCTACAAAGTGCTTCGTCGAATCGGGGATCTGAACTACGAAGTGATGCCCTACGAAACACGGACTTCATCACGCCGCCCTCCACGACCGGAAGTCATCCACGTCGTACTCCTCAAGCCGTACTACGATCGATAGGACTGTGAATTGTGTTTCGTAACACGCTCGATAGGATTGTGTTGTACAAGTCTACGTAGTTTGCCATTATTTTTTGTTTGTTTGCTGTTTTGTTTCCCTGCACGTCGCATCGAGACGATGCGCTTTTAAAGGGGGGAGTAATGCCACGCGCGCCGCCGAGCGAGCGCGTGCGTGGCCGAATGGCTACCGTACTTGACTGTCGCGCGAACGGTCTAGGTTCGATTCCAGTTCGCGGACTCCATTTTTATTCATTATTTCAACTTGACGTTCTCGTAAGTTCGAGAACCTTCTCATCTGATCCAGTTACGAGTGTCCTACGAGCCGAAGGTTCTAGGCCGAATGTTCCAGAGACCCACGCGGGCACAAAAGGTGCTCCGCGTGGCGAGCCGGAGTCAGTCTGGCCCCCAGCGATTGATCCCTCTGTTACGCCGCTATCGACCTTCGGGACGCTCAGTTGTCTTCTTCTGTTCCCTTTTTGCTTTGGGAACAAGTTCGCCCCATTAAACGTTTAGTTTGTTTCAGTTTTCGTCGCTTCATTAACTGTCATTCGTGACAATAGCAAACGTACAAAGCCGATGAGCGCCTTGACGATGCAGTTTTGCCGCGGCTGGACTTGCCCATCGCAGAGCCGTATATTCGGAGAGTTTGGCCATTCATTGGTGTGAATAGGCGAGCGTCTTGTGGCCAACCACAGGCTGCGAAACAGCCACTAGCGGTGGTCGTGAGGTCTAACTCGACTAATTTAATTCGTTTTAGCGTTGCTCGAGTAAGAATGTATAACTCTTGGCGACTAAAAACTTGGCGCATGTGCGGTTTTCATCCCGTCCATATTCAACGGTAGAATAAACGAACGTGCGCTTCAAACCAGATCAAACTGCGCAGTTGCGAACATTGCTACTGATTTACTATTGACGCCATTGTCACCGAGACGCTGAGATGGAACGCTACTATTTTATGCGTTAATTGTCGTTTCCAATATTGTGACGCCGCGGTCTGCTGATTGGTTGACGCTGTGTCGCACTTTTAGTTTGCTTTCAGACCGCGGGGGGAATATTCGGCGCTGGCGGCGGCCTCTGCTCCGACCAATCACCAAACTCTCCCAATATACCGCTCTGGCCCATAGGATCCTAGTTCCGGCTATGGTCGGACTCAAAGTGAAAGTGAGTATAGACCAATGCGACTCTATGGTCACGAAGAGTGTGAGAAACCCAGGGGCTCTAATCTACAAGGCGGGACCAAGGGACCGGAACATCGCCGCCAGCTGCGATTGGTCAGCGGCGCGGAGCTGAAGAAACGCAGCAGGCGCCACGGATGTTTAAGTCACGCCTCACCCCCCCCCCCCTCCCTTCCCGTTCCGCTTCTTCCCGCCGTGTAGATTAGGGCCCCAAAGCATTGCATCTTTGCACTTGTTCTTTATTTTTTTCAGTGGTTAAGGTTATCAGATCTGCTTAATTTCCCCGAACTGACTGAACGAGTTCGTCTGTGCAGGAACTGGCGCACTCGATTCAACCGGAGGTTGCACGGCCGTTGCACTGGCGCGTTCGATTCTTCGCGGTTCTGAAGGAGTTCAGGCCCAGTTCCTCAAAAACTTGGACAGGTTACGAAGTCAAATCAGCGTCCATGCAGAAGCAGACGACGAGAACAGACGACACTCTTCGTCCGTCTCTGCTCGCAGTGCCGTTTCTCGAAGCTCTTGCTCAAATGTCTGCCATGTTTAAACCTTCGACGCAACCATCTTTGTACTTCGCGCAAATACCGCTCAGAACGAATCCCTGATGTTAGTGGCCCATAAAACACGCGTTCGTTTTTTACCACGCACAAAAGAAATCGTACAAAAAATAAAAGAAAAACGAGCAGTGTTCACTCCCTCAACTCGCAGCCAGAACAAGCGGCCACGTGATCTGGAGGCGATATACGAGCCGTCAATGTTGATCATAGCCAAGCGTTGAGGTTGGAAAAGCACAGGACACGCGCTGAGTTCTACACATTCAGGGGGATCGGATGCCGATTGGGCTAGCGCACACCAGCTCGGAGCACGTGGAGCGAAAGCTCGTCCTGCATATCTCCTGGGTTCAATCTCCATCCCTCCCCTTTTCGATCTGGATCACGGTGTAAGATACACTCTTTAGGTGAGGACGCGGCGGGGCTAAATGCGCGGCGCGAAGAATCAGATAGCAGGTCTGTTCGATTCGGCTAGAAAGTTCTGAACTAGTTCTGTCCGAGTTCAGAGGAGTGCAGGAGTCGTGCAGCGGCGGCGCAGAACCAGTGCTGGCGCTGTGATCGACTTGCGATCCGAAGTACCGATAAAACGGATGCGCAAGGCGTCGTCTGCTTTTACAGTCTACTGTGTCGCAACGGAATTTTGTCTGCTAGCGCTTGGATAAGATCATTTGCGTTATTTTTATATTACTTTCTTTGACAAAAATATTTTACATGTATGTTTCTCTACATTGTATTACAAAGTGCGTGCAGCATCCAATGAAACATGTCTGTATTTTTAATAGTTACATCGTCTGATTTCGTGCTGCGATCGCTTTCATAGACATTTCATCGACCACGTACACCTGGATACCTTCGCGCGAGATCAAGATGACGATGTCCCGTCAGAACCTACTGGCGGCTGCAGTAGCGCTCATCGAAGACGAGAGCGACGATGAGCTCGACGACATGATCGCCCTTGCCTCGATTGTTTCGGCACGGACTGACAGGAACAGGGTTCCCCTGTACTACGAAAAGGTGATCGGCACCTACTTCGATTTCGAATTTATGCGCTTGTTCAGGCTTTCGGGAGAGACACACGCGGAGCTGGCTGGTCGATATGAAGCTTCGGCGTTTTATCCGGATTCCGTTGGTGGACGACCGCAGATTTCGGCGGAGAAGACGTTGCTGGTTGTGCTTAGTTACTTAGGCACGAGAGCCACAATGTACCAGATTGCGGATCGCGTTGACATAACGGAGTCGTCCGTTTACCTCTGCATTAAAAGAGTGCTGAACTTTCTGAACGGTATCAGCGCGCAAATAATCACCTAGCTGTAGTGGTCGCGGAGGGCCACTATGAAAGGGGGGAGAGAGACATGGAAGGCTACGATAAAGACAGCGCATCGGAAGGACTGTAAAGATACTAGAAGGCTTACATTTCGTGGCGCGTGGGACGCGAGACGGTCGGTGGCCGGGGACCAAGCTGCCGCACCGGGGAAAAGAAGACACGTCACGCCAGCTCGGAGTTTCAATCAAGACTGCTTCTATTTACAATATGTACATCAAATTCAGGGACAGCGCGTACCGCTGTCACGCACGTGGCACGCGCAGCTGCTGAAAACGCCATCTAGATTATTTACAGCACACTACATCTTCTCCTCCCTTAATAGAAAAAAATGTTGGATAACACTAAACGTCGAATGTTCTACTCTTAGTGGGACTGGGTGAACCAAAATTTAACACATAGTCTCTCAATCGTGCCGGCAGACGTCTCTGCCGCCGTGGGCGATGATTGTCCGACGGAGACGCCTGGGGAGTCGTAGGGGTGGATGGCTCCGATGGGGATACTGATGGAGTATGATATGTCCTCGGTGGTGTGTCTGCCCCACCGTCACCTGATGTAGGAGTCGATTCTTGGGTTGCCTCGGGACTTGATTCCGGGTCTTCTGCTAAATCATGAGCCACTGAACGCTCGGAAAGTGTGGCAACCTCTGGACCCACGGAGTTCAGGGACTCCGCCGAGACCGTTGCGGAGCTAGATGACGGCAGCTCGCTGCAATACCCGAGTCCCAGTTGGAATGAACTTGATGCGGTGCTCACTATTGCACCGCTCGAAGGAACGGAAGGTTCAGGACCCTCCTGGACAGCGACCCTGGGGGCCTCTTGGAAGACTGCAGCCCGGGCAGCCGGCGAGATTGGCTGCTGGCTGCTGGCTTGATTTCCTGGTACGGCGGCGTGGAAGGCCGCCTGGAAATCAGAATCAGGAACGTCACCGGGGACTGGGATGGCGGGAAGGCCACCGAAGACCACCGCATCTTGCACGGCACAGGGTGCCGCAGGAACGTGAAGGGCACCGGGTACTTCCGGTACATGGGCAGCACCAGGCACCACAGCTACATGGCCAGGACCGGGTGCCGTAGAAGCATGGGCGGCAACAGGGTCCGTTGGGACAGGACCGGCAGCAGGGGCCGCAAAAACAGGACCGGCAGCAGGGGCCGCATGGACAGGACCGGCAGCAGGGGCCGCATGGACAGGAACGGCCGCAGGGGCCGCAAAAACGGAAACGGCAGCAGGGGCCGCAAAACCAGGAACGGCAGCAAGGGCCGCCCGGACAGGAGTGACTCTGGGGGCCGCAGCACGCAAAGTTGCCGGTGCCGGACCCTCAGATGGCACGTGGCCCAGACTTACAGCTGGAGCCGCATTAGTTGAAGTGGGGAATATGTCATCGTCCATAAGCCACAAGGGCTGACGTTGGGGTGGTTTCAATATGGTACGTGTCATTTTGGCTGCATTCCATATGGTTCCATCATCAAATCTATACGTGGCTGGTCCTACTTGTTCATGTTTATGTTGCGGTAGAGCATATTTGTTGCGCATTTTTCCTCTAATGTTGGGTTTGAAAACCTTTACCGATTGCCCAGGAGCAAAAGCAGGGTGCTTGACTGCTCGCCTGGCATCGGAATACTTTTTCATCTTCGCTTGATATTCCTTGACTCTATCAGGAAGCTCTTCCTGAACGACATGTGGAGGGACGGCGGACTCTGGGGTCCCTCGCCCTTAGAGGTGCAGTCGCGTCCGGTGGGTGCGACCATGTAGAAGGAAAGCTGGCGTTTCTCCAGTCGCGGCATGGCGCGTACTTCGGTAAACACCGAGATATTCCGTAATGGCTTCAGAAAGCGGACGATGTTGGACGAGAGCCAACTGAATGACAGACTTAAGAACTCGATTGAATCGCTCTACCTGCCCATTAGCTTGGGGATGGTAGAGAGATGACTTTGCATGCTTGATGCCATGCGTCTTCAAGAAATCGCTGAACTCCTTTGAAATGAATTGTGGACCATTGTCTGTCGTGATCTCTTGCGGCAGACCTTCGCGGGCAAAGACAGACTTCAAAAACTTTATGACTGTGGCAGTCGTGACGTTGTGGGCTGGTGCCACTTCAGGCCACTTACTGTGGTAATCTACAAGTGTAATGAAAAACCTCTCTTGAGCAGGGGCTCGTTCAAAGGGACCTACTATATCCATACCCAGTTTTACCCATGGACGGGTGGGGAATTCGACTGGTTGAAGAGGTGCAGGAGATGTCTTTGCAGGCTTGTCTGTCGACTGACATACTGAACAGTTCTGAACTTTGGTCCTGACATGTTGATTTAGATGCGGCCACCAGTAAAGCTCATTGATTATGCTGGTGGTGCGCGAGGTACCTTGATATGTTTCGTGTGCTACATCAATAACTTGATCACGTATAGTGGACGGGACCAATATCTTCTCTCCCTGGAACAACAATGCATCTGTGACGGAGAGCTGGTCTCTCACAACGAAATATTGTTTGAACTCAGAAGGCAACCTGTCTTCTGAAGGCCGTGTGTTGGAAAGATATGTCATGATAATTGGTAATACAGGATCTTTTGCAGTTTCTTCCTTGAAGTCTTTCTCTGTGAGGCATGCACAGACGATTGAAACCACTTCCTCCTCAAAAGCCATACCTTCTTCGGTATCTGTGACCGGTAGGCGAGATAGAGCGTCGGCAACTACATTGTCGCTGCCTTTACGATACTTCATTGTGAAATTATAGTTGAAAAGTCTAGCAGTCCAACGACTGATGCGTCGAGGACGGACACCTGTCCCCTGAGTGGACATTAGTGTGACAAGAGCTTGATGATCGGTCTGTATTTCGAAATGTCGACCCCAAAGATAAACATGCCATCTCTCGCAAGCCCACAGGATCGCGAGGGCTTCTTTCTCTCCTGCTGAGTACTTCCGCTCTGCTTCGGAGAGAGAGCGGGACGCGAAAGCAACAGTCTTTAGTTGCTTCCCATGATGTTGCTGGAGAACAGCACCTAGTCCGTAATTGGACGCGTCTTTGGAGACGACAACTGGAAGATTTGGATTGAATATTGCAAGAATGGGTGCCTGTTGAAGACAGGACTTGACACTTTGGAAACTGGCCTCTACGTCGGACGACCAGACAAAAGATGCTCCCTTGCGCAGAAGCCTTCGGAGGGGTTCTACGAGAGTAGCACAGTGGGGGACAAACTTACTGTAATATTCTACTAGACCTAGGAAGGCCTTCAACTGCGAAGGTTCCGATGGAACTGGAAAATTAAGGACAGTGTCTATCTTCGACGGAAGGGGTGCTAGACCCTCCGCAGACAGACGATGACCAAGGAATGACAGTTCAGAAACATTGAAAACGGCTTTTCTATTGAGTTTCATGCCGGCCTCTCTAATACATTTGAGGACTTGTCTGAGATTATTATCATGTTCCTTTTGGGAGGAACCATAGACAATGACATCGTCCAGATAAAACTGGACTCCTGGACAGTGTTTTAATATCTTGGACATGACCTGTTGGAAGGCCGCTGGTGCAGACGCCAGACCGAAACAAACTCGTTTGAAACGAAAAAAACCCTTCATGGGTAATGAATGCCGTTAAGTCACGACTCTTGGGGTCGAGACGGACCTGGTGATAAGCAGACGCAAGGTCTAACTTAGAAAAATGGGAAGCTCCACTGAGGGAGTTCAGAAGCTCATCAATGTGCGGAAGCGGAAAAGAATCTATAACGACAGCCTGGTTTGGCGCCCGCAAATCGACACACATACGGATTACACCGTCTTTCTTCTTAACTACTACAATGGAGGACACCCCTTCCGACGCGTTTACGTGCTTGATAACGCCTTGGCGCTCGAGTTTTTGAATTTCTGCACTGACGGCATCACGCAACGTGATCGGTAAGCGGCGAAGTTTAGCCTGCACTGGCGGGACATGGTGCCGGACAGCGATCGTGTGAGTTTGGTTTTTAACTAACCCTAACTCAGGTGAAAAGAGATCCTCAAATTCTTCGAAACCAGAAGGTAATTTCGATGCATCGCTCACCGATGAAGGTTGAAAAGATAGTCCCGACGTCGACGGATCCCTTGAAGTCTGGTCTCCGAAGACGTCCTCTACTTGAGTAGTACTCAGACGACGTGGACGGCTGAGTGCCATGAACAGTGGACAATGGTGGAGGGTGCTTGCAGGAAGCACTTGAAGGATGCGGTGGAGGACTGGGCTCCACCGTACATGGGGGCTGCGGGACTCCAGCCGACTTTACATGTCCCGGGATGGCCGAGCGAGGGTCAGCTGCATTGACATGGAAGCACTTGAGTGGCGCGCCCGATAAAATTAGACGCAGTCCATGCACGACATCTGTCCCAAGCAGGGATCGGCCATTGTGAACGACGTAAAAAAGGATGTCGGCGGAGCGTTCTTTGAAGCCGACTTTGGTCTGGAAACATCCCACGACTGGAATCGACCCTCGGAGGTAGTGCACAAGAGTGCGCGGCGGTTTCCTTAGCCGGATTTGCTGCTGGGAGTTGATCTTGTTGAACATGCTCTCGGAAAGTATTGACACTTCGGAACCAGTATCAATGAGTAAGGGTAATGTAGATCCATTCACCTGAACATCAGCGGTGAAATTCCGTGGACGCCAGTCGGCGCGTCCTTTTGGAAGGACTTCCGGTGATCCGACGGCGCAAACTTTCGGCTGTTGTTCCTCCTCGTCAGGAAATGTCACGATTCCATGGCTGGGTGTCTGGTTACGGCCAACTCCAAGCCGCTGGTACCGGCGACCGGCGGCACGGCTACGTCCTGGCGGAAAGGCCAGCTGACGACGATCGGTGGCAGCAGACGATGGGGCAGAACTCCGGCAAACATTTGAAAAATGACCTAGTTTGCCGCAAGAAAAACAAGACATTCTTGAAGCAGGACATTCCTCACGTGGATGTGGTCGATGACCGCAGAACTGACACGACTCTGCCCCGTGCCCAAGAGCGCGCGCGCCCGGCGGAGCATCACGCGGTACTCGGCTCACGAAAACGCGGGTGTGTGCGCGCGACTGGTGTTGCGGCGAGAAGGAAACATTTGCGGGGGAGGAGGAAACGGCATGCCGCCGCTCTTCATTTTGGTCTTGGATGTTCAAATTCGAATTCGAATGTCAGCCATCTTGTTCACGCTGAATAAAAGCCCCTTGTACGACCTGAACGGCATGTGGCGTTCCAGAACGCGATAAACTGGAGGGAAATTGGCGGTACCGATCGCAATCTCGAGACGCCTGTTCGAACTGCTGTGCTAGGAACACAACGCGTTCGAGGCTAGGTTGTCCAGCTCCCGCAGACTCTCGGATTACCCGATCTTGTACTTCGGATGAATTTAAACCGGCCAAAAAGACTTCCGCGATGCGGTTTTCAAGGAACTCTCCGAAATCACAAAAAGAACCAAGTTGCCTGAGTGCGCTAAGGTAGTCGAGCACGCTCTCTCCCGGGGACTGGACGCGGGTGAGAAATTGCCTGCGTTCGACGACAACGTTAGCTTCGGCAGCAAAATGCTCATCAAGTGCCGCTACGAGCTCATCAAATTCGGAAACGGCCGCGCTGCCGGCGGGGACTGTTGAAGGAAATGTTGAAACTATTCGTTGGCCTTCCAAGCCAAGCAACGAAAACAGTAGTGCGCGCTTGCGCTTCGGAGAGCTTTCATCTGCCTCTATGGTCACAAGATAATTGAAAAACGACGTTTTCCAACTTAGCCAAGGCTGCGCAGGGGCACCTGGCGTGGGAAGAAATGCTGGTGGCGTCGGTAAGGAAACCGTCGCCATCCTCTTACTGTTACGAGACAATGTTTCAAAGATTGACAAAAATATTAAAACTTTCACCCCAAATGAAAACGACAAAAGTTTCCTGAGTCATGGAAAAGAGTAAAACGCTTCCGTGCTGTGCGCACTACATGCGTAAAAGGAAAAGAACCATTCGAACGCGTTACGCCGAACCCTACTGACGGAGTCTGATAAAAAGCTCACGAGAGGCGAAAATGAAAAAATGAATGAAAAAACCTCGTCGCCAAAATGTAGTGGTCGCGGAGGGCCACTATGAAAGGGGGGAGAGAGACATGGAAGGCTACGATAAAGACAGCGCATCGGAAGGACTGTAAAGATACTGGAAGGCTTACATTTCGTGGCGCGTGGGACGCGAGACGGTCGGTGGCCGGGGACCAAGCGGCCGCACCGGGGAAAAGAAGACACGTCACGCCAGCTCGGAGTTTCAATCAAGACTGCTTCTATTTACAATATGTACATCAAATTCAGGGACAGCGCATGCCGCTGTCACGCACGTGGCACGCGCAGCTGCTGAAAACGCCATCTAGATTATTTACAGCACACTACACTAGCCTGACCAGGAAAGACGTCGGAGGAGCCAAGCCGGCTTCCTGAGGAAGACTAAGGGGAAAGGGCCCCACAAAATGATCGGGGCGATTGATGGATGCCATGTAGAAATCCTGCGACCAACGGAGTCTCCGAACTCCTACTACAATTGGAGTAAGTTTCATTCCATTGTTCTGCAGGGAATCTGCGATGATCAAAATCGATTCATCGACGTCTACATCGGGTTCCCCGGTTCAGCGCACGACGCCCGCATCCTGAAGGAGAGCCCCGTCTTCGAGGACGCGGAAGCCAAGTGTGCGGGTGGGTACCTGCTGGGGGATTCGGCTTATCCCCTGCTGCCATACGTCATGACCCCCTTCAAGTCTTCGAAAGCGGTTCTGCCGACCTGGAAGACTACGTATAACATGAATCACGGTCCACAGAGTGTGACAATCGAAAACACTTTCGGGCTGCTCAAGCAGCGATTTCAGATAGTGTACTTGGTCGACAGCGCCAGCTTCAGACAGTGCTGCCTTGTCGTTATGGGCGCCTGCGTTCTCCACAACTTCTGTAATGCAGAGAGAGACTTTTTCGATGACCTGAACAACGCCCGCCCGCCTGACCAAGTCACCAACGACGACGACCACGCGATCCAACCGGACGACGCCACAAGGAGTCTTTCCGAGCGAATCCGAGAGGCCATTGCTAAGACCGAATGTTAGGAAGCTATATCTACACTTGCTCCTTCAAAAATATTATTCGCCTTTTTTTTTGTGTGTGTGTGTGTTTGTGAAAATACGAAGATGGTACTTGAGCTTTGGAAAATGAAACGTGACTTCATGAAAACACGAATAAACAAAGTAACGGGTTACTTCGTTCCTTCATTTCTGCGTACAGTAGTATTTTTATCCAATATCCTACTACATTCGTATCGCAGAGGACACAGTGCTTAAAGTCTCCCATAACTAGAGGGGGTCCCTACAAGAAGGAAGGGGGGGGGGGGTGTTTTGACGAGAGGTACTAGACGCACATAAAATAAAGCCCACTGCTGACTCTTCCCACGCTGTACCTGCAACCCTCAAATTGCTAATCCCCAAAAGTCATCCCTGAAAACAAGCGATTTTATTGCAATATATGATTTTGATTTCACTAAGGCTGAGGACGTGGAGGGGGGTCTCAGACCATCCGTTAAAATCAGTGGGGGGTCCGACACCCCCTGAGACCCCCCAGACTTTAAGCCCTGAACTGTATGTGGGCATGCACAGGTAGTCAGTGCCATTGACTCCTAAAACGTAACATTGTTCCCAAGCTATTTTCAGCCTAACAATCAACATAACTTAAGAAAACAAACTTTGTAGGGAGTATTCACTGGCGGCCATAGCTGTGTGCTCGGCTGCGGAGCGCGTGCTGAACGCGAGCTTCCACAGTTCTTTCGCCACGTGCTTTCCGCACCACCAAGATTGCCGGTCTTGGCAGCCTATTAATGCGAGCTCGTTCTGAGCATGCGCTCTAAACAGTGACCTCAAATATGGCGGCCAGTGAATACCTTCTATATGGCGGTAAAAAAAAAAATACATGCTGCAAAACTCGGAAATAATTTAAGAATGAATCGGGGAACTACAGAGGAGGGGCAAACAAAATCAGCAAGACAATTTCAACGAATTTATTCGTGCGGCAAAATTGTGCACAAGTCAAAATAATAAAACTAAAGAATAAAACGGCCTGCGAATCAGTCAAACAGTAGTCAAGTTCAATGAAGTGCATGAAGCACGTCTACTCTGCCGGCGCGCTCTTTTCGACGGTAGTCACGAGGCGCTCGAGAAGAGCCATCCTATCCCTGTGTCGCTGCTTCCGACTGGCCTCCATGTCGGCGAACACCTTGAGCAGCGAGCCCAGGGCGGTTTCTCTCTTTCTCTTACTTGATGTGCCGGCCGGAGCACGCTGGTTTGAGGGCGGAGCCCCCCCCCCCCCCCCCCCCCCCCCCCCCCCAGAGACAAGGGAGGAGTGTCCTGCCTCTGCCCCTGGGAGGTTTCAACCTCGGTGCTGAAACAATTTTTTTTTTTATGTTACGTTTATTATACGCTTTTTTAAGTACTTACTTGGTCTCTCCTTCTGTCTCAACCACTCTTCCCGGCGCCAACAACACGGTTCGTGTAATATGATGCTCCTTTTCGAGGGTGTCGCGAAGCTCACTAAACCACAGAAACAGCACGTTTACAAGTGATGACCTATATAAAGAATTAGTGAACATATACGTACTCCTCGTATTCGAAATGCACCCTTGAGTGGCCTGACTTGTTGTTTTTTGATTTGGCGTTCTTGTAGGCTCTTTCTAAAGATTTCCATCTGTTCTCGGCCTGGTCAGCTGTGACAACGCCGCGGAACTCTCCGACGACGGTGTCGGCCAGCTGCTGCCACAGGGCTCGTTTGGTCCTAAGCATGATATTTATTACATATTAGCATGTACTGTGAAATATTCTGAAAAAGGCATACCTGAAACCCCCCTTTGTTCTCAGACGCTCCTTTAGTTCCCTATAGGAGCCGATAAAGAACTTAGTCTTCACGGCACTCCACAGCTGCCCGTCGACGTCCGCCGTGGGCGGACACGCAGGCTGCAGGACAGTTGGGTCTGCGTCCTGCTCGGAGGCAAAGACGAGCGTAACTCGTCCGCCGTCTTAAAGAATAGAATGCGAACATTGTAAACATCGATGTATAATCACGGGCTGACTTAATTATGTCATTCACCAAACGTAAGCAAGGCTGCGAAAGCAAGCCTACGCAGCCTTCTTAAGATTTTTAACATATCATATTCAAGCTAATTCCTACCCTCGGTTACGTACACCATCCCGCTTCCGTCCACTACGGGTACACCATTTTCGTCCACGAGTGGGAAAACTTCAGTTTCTACGTTATTATGTAGAACAAACATGGTTTAAATGACCGAGCACAGCGAGGAAGAAAGAGAAGAGTCGTCTGCTTTCGTCGTCTGCTTTCGTCGTCTGCTACTGCACGAACGCTGAACTGGCTTCGGAGCCGGTGCAAGCATTTCCGGAACTGGGACTGAACTCGTTCAGAACTGGATGAATCGAACGCGCCAGTGCAGCGGTCGTGTAATTTCCGGTTGAATCGAATGCGCCAGTTCTTGCACTGCTGAACTATACCTGTTTTCACCTTAAGAACCAAAGTAAAACAAGTCCGGCTCCTCGCGGAACATTACTAATTTCCCCCTTTATGTGGATAATGAAGACATATGTAGGTGAATTTTAGATTAGATATATGTTATCTTATCAAGACGTACACGTTCCAAGCGCCAAAAGCATTGCTGTTTCCTCCGACAACCGAATCTCGTCTGAACTATTTCGCGCCGCGTTGGAACAATGCGCAAAACTTACTTTTTTCTTGAGGTGAAAACAGGTATAGTTCAGCCAGTTCAGGCGAATCGAACAGACCTATACTCTGTTTCATACTTAGCGTGCAACCCTTCAAAGCTACTGGCGCGAGCGCGTGGCTTCATCTATGGTTTTGTTTGCGCGAGAACGCGTGCAAATGATCAACGAGATCAAGCCCCACGCTCGCGCCAGTAGCTTTGACAGCGTTGCACGCTAAGTATGAAGCAGAGTATAGTGCTCCTCTATCGACAGTTTGATACTTGAGACCCATGTTACGGATAAAAAAAACAGGATGCGGGATGGCCAAAAAAACATGCTTTTCGTGTAGGGCTCGTCAAATTATGAGGCGCTGGAGAAATGCAGCCTTCTGCTTTAAGTCCTTATTTCGAACTCTTTTTGTTCGCCTTCCGCCCATTGAAAAACATGCGGGAAGGGCCTTAGAACGCACCTGGTATCGCTGCGCTGCAGCGTTCTTCCGCAAGATAAAGTCCGTCTTCGTTCCTCGCCGTCACCATGGCAACGAACGCCGAATGAATGGAAGCACGCACGGTACCGCCACGTGAAGCCAGCAACAGCTGACGCCATTTTACGAACGCCGTCTGCTTGCCAAAGCCGAACGCGGTATGTCAGATCAACCGCCTCCGCCGGTGCTCGATCGCCGACGGCGATCGAGCACCCGTGCCTGATCGAGCACCCGTGCGAAACGGTGCCGTGTTGTTTGCAGACCGGTGGCGTCGCTGAGTTTCCATAGGAGCTAAGCCTTTTTCTTTCTTTACTTTTTCCTCAGGTAAGTTCGCTCTTTGCAAATTTTACAAAAAAAATGCACCATCTGTGGGCAACGCTGCACAAAGTCGTAGCACGATAGGTTAAGAAACCGAATTTTCCGGTCGATTTAAAGAGCCTGCCGTCTCCTTGTTTCACCCTGTAGAATGAAGAACGAAGAAGCCGTGTGCGGCGTTTGACGCGGCTTCAAAGTGGTGACAATGAGCCGGAGATGTTTCGTCCAGACCTGCAACTGAGGTCACCCTAGTTGCAAAGAAAAGGTCAGTCTGTTCAAGGTCCCATCCGACCCCACACGTCTGGAAGCGTGGGCTCAAGCAACTCCTCGTAAGCATCGTCCGCTTGGCCCTAAAGATTTTGTTTGCATCAAGCATTTCACCAACGACATGATTGTGAAAGGACGATACTTCGCGGAGCTTGCGTTGCTTTGCTGTAGAGATGTTGTCCCCGCGATGTTTTGCCAAGAAAATATGAATCCCAACATTAGGTGTTTGGTGTCTGATGCTCACAAGCCTGAGGCCTAGAAAGGGATGAAATTCCAGGGACGCGCCGACACATACCCGCTTAGCCCGTTTGAATACTGCGCCAAGTGCCTCTGTTTTAGAGTCTTCATAAAACTGCCCTCGCTGCCGTTGAGGCACGAAACTAAAGCAAATGACGAATCTGTGCCTAAGCAACACACATACTACAAGTGCCGGGTTATACGGAACGCCCCGCATGCACAATACTACTTTTTTAAAAACGCGTTTCCCATTGAAAAGCGCAGGAGACGAGGCCCGCCGACCCACGGGTCGACGAGTCATCTGCCGGCGCCGCTTGAAACCATAGTGAGAGAGAGAAAGAGAACGAGAGTTAAAAGTGAACTTTATCTGCACGTCGCGAGGAGCGCGCTGTCCTCACCTGAAGAGTATTATCTTACACCGTCATCTGGATGAACAGGCGTGCGGTCGTGTATCACTACTGCGTGATGCACGTTAAAGACCCCAGGCTAGCGGTTGTACTGCACTGGCTAAATTGCTCATCTACAGCTGGGAGACTCGTCGCCCATTGAGGCAGACCAAGTTCTAGGCTGTATAAACATACACAACCCAATTTTTGTTTCCTGACATTGATATGGTTCGGCTATCACGGTCACTGAGGCGACTCGACACGGGCCACTACCCGAATGCCTATGGAGCTATCACGAGCCCGAATCGAGTTAGTGCCGTTGGTTAGTGCTCACGCAATGCTCGCGTGCAATCTATGAGCCGTACCAACATTATTAGATTGGCTCCGGAACTGCACATAGACGCTGCATGCACGCCCCCTCACTCACCACGACTCGCCTTGCGTAAGTAGCGCAAGGTGCGCCGATGCACGAGGCACGTGCAACGTGCAGCCCTTAGAAAGATCATGGCGGCACAGCGCAGCACTGAGCTAGATTTCAGACGCCATGAATTTCCCAGAAGTGGCGCGCGGCGCGTGCCTTCAGCATTTCTACAACAATGAATGGCGCCCCTTTTCCCACAATAGAGGGGCTTCAGCCTGGCGTCGCTCGACGCGCCGGACGGCTGCTTTGATAACTGCAGTGTATTCTATGGAATGCGTACGTTTCGAAGTACGGCGTCTAGATGGTGTTTCTGCTCTGCAGAGCAGTGGTGGGAGTGTTCGTGGCGGATGTGGAAGACGCCAACTCGCCCGGACGAAGTCCAGGCACTTCAGGCACAAGCCGGACTCAAGGTACCCACCCATGCCGACCCAACGGACCCAACCGATCTAACGGCTGCAGAACTCTGCTAGTATTTGCTGGGTACTTTGCGGGACACCAGGAAATACCCGGGAACAACGCCGGGGACGCTGCCGCCACGGGTCTCTCCCTCCTCATCAGCTTCCCGGCCTTGGCACTGACAGCGATGACGTACAAATATTAGACACTGAATATCCAATCCAAACGGAAGCAGAAGAAGCCGTAGACCCCTTGACACTTATTAAGGCTGTCGAAAGCCATGGCACGCCATGAGCGACGCGGGAGGCTCCTTCGAAAAGACCCGCATCTTTTCTCAGCGGACAACTACACCCGATGGGAGAAAGTGTGCCTTAGAAGACAAGCACCCCTACCGCAATGGTTCCCAAACGCGTAGCCATTTTCAAGAAAACAGGCGAGCAGTGAAACAGCAAGAGCCAGAACTTCAGGACTCACAAGCAAGACCCCGGATCCGAACCCGGAACGGGAGCCTCTTTGAATACTGCGAGAAGACCGCCGCGGAGACCCACGTCTTCTGGGACTGTCCCCGCGCTCAAGAGACGGGACGGAATGCCCTAGAAGCATTACAACTTCAAATGCAACCGAATAGCCTCGAAGAATAGTTCCTGCTCACTGGATCCCCCGAGCATCGCCAGGCATCCCTTCATTCCCTCCTTACATACTTGAAGGTATAGCCTCCTCTATACTGAGTGTAGAGGATGCTATGGTGAAGCAGGCTAAACCCACACGATTCATCTAAAAGAAAGCGAAGGGAAAAAAATTAACATATCCTCATTCGCTAAAAAAGATGACTGAAGTCAAGGACGGCGAGCGTAGTTCATTTTTTTTTTTATAATTATAAAACAGAAATTTTCCAACCAAACATTCAACCAACGAGATGTCAGTGAGGAGTTAAGTGGATCGTTCTAATAACCCAGGTAACCATACTCGATACTTGGTCAGTAGAGAGTTTTAGTAGATCGTTCCTATAACAATACCCTATAACGATACGATACCCATACGATACCTATACACAGAACAGGAATGCGCATTTATACTTCGTCTCACCTTAGTATGAACTATTGTTAGCCGCGCGTGCTAAAAGCGCGAGCTAGTTGCTTCGAATGAAGCCTCGGTGGCTGCACGAGCGCTTGTGCAGCGAGTGCTTTAGACAAGGCAGTCAAGGCTAGCCGCTCGCGCTAGCACAGCATTCGCGGTTAGTCCATGCTAAGGTGAGACGAAGTATAGTAGACCATTTTGAAGACGATACATGCGATACAGTATGCATGTATGTATATGTATGTGTGTATATTTGCGGCGCAATCTCTTTGTATCGAGGGTCTTGTAAGACACGCCAATAAAAACAAAAAAAAAAATAAAAAAAGACAACGAAAGAGAAGTGGTTAGCCCGTGTGTCCAAAGTTCGCCAACCGTCACTTTCGCACAGTCAAAGTTAATCAGTTCACATGACACCGTCGTTTTAAGTGAGTGTTTGCCCCTCCAGCCAAAAGTAAGGCAGCGGCTACTGGCCATCTTGGTCATCTTGGTCATCTCGGTCACGCCCCCGATTTTTCAGTCGAGTCTGCCACCATGCCTCGAGCCTCCAAGCGGAGGCTCGAGGCATGGTGTTCGTTGGTGAAACCTAGTGCCTGCTCCAAGTAGGCACCCACAACAGGCGTTGGGTGTAGTGCCTTGCACGCAAGCAGCAAGTGGTCGATTGTCTTCTCGCCCGCTCCACACGCACTGCATACCGTGTCAGTCACGCTGCTATCGTACTTGCTTCGGTATAGGCGGGCACGTAGCGCACCACCACGGGCCTCAATAAGCAGTCGACTGCCCAGTGTGTTCCCGCAGAACGTCACCGGGGCGATCTCCGTCTTCAGAGACGCGTACATGTGCATGGAAGGGTGTTGTAGCATGCCGCTCATCCAACGGTCCCTCTCAACCCTCTTCACTTCCTCCCGCACTGTTTTTATCCACTCCTTTTCTGTTTGAGGTTCAGTGGCCAAGCTGAAGATCTTAAACTTTGTCCCAAGACGAGTGACTCGCTTCCTCCACGTCGAGTTGATATGCTTCAGGTGAATGTACATAAAAACTCGCCTAGCCCACCGGTCTCCGTCCATGTGCCGGAGACGTGTGTAGTACTGAAGCTTGCTGTTTGCCTCCCGCGCTTCAAAGGAAGACCAGCCGACGGCGCCTTATACCAGTTCATTGGCTACTTGTCCATGACACCCTAGTGCCTGTCGTCCGACTTCCCTTTGGCGCCGCTCAAGATATGTGCGTAAATCACTAGGAACACATATGACTGCGTTTCCAAAAGTCAGCCCGGGCACAGCCACAGCCTTCCAAAGTTCTCGGGTGACAATGTACCGGTCACAGCTCCATAGGCTCCGCCTTCGCAGTATGTTCCGCTTACTAACTGAGGACTTTCTGAGGCCCTCATGGTGCTCAGTCAAGTATAGTCCTCTCTAGCCGACAGTGTTATTCCAAGGTACCTGTATTCGGTGTGAAGAGGTATGGCTGAGCCTTGCAGGATGAGCGATCCAAGATTGCACTCCTCGCCAGAAAAAATGACTGTCGCTGACTTGCCAGCATTGAAGCGTAGTCGGGGGTGTTCCGCTGCAGTTTCACAGGCGACTAGCAACCTCCTCATGTCTTCCACACTGTCGGCCATCAGCACGAGGTCATTAGCATAGGCAAGGCCAGGGAGTCGCCATGCTACAATATCACCATGTTGACGGTGTTCCAGAGTGAAACCAATGCCAGTGTCTTCAATGGCCTTTTCCATGCTAGAGGCATGTAGCATATAAAGCGTCGGCGACAACGGACAGCCCTGTCGTAAACCTTTTCCAACTGTGACCTCGCCTGATGTCACACCATTGAAGGATGTCGTCACAACATTGCCGTCGTATAACTGACGGATTAACCTCACCCATGTTTGGGGCATATTGAGGTGTCTCATCCTTTCCAGCAGCATTAGGTGAGGGACGCAATCATAAGCTTTAGCAATGTCCAGAAAGCAGCATATCAGAGGTCGACTCTCCGCTCGCGCTATCTCGATGCACTTTGCCAATGTAAACAGGTTATCGTCCAACCGCCGGCCAACTCGAAACCCGTTCTGGAGTTCCGTAAACACGCCGGCTTCCTCAGCCCATGCAGTGATTCGCCAGTCGCTGATAGTCGCGAATACTCTGTATGCAACTGCCGTGACGGTGAGCGGTCGGTAGTCATGCAACAGCTGCTTGTTTCCACCTTTTTTCGAGATGAAGGTTACTCGACCGCGCCTCCAGCCAGTGGGGATCGGGTCATCTCCACAGCATATGCGACTGAACAAGTGGGCCAACTGCTCTTGAGCGTCGGGTCCCAGGCCTTTCAGTACCTTGGCCGAGATTCCGTCCAGGCCCTGCGCAGTGCCGCCATTCAACCGTGCGAGAGCACGTGCGACCTGTACTCTTCCCACGATGGTGGTGCTGTCACTCGTCAAATTAGATAGCGGTGGATCGTTGATATACGGGCCTCCTGCTGACACGCTCTCATTACCGTGGAAATCCTGTGTCGTCCCAAAAAGATTGTGAAGGTGTTCATCCAAGAGAGCTCTAACGTTGTGCACTACACCTCCATTTTTGACATCGATCAGTTGGGGAGAATTATCTCTTCCATCCAGTGTTCCAATATAGCACCAGAACTTCTCTCCGGCTCTTTTGCCACCCTTCCTGATATCTGTCATCACCTTGCAATCATGTATCTGTTTTTTCTCCTCGACGATAGATTGTGTTATTGCCTTGAGCTTCTGGTATTCCTCCCAGAGTCGCAGAGTCTCCGGTGCTTTTCCAAGCGTCCGCAGCGCCTGGCGATGGTCTCGGTTAGCGTCTTGCCTGAGTTGGATGGATCTCCGGATTGGCATAGGCATCATAGATGAGGGCATTTATGCGCTTATCACTTTCTTCGAACTCCTCACATACTGCCTCAATATCACATTCACGTAAGTGAAACGTCATTTTACGTTTCGGCCGGCTGCGTTGTCGTTCGATTGCGCCAAAATGAAGTATGATGCTGTTATGATCGCTGCCAATACTCCACTCTCCCTCGTCATCTACAGTTATTTTTTGAAGACGACGTGCGAGCCTCTTTGATGCCAGGGCATAGCCCATACATGTTCGTCGGTCCCGGGCCATCCATGTGTGTTGCCCCTCACATTCTTCTCTGAGGTTTAGAATCTCCAGGTCGAACTCCTCCGACAGTTGTCTCATCATTCGGCCATTGTCGTCCTCACGACCGTCAATCTCAACCAGATGGCCATTAAAGTCACCCATAACTAACACAGACAATCTTCGATCTAGGTTTTCGATGTCACGTTGAACGCACTCCAGTATGGCCTTATTCTCCTCATGCCTGGCATTCCCCACGGAAAGGTAAAGGGTGCATACCGCTGTCGGTATGTTACTCACCTGTCCATGAACCCACAGGTGTTCGCAGCACTTTTCAGATATCCTTATCCATGCTTGTCCTTCACTAGGTCAAAGGAGGCCCACACCTCCTCCCCGTCGGTCACCCTCCACCCTGTTACACCCAGTCCAGCACCAAGAAGGGTCTACTGGGGCTTCCTCACCGTCCCGCAGGTGTGTTTTAGCAACCTCGAACAAAGAAAAGCCTTGTTCCCGGAGTACTACATAGAGCTCAGCCCACTTTCGTTGACGCCTCGCACTATTCAAATTTAAGAAACCAACGACAGCACTGTCTCTCTTCCGTGGTTGCCCTTGCTGCCGCCGCGCCAGAAACTCGGTCAACACTACCGCTGAAGCTGCATGGCTGCTAGTTGCTGTCGGACTAGTTGGTTCACAAAGTGCGTCAGCTCTTGTGATGGGGCACATGTGGGGTGCTGAAGGCATCCGGCCATCAAGTCGTTCAGCATTGGGTTGCACACAGGAAAGGTCTGTCTCGCAGTAGGCCCTAGAGCAAACGTTCCTTCCTGACTGCCTGTCCTCGATGGGAGTGTCCCACAGCTTTGTCCTTGAAGATGTCCGTTGGGTGGTATGAGGAGTGGGGGCACCCATATTGCGTGCAGAGGTGACGACTGTGGCGGATGGTCCCTCTGGCGTTGTGGGGAATACACAGGACCGGGAAAGTTCGGCACCGGCTGCTTTACAGTCTCCTTTGCTATTTGAGGCGTGTTCACCACCCGGTGTGCTCCACTCGTTCTGGGACTAGAAGACAGACCTGGGAGGTCGTGAGCGTGTGCTTTTTTTCCTGCCTCTGACCTGTTTACTACTGTGGGATGCGCCCCGTATCGTCCCCTGTTGCTCCCGGTATGGCCGCTGAAATTGTGCCTTCTTTGCAGTCCTAAAAAATGAGTCACCAATGCACCCACTCGGTCGGTTACCACCTGGCTACCTTCTGTGTGTTAGTGAAGCCCGTCCTTTTGCATTGCTGGGATGCTGGCCAGTTCTCGGCTGAGGTCGATAAACCTTGCTCTAATTCTCTTGCACAGCTGCTTAAGCTTTGCATTCAGGAGCATGGTCGTAGCGCGTGCTTCCTTTCCTCTGCCGTCTATTTCAGGTACTGAGCAGATGGCTATAGTGATGCCTTACGTTTGGCCCACTGCAGCCTCAGACGCTCTATAATTGTGTCAGGTTGCTCGCCCTTCAGAACGTCATTCAACACCACGTGCAGTATATACATGCGTGGTACATTCCTCGCTTTTTCCTCATATGTTTCGATAATTTTATGTACTACCTCAGTTGTGGCTCCCCTGTTCGTTATAAACTCTATGCTTTGAGGTGCTTGGACTTCCTCGGTGAGAGCTCGAGCTATCTGCAGGACGTTCCCATCTCCGGCGATTATCACTTCCCGTGTGATCCCTCGTGGCGGTCGGATTTGAACAGCCTCACGCGCCAGCTTCTTTGCAGCCACGGGCACGTGAATCTCCTGAATGGACATGTGTGTGACTCCACTTAAAGTTTTGCTTGGGACTCCGTCACCCTGCATGTCAGTGTGCGCTGTCACATTATCGGTGTTATTCATGGCACTACCGGCATCCTGTGGACGGTCATCCTGTAGTAGCGTTTCCTTGCTTGTCTACTCCAGCCTTCGTCGCATCGTTCAAGAACATTTCACTGTGGTGCAGATCTGTTTCACCACTCATCTGGTTCTCCCCTTCAGATTCCGATGGTGCGCTGCTTGTCCCATCGTCTATAACCATGGACTCTCCTGTCTGTCCAGCTACTACTGCATGTCCTTGGAGCGCTGTCCCTAGTGTTTGCAGTGCTTTGTTCTTCTTCGCCACCTCGTTTATCCTGCATTCAAGTTTCGATATCCTCTTAGTCACTTCAGACAGCCTGCGCCCGTCCGATGCTCGGTCTAGGCGTGCTGACATGGCGCCTATCTGAGCCTCTAGTTCCTCAAGCCTTTTTTCGTGTGCATCCCTCATTTTGTACATCTCATCGCATACCTTGCATGCGAGAGGATATCTTTGGTTCGTGTCGTCATGTTTCGCGTCTGCCATCAGCTCCAACGACCCGCGGTCTACAATATTAATGGTGTAATCAACAGCTGCGGCAGAGTCTTCAGCAGCCGCTGCAATGTCGGTACTCTTCACGGTGACTGTCCGGGCGGAGTCTGGCGTCAAGACGGGCGTCGCGGCGCGAGGGGCAGTGGTCGGCGTAGCACCCTGAGAGGGCTCGTCGGCTGGCCGATTGGTGGCAGTACAGGCCGCATGTACGTCAACCAGTGTCGTTGCCCTTGGCTGGCAGTGCCCACAGACCTGGGCTTCTGACGAGACAAGGTGCTGCACACTATTGGACATCGTGTTTACAGGCAGGAAGCGTGTGGTAGGGAGCAACGTGGGAGTAGAAGTTTCCCATGCGGCCGATGGCTCGTCCGTGCAGTCCATGGCCACTTCTGAACCGTTGTTGCCCGCAGTGGGGATATCCAAGCTCTCCGGAGGGAACACTTCGTCTTCATCGCTGACAGTGGTGTTGCTCAAAAATTCCGGGCTGCAATGAATATCTCGTATGGTATCTGTAGGGGAACACGCAGTAGCTTGTAGACGCTCAATGAGTTCTCCCTTGTTCCCGGAGGTAGGAAGACCAAGGGCTTTTAGTGCCCTTTTTAGGTCGAGAACCTTCATCTCGGACATTTTTTCAGCAGACATATTCCCATCTGCGTGGACAGCAAACCGGTATCGACGGGGCCGGGAACCGACCAAAGGATACGGAGTAGGCGATGTGTCGGCGACGTCTTCCGCGCCTCGGCCAAGCGGAGCGGTGCAGCGGAGGTCAGTAGAGCTTCGGGGTGGCCGGCCGTGTGAAAAAAGAACGGCGTCAAGTACGTCGCGTCGTTTAAAAGGGAGACCCCGAAAAACCAACCGTTAGGTTTAAATCGATGATGATGATGATGATGGTTTGCGGCTCTTCCCTTTTGAATCGGGCGGTCCCGTAGAGTTAGGGACCTAGCCAGTGAGGATTCGGTTATCCCCGTTGGTGAACTAGCATCCACCAGTTCTCTAATCTTCGCTTCGTGGCTTCCACCCGCTCCCGCCACCCTCCGTTGGTTATAGGTGTTGCGTCGGCGTTGTTGTTGCCGTTAGTCCCACCCGCAGAGTCTGCCACAGAGCTGGAAGCAGACCCAAAGCCGAGTGCCTCTGCCAGTGCGAGCTCCCGGGTTGCCTGTCCACACTCCGCCGGTTGAACTGGTTGCAGACCGGTGCACGACAGCACAAGGTGTTCAGTTGTCTCATCCGCCTGACCACACACACGGCATGCTACAGATTCCACCGTCTGGTCAAAGCGACGGCGATACACCTGCGTTCGCAGCCCTCCTGCGCGTGACTCAAAGAGGAGCCGGCTGCCCAGGCTGTTGTCGTAAAGTCTAGTCTCTGCCGAAATGTCGTGCTTATATCGATGGTACATATATAGCGTCGACTTGGACTTCGCCGTTTCTGCCCACCGAGCTGCCTCCTCCTCTCTCACCCTGTTTCGTATCTCAATTTCCCACTTCCTGTCTGATGTAATTGTTACAGGGGTTGAAAAGAAGCCGTATTTCTTTATTTCTTCTCTAACTGATACAGCCGCTTCCTCCAGCCAGTCTGCACTCCCGTGAGATACGTGTAGATGAAGAGTCTCTTGGCCCACCGGCCGCGGTCCATGAGATGGAGACGGCTGTCGTAAGTTATCTTACTGGTCGCCTCCCTGGCCTCAAACGACGACCACCCAAGATCTCCCTGGACTGCTTCGGTGGCCACCATTCCGTGACAGCCCAGAGCCTGCCTCCCGACCTCTCGTTGACGACGTTCCATGACTTCCCGCACTGTGCCAGGGACACAAAGAACCGCGTTGGCGAAGGTTAATCCAGGCACCACAACCGCCTTCCAGAGTTCGCGAGTCACCAGAAAACGGTTGCAACTCCAAAGATTACGTTTTCGGAGTACATTCGTACCTCGCACGGCTGCCTGTCGGAGGTGAGCATAATGATCGGACAAGTACTCCGGCTTGTTGGTCAGTACAACTCCCAGGTATTTGTACGACTCCTGTACCTGTGCTTGCTCGCCGTTCAGCACCAGACTGTTTAATTTAGCCTCATCAGACCCGGCTAATTGAAGGACTGCCGACTTTTTGGCGTTGAACCGAAGGCCCAACGTAGCCGCCTCCGTCTCACATATACATATTAGACGCTGCAGGTCCTCCACCGTCTCCGCCGTCAATACAATCGCTTGAGGCGCTGGGGCGCTCCCTAGTGGAAATGATTTGCACTTTCCAAAATGAAAAATAACGAATTAAAAGAAAAATGTTTCACTGAAGGAAAAATAACAGTTCTTACATTTAATGCATTTAAAAAAACATCAATGAAGTTTTATAAGTTGCAGAAATTACAGAAATGCAGCAGCATCTAGCCAAGTAGAGACAAGCCAATCTAGTCTCCCCCGGTGGCTTGTCACGGGAAGCCATAGGAAGCACGGGTGGCACGGGCGTGAGCGAGTCGAGCGAGTGACCAACTTGAGCCGTGGCGACATGCGTTTTCGAGGATCCCTTGGCCTTAGCGTTTTTGAGGTGGGACGAAATAGAAGAACTCTCCTTTCTGGATATGGAGTACCCCGTTCCGCGGAGGTTTAGGTCCGGGCGAGGCTACTTGGATGTGCTCGACATAGATAGTGAAGCTTTCAGCAGTTTCGTTTTGAGCAGATGAACTTAACGGAGCTGTGTAGCGCGCTACGAGTCCCTGATACAATAAGGGCGGCCCAGAACGTCGCAATCCCCGGGCAGGAAGCTTTTTGCACTGTCTACTGTCCAGGGTGTCTAGCGACCGGGAAAACCGGGAATTTTCAGGGATATTGTCAAAAGGCGAGCCCAGTCAGGGAAAATGAGCCGGAAATGCCATCGAGTGCTTTGAGCGAAGACTTGTGGACTTGGGGTTACTTAGAGCGGAGCGCGAGCTCTGCTCATTCGATGTAGAGTGTGCTATACTCTGTTTCACCTTATGATGTACCGCAGGAAAGGCTACAAGGGCGAGCTCCTTGCTCTGGGGCATACCTCGGCGGCACAAGCTCTCGTGACTTAAGAGCGGCTGCCAACGCTATGAGCTCGCCCTTCTAGCCTTCGCTGCGGTACAACATAAGGTGAAACGAAGTATACCCGATGCAAAGGGAAGAGCCGACAAATCCAGTCCACACCTGAGATTGGATTGGATTGGGAGCGCGACACTAGGCTAGATCAAATTAGAGCTACTAGGTTTAGTAACAAATGGGACAGCCGTATAGACCCCATGCCAATCCAAGCCGAAAGTATCCGAAAGTGCATCTGGCGGCCATGTTGCCATTCGGTTATTGACGTGTGTGTTTGAGCGTCATGTTTTCATCGTGTTTCCGGAAGTGGCCTTGCTCTTCACTGACGATGTTGGCGGTAAGAAAGCGCTCGTTTATTCCGGACTGGACGAACCCGAATATTTCGGAATATGCAAGTTAGGTTTAGCCCGTGCAAAATAATCCTCACTGTGCTCAATGCCTTGTGTAGTAGTGGTTTTACATATTTAACCACCTCTACAGTGGTCAGGGAATTTCAGCTTTAATTGTCAGGAAAAACCTGGAAAAGTCAGGGAATTTCAAAAGATTAATTTGCTGGACACCCTGACTGTCTCATGTTATTGCTTTGCCTGTCATTGCCAACATAGCATTTGCTGTCTGTTCAATATTACGCTCAAAATAGTTCTTTGTATAGTAAGTCGAACGGGCCTACCTCTGCCGTTTTCTCCCAACTACATTGTTTAATAAGATGAAAGATTTATTGTAGTGCGTATTAGGATGTCATACCCCTTGCTCACACTTAACTTTGCTTTTTAATTCGACCATTCACTCCCTGAACGTAATGTTCTTGCAGTTGGAGACGATGTCTCCTCTCCTCTGCTGCAGCTTCCTGCAGCACATAAAACTTTTCTTTTTCAAACGCTAAGCGATCCTCGCTTAAGGTCACCTGGCGCTCTTCAATGGCCAGGCGCCTCTCTATCTGGCGCTCCTCTATGACGAGACGCCTCTCTTCAAGAGCGATCTCTAGTTTTTTATTCTGCGGTCCTCTTCTGCTCTCTTCTCCAGCGATCCAAGGTGCTCCCTATACCGCTTCTGCCTGGTTGCTGGAAAAATACAACAAAGGAAACAATGCACATAGCATCATTAAACAACTTTTTTTTAATTTTTCTTAACGCGTAGGTTGACAATGGACCTCTTGGCGAATATGTGCTGCCACCTAGACACGCGAATCGGTTCGAGACTAGGTGACTGGAAAACAACGCGCGCCCAAGGCCTCTCCCACCCGTTCCACACCCAAAACATCAGCTACATTCACCCATTGAGGCGATGTGACCTAGATACGGCTCCCCCAAGCTCACCTTTGTCCCCATCGTGCGTAATCTTCCGCCCCGAGGTCGACACAACGAAACCGCTCAAAGGCGAGAAATGCAAGATGGCGGATTGTTTGGAACTAGATACTCTCGAACCCAGGCGCATGAAATACTCCGCGCATGCGCACCGCGTATTTCTACAAAAGGTCCATTGACTGACTCTTTATTTTATTGGACCTGGCTATTCAATGAAGGTTTCCAAACAACAAGCTCGCGCTAGCTCGCAGTTGCGCCAGCTGTTGGACAGGGTATGGCAGTATGATAAAACTAGAGTGCCTCAATGTCCTTCTGTTTAGAGTGATGCCATCGTTTGTAGTACCCGATGCCGACAGCTCGCGCTCACAGGGAAAATACAAAGAAATCGCAGGAAACAAAATGTCGCCGTAGCACAGTCAGCACCACGAGCGCGTGCAGGGACACGCTCTTTCACGCGCTTCAGAACAAAAAATAAAAATAAGCGTTTGAAACAAAATGGCCAGATGTCATCACGCCAAGCAAAGCGCACATGAAGGCACCCTATACTTCGTTTCACCTTATGTGCGAGCGAAGGCAAAGCTGGAAGCGCGAGCGCGAAAGTTCCGTGCGTTCAGGCTTTGCTGGAGCGCGCGAGCTGGGGAGAAACGCAAAAAGCGCTGGTCTCGCGCTTCTAGCTTTGGCTTCGCTCGCAGATAATGTGAAACGAAGTAGCTAAAATAAAACGCTTCTGAACTTTCAAACGGGACTCAAAAACTACTTACTTTCTCAAGCTTGTGCGGTCGTCTCGCTTGAACAGACCGAGGAGCAGATCGCAGCGGTCTCTCACTCCGCGAACACTGAAGTTCCTCCCAGTGCTTCATTCAGGTTGGCCGCCACTGTGTCCCACCGCGTAAAATTTACAAAGGGATTCATCGCAAGCACTTCCCTTAAAAAGAGGATATCTTCGACGATCGTGAACCATTTTCGACCCGCTTGGGCAGAAAGAGTCTCGAGTGGAGCGGCCATGATCGCTCAGCTCTTGCCGGATCTCGTCAACTCTCGCGAGGCACGGGAGTGCGCGCGATATTTCCCGATATTCTCGATACCTGCGCGTTGCCTGCGCCCGAAACACCCGATACCCTAGCGCATGCGTAATGGCTCCGGCGCAGTATCGGGTATCGTTATCGGAGTGAGAAACGATCTACTAAAACTCTCTATACTTCGTTTCAGCTTCGGTCCGAGCGCGGCCGATGTTATGAGCCGAAGGGCCAATCAAACAGCGCAAAAAAGCGAAACGTCATGTCGTGCTCTCTGTGCTTGATAGGACTATACCGGCGTAGGAGCACGCACAGAGAGACGGCGAATAGCGGCTTGTCCTATCAACTGCAGGGAGCACGCCATGACGTTGTGCCTCTTTTGCTGTTTGATTGGCCCCTCGGCTCTAACATCGGCCGCGCTAGGACCGAAGCTGAAACGAAGTATAGTACCTTTGCCCACGTATCGTACCCTTCTCGAGTAACCTTATCAGAGTGTAAAAAAAAAGAAAAAAAAAAGAAAAAAACAGAACTCCGCTGTGAAAGCTGATGACAAGGGGTCGCCAACGAATATGGCACCTGTGCGACATATGGGCCAAGGGTTGGCAGTAACGTCAAAAAAAAAAATAAAAAATACAAAAAAGTGTGTGCGTGCGTGCGTGTGTGTGTGTGTGTGTGTGTGTGTGTGCTTTGGGTCGATCGGACCGCAGCCAACGCGTCAATCTGATCGCCAATCAGATAGCGCCAAAAGTGCACCGCCATGGCGCCCGTCGTCTTTGTGCGTCTGCTTATTCAATCCCGCATGCGCTGTGCGTGAGTGGCTAAGCCAATCAAGCAAAGTGAATGCGGCGCGATACCGCTCTTTTTTTTTTATTGTGCCTAATTGGTTAAGCCAGCGGTATACCAAGCGCACAAGTACGCCTACATGACGATGCACTTTTGGGGCTGCTTACTTGGCCCCATCAGATAGTAACCTTAGCTTCGGTCGGACTCGATGTGAACGAGGGCCCACTTGGACGACGAGCTACAAATCCGATCGGAAGGCGGGAGCCGAGAGAAATGTTTATTCAAAAAAGGGAGTAAAGCTGTGACGTTGCACCCGAGGTGCCCTAACGTCAGCCGCGCTAGAGAACGTTATGGCGAAAAAAATAGTCAAGTGCTTCATTTCAAATATTGTTCACTCTCCGTTCTGAGGAGGAAAAAAAAAAAAAAAACGAAATATTGAACGATGCCACTCTCGGAATTCAAGGCTGCTTCAAAACAATGCAACGCGGGTCACACAGACATTGATCAAAAGCCAATGACTCGGGCTTCTCCCTCCCGTCTTTGGCTACGGAAGAACGCTCCACAGGTGATATAAACGGTCGTGATTAGAAATACTTGGTATGGCGCAGGTTCCCCTATACAGGTCAAAATCAATGTCCACTACTAGAACACACGGACGACGGGAGTAATGGAACCTTTCAAAGAGAAATTGAAGTTCCTCAACCGCATACAGCCTTTGCACTGCGGTCACAGGCTGGGCTGGTACGATCGCGGGCCCGAGATCATGGGAGCGTATCCGACACTCGGCTGGACCGCCAAGCATGTCGACGGTTCCGGAAGTGCACATCTCAAACAGAGCCGCCATGCCCGGCACGTTGCTGATGTTGGACACGGGACGGGCTGTTACGACCTCCATTACGCCTGACTGAAGATTCCTATAGTCCGACGTTGAGATGCCCATGCTTACGACGATGCACACCTTGGCCGTGCTAAAAAGAATGGGAGCGTTATTTTCTAAACCCTTCAAAAAATCGAACTCGGCCCGTCTGTTCTCGCGGCACCAACCGATTGCATCGCTGTCGTTCAAGCGGTGGGTTTCGAAGAAAATAAAGTCGAGACTATTTACCAGCTGCCACTCGTGCTCCACTCCCGCCGTCGTGTCGATTATGATGCTAACGAAGTAAGGGAGCCCGTTCATTAGGTACAGTCTCCGAATGCTTTCTGCGAGCTCACGAAGCGTCTCCAAATCTCGGGGACTGCCGCACGTCCCTTGCATGTCCCTCCAGTGAATGGTGACGCCGTCGAGCCTATGCCTCACCAGCTTCTTCAGGATGTCGGCGGCCAACTTCGTCATCAGGACTGAGTCCCTTCCAAGCCGCGAGAAATGGGCGGTGTCTTCGTGGTATCCGCCGACAGCCATGTGAATCTTTCCGGGCGTGCTCCGAGCGTACCGCTCCTGGGTCGCTCTCAGCACCCACATGCCGTACCGTACCTCGAATTCGGGAACTCGACTGATGACTTTGCCGCCTCGAATGCCCATCGACCAGTAGATTACGTTCGGGCACAGTTGGAACGGAATATGTTTGGGAAGGTAGTCCCAGCGTAGCCGTTTACGGAACCTCGAATTGTTGTACAGGCAGTAGACGGCCGTCGTCACCTTGCCGCTGGGTGCCGTAGCCGGAGACGCGTCGTCCGTGCGCAAATTGTGGACGTTGTCGGCCAGTTTTACCTGCGCCAAGCAGCTCTCGTCGACGTTGGTCCATGGGTTGGGCGTCGTGACGGCGGTCGAACCTCCGGCGTCGAACGCCGGGATGTAGTAGCCGAGGTACGGGGCCAGGAATCAGGCCCAGCGGGATGATCAGGGCCGCCAGCGTCATCAGACACACGAACCACATCTCGAAGAGCGTGCGTTGGATGCGTCGCGCCTCCCTGCGATTTCTGAGGCAGACCCCGCAATGGGGCGGGGCCACGGGGATGGAACTCTCCTCGGAATCGGAAGGGGGCCTGGTGGCGGGGTAACCCTGGGGAAGGTCCGGTGGTTCTTCGACCTGGACGTCCGAGACAGCCCGGAACTCGACATGGGGAGTCGGGGCTACGGGTTCGAGGATCGACGGCTGCCGTGGGTGCGGTTCGCGGGTGGAGCGCGAGAATTCGTAGGAGCTGGATATTGTGCTGGTCGAAGGCTCCGTGCTCGAACTGGATTCGGACCCATGCGCGGCGGATGGTTTGCGCCTCATGTGGTAACGGCTGAGTGGACCTCGGTGGAAGGAAGCAACGGAAGCTGCAGGGCGGTTCTGCTGCAGCCGACGACGCGCAATCGAAGGATCGAATGCCGCGAGGGGCGCGTGAGCGATCCCGCGTGAGAAGCGCGAGGATGGGGTGACGATGATACAGAGCCCTCTTTTTTGTGTGTGTTGTTGACATTTTGGACACTTTTTATTCTTAAAAAGGGCCCCAATCGCAACTTTAGAGTTGCTCGTGAACACGTTTATACTCCGTTTCACCTTATGTTGTACCGCAGTGAAGGCTAGAAGCGCAAGCTCATAGCGTTGGCAGTTGCCCTTAAAGGGGCCATGAAACGAATTTTGGGTTGGGATGAATGATTCTAAATTGGGACTTTACTAATCGCATAACGTTTAGTTGGCCAAAAGAAAGAGGCTAGAAAGTCAAAAGCCAGCTTTTCGGTACGAACATTTGAAAATATAGCGGACTATTTTGTACCTTCTTGCCTTCGAAAGCTCTCCGCCTTTTCACTATGATACATCCGCGGTTCCAAAAGCGCGTCACCGGCGCCAAACTGACGTCAGCAGAGCCCAGCTCACGCATTGGACACGAGAACTGCGTCACTCGGACGTATGCTCTCGTCAACAATCAATCCGTCGACGAATATTTGGATTCGCGTTCGTGGCCAATGAGTGCCCTGACGGAACTTATTGTCACTGGGGAATGACAAGTTCTATGGTGTGCATAAAAAGCACGGCGGAAGCTAGGAGTCATCGCACCGGTGCCGAAGGAATGTCACGACCACGTGATTTCACAATTCGCATTTGAGTTGAGGATTAAAGCTAAGGAGGAAGAAGTAGGAAAATCGTTTCATGACCCCTTTAATGCACGAGAGCTTGTGCCACCGAGATGCGCCCTAGAGCAAAGAGCTCGAGCTCGTAGTCTTCCCTGCGGTACATCATAAGTTGAAATCGAGTATAGCTATTTCCGAGTTAGTTGTATTGGTCTTGACATTCCTTCTATGCTCATTTAATCTGTCGTTAATGCATCTTTATGTTTGACCAACATACGTACACACAGAAGCTAGAGGTTTTTCACACACGACACTGTTCATGCAACAAACTGATATTTCAAAATGAGCCTTTTTGCACTCCTTCGTACCCGCGTGGAATGGCGCCATTCCATTCTACTTGAAAATCGAAATCGACACAGGTATGTACGCCCACTGATCTCAATGACAATTGCTGGATCGCGTTTGCCCGCTCCGCGAATGCGGTCACTGGCGGCCATCTTTAGGTAGAGTTATATCACCTCTAGCCGCGGTACAGCTGCTGAAGCCACTTGGCAGCCACCATCATCTATCCATGGCAGACGACGTTTTGGCAGTTGTGGTGGCAGGCTGCCATCAAAATAGCGTGGGTGATATTCCGTGATTGATTGAAATTGTTTGACGAAACATGTTTTTGAAACCCGGCGTGAACGGTAGCCCGTTTTTTGAGGACCCGGTGAAAGTTTCACGAAATCGCGCAGCACCGGGAAAAAGCAGCACAGCACCCATCGAAAGTCGCATCAAAAAGAACATCGAAAGCAGACGTCGGTACCAGACCGGTACGTAGTCTGCTTTCGATGCGAGCTGCGCTGCTTTCCCCCGTTGCTGCGCTTTCAGGTACGCCAAAGTTCTTCGCACAGGCACAGGCGCACAGGTTTAACCTGTGTGTGTGGGTTCTGTAAATAGTTTTTGTAAGGTCGAGTCTTTTTTCATATTTTCTTTTGTGTCTGAACGTGTGTGTGTTCGCATTCTCTCACCACAGCATCGTCTATCTATGCTGGAACGCAAACTACATGGTGTAGAAAACTGCATCGGGCACTGATTGACTATTCTCTCGGGTCACGTGACAGGACGTTGAATTGTAGTTTTTCCCTATGCAGTTCGAGCTATGCTCGTAAAATGATGCAGTTGGCGGTGACGTCAAAATGTCGTCACGATGCACTTTGGCGATGCAGCTATAGACCTTTCCAATGTTTACAAAATCACAGTCCAGCGTGCGGTCTTCACAGCCCAGCACGTGCGTGTTCGTCGCTTCGGAAAGCGAGCAAAGCACGCGCCATACGCACGAACGCTCAAAATGGCACCGGCCACAAGCTCGTTTTTAGAAAGGTCTATTAGCCCCGTGCGCGACCGAAAGCGTCGCTGTGGTCGGCCTTCCACGATTGGCCGAACGCTGACTATGACGTCGGAAAGGGGATTTTCATCGACGGAAATAAGAGGAATGAAAGAACTTTAATATTGACGGTGTTGGCAGTGTTCCTTTGAGAGCGCAATGATTTCAAGCTTCCACCATGCTAATAACAAACACCATCGAACTTGTTGTTTGCAAGGTAATGACGTCACAAAGGGGAACCACAGGAGGGCGCCACCAAAACTTCTCGTCGCTAATAGACTAACACGCGGCCCTGACGTCACACAGCTGCGGTGGCGCTGTCGACAGCACTGCGCATGCGCAGGCGCTTCACTTCACGCGAATTCGGTTTCTGCGCACGCGCAGTGCCCACACCCGGTGTGGGCAAACGCGCGCTTGTTTGTAAACAGCGTGCCGGTCTATACTTCGTTTCACCTTATGTGCGAGCGAAGGCAAAGCTGGAAGCGCGAGCACGAAAGCTCCGTGCGTTCAGGCTTTGCTCGAGCGCGCGAGCTGGGGAGAAACGCAAAAAGCGCTGGTCTCGCGCCTCTAGCTTTGGCTTCGCTCGCAGATAAAGTGAAACGAAGTATAACCGAGGGGTCGAGACGAACCCAGAGATCTCTGCATTGTAAAAGATGGCGACCCTAACATATGCATCTCTACTGTTGGGTTTGCCAGCGGATCGAGTTTTTAGAGATCACCGGGATGCTTTCGAGACGAGCGATGCGAGGTTTGTGGGCGAATACCGGCTGACCAAAGGAGTGACTCGCTGGCTGTGCGGCCAGCTTCGCGGGAAGCTCCAGCGGCGTCGAGAAGAGCCCCGTGTGCTGACGGTCGAACAACAAGTCCTCGCAGCGCTACGCTTCTTCGCCGCTGGCGGCTTCCAGGGAACCGTCAGGAGCGACGAAAACATTCGTGTTCACCAGTGCTCTGTGGGTCGCGTACTTGTTGATGTCACCAACGCTATCATCGATTGCTTCGGATCGAAGTGGCTGTGTTTCCAGCAAACTCAAGCAGAGAAGGCGCTCACAAAAAGGAAGTTCTTTTGAGCGATGCAAGTTCAGCGGCGTGATCGATAAATATTCTAAATACTCTTACACGATTCAACACGATTGTGTTTTCATTTGAGTGCACCCCATATAAGCGATTTGGCTGAGCGAAAAGCCAAGCAAGCAACGGTAACAGGCTTAAGTTGAGCTAGTTCGTTCATACTTCAGGTAGAGGGAGAGAGAGAGAGATATGCTTTATTTTAAAGCAACTACTTCAGGTAAGGCCAGCTGAACTAGAATAACCGTACACATAAATAAAAGGCCATCGACACCGTGGGACTAACAACTGACTTTCTTTTTCCTCCTCTTCTACTACGAACCCAACTTGAGGAAAATATTCTATTTTCTTCTTTTTTGCTTCCTACTTCACCGAAAATTTAACCCCCGAAGGAAAATTTTTCTTTCTCGTGCAGCACGAGAGAAGTTGCACTAACGCAGTCAAACAAAGTCAAAAAGTAAAATTTGTTGTTAGTTGTTTATAGAGCAGGAGGTTAGTCTGCCTGAACATGGCGACATTGTTACCCACTGTAGGTAAACAATTTAGCCAGTGCAGTACGACTGCTAGCCCGGGGTCTTTAACGTGCATCACGAAGTAGTGATACACGACCGCACGCCGGTACGATGCTCATCCAGATTGAAACGGGCAGCGGCGGGGATTGAACCCACGATCCCTGGGTCCTGCAGCACGAGCTTTCGCTCCACGTGCTCCGAGCTGGTGTGCGCTAGCCCACTCGGCGATTCTCCGAAATTCCCTGTAGGGAAAAGAAAAACGATGTAGTTTCAACTTAATCGCCACTGTTCGGCGACGTCAGCGGACACGTCACGTGCAGTTCTCTTCCGATGTAGTTTGTTGGCGATGGAGATTAGGCTCCTCCCACCGGCGACGTCACGATGCAGTTTCTCCACCGCTTTTTCCAGCATAGACAGATCGGAGTGAATGGTTTTGTGCGCATCGGGCAGATGGCGTCACGCAGACTCACCAGGATGTACCCAAATTCGCAACTTTCACGACCTATAGGGGGCGCACTGGTGCCTATCAAAATGGCTGTCATCTGGATGATCGTCGTAGAACAGCGGTACGAGGCTGGGTCTGCGACGCGTAAGTAATTCTAGTTTTGCTACATACGCGCAGTGTTAGAGCCTTACGTTATTTTTTCACGCCAGGAAGGTGCAGGCAAGCCCATTTATTATGAGGCCAATCATCCAGGAGCTAGGGAGCGCGATTCTCACACCGCGGTACCACCATCGCTGAAAGTTGCGAATATCCGTCACACTGGCCGCCGCGCGTGATTTAAAGGCCCGAGATGTTAGAGAGTTTTAGAATAGGGGGCCCCAAAGAAATAGGGTCTCACCACTGCGCATGCGCAGAACCCAAACTCCGTTTGGGGCTTTGGGTTGGCGCTTGGGCCCCCAATTGCTTGGGGCCGGGTTGCGTCGGCAAACATGGCGGCGCCCTTTCCGCTCGCGTTCTCCGCAATTTTATCTTTTTGCTAAAGATTTCGTAAGTTAAAAGCTTTTCGGTCACCAGCGCGTGCAGCTGACTAAATTGGTTGTCACCGGGCTGCACCTTTCAGTGTTTCCCACCGCTAAACAAAAATAATTGCGGAATATTTTTATTTTTGTTTTAAGTACAGTGTTCTAGAGAGTTGTAGTGGCAAGAGCGGCGGCCGCCGCGTGAAGATTTTGCGTGTAGACGACACCGTAGCGCTGCTGTTCTGAGCCCTAGGAACGTGCCCCCGTCAGCTTCGTCGTCGGCGCTGCTCGGCGTGTACTACTGTGGTTCGACTGGAACTTTTTGCGGCGCAGAACAACTGCTAATGTAAACAATTGTAGGTCTGCCTTTGGACTATTGCCTCTAGAGTGTGTGCTATACTCTACTTTCATTATTCGCGTGTTTTTAATGAAGATCGTTTAATTAATATTGACCCCCCCCCCCTTTCCAGTACTGTCAGGTCGTTCAGCAACGCTATCACTTGGGCTGCACGCTTAATAGCTGCGAAAGAAACCACGCGATACTGATATAACAAGAAAAAATAGACCAAAAATCTCAATAAATCTCTCACTTTTTTAATTATGAGAGAAATAATAAACTGGTGTATTGTTTTTTGTCTTCGTGTTGCTGATGCGGGGACCAGCGTTGTGTAAGGTGCAGGGCCGAACGCGTTTAGGAACGGCCAAGGTGCCACTGCAACTGGCGAACATATTGCAAATTGTCTTTTGTGGAAGGCAGCCTATGAAAAAAAAAATACCTCAATTGGGAGTACATGAAGCAATAAAATACAATATGAACACAAACTTCAACAACCCCTACACACAGGAAACCTTAACAGGTCGCTGGGCATGTTGCCCTCTGTGTATGCGCATGGCCTCCGTGGTGTATGTGCATGGCCTCCGTGACCTGACGGAAAAGCTAAAGAGACGACCATCTTCATAGCTAAAAAGTTATTTTACAATTTTTCAGTTTCCTAATTTCTTCTTTTTTGTAATTTCTTTTCCTTTTCTTTTCCTTTTTTCTCTTCTGAACACTAAGAGGTTAGGAGCTGCTGCTGTGTCCGCGTGACTTCAGTCACCCCTGAAGAAGAAACCGAGTTTGTTTTGAAACGTCGGGTTGCCTTTCAAATTTTGGTTGGAGATACATTTCCCGGGGCTCCTTCGTGCAACCGTGCACCAATCGAACGGCAGGCTGCAGATCCCCTTGTCCCGCTGCTGACCCACCTCAACGAAATGTGGACATCTTCAAATTGAACTGACATCCTCCGCAATAGCAACAATCCATCTCGTCGTCATTTTGCATGTACAGAGTGTCACAAAAGAAAATTTACACGGTCTTTTTTACTGCAAAAATAAACTAGGCATCGCCGAACGCTCATTCTCCGCCCAAAGGTAGAGCTAGAGGTCACAACCAGATGCCAAAGTTTCAGCCCGATCCGATAACTTAATCAAAAGTTATAACTAATTTTCTGAAAATTTCAATGGAAAAACGGCGGCCGACGGCGTTTTCGAAAACATGGGGCTCTATGGCACCAGAAACCGAAAACGGGCAAAAATTGGCTCCATTTTCTCATTGAAATTTTCAGAAAATCACTTATAACTATGATTAAGTTATCGGATCGGGCTGAAACTTTGGCATCTGGTTGTGACCTCTAGCGCTACCTTCGGGCGGAGAATGAGCGTTCGGCGATGCCTAGTTTATTTTTGCGGTAAAAAAGACCGTGTAAATTTTCTTTTGTGACACCCTGTATTTACTCATCGCATTATCATGTTGCTTAGACGCGGCACCGCGGGCCTTCATGGTACGGGCTGTTGCCTTTCCGCGGTGCCGCCGCTCTCCAGAGCCAAAAAAGGATATTATTATTATTATTAAATCAGTGCAAAGGGTGAGGCACGTGAGCGTCTTGAGACGCGGTTTGCTCGGCTCGGGTTGAGACGGTCCCGCACGGCTCGTGCGCTGGCTTTGTCAGTGCAATCCTTCCCCCAGTCTTAACTGAGACGCTGTTTCTAGCAAGTCGGCCCTGGTTTGGACCGGACGTTCGTTTATTCTACCGTTGAATATAGACGTGACGAAACCCTAAAATGCGCCAAGTTTTCAGTCACCAAGAGTTATACCTTCTTACTCGAGCGACGCTAAAACGACTTAAATTAGTCGTGTCACATATTTAGAGCTCACGACCACCGCTAGGGGTTGTTTCGAGGACTGCGGTTGGCCCTGAGATGCTCGCCTATTCAAACCAATGTATGGCCAAATTCTCCCAATAAACGGCTCTGCGGCAGACGGGTTGAAGTGAGTGAGGGGGTATACTCCCTTCCGCTGGAGTTGCACAACTGAGGTAATCTCGTAACGTTGGCCGCACTCATATATCGTCACTCTGGGGGGCAGTGACGCCCCAGCTACGTCATCAAGTTTTGCGAAGGAAAGATTGCGTGAAATCGCTCGCTTTTCTCATCGAAATTACACCGCAACAAAGGAGTTTCTTGGTCAGTCGCGTTTTGTGGAAGTGTACTTGGGTTCCACTAGTGGCAGTAAGGCTCGCCTAAAGTGAAAACATTTTAAGCTAATATCTATGGTTCCTTTAAAAGCGGGGCCACACTGCTCGTACATCATACAAAAGACAGTCTGCCAACACGAGTCACCTCAATATCCGTGGTTCGAATGCCGTCTGCCCAAGCTTTTTCTTCCCTTCAACTCATTGCCATTAGCATTCGAAGCGCGGATCTCGCGGGGCACGCGTTCGAATCTGCATGCATGAGACCGTTTCTCCAGCTGGCGCAGGGGGCGCGAGCGCGTCCGTAAGACGCACCATTTAATGCTGGCTGCACCATCCACGCAATACGAGCATACAAGCGCCGATCTACAGTTCGATTATGCACGAGCCACGTTCGAATAAAAGCGTCTGTCAGCCTTTGTTCATGAGCGATATGAAAACGTAACATGAAATTAAAACTAAAATAAAAAAAATAAATAAAAGAAATATGCAGCTCATGGCCTCAGCGTCCCATTAAACATTAATTTCAGCTTTATTATTGGTATTGCTTTCTTTCGTAACCTGCATGAGGACGTATGCTCGCTCTGCACGAGCGCGATTGTTTGGCAGGGATACTAAAAGCTCGGTGCTCGCTCTTGTAGCCTCTGCTACGCTGGCCCGTATAGTGGAACGAAGTATAAAAAAACTGTAGTAGAGAAGCGTAAGGACGCATATTCAAAAATACGACAAACAAATATTATATTTTGCGCACCTCGAGAGCTGCTCAAAACTTGAAAGTACGGGCGTATGCTGTCTTTTGTATCACGTATGCTTTGACCTGTGCTTCGATGACGTTCGAATGTTTGTTTTTCTTTCTTTGTATTTTCCTCGTTATCGCGTTCCGCACCAGAGCAGGCACGCTCCCTTAAAGGAGCTGTGCAACGATATTCAATTGGAATGTTTTTCACTTCACACGAGCTTACTGGCACTATACTCTGTTTCCCCTTATGATGTACCACAGGAAAGGCTACAAGCGCGAGCTCCTTGCTCTAGGGAACATCTCGGCGGCACAAGCTCTCGTGCGTTAAGAGTAGCTCCCAACGCTATGAGCTCGCGCTTCTAGCCTTGTCTGCGGTACAACATAAGGTGAAACGGAGTATAGTGAGACTCAAGGATACTCGCACGCAACGCCACTGGCACGGCCGCTTGATAAGGGACTCCCCTTGGGAGCGGCCTGCCGTATGTCTCGTGCCGCCGGTGAGAGCGATAGTTCTACTTTACCCCGCAGCGCCAGCCGTGGCGCTCGTTATCGGCGAGAGAGGCGCAGTCCGCCCGGCGCGGCCCGGTGTGGCTAGGGTGCCTACATGTTTCCGCTCCGCTTCCGGAGCGGCGGAAACATGTAGGCACCCTAGGTGTGGCTATTTAGATTGTTTTTTGTGAAGCGGCAAGTCTCATTTGAAACGAGTGCCAGATTGCATGAATGATGTGACAAATCTGTGCCGAATAGAAGCACATAATTCTTTCTGCGAGGAGCTCACTCAGCTGCAGGCTGCGCGTTAGAGCCGCATTCAGCTGGCAGTATGAGCGAATTGTCGTTTTCTTGTACCGTCCTCGTTTCTATTACCACTGTAATGAGTTATAGTTGGATATAGCTAGGCCGTATGATTTACGATTTTAACCGATGCTCGAGCACGCTCGAGCTGTGCCTTTTATTTATCTGTGAGGGACAATAAGAAAGGGATTCCTCGTGCATAACTTCTGCAATATAAACTTCATTGTTCACGAACAGATCAAGGGAGTCATATAGTTCGCAAGCGGAATACCTTTCGGGAAAGAGGCTTCCACGAAAGTCTCAATATATTCTCTAGAGAGCTGTTTAGGTCACCAGCCGAGTTAGCCAGAAGAGGTCTGAGGAGCTTCCCGAGAAAAAGCTCGCAGAGTTCTTAGCTGTGGTACCGGTCTCTGCAGTTAGTACTCCACATCAGCGGGCAGTCCATAAGGTGTGGAAGCTCAGCGCTCGAGAGAACCTTGCCAATCCGTCCAGAACGACGAATCTCTGCCAACTGTAGAGCCCTCTCGACAAAGGTGCAGAAGAGCTTGCACGGCCAGACAGCTTCAGGTCGTGGATAGCTGAGTCCTCTTTGGTCAAGGCTAAACACGAACTGATTTTCTCCGTCACGAGATTCATTTCCCTTAAGTTACAGCTTGCATTCAGGACACGTCACCTGCAAAGTTAAGCGGGTTCTACACATTAGCCTTCCTTGCTTAAATCTGTCTCGAAATTCGTCGCAGGTTTGTCGCAGTTTTTTAATTCGCTCGTTCAGTCGTTTGGCTTGCATTTGAAGGCGGTGCGCGTTTTTCTTGGCATCTTCCATGAAGCCTATAGCTGTCAAATTGAATGACGTCTGACATTCTTTCACTTCAAACTCTTTTTGCAGGCAAGGTTCAATAGCCACGCACTCATCAACAGCTTGTCTTCTTTCTGCAGGGGACTGCATTTTGCGTTGTCGGCTTCTACCGCTCGCATGCGACGTGGACGCGTTAGGTGGCACACGAACAAGCGTTCTGCGTCTCTTTGAACCTGCTGGTTGCATGTACAACGAATACAATGGGAATTGAGTCGGCACCGCTATCGGTCGCAGTACCTTCCGCTTCATCCCTACCTTGTAGTCCTCCGCCTTAAATGCCTATATGTACAACCTCGGCTTTCTGCAGGGAAGATAATCCACATAGCGCTCCCCTCTCCTAAGCTGCGAGGGGGAGCCAGGTTGGGGCAAGGTAAAATGTGAAGGGATATAGGAAAGGAGGTGACGGGCAAAAGTGGAAAGCGCGAAGTGTACGTCGGCCTTTAAAATGAAGGGAGCGCACGACGCTCCTGGAGCTTGGTTGCCACTGGCTGCCCTTCTCGCTGCATTCTCGCGAAATGTTCTTCAACCAGGCATCCCAAAATTTCTCTCTAGACGGAAGCTCGTGATAGCAGAGTTCCGGATCTCTCGCAGCATTTGACTTACAACGCGGCACGCAACAGTTTTTAGGCATCGCGTGCTCCGTAACCCATCTGCACAATTTAAAACTGTGCAGAGACAGACAAAAGGCGGCTGTCTACGTCTCTTCTTTCTCATCCATCAGTGGTTATCGCCATGAAACTATAGAAACGAGCAAAAAAACGATCGAAAACACAAACCACGCATGCGAGCACAGGGTAAAACTGCGATATTTTCTCCGCGCAAAGTGGTGCAAAGGTGGGGGACAAGCGATTTTTGCGGCCTTTTGCAACCGCGACAGCGCCTCGGTATCGGCGAAGCCAATGACGGGCAGATATTTTCTCTGGGTCGCGAAGCAAGAGCGCGTTGGGCGCCTTTTCTATACTCTTTTTCACCTTATGATGTACCGCAGGAAAGGCTACAAGCGCGAGCTCCTTGCTCTATAAGGCACATCTCGGCGGCACAAGCTCTCGTGCGTTAAGAGTAGCTCCCAACGCTATGAGCTCGCGCTTCTAGCCTTGTCTGCGGTACAACATAAGGTGAAACGGAGTATAGACCTTTCCAGAAAAGAGCGTGTGGCCGGTGCCATTTTGACTGTTCGTGCGTATGGCGCGTGCTTAGCTCGCTTTCCGAAGCGACGAACGCGCACGTGCTGGGCTGTGAAGATCGCACGCTGGACTGTGATTTTGTAAACATTGGAAAGGTCTATAGCTTTCAGCTCACGAGACCACTCGCCGATGTGCAGCGCCTCCACGGCAGATGGGAGAAGTTCACCTCTCACGCGCGCTCTTTTGTTTTCGGAAAAAATCGGCAGGCCGCAGCTGTGTGCGCGTATGCTGAGCGCGTGCTGATGGCGAGCTTCCACAGTTCTTTTGCAACGTGCATTCCGCACCATCAAGAGTGCCGGTCTTAGCAGCCTATTGATGTGAGCTCGTTCTGAGCATGCGCTCTAAACAGTACCCACAAATATGGCGTCCAGTGAATACTCCCTATAGCCTCGAAGAATAGGTCCTGCTCACTGGATCCCCCGAGCATCGCCAGGCATCCCTTCATTCCCTCCTCACATACTTGAAGGCATGGCCTCCTCTATACTGAGTCTAGAGGAGGCTATGGTGAAGCAGGCGAAACCCACCCGATTCATCTAAAAGAAAGCGAAGGGAAAAAAATTAACATATCCTCATTCGCTCAAAAAAGATGACTGAAGTCAGGGGCGGCGAGCGTAGTTCATCTTTTTATAACTATAATACAGAAATTTTCCAACCAAACATTCAACCAACGTGATGTCAGTGAGGAGTTTAGTGGATCGTTCTAATAACCCCGATAACCATACCCGAAACTTGGTCAGTACCCTTGCCCACGTATCGTATCGTTCTCGGGTAACCTTATTTTATCTTTAAAAATTTTTATCTTTTTAATTCCTGATTGCATGTTAGTCTGTTCTTTTTTAACAAGTGGAAGATATTGTGTTAAGTCATGTACTACCATTTTATGTGCCACCACACTATGACCTAGTGGTCGTTCTGGGGCATGATTCAAATAAAGCATTATTATTATTATTATTATTATTATATTATTATTATCAGAGTAAAAAAAAACAGAATTACTTACTAAAACTATTTAGCATCCGTTGTGATAGCGGATGACAAGGGGTCGCCAACGAATATGGCACCTGCGCGACATATATGGGCCAAGGGTTCCCAATAACGTAAAAAAAAAATTAAAAAAAGTGTGTGTGCATGCGTGCGTGTGTGTGTGTGCGTTGGCTCGATCGGACCGCAGCCAACGCGTCAATCTGATCGCCAATCAGATAGCACCAAAAGTGCACCATCATGGCGCCCGTCGTCTCTGTGCGTCTGCTAATCCAATCCCGCATGCGCTGTGCGTGAGTGGCTAAGCCAATCAAGCACAGTGAATGCGGCGCGATACCGCTCTTTTTATTGTGCCTGATTGGTTAAGCCGGCGGTATACCAAGCGCACAAGTACGTCTACATGACGATGCACTTTTGGGGCTGCTTGCTTGGCCCCATCAGATAGTAACCTTAGCTTCGGTCGGACTCGATGTGAAAGAGGGCCCACTTGGACAACGAGCCATGGAGAAATATAATACTACGTAAAGAGCGGACACTTCCATAGGCCCCAGCGGCCCAATTTAGTGTCAGCGAGCGCACCCAGCGGCCAGTATAGTCCCTAGTTGAGTGTTGAATGGATGGATACACGCAGTAACCGCTGGTCAGATGAATGAATGGATTCAAGGCGAATTCTGGCGGTATTTTTTGTATCGGGCAGTAGCATGCGCCCTCTAATTTAACGAGTAAGTGCTATTGTAACTAGCATGTTTTTTGTTTAAAATAAAATTGTTTCATAAGTATACCTTAATTGTACTGCAGAAGAAAAGTTATCCAGCGCTACATATAATTCAAACTTACCGCACACCGAAAAGAATATTTTCACATTTGTGCTCTCTTGAAGGGACGACATAGGACGACACCAGGGATTGACACATAAAAGTATTTATTTTTGTAACTATGACAAGCAAAACAAACATCAACCCTGAAGACGATGAGTGATGCATGTTATTCATACATTACAAAAATAAGAATACCGTACACATGCAAACTGTATGAATAAGGCGTCAACAGCGCAACACAGCAAAACAAAAGTACGGTATTACAGCGATAGTTACAGCGGCAAATGCAATAGGATGGAGGGCATTTAAAAGGATTACCGTCCAAGTTCCGTGAAAAGCGCTTGCACATGTGACCATGGGACTACTACAGCAGCAATAGAAGAACAAGCTGGCCCAGTGGCTTCTGAATTCAGTGACCGAATGCTAATGTCCGTCAACAAAGAAACTACAGAACGGAAGTATGACTAGAAACCCGCACGAGACAACAAGCTGCGGAACCAACTCAACCCACACAAGGAGGCAAGAGACACAGACCAGAGCCGTTTATTGAGAGAGTTTGGCCATACATTGGTTTGAATAGGCGAGCATCTCGGGCCAACCACAGGCCGCGAAACAGCCCCTAGCGGTGGTCGCGTGCTCTAAATTCGTGCCACGACTATACTTCGTTTCACCTTATGTGCGAGCGAAGGCAAAACTGGAAGCGCGAGCACGGAAGCTCCGTGCGTTCAGGCTTTGCTCGAGCGCGCGAGCTGGGGAGAAATGCAAAAAGCGCTCGTCTCGCGCTTCTAGCTTTGGCTTCGCTCGCAGGTAAAGTGAAACGAAGTATAAAGGCCTGTTCACACATGAAGCGGAGCGCTACAAGCATAGCGCTAACCTCGCGCTAAGCGCGTGCTGACCGGAGCGTTCACCAGCTTGGTATCGCACCGCCAAAACTGTTGCTCGTGGCAGGCGATAAGTAGCAGACGGCACGTGAGAAGCGCTACATCAGCGCTTCGCTCCATGTGAGAACCGGCCTTTATTTGAGCCGTGCCGAGCGGAACTCCGCGTCTCAAGACGCTCGCGCACCCCACCCTTTGCACTGCTTTCTTTCAGCCAGTCTCAGGACGCTGTTCTAGCAGTGCAGACAAAGGCATGGGCACGAGCGCGTGGCTTTGGAAAGTGCCTCCTATGCACGAGGTCTCGTACAAACAATAGCGTTTCGCTGAGCTAGGCTCACGCGCCTGTGCCTTTGTCTTCACTGTCGACATTTGTGAGATGGAGTAGAGGTCTCCTGATTGGTCGACGCTGTGTCACAAATTTAGTTTACGCTCTAAGCGTGGGGGGAATATTCGGCGCTGGTGGCGGCCTTTGCTCCGCCTATTGTCCAAACTCTCCTAATATACGGCTCTGACACAGACCAAGCAGCCGAAGTATCCGCCCCTGTCCGCCCTCCGTCGAGTCCACGACTCCGAAGCCAACCGTCGCGCCGCAGCCATAGCCACAGCCGTTGAAGTCGTTTTTGAAAGTTTTCAAAGTTTGTAATAATTTTAAAAGTTAACTCTATACAACAAAGTTATTTATTAATATTATATATCTGACAAATGTTCAGGATAAGTGGCACGGTTGCGCCTACTAACGGCCAGTAGAGTCTTTAACTCCTGGGCCGCGAAACGGCTTTAGTGGCCACTCTTTACGTAGTACTATATTTCTCTATGGACGAGCTACAAATCCGATCGGAAGGCGGGAGCCGAGAGAAATGTTTATTCAAAAAAGGGAGTAAAGCTGTGACGTTGCACCCGAGGTGCCCTCACGTCAGCCGCGCTAGAGAACGTTATGGCGAAAACAATAGTCAAGTGCTTCATTTCAAATATTGTTCACTCTCCGTTCTGAGGAGGAAAAAAAAAAAACACGAAATATTGAACGATGCCACTCTCGGAATTCAAGGCTGCTTCAAAACAATGCAACGCGGGTCACACAGACATTGATCAAAAGCCAATGACTCGGGCTTCTCTGTCCCGTCTTCGGCTACGGAAGAGCGCGCCACAGCTCATACAAACGGTGGTGATTAGAAATATTTGGTATGGCGCAGGTTCCCCTATACAGGTCAAAATCAATGTCCACTACTAGAACACACGGACGAGTGGAGTAACGGAACCTGTCAAGGAGGGAATGAACTTCCTCAACCGCATACACTCTTCGCACTGCGGTCACAGGCTGGGCTGGTACGATCGCGGGCCCGAGATCATGGGAGCGTTTCCGACACTCGGCTGGATCGCCAAGCATGTCGACGGTTCCGGAAGTGCACATCTCAAACAGAGCCGCCATGCCCGGCACGTTGCTGATGTTGGACACGGGACGGGCTGTTACGACCTCCGTCGGGGTTGACTGAACGAACCTATAGTCCGACGTTGAGATGCCCATGCTTACGACAATGCACACCTTGCCGGCATTAAAAAGAAAGGGAGTGTTATGTTTAAAACCGTTAAAAAAATCGGACTCGGCCCGTCTGTTCTCGCGACACCAACCGATTGCATCGCTGTCGTTCAAGCGGTGGGTTTCGAAGAAAATGAAGTCGAGACTATTTACCAGCTGCCACTCGTGCTCCACCCCCGCCGTCGTGTCGATTATGACGCTAACGAAGTAAGGGAGCCCGTTCATTAGGTACAGTCTCCGAATGCTTTCTGCGAGCTCACGAAGCGTCTCCAAGTCTCGGGGACTGCCGCACGTCCCTTGCATGTCCCTCCAGTGAATGGCGACGCCGTCGAGCCTATGCCTCACCAGCTTCTTTAGGATGTCGGCGGCCAACTTCGTCATCAGGACTGAGTCCCTTCCAAGCCGCGAGAAATGGGCGCTGTCTTCCTGGTATCCGCCGAGAGCCATGTGAATCTTTCCGGGCGTGCTCGGAGCGTACCGCTCCTGGGTCGCTCTCAGCGCCCACACGCCGTACCGTACCTCGAACTCGGGAACTCGACTGATGACTTTGCCGCCTCGAATGCCCATCGACCAGTAGATTACGTTCGGGCACAGTTGGAACGGAATGTGTTTGGGAAGGTAGTCCCAGCGTAGCCGTTTACGGAACCTCGAATTGTTGTACAGGCAGAAGACGGCCGTCGTCACCTTCTGGCCGGGTCCCGTAGCCGGAGACGCGTCGTCCGTGCGCAAATTGTGGACGTTGTCGGCCAGTTTTACCTGCGCCAAGCAGCTCTCGTCGACGTTGGTCCAGGGGTTGGGCGTCGTGACGGCGGTCGAACCTCCGGCGTCGAACGCCGGGATATAGTAGCCGAGGTACGGGGCCAGGATCAGGCCCAGCGGGATGATCAGGGCCGCCAGCGTCATCAGGCATACGAACCACATCTCGAAGAGCGTGCGTTGGATGCGTCGCGCCTCCCTGCGATTTCTGAGGCAGACCCCGCAGTGGGGCGGGGCCACGGGGATGGAACTCTCCTCGAAATCGGAAGGGGACCTGGTGGCGGGGTAGCCCTGGGGAAGGTCCGGTGGTTCTTCGACCTGGACGTCCGAGACAGCCCGGAACTCAACGTGGGGTGTCGGGGCTAGGGGTTCGGGGATCGACGGTTGCCGTGGGTGCCCATCGCGGGTGGAGCGCGATAATTCGTAGGAGCTGGATATTGTGCTGGTCGAAGGCTCCGTGCTCGAACTGGATTCGGACCCATGCGCGGCGGATGGTTTGCGTCTCATCTGGTAACGGCTGAGTGGACCTCGGTGAAAGGAAGCAACGGAAGCTGCAGGGCGGTTCTGCTGCGGCCGACGACGCGCAATCGAAGGATCGAATGCTGCGAGGCGCGCGTGAGCGATCCCGCGTGAGAAGCGCGATGATGGGGTGACGAGGATACAGAGCCCTCTTTTTTGTGTGTGTTGTTGACATTTTGGACACTTTTTCTTGTTAAAAAGGGCCCCATTCGCAACTTTAGAGTTGCTCGTGAACACGTTTATACTCCGTTTCACCCTATGTTGTACCGCAGCGAAGGCTAGAAGCGCGAGCTCATAGCGTTGGCAGTTGCCCTTAATGCACGAGAGCTTGTGCCTCCGAGATGCGCGAAGACAAGGCCTGCGCATGACGTTTCGTTAGTAGATCCCCGACCCGCCCCAAGCGGCAAACAACCCGAAGCTTGACGAGAGTAGGGGCCCGCGCAGCGCGGGCGAAAAGTGATCCCAGCGTCCCTGGCGAGTTCGGAGCCTCCGCTAGCAGACGAATTCTCCGCTACGCATTGGTTTTGCCCATTTCCGTGCGAGGTGACCAACGAAAAAAATTGTCACGGGTATTCGTTGCTTTGAATGTTAAAAAATAGGTGCCTCCTCATAAGTGAAGGACATTTTCTTCGCGTGGGAAAGATGTTAGAGTTTTCAGGTTGCAATTTTGGGACTCTCCGGAAGAAAACACTCTGTTACAACTCATGTAAGCGAGGCAAAACACGAATATACCTTCACACTGCCTTTTGAAAAAGGGTCAATGTGCAAACATTTTAGAACTTAGCTACGTTTCAACTTTACTGTTCTTATCAATCAATTTGTTTTGTTGTTGCAGTTCCCATTTCTCATGAATGTCTTGCTTATTACTGTTTTGTCGAATAAACGAATAGGATGAAGAAGCAAAAGGCAATTTGGAACCACGTACGTTAATGCGATGTCAGTATGCTCTGGAAGAATTCGATTGTCCACATGCAAATCTGACGCTATTACTGAAACTGAGACTAATAAAAGCGGAGGCAAGCAAAGCAGACTTTTTGCACGTCCAAAAGAAAAAAACAAGAGAGCGCCCGGACGACTAACGTCTTCGTCGCCTTCTACCATAAAAGCCGGCACCCTTTAGACCGTCAGCAACTCTTTCCATTTTTCCAAGTCTACTTTCTTTTTATTTTTGAGGGGACGCTACGACGTCGCGTTCTTTCTTCCTCCTGCTTAATGTTGTTTTTTTATGTTTATTTTTTCTTTTCGTTTACTTGACGTTCGAACCATCGCGTATTTTGTTTTGCCTTGTTTGGATTAGTTTTTTGCTCTGTTTCCTTCAGTTCGGCGTTTACTACCGCCGGTCCGTCTGCTACGCTGTGCCCGGACATTTTGAGGGCCGTCTGCAACTTTGTTGTTGTTTTCTTCCACTGTCGTCCGCGAAAAACCTCATATTTTCGCCTTTGATTGAGTTTCTAATTCGAAATCTTCATATATGCTTTTTGGTATTTATCAAATATATTAAAATGTGCAAGCTCCTTATACATTTATATTCGCCGGAACGTCTGCTATGGGTCATCGTTTGTTGATCAACGGGCCGCCTTCGGGCATACACCAGCGCATACTTGGAGATGGCAGGCGTGTCATGTGCTGCCTACCACTGCAAAAACAAGTTTTTGCGATGTGTTAGAAAGTCCTTCTTCCGCTTCCCGAAGACCGAACAAACGTAAGTAATTAAGTTGCTGCACCATTAAAATTAAGCTAAAACAAACAACAAAAAGAAAAGAGAAGCTCCTTTTTTTATGCTGCTGCATGCTTTCCATTTTTTTTTCCCCTATGTTCCGCAATGATCGTCGTCGTTGAAGGAGTTTTTGGCTGGGTGATTTGTATCTTTCTATTGTCTGCTAGAGTTTTGTTTTATTCGCCGTTGTTCGCTACCTGTTCCCCATTTCTCTTTATTTTCGTCTGAGAAGGGGAGCCCATCTTTCCTGCAAAGTTCGGAAAATGTGTGCACGGTCATTTTCTCGTTACTTTTTCGTTTTTGTTGTGCTGCAGCGGCTGGTTCGCTTGCTCTGGTAATCTTAACATGTTGTTTTCGCACGTGTAAATGATCACCTATTTAGGTAAGAAACTGTGACATCGCAGTCTGCAACGGATCAACAGATAACCTCTTACGACGTAGGTCGAGCAGCTGAACGCCTTTCTTCCGCTTCCCAGATGCGCTCCAAACTCGTGTGATCCCCTGAGTGGCGTTTGAGAGCGCTAAATAAACTGCTCTATCTTTGTTTATGCGTGCGTTGTTATTTGATTGTCGTTGCAGTTGCGATCAGTGGATTCCGCTTCGCAAGCGGACTGACCATAATGAATTGTTTCAGCTGTTGGGGTGACGAAACGGGGCTCGCAAAGCGGCTGCTTACGTAGACTCCGTGTACTTTATCGGCGTTCGCTGCCGCTCCCGTGGGTTTTCGGAGGAATTACGCCGCATTTACTGACGGCAACAGCTGCGTGCGCGACTGCTTAGCGCGAGCTAATAACGAGCTACCACAGTTCATTTGCAACGTGCATGCGACACCATCAAGATTGCCGATCTTAGCAATGTAAGCTCGTTCTGAGCACGACCACTGCAGCAGGCGATGGAGCAGACGATGTAGCAGACGATGGTGCTCATCCGGGCTACCTAGGGGGCGCTGAGGGGATCTACTAGTGATGACGTTTAGCGGAGGAAACGCGCAGGCCTTGTGTTCTAGGTGGTATTGGATGCGCCCTAGAGCAAGGAGCTCGCGCTCGTAGTCTTCCCTGCGGTACTCCATAAGTTGAAATAGAGTATAGACCCATCCCAAAACTACTCCCTCTTCAGGCAGATCTGAAAACCCTGCACAGTGACGTGCGCAAAAGACACCATTAATGTGGCAAGGCTATTACTTGTATAATACTGTTCTTAAGTGAACTATAGGGAGTATTCACTGGACGCCATATTTGTGGGTACTGTTTAGAGCGTATGCTCGGAACGAGCTCACATCAATAGGCTGCTGAGACCGGCACTCTTGATGGTGCGGAATGCACGTTACAAAAGAACTGTGGAAGCTCGCCATCAGCACGCGCTCAGCAATCGCGCACACAGCTATGGCCGCCAGTGAATACTCCCTATATATAAGCGATCGGTTTTCCATTTTTATGGTTGTTTGTTTGTTTATTTGTTTGTTTATTTTGGGGTGAAGAGAAAGGGGGGAGCCAGGAGATATGTGGGCCTCCAGTCAGGGGCAAGTCGCTACCTGGCTTTTGGGGAGAAGGGTAAATAAAGGAAAGAGGAAGAAGAAATAGTTATGTACAAGTTCGAACATCCGATGCACTGTATAGTCCAAAAGCCAACAGGCGTCTTTTGCACACGCAGCTGTGCAGTATTTGAAACTCTGCCAGAAGAGGGCGTAATTTCGGGATGGGTCTATAGCTATTTCCGAGTTCTTTGAATTGGTCTTGACATTCCTTCTATGCTCATTTAATCTGTCGTTAATGAATCTTCATGTTTGACCAACATAAGTACACACACAAGCAAGAGGTTTTTCATACGCGACACTGTTCCTGCAACAAACTGATATTTCGAGATGAGCCTTTTTGCACTCCTTCGTACCCGCGTGGAATGGCGTCATCCCATTCTGCTCGAAAACCTAAATAGAGACAGGTATGTACGCCGAAGTTCTTCGCACAGGCACAGGCGCACAGGTTTGACCTGTGTGTGTGTGTGGGTTCTGTAAATAGTCTTTGTAAGGTCGAGCCCCTTTTTTTATTTTATTTTGTGTCTGAACGTGTGTGTGTTCGCATTCTCTCACCACAGCCTCAGAGTGAATGATTTTGGGCACATCGGGCAGATGGCGTCTGTAGTAAATGCTCGTCGCCCAACAATGTTGTAATAAAAAAAGGCGGTCACCCGTGAAAATAAAGAAGAACAGTGCCTGCGTGGGCCTGCGGAAGAGACGAGGTTCTTACATGCCGAGGTGGTGACCGGCGAAGCCGGGGGGCGCAGGAGCCCCGGAAGAAAGGAGAGGTCCGATGCGGTCGGTGGTTGAAGGCGCACTCTTTTATTCAACGGTCAACAACGTGGGGTTGAAGCGCCACGGGGACGCAACCCTGGTAACACGGGCGCAATGGTGAAACAGTGGCGCCATCTAGGTACTGTGTATAGAAGTGATAAAAAATTTAAATACTACACTTTCCTTTCCTTAAAAAAAATAAACCCATATTCTTCCCTTTCTTAGAAAAAATTGAATAAACTCTCATCTCGAAAAACAATGAGGGAAGGAAAAACTGACGCCAAACTGCAGGGCAGTTGGATATGAAATTCACTGAAAGGAGATAAAATGACCACTGACAACTCTATGACAAGAGACTGGAAATATGAAATGGATGAAAAGGAAAAGGCACGTCGCAATTAACCTTTGCGGAAAGCACACCGAAAAAGGCTGCACTGAGGCAGTATGCTGGATAAAGAAAAATTCACTGAATGTTCACATATGTATTAAAATTATATGTCCTGCACTTGTGCGAAAGTACTGCTGCCGAAAAAGTTCACAAAAATATTGTCTTTCAGGCGCTCTGCCAGTAGCCGGGCTTGATGCGGGCGACTGTCTTGTCTTGGCGTCATCTAGGTACTGTGTATAGAAGTGATAAAAAAATTAAATACTACAGCGTCGCGCAGACTCACCAGGTCACCAGGATGTACCCGTCACAACGGCCGCCGCGCGGGGTGGAAAGGCACGAGATATTACCGTTTTTAGATGCGGAGCATCTCTTGCTCGGGTGTATGTCCCGCGGCGTCGGCGTTGTAGTCGGCACTCGAACTACGCACGCGCAACTCTCCTCCTTCCCTCTCTCCAACAGCTGCGCGTTACTCTCTCCGCTCTCTCTCTCTACCAGCTGCGTGCACTGCGCGTGCGGGCCGGGGGGGGGGGGGGGGGGGGGGGGGGGGGCCCGGGCCCCGTTTCCGAAATCTTTCATTTTGATGGGACCTCCTCTCCCCCCTCTCCCTCATACAGCATTTTGTCATGGGCGCCCCCCCCCCCCCCCCCCCCAAAACAAAATCCTGGCTACGTGCCTGGCGTGAGCTGGGGTTGGCTGACGTCATTTTGGCCTTTGTAGGCATTGCAGAGAGGATATTGAGAACCATACAGACATGATGATAACATCACAGCACACTGACATTAATGAGCACATAACGGGCCCAGCTACAGAAAATAAATATTACACGTAAAAACAATTATGTCTGTAACTTGTAATTACACAGACGAACAAATCTCTGAGCATCTAAGTTTAATAGTATGTGTTGATGCATTGTTATATAACAGGTCATTTCATATACGTCATTTGAGCAAACGCCAGCTTGTCACTTGAAACAATAAACCAAAAAAACACTGGGATCAAATGCAATTCATTGCAACGAAAGCACGTTATATCAAAGCCTTCAGAACTGCCAATTCGTGAAATCGTCGATTAAAATAAAAGGTTAAAGATCGCAGGCGCTTCCTCGCTAAACGTTGGTGTGGTTATTCGGTGACCCAGGGCTGAAACAATTTCACCTAAGCACTACACGCGAGGTATACCTTTCGTTTCGTTTGTCAAAAATTCAAACTTTCAAAGGAAGCTATAAAAATGCGAAGATTTTATCCTAAAAGCTATATTGTAAAATCGTTGATTAGTACAAAACGTAAAAATCGCAGGAGCTTCCTCGCTAAACGTTTCTGTGCTTATGCGGTTACCTGGGACTGAAACAACTTGTCCAAGGCCCAACTTGCGACTCATACATTTCGCATCGGTTCTCAGACACTAACGCTGAAACAAAGCCAAGAGTATGCGAAAATTGCATGCTCAAAGCCTTATGGATCCTCGAACACATCGGGAATCCGAGCACCGCTACGGCGATATTACTGATTCTGTCACACGGGTGGTAATATCCAGAGCGATCTTGCACAGAAAAGGTATATAGTCTCATTCTTTCAAATCTTCACGTTACACCTGCATCATAGAGCACAAAGAAGTTCGAAACCGTCGGCAACCAGCTGCACATGACGACTCCGCACACAGAACAAACTCGCATCTACCAGCTCTGGGCGCTGCCATCTTACCAGTGACATTACGGCTCTTGCGAGGTCACGTGACGAGTAGTCACTCGGTTGCTATGGGCATGGTGCAAGGAGGTTAGAAGTACTAGGAGGGGGCACGTTGCAATATTGGTGAAGACTAGTCATAAAACGTTTAAACGATATTGTGCCCAACGTGACCGCAGATCTCTCTGCGATTGGTGCGCGTGACATGTCACGTGCGAGATGGATGGTTGATTGTAGAAAGACTCCTTGCAGGCTTGCGCGCGATCCGTCCGGTAGGTTTCATCAGATCGAAGGCTAGACCAACGTTACTAAACCACTCAGTTGGGAAACTGCCATAGAGACTGCTCTGAAAAAGTGTCCCCGATCTGTCCTCGCGAACCGAGCTAATGGCGAACTCAACGCCGCCATTTCTCCCGCAGCGGCCACTCGAGGAACCGCACGTTACTTCTATTTTGGCTTTAATCGGCCATTCTGGCGCCGAAACAGATACGATGGAAAAGGTTACAGGTGTGCCACCCCCGTCTCCCTGGCGGCCGCGCCGCATCTTTCTACTGGAGTTAAAATGCACCTAGGTCGGGACGCGCTACCTGAAAGCACTGCTGAGGCATGGTTGTATAAAAACAATATTAATCGTGCCGCAAAACCTTGCAAACTAAAGATTTTAAAAACATCACGCGCCCTTCATTTTGTACTAGACTCCAATAAATTTCATACAAAAAGAGTCTTTTCCGTTTGTTTTTACGCAAAAACATGCTTTCTAAAAGCTCAAGGTGACCACAGTACAGACAAATGATAAAGAGTGGCGCTGTTGTCGTATTTAGCTCGGTCTCGGTGGACGCCAGTGGCCCAGATTTCGACGGCGAGTTTTCCAACTGAGTGTTTTAGTAACGTTGGGCTAGACGAAGGACTAGCTACGGTCACGTGATGTGGTCATGTTGGGCTGATAAGTGAGGAGAGTAAGGAGGAAAATGAGAAAGAAGCGAGCCGTCAAAAGAGCATGGCTTGTGGAGGCTACGCGGCTGACGTCATGCCCCCTCCTACCCTTCTATTCTCTATGGCACGGTGCCAGCTCGGCTCGTTGTCATGGGAACCATAACAATGAGCCGAGCTTATGTGTGACCAATCGCGTGTGACCAATCGCGGTGAGAGGCCGCACAGGAAAAAGCGTGGCGCTACACTGGCTGCTACGCTGCCACGTAGAATCTGAGGGACCCCGCTTGACCATAATCCTTTTGAATCCTCAGGGGACTCTTGCAGCACTCCATTCTCTTTCCCCTTGCTCGCTTCTTCTATTTGAGAGAGGATATTCCTTCCGAAGGGGTGCTAGCGTACGCTGTGTGTGTTGTCACGGCGTCAACTCCCTCGAACTCGCTTCATTTCTTAGAGTGTGCTCTATGGAACACACAGTTATGAAACGAAAATCGAAATGGCGCTTCGAACAACGGCAGGCTAGAGTTCCTGTATAGGCTCCCTACGGGAGCCCGAGTTACGTGTTTGATTCCAAGTGCCGCGTGCCGCCCTCGCCGCTATTCGCCGAGATCCGATCACGTGAGGAGCCGTATCAAGTGTCGTGCAGCAAAGTAGACGTTGCACGCGCCCCGGCGTACGTTCCCCGGCTTTTGAGCGCGCGAACGCGCGGCGCTGCTATTCGCCGAATTCAGTCACGTGAGGAGCTGAATCCACATGCCATGCATGAACGCGCAACTCTGGCTCCCGTAGGGAGCCTATACAGGAACTCTACGGCAGGCCAGGGCCATATATTGGGAGAGTTTGGCCAATAGGCGGAGCGAAGGCCGCCGCCAGCGCCGTATATTCCCCCCGTGGTTAGAGCGTAAACTAAATATGTGACAACGCGTCGACCAAACAGCAAACCGCGACGTCACAATATTGGAAACGACATTCAAAGCGTGAAATAGAAGCGTTCAATCTCGCAGCAGCACGACGACAACGACGACGACGACGTTTACAGGATGCCACACCGGACGTTGGCGGTGCCTCAAACTAAGCCCTAAGTCTCGGTACCTCGCAGGCGGCAGCTTTGCGCTTTGACTGGGCTACCCCCTTGGAGCCTGACGCTTCGACCCCAGTGAGCGACAGCACCATCATGCTCCTGGGGGGCTATGTTGCACGTTTTGGACTCCCAGGAGACTAGGAAGAAGGAAGTAACGTCAACAACGCTCTTTGGATGTTGATTGGTGGAGTCGCTGATGACGGTATCTGCAGAAGAAAACAAAGATACGTTCATCCACACCTACGTCACTTCCTATTCCCAAGTCTCCTGGTAGTCCAAAACGTGCAACATAGCCCCCCTGGGGCTCCTTTGTGCAACCGTGCACCGATCGAACGGCAGGCGGCAGATCCCCTTGTCCCGCTGCTGACCCACCTCAACGAAATGTGGACATCTTCAAATTGGACTGACATCCTCCGCAATAATAACAATCCATCTCGTCGTCATCTTGCATGTATATACTTACCGCATTATCATGTTCCTTAGACGCGGCACCGCCGGTCCTTCATGGTACGGGCTGTTGCCTTTCCGTGGTGCCGGCGCTCTCCAGAGCAATATAAGGATATTATTATTATTATTAAAAGAGTGCAATGGGTGGGGCACGCGAGCGTCTTGAGACGCGGTTTGCTCGGCTCAGGTTGAGACGGTCCCGCACGACTCGTGCGCTGGCTTTGTCAGTGCTTTCCTTCCCCCAGTCTCAGCTGAGACGCTCTTTCTAGCAAGTCGGCCCTGGTTTGGACCGCTCGTTCGTTTATTCTACCGTTGAATTTGGACGTGACGAAACCCTAACATGCGCCAAGTTTTCAGTCACCAAGAGTTATACCTTCCTACTCGAGCGACGCTAAAACGACTTAAATTAGTCGTGTCACATATTTAGAGCTCACGACCACCGTTAGGGGCTGTTTCGAGGACTGTGGTTGGCCCTGAGCTGCTCGCCTATTCAAACCAATGTATGGCCAAACTCTCCCAATAAACGGCTCTGCGGCAGGCGGGTTGAAGTGAGTGAGGGGGGTACTCCCTTTCGCTGGAGTTGCACAACTGAGGTAATCTCGTGACGCCCCAGCTACGTCATCAAGTTTTGCGAAGGAAAGATTGCATGAAATCGCTCGCTTTTCTCCTCGGAATTACACCGCAACAAAGGAGTTTCTTGGTCAGTCGCGTTTTGTGGAAGTGTACTTAGGTTCCACTAGTGGCAGTAAGCTCGCCTAAAGTGAAAACATTCTAAGCTAATATCGATCGTCCCTTTAAAAGCGGGGCCACACTGCTCGTACATCAAACAAAAGACAGTCTGCCAACACGAGTCACCTCAATATCTGTGGTTCGAATGCCGCCTCCCCAAGCTTTTTCTTCCCTTCAACTCATTGCCATGCGGCATTCGAAGCGCGGTTCTCGCGGGACACGCGTTCGAATCTGCATGCATGAGACCGTTGCTCCAGCTGGCGCAGAGGGCGCGAGCGCGTCCGTAAGACACGACCATTTAATGCTGGCTGCACCATCCACGCAATACGAGGGTACAAACGCCGATCTACAGTTCGATTATGCACGACCCACGATCGAATAAAAGCGTCTGTCAGCCTTTGTTCATGAGCGATACGAAAACGTAACATGAAACTAAAACTAAAATAAAAAAATAAATAAAAGAAATTATGCAGCTCATGGCCTCAGCGTCCCATTAAACATTAATTTCAGCTTTATTATTGGTATTGCTTTCTTTCGTAACCTGCATGAGGACGTATGCTCCACTTTATGTGATTGCGAACGCGAAGCTATACTCTGTTTCATACTTAGCGTGCAACGCTGTCAAAGCTACTGGCGCGAGCGCGTGGCTTCATCTAAGGTTTTGTTTGCGCGAGAATTCGTGCAAATAATCAACGAGATCAAGCCCCACGCTCGCGCCAGTAGCTTTCACAGCGTTGCACGCTAAGTATGCAACAGAGTATGGGCCTCCTGCGTTCCCCAGGGGGTGCTGCGAAAAGGGACTTGTTAGGCCTTGTTTTGGGTAGTACAAACTTTAGCGTCTCAAACGGTCACGCATGCAGAAGCGTGCCAGCTCTGGTGCCGAGCGCGAGATCACGATGAAAATACAAAGAAACAACAAAAATTCGAACGCCGTCAAAGCTAAGACGCTAAGCGCGTGAGCCAAGAACAGCCGTTCCGCGCGTTCCAAAATAGACATGACAAAGAAAAATAAAAATTAAAGCGTCGCTTCACAGGTGTTTTGACGTCACCACCCAGAGATAAGAGACGCGTACCCTAGCGGTGGTGTCATGAATTTGGCACTTTTGGTTGTCTTGCGGCGTTGAGTCTGGCCGATGTCTGGCGTCCAAAAGTGTTTTTTCGTTCTTCAGGACCAGACAGAATTAAAAAAGCTAAACCAACGTGCCATAAGTAGTGCGAGGCTCAATCAAGTGAGCTTGTACTACCCAAAATGAGGGCGCTACAGTTTGTTCAAGGCTGCAGCGCAGGAGGCCTATAGAAGTGAAAGCATGTTCCGATGAACGATGCTCGCACTGCACGAGCGCGATTGTTTGGCAGGGATACTAAAAGCTCGGTGCTCGCTCTTGTAGCCTCTGCTACGCTGGCACGTATAGTGAAACGAAGTATAAAAAAACTGTAGTAGAGAAGCGTAATGACGCATATTCAAAAATACGACAAACAAATATTATATTTTGCGCACCTCGAGAGCTGCTCAAAACTTGAAAGGTACGGGCGTATGCTGTCTTTTGTATCACGTATGCTTTGACCTGTGCTTCGATGACGTTCGAATGTTTGTTTTTCTTTCTTTGTATTTTCCTCGTTATCACGTTCCGCACCAGAGCAGGCACGCTCGCGTTTGAGTGCGTTTGACTGCGTTGCGTCGAGAACCGAAAGCGAGTCACCGGCACATCTGTGCTCCGTATGAAGCGTGGAATCCAATGGACCTTTTTCACATACCGACGGCACCAGGCGGTGGCTGCACGAACTAAAAATGGAGGAAGTGACCTACCTGCGCTACCAATCGATAATGGGAGCTACGCTACCAGTTTCTTCGCTCTCCGAGCAGCGGCGCGTGCCCAAGGCGACTCTAAAGAGGGGGATCTGTGGCGTCCACCCAAACGTCATGTTTTTCTTTCCGTCCACTTTCTTTTTTTGTGTAACACAATTATATATATATGTTGCAATTACGTGTTCTACTCGCTGATCCACAGCCTCCTTCCGAATTTCCTCGATTTCTAGTGCCGACTTCCGCCGCTTGGCATCGAGTGCTCGCGCGTGCGCAGAACGCTTCTCGGAAAAGGTCCATTCAAGGAATCATCTTGGCACGCGATATAAGCAGCAGGGATGTCCTGGTTTCTCGCTGCCGCAACGCAGTCAAACGCAGTCAAACGCAACTGTCTGAACCAGGCTTTACGTGTGACAGATCGGGACGCTCACATTTGTACTACCCAAAACAAGTCCTAACAAGTCCCTTTTCGCAGCGCCTGATTGGCAACGTCGGAGGTCTATCGCTTTAAAACCTTACAGTCAGACCAACGAGAGAATAACGCATTACTTTCCAGCTTCTAACGGCAACGCGTTTCTCTCGAATCGCAGAAACGAGTAACGAACTCCGTCAACTTTGACCGAGTAACGAGTAAGAGGAATTAGTTATTTAATTTCAAACACGTACGTACAGAGCGCGACACTGTTAGCGCGAACGAGCGATCGCCGGTTTTTCCAGTTTTTCACTTTGAAACCAAGGGATGTCATCCAAATTATTATTGTTACGGAAAGAGCTCATTGAGTTCTATAATGTCAGCGATAAACTTTCGCGGTTGCTAATACTATTGAGAAGTAAAATGCGAAAATGCGCCGATGTCGTGTTCGCGCTAACAGTGTCGCGATGTGTACATTGTTCGGATGTAGCTTTTTGTGGCACGGGAACAAGGAAGGGGAGGAGAAATGGAGGCAGACGGTGAAATATTGGCCCGATGCCCGCATGTTCGCAGAACGTACGGAATTGATACTGCTTCGACCTACTCTGTTATTCTAAGGCGGCAGTTACACTGCCCATACATCGTACAACGAACACGTGCATGCAGAAATGATGATGACAGAATTATGTGCGGCACACGCCTTAAGCACAGTTTGAAGCACGTTTGCTTCATACATACGTGTGCTTCCAACATGTGTGCGGACATTTTCTTCATAACTAATGTGACAAGATCGTTTCACAGAGATGAAACACTCCTCATAAAGTGTCTGCAGACTGTTGTTTTGTCAGACTCATGAGTCGTGGGACAGAGGCTTCGGGGATAGCAGATCCAAGAACACATGCCACAAGATAAAACGCTCTAGAAGACTCGGCTCTACGCTTCGTATGCTTTGTACGCATCTCAAAATCCTCGCAGATGCACGTTTTAGGTGAGAAAATAGTTTCCTCTCTTTTGCCGAGCACAAAAGAGAGCAGAAATCGTCATGCAGATCGGAATGTGGACCGCTGGGAATATACACTTAATTCAGTGGAGAAAAAAGAAAAAAAATATACAAATAAAAAAGTTCCGCAACACGTGAACTTCGTTGGATTAGCAAAAACATTTATTGCGCAGCAATAGTAGCTTGGGCCCGTTTGTTCGAGGCGGGGATCGGGAACGATGCAAAAGGAAATGTAGAGGTGATGATTTTGATCATCCACGTGTAGGTTCATGCCACAAAGGCTCAGGTGTTTCCGGTCTCCTCGTGAGTTCTGCGCACAGGTTGTGTTCGGAAGTGACTATACAAGGCAGCAAAAAAGAAAAACAACAACCACAAAAAATTCAAAATACATAAAATGTGATGACTGTGATGGCACACCAACTCGCTGCCACGCTCGAAGTAATTATGAAATTTGTAGTTACATTAGAGGGAATAAATAGCGCTCACTGAAAATCGATTCCCTCCTAGGTTATCTTTTGTGCTCGTGGATAGTGTGACTAAAGAAAATACCGACAAATGAGAGAACCGCATGGTGACATCGCATAAGGAGTACGAAGATAACGACTTTCTAAAAGAAAAATACAACTCACGGACGTGATTTTTCTTACTCCTGCCCTCTCACTAAGCATTTTGTTTTTTTGAAATAGGTCGACTCTGCTCTCAGTAAATTTTGTAATAATTTATTTATCGGTTTTCAAGAAATAAAGCAAGAAGAAAAACATACAGACATTAAAGACAATGGTTATGTTTAATCTTGAGCTAACGAAATATATATGGTTGTAAAGATGATTTTGGCACCCCGTTATGAACACAATAAACCCGGGAAGGTAGTTGTGTGGGGGGATCGGTGGCCGGGATTCCATTTTCGAACGTCGTCGAAAGCGCACGCGGAATCATGAGCTCCGCCGGAGCTGAGCAAGCGTCCCTGCTTGGACGCGGTGATAGGGCTTTGGATCTTCCTGCTGATTATCGGTTTATTCTGCCGACGCTACCGGCGAATGACTCTTCGAAATGCACGGCATTTCTGCACGCTGACATCGGAGTGCGGCCCTACCGCATTGAAGATTTCAAGGAACCTTTGCGGCAACTTGGCGTCCTGAGCGACGTGACCGGTATGGGAGTGTTCCAGATGGGGCACGTTTGGATTGTCCGACTCAAGTCGACTGCTGCCAAGGAGAAACTGATGATGTCTGGCAAGTTCAAAGTGAAAGGAGGTTGGTGTGTGCCCAGGGCCGGATTAAGGTACGAGCTAAGGGGGCTGCAGCCCAGGGCCCCCGACTCTCTGGGGGCCCCTAGTGGCACTAGGGGCCCCCATGACGGAAGGTTGATTGACGTAGCTCGTAGAAAAAAAAAACAACGAAGGCTAAATATATTTCGGAAAGCGATGTTGCTTTGCCGCAGCATTCGAGAAGAGGGATATACAAAGATAATGGCGATGTCAGCGGGGCCAAACGCGCACTTCGCGTAGCACACTCCTATCCCTGTACAAAGCCGGCCCTTTGGGTGGGTGACCGGCTCTTAGGGTGCTTGTCCGCTTTCTTTTGAAAGCGGCTTCGAGCAAACGAAGAAAACACGCGAGGGGCCCCACGATCTGGGGTTTTTCGCTCCTCTTTTTTTCTTTTTGTCAGGAAGGGAAATGTCATAAACACCTCCCTCTTCACCCTACTCGGGCACGTGTCTCGTGCGCGCAAACACGTGTTTTTGAGCAGCGCTTACACTTTGAAAGTGCGGCCTTCGACGCTGCTGGGGAAGGGAACAAAGCTGCATGCCGCCTCCGCGGTGGTCTTGCCGGAGTGCTCCCTAGTTGAAACCAGACGGGAATGGTAAATTTTTTGTATTTTGAGGCTACTTTCTATTGATTAAAAAATAAAGGAAACTGCAGTATTTCCCAGGTTCATTGTCTTAACCAGACATCATTATCATCATCATCATCGCCATCATCATCATCATTAGGGCCCCTGAAGCGTCCTTAGCCCAGGGCCCCGAAATGCCTTAATCCGGCTCTGTGTGTGCCGATGGATCCTGATCGACGAGAGGTCCGACTCAAGCTTCACTGGGTGCCTTTCGACGTGCCCAACGACGCCCTGAAAAGGGCACTGGAGGAGTTCGGCGTGGTGAGAGAGATAATCCGAGACAAGTGGCACATCGACGGGTTTGACGGCGTTGAGTCATCGACCCGGGTGGCACGGCTGTCACTGAAAGAAGGCGTGACACTGGAAAGCCTGCCTCACCAGCTTCGGTTCACCGGAGGCCCTATACTCGTGGTTGTTCCAGGACGTGCACCACTGTGCCTTCGGTGCAAACGGTCTGGACACATTCGCCGTGATTGTAGGGCGCCCCGCTGTAGTGAGTGCCGTGGATATGGTCACGAACGCCAAGACTGCGTTCGATCCTACGCCCGTGTCGCTGGAGGACGCCAGGCCGAGGAAGACACGAACGAGCTTGTGATGGACGAACAAGAGGCGGAACAGGCGGCGGTGCCCTCAACGCAAGCGTCTGTAGCGTCGGCGACTTCAAAGGCAACAGTAATCGCTAGCAAGGAATGCGAAGGGAAACATGAAGAAGAAAAGGAGCCTTTTGTGGTCACAGCGCCAGCCGAGACGCAGACCGCGAAGCTCCAGGACACCACGGGGGAATTCGCACACTCAGCAGGTTCGGATGCAGCTACAGTAGAGGCAGCAGCGGAGAAAACGGCTACGTGCAAGGAAAAGGAAGTGGCGCCGGAGAACAGCCCCAGCGAGGAAGTGCCCCTGGACGCGATCACTTCGAAGCGGCGACTAGAGGACCTGGGTGCAAGCAGTGCTGCCGCCAGCGAGCAGGCACTGCGACGCCTGGAATATCAGTGGAAGGTCGCCGGGAAAAAAGGACGCTATACTACACGCAGCCGCTCGCCTTCGAGGGCTCGTGAAGACCGGCTGTCACAGTAAGCTGGTTCCCCGCTACCTCCCTGATTGGCAAGTGTCGGTTAGTTGGCGCAAGGTCATAAGCCCCTAATTTTTTTGAGGCCATGAAACAGCTCGAGGTCGCACTGCGTATAGCTACCCTGAACGTAAGAGGACTGTCTGCAAGGCGAAGGCAGTGCCAGCTCAGAAGGTTGTTCTTGGAAAACGACCTCGACGTGATAGCGGTCCAGGAAACCAAAATTGAGAGCGAGGAGCAGACCGAGCAGATGGTGCGCCAATTTGAGTCGCGATACGATGTATGCGTAAGCCATGCGGTAGGGAGGTCGGGAGGGGTTTGCATCTTTTTGAAAAATTCTTTAGGTATTATTGTTGAAAATGTTGCATCGCGTGAAGATGGGAGAGTTGTGTATTGTGATGCTTGCTTTTCTGATCAAAAGTTTCGTATAATCTGTATCTACGCACCAACCGTAGAGAAGGAACGATGCCATTTTTTTGAAAGTATAGCGGAATATTTAAAGTGCGAACGACTGCTTGTGGTGGTGGGAGATTTTAACAGTACATGTGCTCCAGAAGACAGGACCCCTCATGGTCGCCGGAGGGATAGCAGTGGCGATGTCTGGAATGAACTGGTAAATGAGTATTACTTGGAGGACATGGCGCATTGCGGAAAGGGCACGAAGGGCGTGCAGCTCACACATTTCCAAGGAAGCAGCCACGCACGGCTAGACAGAGCATACGTGTCAGCTGAGCTTGCTCCGCTGTGTGAACGCTATAGTGTCGAGCAGGTGTGCTTTAGCGACCACTGCCTCGTGACTTTCGGGTTAGGATCAAAAAGAAAAGACCGACACCGATTTAATTGGCACAACTGGAAAATGAACTACAAGCTCCTCGAAGACGAGGTGTTTTAACGACAAGATAAATACAAGAATTGAAAATTTAGGGAACATCTGCGGGAGCGAGATGACCGGAGAATGGGAAGAATTTCAACGAGCAGTTAAAATGGACGCCATAGAAAGATCAACCACTCTTAAGCACGAGAAAGAAAAAGAGGAAAAGCAGCTGCGCTCAACTTTAAAGGAGCTTGTTCTAGAAGAGTGTAAATCCCCAGGGTTATTTATAGATGACATTAATAAAATAAAAGGCAAGCTACAGCTCATAGGTACTGAGCACTACAGAGGTGCGATAATACGTGCCCGGGCAGAAAAGTTTCTTGCGGGTGAAGCACCAACAAAACGAGCGTTAGCCAGAGAAAAGAGATACGCACGCGCCAACGAAATAACTGAAATTGATTATCAGGGTACCACGACGCGTGACTCTGGCATAATTGAGAGAGCCTTTCTTGAATTCTACGAAAGCTTACTGAGTCACAAAGTCCCAAAAGAAGAAGGTTTCACAGAAAATTTTTGCCCCTTCTGCCAAAGATAGGTAGTGAAATAAAAGAATGGCTAGAACAGCCGATAGGTGTGTCCGAAGTAGAAAGAGCCATTGATGAATTGCAAAGCGGAAAATCACCGGGCCCTGATGGTTTGGGTGCTGCCTTTTATAAAAAGTAAAAAAAAGAATTAGCTCGTATTTTGTTACAAGTGTATCTCGAATGTTATGAAAACGAAGTTTTCCCGCCTTCGTTTTTATTTACCCACACAGTCCTTATCCCCAAAAGTGAAGACACTATTAAACTCCGTAATGTAGCAAATTACCGGCCGATTAGACTAGCCAATACGGACTATAAGATTCTAATGAAAATCCTTGCGAGAAGAATGCAATCGGTTATTGGAAATGTGGTGGGAGAACATCAAACGTGCGGTATCAAGGGACGAACGATTATGAGTAACATTCACGTTGCGCGTAGTGTGTTGGAACTATGTGATGCTGATTACCGGAAAGTTGCCCTGTTGCAAGTCGATCTTGAAAAAGCTTTTGATCGAGTGTCCCATGATGTTCTTTTTTGCATTCTAAACCATGTTGGCGTGGGTAAAATATTTTTTGATGGAGTAAAGATGGCCTATAGTAACTGTATGACTAGTCTCGTAATTAACAAACAAGTAACTAAACGCATTTCTGTGTTATCCTCTGTTCGGCAGGGGTGCCCACTTTCCCCGTTGTTGTTCGCTATATTTCTTGAGCCCTACTGCCTAAGTGTCAAAAAGAGTGAGAACATACGTGGTTTTTCTTTAAATGCGTGCGATGTTAAAATATTAGCGTACGCAGATGATGTTGCGATTTTTTGTAGTGACAGAGAGAGCGTCTCAGCGGCTGTTCAACTCACGAGATCATACTGCGCCCAAACAGCCTGTGCTGTGAACTGGGCGAAATGCTTGGGGATCTGGCACGGCCACTGGGACGTGGCTCCGCGTGTGTTTGAATCTATTCAGTGGTCCAAAGAGCCCGGTGTATACTTGGGAGTGCCTTTGAACAATTACCGTGAAAGCAACGAGCTCTGGCGTAGCAAAACAGAAGAAATGAGTCTTAAAGCTGCAAAGTGGGGTGGCAAGGATGTTTCTATCTTCGCACGGGGAACGGTGTGTAATTTATTTTTTGTTGCAAAGATTTGGTACCTGTTACAGGTTCTGCAGTGCTCTCGTGTGCATTTGCAACGCATGCACCGTGTGATGGCCGTGTACATATGGAAGTCTACGTGGGAAAGAACTAGACGAGATAACCTTTTTCGCCGCGTGAAGTCGGGTGGACTGAGTTTGTCGCATTTGTTCATACGACAGCTGGTTTCGCGGTTTATTTTTTTGCGAGACCAGGGTGACCCGTTTCTGAGAACTGTCATCCAAGTACGGTTGTTCAGAGAGTTACCCGAGTTCATTGTTTCGACGTGTGACACATGTGAATGCAAAGTAACGGGCTTCCTTAGAGAGGTTGTTTGTGCATACCAATTTCTTAGTGTGCGATTTTCAAGAGAGTACTTAAACACTGTTACACGAAAGCGTCTGACGCGAGATCTTGTTGAATGCCTGTTTCCCGTTCCACTGTATCGATCTTTGTTCTTTGACAGTACTGACCGTGATGTGCTTTCCCGCGTGAAAAGAATGCTAGTTCCCGGATCTGTGAAAACCTTTTATTTTAAACTACATACCAACACGCTGCCAGTAAAGACATGGTTAGCGAAAAAGGGCATGTTTGTACCATGGGGCGAGGATTGTTTTTTGTGCAAGAAACCGGAGACCTTGGAGCACGTGTTCCTGGACTGCTGGGATGCTATCCTGTTCTGGGACGTGCTCCAACGCACTCTCAAAAAAGACCTACCGCTCACGGCTCGTGGGATACGTTTTTTGTCTGTGGAGGGGACGCCTTTCCCATACGACCTCGTATTTTACTGGGCCTGCATGCTATTTGGAGAAGTAGGATGGCAGTCCGTCATGCGGATCTAGATGCCCGTCCCGTACGGTATTATTTAATTGAAAATGTAAACTTGATAACAGATGTGTACCAGAAAGTATGTTTGGAACTGGAGTGGTTGCCTGCCTTTTTGAAGCTGTCAATGATCAGAGAATTTTAACAATTCTCACCGCCTCTCAAAACCTTACAGGCGGCGTTTTATCGCCGTCTTCACTAACATCGTCAATATTTTATTGTACATGTTCAAGTGAAATGTATTGTACATTATGAATCTTTGTTCAATGTGAAACTCTTGCAATAAAGAAAAAAAAAAGGATCGGTGGCCGAGTGGGCTAGTGCACACCAGCTCGGAGCACGTGGAGCGAAAGCTCGCGCTGCAGAACCCAGGGGTCCTGGGTTCAATCCCCGCCCCTGCCCGTTTCGATTTGGAAGAGCATCGTACCGGCGTGCGGTCGTGTATCACTACTGCGTGGTGCACGTTAAAGACCCTGCAGGCTAGCGGTTGTACTGCACTGGCTAAATTGCTCATCTACAGCGAGTGACTCGTCGCAACATTTAAAATGGCTGACCAACGACTCGCTGTATAAATATCCACACAACCCGAATTATTAAGGTAGTTGTGTCCCATCGATTTTCCAGATATGTACTGTACTTTGTTTCAGCTTAAGTGCAGCCACAGCCGACGCTACGAGCTAATAAGACAAATCAAGCAGCGTCAAAATCGCGAGTCATTAGGCCTTTTCTGTTTATGATTGGTTCAGCGATGATAGAACACGTGACAAACGCCATGATGGTGCTCTTTTGAGGCTGTCTGATTGGTCACATCAGCTCGCAGCGTCAGCTGCTTTTGTACTTAACCTGAAACGACATATAGAAATCACAATATATTTAATCCAGAATCTACCGCAGTATTTTAGCAGAAAACAGATAATTCCGGATCTGTTATCTGGAGCTATCACCGAATTCAAAATGAAGTTCTTTAGGGTACAAGTCCCACAAAACTTAAATATCCAATAATGTAATGCGGGTTTATAGTTCGTAGTTGACATTTGGCGTTAACCATGTTGATTTAACCTGAGACTGGGGTAGAGAAGAAACATAGAGAAGAAACATACATCTGTACCCCAGTCTCAGGTTAAATCAACATGGTTAATATTCACCAGCTCGCCTGCACCCTTACGATTTTTTCTATGACATTTGGCGTGTTCCTTGTTCTGATGCAAAGGAGCCTTCTGGGAAAAAAACGTACTTTAATCATTCACTAGGCAAGCACAACCGTAAATAAACATCGTAGTACTCAACTGACAACTGAACACGGTATCATATATTTTAGAGCCGATTATCCACGCGAACAACCAGCAATCTAATTTAAAAAAAAAAAAAAAGAAACGACATCGACAGCATGAGAGACGACAAAGCACACCCATAATAGTTTTCTGGGAATGACAGCAACCGAATGTCGGCGCGAAGGTTCGTTCTGACCCCTTAAGGCTGAACTCCATGGAACGAATTATGTTACGAATAACTGGCGAACGCCGCCCGGCGGCACGCTCGCTTTGCGCGCGACGTAGCAGCCGCTGTGTTCATTCTACGCGCAAAGCAAAAGCCGCCGGGCAAACTTCGTCGGTTATTCGCAGCATATTCGCCCCATGGAGTTCAGCCTTAACGCATCCGTTCGCGTCATTACATTTCCTCTCTGTCGTGAGCGGACGCATGGCTCGCGAGCGTCCGTTTCCTGGAAGGTATGTGGACTGGTAAAGAGCGATGACCCCGATGACGTAGACAGTTTCAATTGACTCTCGCGGCTTTCCTCATTTCAGAAAAAACAGGTGACGATTTTGTTCGGTTCCCGGGAACCTTTCTACTATTGCTGTACCTGTGCCTGTGCGCTCATAGGAAAGGCACAGAAGAGAGAAATTTCGACAGACCAGGCGCAATATACCGACAATTGAGGTGAGTCTGTTAGAACGATACCAGTCGCTTATCTTATAGCAACAAACATATCAGATTTGAAGGCGTCTCAGATTGTCGTTGTTTTACGTGTTGATGGAAAAACTTATGGAAACTCTCCAACATTGTGTGCATTCACGAAAAAAAAAGAAAAACGTTTTACCACTAATTGTTTAAGGCACTATGTTGATAGGTATACGCACTCCGTATCACAATAACCCCGAGTGTAGCGAACTCTGCGATCTGATGGCGCCGATCAAGAGGAGCCAAAAGTGCATCGTCATGATGCTCGTCGTCTTTGTGCGTTTGAAATCGCAAACTAAACCAATCGAGCGCAGAAAATGCGTGGCAAGCTTCTTTTTTGGTTCGTGGTTGTTTTATCCCGTAATAGCAAAGGTACCAAGTTGACGAGTGCCGTGATGATGCACTTTGTGGCGGTGCGTTGCTTGATAGGCTTTGTCTGATCATAGCGGTGGCTGAGGTCGGACCTAATGTAAAACAGATTATAGCGTTTAAAGGTTTTCGCGATTCGCGACGGCTAGTCCTTGGAGAACCGATATTTTCTGAGGGAAATTCCGAAGGGGTTTCTGCATTTCTCAAGGTCCGAGTCCCGAGTTTTTAGGCAGCTGATATGTGTAGAGTGATCACGCATAAAATTGGGATGTTGTCCGACCAATGAACCTTCCGTCGTAAGTGGGCGAGGCTTCTTTGCATGCAAGCTGCATATTATCCAAATAAGTACGCTTAATAAACCTTTCTACTAATTGATTATTGATGTATAAATTGAATTTTTACTAACTGATAATTAAGTTAAAATAGACAATTCTGCTCATTCTTTGCAGGATTGTCTGATTTTAGGAAGTTTAAGAAGCTCCCACCGTTGTCTCCTTTTATGGGAAAAAGTATTCTAAATTCGTTTTGTATCACTCTTTATAGGAACGAAGTCTGATACAAATGACAACCCAGCTGCACAGAGATATTGATGGCCTGTACATCAGCGGATTCATCCACGAAGACAATGTTCGGTCCGCCTTGGCTTACGCCCCACGGCGTGATGATCTATTCATCGCGACCTATCCAAAGTGCGGCACGACCTGGGTTCAGTACATCGTTTACAACATTATTAGCGAGGGCACACCACCCGAGGACCTCAACGAGTTTATGCTGCGGATGCCTTTCCTAGAGTTTCTCGGAGCAGAAGGCATCGAGAAGATGATACGGCCCGGAGCCATCAAGACTCATCTACCGCTCTCAAAGTGTCCCTTTTCAAAAGAAGCCAAGTACATCTGTATTGCCAGGAACCCGTTCGACTGCTGCGTGTCCTACTACTACCACACCAAGAGCGCCCCCGCACCCCAAGTTGAAGCCCTCACGTTCGAACAGTATTTTGACATGTTCATGAACGGCAAAGTTGGGTACGGAGATTACTTTGACCACTTGCTAGCCTGGTACAAACATCGGAATGATTCGAATGTGCTCTTCTTCACGTTCGAACAACTTAAGAAGGACAAAAGGGGTCACGTTCTTAAGATAGCCGATTTCATGGGCGAGCAGTACGGGAAAGTCCTGAGAGAGGACGAGGTCTTACTCGATAAGATACTGGAAGCCACGAGCCTTGAAAGCATGAAAAAGGTATTCAAGAATGATCTGAAGACTATCATGTCGTCCTTGGCTTCCCTTCCTCCTGAGAGGAGGCCGAAGTCCTGGATGTATACAAGAGTATGTCCGTGGATTGGAGAAATTTCAAGTCGACGGGAGAGTTTGTACGGAAAGGGGAGGTTGGTGGAAACATGGATCACTTCTCGCCCGAACAAATATCCAGGATGAAAGAGCGTATTGCTTCTAGGACGGAAGGAAGTGATGTTATGACGCTGTGGAAAGAGGACGGGCTTCCATGATGTCGCAAGTGGAAAATACATTGTGGCTCAACGTTTTATTGCGAACGTTTGCTGATATTAAGAAAACTTTGTTGTAGACCACTTGGCGAGCCTGTGATGCAAGAATAAAATACATATTCCTTTACTGAGTATTGGTATTAGCTCATTCATTCATACATTCATTCATTCATTCATTCATTCTGAAGACGTCCTTACTTGACCTTTGTGAGTCATTATTGTCACTAAGGGCATCTGTGAAGGCTATCCTTGGCCCTGAAGCATCATTCCCATCCCCTAAGTTGTTATGAAGGACGCAGGTGTAGGACGTCGTCGGTGCGGTTGCCAGTCGTGTATTTGCCCAGGGAAACAGATAAAAGATGTCATGGCTCATAGTTACTTCAATTGGCCACTGTGAGTTTGTTGTAAAGAAAACGCGATGCGTTTCTGGTAGCTCACACGGTATAGCGTTTGCCTAAATTTGACTACTTTACGTGAACGGACGTCAAGATGCAATACCGGGATATCCGTGCAATCTACAAATAGTGCCAACCAGTTAATTCTGTAGCTTGGTTATATAAGAACAAAAAGTCTAGAGGTGACTCGAGCTTCAATCTCGACATTGCGTCGTACAAAAATAATAAAACATGACGGTACAAATGTGCCTAATGTCAAGGTATGACATCAAGTCACGAAGACAACGAAGCGCTGCGTCGTTTGGGTAGCTTGGGAATTTAGTCCTGTGTAAACGCAAGCTTTTGAATGATCAGGCATGCGCCTTTCCCACCCTGGTGCCATAACTAATAAATCAAACGGAGCAAAACTGTACCTACAGGTGTATTCTCACGACTGAGTTTCTCCGCGAGGAGTGGATTAAGCACCATCGAGTTTAGGAGCTCATGTGCTCCCCATCACGGAGGCCCGCGAACCACCGCGCTAACGGGGAGCCGAAGAGAATCTGTGACCGGGCAACAGAATATCCGTTGTCCCGTCGGAGCGACCGCGCCCCCTCCTTTGTCCTCCTGCTTTTGGTGAGGCTTACAGTAACAACCTTGAGGTCTGGGGCGCCTTTTTCTTTGCTTTTTTCACGGCATTTTGTTCTATGAGCTCCCGAAGGTCGCCAGCAGGTTCGTGGCAAGAAAAAAAGAAAGACTCCGGCGACTCCGACTCCCCTGTGCGAATGCTCAATTGTATTTCTTGCACCGCCTCCTTCTTCTCGTGTCTTTTTCTTTTCGGTCAGCTCAATGACGTACTCGGTTTTCTCCGGAGATCAATATCTCTCGTAAGAATACAGCATAAGCACTGCAGCGAGGGCTTCACAATAATGCCTCCTGAAAACAGTTAAAATAGTTTAAATGTTAGGCCTTTAACTTTACCGCTCGTGCGCGGACAGAATTCGTCCTTCCAGCCTGTCTGACGCGACTTCGGAACACGCGAAGCGATGCTTTTCCGCCATATGAAATGAAAGAATCTGTTTGGACATGCCCCCAGGCAAACATCACGACTTTCCTCCTCGCCTTCCCTGCTTTTCTGTGACTTCGGCGCTCGTCATACTTGACGTCACACGCCACCTGCCAATGGCCTACCTGTTGCCTGTCCATCTGTTCTGCAGCGCCCTTGTATCATTGCCTTTCCCCTTTTCGAGGCTTGAACCGCAGCGGAGGTCTTGACGGGCTATTTGACTGCCAACAAAGCGCATGAGCGGCTGTCCAGACCCGCATGATGAGCATGCTCTAGGCCTCGGCAAAAGAACACAAGTGGACGTTGGAAAAAAAGCTTACCCGCCGGAAAGGGAAAACAAAAACAAATTTTGGACGGAAGCGGCTTGCCATACTTTATAGAGCGGAGAAGTAGTGTCCTGTATGGACAGCCTTTTGGGCGTGTTCAGAAAACGAAATCACCCTTTCTATTTATTGGTGCTCATAAACAGCTCGCACGAGCGGCTTACAAGTGAGGGGTACTTCATGCTTTGCCATTTTTGAAACTTGGTCAAAAGTTATCACCACCACCATTCTTGATATCTAACGCGCACTCAGTGAAACTGTTAGGGCGCACTCGACATTGCTGCGTTTTCTTGTTAGACAGTAATGTGTGATTGACCAGCCTCAAATTTTATCGCTTAGGTTACTGCTCCAAATGAGCACTTTTTACTACACGCGCCGTTTTTATTACATCCTTTCGAATCTAAAAGAAAAATAAACTTGATATATCTTCTGCTCCTTGCTAACAGTGCCGCGCCGAGTACTTCCTCATCTCTCCTTCAGTTGCCCATTCGCTCTTTCTAAGTGGCCATCGATGCAATTTGTATTTGCATATAACACTACGTGACAATACGTCACGTAGGTTTAGCCCCCCCCCCCCCCCCCAACCTTTCTTAAAAAAGGAAGCGGTTAAGGAACTCACATAGAACACACATCGTCCTCCTTAAGGCTGATTCACGGGACGGATTAAAGAGCGGGCGGATTGATCACGTGACGACACGTCCGCTGTTCGTCCCTCGTTCCTAGAGTCCGCCCCAACAGGCACCCTGCTTCGTTGCCCGATAGTAAGTGTCTCCTGGTACCTCGTAGAATTCCAGCTCCCACTTCAAGTAAGTACCATCCTTTAGAAGTGGCAATTAATGGTTTCGAACCCAGACGCTCGCAGTGTGTGTGTGTGTGTGGGGGGGGGGGGGGGCGATAGACCACAACCTTTCCGAGTACTAGCAGTACTAGCACGTTGCCGGCGTCGGTCTTGTTTACCGCCGTGTAATGTATCAGAGCAATTCGTCCGGACGGCACTGTGCCGTTGTTGGTTGTACAAACAACCAGAGGAACCGCAGGGTTCTTTTAGACACCCACTGCCCGTCACAGAATTGCCTAAGAAGCAAGTGCGGATGCGACGTCCACGGCTTCCACAAGTTTCCGTCCCATGCAGCTTCTCGGCAAGAATGGACAGCCGCACTCAGAAAAAAAAAACTTCACTCCGAGCAAAAACTCAAGAGTGAGTGCCAGTGTAGCAACAATTTGTTTCTATGCGTACGTTTGGCGTGCGTGATGGATACAACAGAGGTGGTCACTTCTTCGTGATCAGTCGGCAGGTCGTTTACGTCGTGTACGTACGCTAGCTACGAATGGTACCTTCGTTTCGGTTTGGGTTTAGGCTCGGCAGAGCCGCGCCGCCCCAGAAAGGCAGGTAGATCGCGAAAATCGGTCTCAAACGTGCCACGAATGTAATTTCGTATACAAGAAGCCAACAATCAAACATTTGAAAGCTACAAGAAACCGGTAGCGAAATATTTACTACGCAATGAACCCGGACTGAAACGCGGATGTCAAGGGTCAGCTGACACCGAGAACATCTAAGACAGTGGTTCTCAGCCACTGATGTTTCGCGGACCCCTTGCGGATCGGCGAAGATGACGGAGGACCCCGTTCGTGGTGAGAGGAAGGGGAAGTATAGGTTAATTATGATAGTGATTTAATAAATGGATATAACTAAGTGCTAGTGTGAAGTAGACATATCTTATTGGCATATACACGAGAAAGCTCACCCGAAAATTGGAAAGTTTCTTCTCAATCTAAGAACAGACAACTTTTATTGCCGGGCTTGACTGAAGAAGCTGGGCTTCGCGGACCCCTAGGATGCCTTCGCGGACCCCAAAGGGTCCGCGGACCCCCATTTGAGAACCACTGATCTAAGACATGAAAGGTTTTCCCTTGTTTTCTTGATAGAGATGGGTTCTCGAATGTTCACGACATCTTCCCTGTTGAAGAACGGGCTGCGGAGGCTTCGGTTGAAGACATCTTTCACGATGTGTCGCTGCATTCGGACAGCCTGCCGCATCCTGCTCCCCAAAGCAACGCCGCCAACGCAGCCCCCCCTCCTGCCTGCCAGTTCTTTCCGCGTGGTGGCGCGAGCGTAGATAAACTTGGCGGCGCCCTGAAATTGGTGCGCACACTGGCCTATACTCTGTTTCACGTTATGTTGTACCGCAGTGAAGGCTAGAAACGCGAGCTCGTAGCGTTGGCGGCTGCCCTTAATGCACGCGAGCTTGTGCCGCCGAGATGTGCCCTAGAGCAAGGAGCTCGCGTCTGTAGCCTTTCCTGCGGTACATCATAAAGTAAAACAGAGTATAGACGAGTTTTCACGGAAGCTCCTTGACTAGGACCCGGAGGAGTAGCGGAACCTGCGTCGCGTCAGCCGGACAAAGTTTCTGCAGTTTCTTTCACGCGTGGAACCAAGAATCGCGCGGCCAAATGAACCTGCAAACGCGCGATGGGCCATTTTTGTTTTAATCAGGGGGGGGGGAAGGTGCCGCCGCTTCCAATGCACCCTCCTCAGAATTTACGGCGCTCCGTGGGAGCCGCCATATTAAAACTTGATACCAGTGTTGCTGCATCTGTAGGTCATCTTTAAGTTAGAGCTGACGGAGAAAATCTGGCCACGGCGCAACGCCGATGTACGCTGGAAGCTAGAGCCGGTTTGCTTTCGTTGTTTTTGTTTGGTCGGAGAAAATCTAGCAACAACGCACGTTCAACATGCCGCCGGTATTGTTTTGGTTTGACGCGGTTTGCGAGCACATGTAGTGAAGACGTGACCGGAGAAGTGCCCCTGTGATGTTCCCGGAAGACGGAAAGTATCATTCGTAATCGTCGTGTGTGCTTTGAAAGCGAAGGAAGTCACAGGGTCCACGAGTGCGCAACCACAAGCCAAGGTTCACGACAGCGCTGCGTTGACTTCGGCGATCTCGTTCTGTTTGGTGCATAGAGATAGGTTTGGTGCAACACGGCGATGCGACAAAGAGTTGAAACGTTCGTGGTGTGTCGTGCGGCGCATGGAGGTAGAAGCCCATACTAACACGAAGCGCAAATTGGTTATTGTGGGGTTGAAATTCAACGGGTTCAGTCCCGTCGTCGTCAGCTGATCCGGCCCAGCTGGTCCGGGAGGACGCAGCGAGCGCTTTTAAAAGTAAATCTTCCTTCGTTCCGTTTCAAAATGTGGAAGATTCTCAACGCATACCGTGAGTAAAAAGCTGCGGGCGTTTTCAACAAAATTGCGTCGTTTTAATTGAATAATGGACTCCGGATTGTTGTCCTAGACCTGCCGTTTTTATGCTTCGTGTTGGCATTTGCACAGCGACGCACACCGCCCGAGTAGATGATTCGGTCCTGCAAACGACCGGTCATACAGAATTTCAGGGAAACTTAAGTCACCACTGATATTTTCTTGTAAATATCGTGTGAGTTTGTTGCGCTCATCATGCGGTGTGAATAAATTAGGGCAACGTTTCCTACCTGCCTACGGATGCATGAACTGAGACCATTTTTTACGTAGTGAACATAGTGTTTTTTTCTTTATTTTGGGAAGAGGTGTTGGTGAATTTATTATGGTACAATCAATTGAGAGTTCAGAAATTGGGGAGAGCGAGCATGCTTTCCCAACTTTGTCTCTTTTCTCTCTGGCATATTGCCCCTAGTTTCAAGTTGCAGCTTCAGGAGACATACCCACTAGCAGGTACAAACTGCTTTAAAGCAGGTAGAAGACTGGTAAGTCAGGGCAGTGCGGACTCCGTGTTTCGGGCTTTTCGCAAGGTGACTGGGTAAGTGCTTTTGCGAGGTATGCGGAATACGCAAACGATTTTGTTATGCCCGTCGTTTGCGTCTCTCCAGCAAAACGAATAAGATGATCTACAAAGGCGCAATCACAAGCCAAGATTTACGATAACAGTGCATTTGATTCGGTGGTCTGTGTAGTTGTATTTTACCCTGGTTTCTGCAACACCGTGTCATGACGAAGAGCTGGATCGTTCACGGTGTGTGCTGGGCTACCGGTTGACCCAGGGGCGGATCCAGAACTCCGTTTTCTTTTTTTCTTTCTTTTTTTTTTAGGGGGGGGGGGGGAGGGGGTCGGGAAGATCTAAAGCAAGATAAACAGGACTCCGGTTGCGCCTTTTGTTTTAACCGCCGCAGAACCACACTGCGCCGACGGCCCCTAGATGTGCGCCGCTTTTGGTTCTAGACTTTTGGTTCTAAGCCGTGCTTTGAAACCGCCGCCGTGGACTTCAGTCTCGGTTGAAGCGACGGAGTGGTTCTCTAAGTTCAGAATACAAGTGTGCCTGCTAGGGTGCGACCTACCCTATTTCGAACCCTCGTCCTTGAGTACCGAGCCTTCTACCACCTGGCAGGCCGGTAGTCGGTTTTATTTCGGGGGATCCACCCATGTCAAATCGCCCTCCGAGAAGGGGACAGGGTGGTGGTGGTGGGGGGGGGGGGGGGGGGTCGACTGTTTGGGGGGGGCGGGAAGTGGCCGCCCCCGTCGCCCCCCCCCCCCCCCCTTTGAATCCGCCCCTGTGTTGACAGAACCCCGCGTCGACCGTATCGGCACTGAGTGCACTTGGGCTGTTGTAGTGGCTCTAGGCTGTTGATGCTCAAGCCTTTCATCCGCGGCTTGCCGCCAGCTGATCCGGCTGCTCGACGGTGAGGAAGCGGCGAAAGTGACCTCTGAAGTAAATGTAAATCCTTGTTCATCCAGTTATCCGGTAGTCAAAGTGTGGAAGGTGTCCAACGTGTACTGAGCGCGGGAACTACGAGCATTTTGCCTTGCTTTCGTAACCGAAACCAGAACAGCGAGATAACTGCCTTGCGTACTCCAAAATGATGGAAGCAATAAGTCGTCAAAAACCCGTTTTTAGGGTTTCACACCAAGTAAACAAGACAAATATAATTAAACTTCGTTGTCTGTATGCAGGAGGAATTATGTAATACAACAGTACATTCTCTTTCCAAAACGAAAAAGAAAGTAAAAAACTCAGTCCGCCGTATATGGCAGCAACTTCTTCGCTGCAAAACCTATGCTGGCAACGTAAGCGGTTTTGATCGTTTTAATATGGCAGCCTCCGCTTTGCGCCGCGTTCCCTTTCCCTCCTTCCCCCCCCCCCCTGGTTTTAATCGTCCGAAAAATGAAAATTAAACAAGGAAACATTGCACCGTTGCCAGACTAAACGCTTTTGAAGTCAATCTCCCGCCACAAATCCGCGAGTGAAAAAGGCGCACGACTTTATCAGTCCGGGCGTACGCGGACGAGGCGCGAATCGCAGAAATCAGTGATCTGGCGGTCACGTGGTACAGGTTTTGCGGACGAAAATCGCGATTTGGTGCGTCGTGTGAAGCGGCTATTCTGAGCCAGCTCGAAAAATGACTGACTAGAAGCTAATCCAAAGAATACATTTTAATCGAGATACACAAAATAACTTAGTCGTTCAAAGCGGGAGTGAGTTACAATGAAAGCAGACGAACGCGGTAAATTTTATGATTGATGCTTTCAAGATATTGCGCTTTCTAAAGTGGAAAAAATTCAGACATCAGTCTTTTATTCTGATATGGCAGCAATAATTTTTGTTTTATTCTATGGAAACAGAAACGCGTATTTGCGGGGTTTCGGCATTGTAAGCAAGGCAACAAGTGCAGACGGAGGCTCAATGCACCGGTTTTATACGCTGCACAATCATGCACCTGTGCAAAGTTGTTTTTTTTTTTATTGCCCCTCATTCACACAAGAAACTGGAAAGCTCGCCCCATTCGGAATTGAGTCAAGGATCAAGTGCGCAGTTACCAGATTCGCTGATAATATTGAATAAGGAAACGTGCTTCTTTCTATATTACATTATATAATTTTGTATGGAAAATGTTTCGAAATATTCGTGAGCACTCTATCCAGGTAGCCAGAGAAACGCCAAACTGGGGCAGGGCCTAACTTGGGCTCAGTAAGGTTTTGTTCCATGGCGCTTATCAGTGCCAAAGTATGTTGCCTAACTATAGCCCTAGTTTTGCGATACTAGGCCATGCGAAAGTTTGGCTTTTCTCTGGTCCGCCACAGGGGTGCCAAAGTAAGTGCCATACCTGAGCCATAACTGACAAACCAACGCCTAATTTTTGAATTTTGGACATGTCAAACTTACGCTTTTCTCTGGTCCACCACAGGAGTGCCAAAGTAAGTGCTATACTTGAGCCACAACTGCCAAAGTAGCGCCTAATTTGGAGATTTCGGACATGCCGAAGTTTGGCTTTTTTTGGGTCTGCCACAAGAGTGTCAAAGCAAGTACCATACTGAGCCATAACTTCCAAAGTAACGCCAAATTTGGAAATTTCGAACGTGCCAAAGTTTGGCTTTTCTCGGCTGACCTCTCTGGCTGACCTCTGTGCAGCCACAGAGGTCAGCCACAAAGTTCACCTACAGGAGTGCCAAAGTAAGCGCCATACTTGAGCTACGATTGCCAAAGAAAAACCTAATTAGGGGATTCCTGATCGTGCCAAAGTTTGGCTTTTCTCTGGTCCGCTAGGAGTGCTACAATAACTGCCATGCTTGAGTCGTTACTGCCTAAGTAAACCCTAATTTGCAGATTGGAGGCGTGCCAAAGTTCGACTGTTCTCTGTCTAGCCACTGGTGTGGGAAATATGTGTCAACAGTGGCAAAGAAAGCACAGAGGTCAGCCAAAATTTGGCGTTTTTCTGGTGTGCCACAAAATGGTTTTCTCGCGCGCTCCGGAACAAAATTAAATTAAATAAGATTTCGAAACACGATGATCAGACGTCGTCATCTCCGTTCCCAAGCAACACGGCGATACTTGGCAGTGTCGTGCCAGTATTGGCGTACCGTCGTTCCGCACGTACAGTCCTAATAAACATGTTTTGTTACTCGTAACAATTGGCGACGAGGACTAACAGAAGTATCCAAGTTTTTTCTTTGTTCGTCACGAGAGTGGTGACTTAGGTGCGGCGTCATGCCGCGCTTCTTTTTAATTCATAATTGTTTTATTCCGTAATAGCAAAGGCACCAAGACGACGAGTGCCGTGACGATGCACTTTTTAGCGCTGCTTGATTTGCGCTATCTAAGGACTGCTGCGGTCAGACTCGGTGTTAAACGGAAAATAGAATTTAAAGGTTTTCGCGATTCGCAACGGCTAGTCCTTCGAGAGCTGATATTTTCTGAGCGAAATTCCGAAGCGTATAGTCTTCTGCATTTCACAAGGTCCGAATCCTGAGTTGGTAGGCTGTTATGCGTAGAGTGATCACGCATCAAATTGTGATGGTATCCGACAAATGAATCTTCCGTCGTTAGTTATCGAGGCATGCTTGCATGGAAGCTGCAAATTATTCATATAATTACGCTTAATAAATTTCTTTACTAATTGATAATTGGGGTATAGATCGAACCTCCTGTAATTGATAATTAAGGTAAAATAGAAAATGGTGCTCATTCTTTGCAGAATTGTATAATTTTAGGAAGTGTAAGAATCTTCGCAGGGTTGCCTACTTCTATGGGGAAAAAGTATTCTTAATTCGTTGTGCATCACCCTTTTTCGGAAAGAAGTCTGATAGAAATCACGACCCATCTGCACAGGGATATCTATGGCCTGTACATCAATAGATTCATTCACGAAGACACTGTTCGATCCGCCTTGGCTTACGCTCCACGACGGGATGATCTATTCATCGCGAACTATCCAAGGTGCGGCACGACCTGAGTTCAGTGCATCATTTAAAACATCACTAGCGAGGGCAGACCACCTGAGGACTTCAACGAGTTTATGCTGCGGATGCCTTTCCTAAAGTTTCTCGGAGCAGAAGGTGTCGAGTAGATGATACGGCCCGGAAAAATCAAGACTCATTTACCGTTTTCAAAGTGCCCCCTTTCAAAAGAAGCCATGTACATTTGTATCACCAGAAACCCATTCGATTGCTGCGTGTCCCACTACTACCACACCAACAGCTCCCCCGCACCCCAGGTTCAAGACCTTACGTTCGAAGAGTATTTTGAAATGTCAATGAATGGCAAATTTGGTTACGAAGATTACTTTGACCACTTGCCCGCGTGGTACAAACATCGGAATGATTCGAATGTGCTCCTCTTCACGTTCGAACAACTTAAGAAAGACAAAAGGGTTCACGTTCTTAAGATAGCCGATTTCATGAGCGAGCAGTACGGGAAAGTCCTGAGAGAGGATGAGGTCTTACTCGATAAGATACTGGATGCCACGAGCTTTGAAAGCATGAAAAAGGTGTTAAAGAATGATCTGAAGACTATTATGTCGTCGCTGGCTTCCCTCCTCCTAAGAGGAGGCCCAAATCTCTGGATGTATACAAGAGCATGTCCGTGGATTCGACAAATTTCAGGTCGACTGGGGAGTTTGTTCAGAAAGGAGAGGTTGATGGAAACATGGATCACTTCTCGCCCGAAGAAATATCCGAAATGAAAGAGCGCATTGCTTCTAGGGTGAAAGGAAGTGATGTTCTGACGCTTTGGAAAGAGGACGGTCTGCCATGATGTCGCAAGTGGAAAATAAGAACAATAAAATAACCGTTTTTTTACAGGACTGGTAATAATAATGTATCTTTTACATTGTGGCTTAACATTTTATTGCGATATGTTTGCTGATAATAGTGAAACTTTGTTGTAGATCATTGGCAGTTCGACTGCCAGTTCAAACTGTTTGACTGACAGCTTGCACATTATGACACCAGTGTCGCCGGTTAAAGCTACCAGTTTTGCCTGGAAAAGAAGAAAAAAAAAAACAATTTCGGAAAGAGAAAGGTTTAAACACTAGTGGAATAAAAGAAAATGTTATAGAACGACTTCATCCTTTAGGATGAAGGTGGGGGGGGGGGGGGGGGCAATAATTATAATTATATACATGCCGCAGGAAAACAGGCCCAAGTAACCATATTCAGGCAAGAGAGAGAAGAAAGAACGATCATCAGAGCATCACAACACCGATGAGAAAGAACAAAGAAGAGAAGAGAAGAATACGAGTGAAAAGTAGTAAAGAAGAGAAGAAAGAACAATAGAACAAAGCAAGACACGCCAACTAACTCGGATTTATTCACTTTTTTTTTTAGCACTACTAATGTTTACTATCATTACTATTACTCACTCTTTTTTTTCAATACTATTATTCCAGTTTATTGTTTTTGTTTTTTTTGTTTGTTTTTTTCTCGTTTAAGGATAACCTTGGACGAGGGAAGACTTCAAAAAAGGAAGGAAAGAAAAAAAGGAAGAGAAAGGGAAAAAAAAGATAAAATAAATCTACCCGCTGATTAGGCCGTTCCCCTGGCGGTGGTTCCGCTACGTCCTCTTGCACAATTTTTTTTTTCTATTTCTCCAATTGGCATTTATTCTTTAAATTTATATTTGGTGAACCCTATCACCCACATTCTTTTAATTTCATATTGGCTTTAAATCGGCTGTGCCCTCGAGGCGGTACCGATTGAGGCATTTTTATTTTTCAATCTTTTTAGCAAAGCCTCGCCTTATCAAATGGTTAGCTACCAGTTTGAACTGTGCAACTAACAGTTCAGCCAATTCAGCTGCCAGCTTGTCCAGTTCATTTCTCATGTTCGGCCAAATTCGACAGTTTGATTTACAATTTTCCCGGTACAATTCCGCTACAACCAGTTCATTTCGGGTTTGGCCAGTTCGTATCCAAACTGTTTTCAATTTTTTTCTTTTTTCAATAAGGCAGCCCGGGATGCAAAAATGAAATACCCACTCTTACACTGAGTCTTGGTGTTAACTCATTCTTTCTTTCATATGACGTATTTAGTTTTCCTCTGCGAGTTATTCTTGTCATTAAGGGCATCTGTGAAGGTTATCCTTGGCCCTGATGCATGATTCCCATCCCCTAAGTTGTTACGGAGGATGCGGGTGGAGGACGTCGTCCGTGCGGTTGCCGGTCGTGTATTTTCCCAGGGAAACAATCCAAAGTGGATGTTGTGGTTTATAGTCACTTTACTTGGCCACCGTGAGTTTGCTGTGAGGAAAACGCAATACGTTTCTGGTTGCTGATAGGGTGTAGGCGTTGCCTACGCGGTTCATCCTCGAAGTTACGCAGTACGAAAATAGGAAAGCGCAACAGTGTGAATGTCCCTAAAGTCAAGGCACGACAACAAATCATGATGACAACAAAGCGTTGCTTCGTTTGGGTAGCCCGGAAAGTTAGTCTTGTGTGCAACGTAAGCTTTTGAATAATGTGACATGCGCTTTCTGCCACTCTGGTGTCCTAACCAATAAATCAAAAGGAGCAGAACTGTACCTATGCGCTGTAGCGAGGACATCACCATAAAGCCGTCTGAAAACGGTTAAAGCAAATATTTCTAATTTTATGCAAGTTTCGCCCTTCCAGCCTGTCTGACGCGCAGCCGAGTCCTGGGAGTACTCGTTCACGCGCTAGGCGTGCTTGTAAAGCACGTTCTCTATTTCTACTGATCGGGGCTAATAAACAGCTGGTACGAGCGGCTCACAAGCGAGATGCACTTCATTCTTGGCACCGTTTAGAACTTGGTCAAGGCTAATCACCATCACTCATACTATCTAAAGAACACTGCGCGACACTGTTAGCGCGAACACGACACTGGAGCTTTTTCTTGTTTGACGCAACTGTTGAATTGACGAGCCTCAAATTTTATCGCGTAAGTTAGTACTCCAAATGAGCACTTTTCACTACACTAGAAAGTTTTACGACAGCCTTTTGATAAAAAACAAAATTGCGATATTTAACTTCTTGTTATCAGTGCAGCGCAATGTACATTTTCATCTCTCTTTCAGTTGCCTACTCGCGCTTCCAAAGTGGTGATCAATGCACTCTATGTTTGCATATACCCCTAAGTCACAATACGTGACGAAGGATTAGCTAGCGGTCGCCCCCTCCCCCTCCGCGCCCCCGTTCTTTAAAAGGGAAGCGGTTAACCAACTCACATACATCATTACACAGAGTCAACCTTCTCGGCCAGCTTGAAAAATGACTGACCAGAAGCAAATGCAAAAATAAATTTTACTAGGGATGAAAAAAATAACCTGGTCTTTCAAAAAAGGAATGAAATACGCTGAGAGCAGACGAACTCGGAGAACAAAATGTATGGTTGATACTTCCAAAATACCGCTGTTTCTAAACTGAAAAAAAAGTAGACTTGAGTATTTTATTTTGATTTACAACAATAATTTTGCTTGATTCCATGGAAACAAAAACACGTATTTGTGCGGATTCGGCATCGTAAAAAAGGCAACAAGTGCAGACGGACGCCCAATACACTGGTATAATATGCCGCACAGCCATGCACCTGTGAAACATTTTTATTTTTTATTGTCCCTCATTCACAAAAGCATCTGGCAGGTTTGCCGCATTTGGAATTTGTCAAGTATCAGCGCACAGCAACTACAATCGCTATAGACGACCTATTTCAAGAGATAGCGCGTAGCTCTAAAACGTTTTATTATGCTCCTGTTGTTAACGTGGACAGTACATAAGGCTGGTAGACAAAGACCCTGACTTAACCTAATATATTGTAGGGAAAAGAACTACAATATTTAGTGCGAGAACGAAGACGATTGGACACATTTCGAAGCTTTCTCGCTACCGAGTCCTGGTTTTCAAGTAAGAATTATACGATTGTTAAACTTAGGAACTTAAGAAGGCCAGTTTGCGATTGATATTGCATAAGGAAACGCGTTTTTTTTTAATAATTGAGAGAACCTTGTGTGGTAAGTGTTTCGAAAACTTTGTGACGATTCTATGATTTGCCACCGGATGAAACCAGGTTATAGACTCAGTTTTTGAGGGCTGTGCTATTATAAAAGCGATCAACAGGGCTTCTCTTGTTCGCAAGGATTGATGAATACTACTAGAACCTAATAATTCTAATCGTTTTTAATTGTTTCGCCCACACGACCTTCATAAATCAACAATAGCCCGGTAAATGTCTTTTACCTTGTCCTATTGAATGGGTCAGTGAACCTCGTAATTTATATTTTAACAAAATCTTCTATAATAACTGGCAGCTTATAGGGAGACTGAAGCGGTACTGAATTTGAGAAGAAAAAAAAAATCATTTAAATCGTCTTTATTTGACCTCCAGGATTACGTACATCAAAATTATATTTTAGATTAACGCGCCAAGTTGCACCAACAGCGCCTTCAAAATAGCGCTGAAGCCCCTCCTTTCCGTCGCGTTCGGTGCGAAAAGGGAATCATGACGTTTCACACAGAGATCTCAACATTTCCATGCTTTCCGCAAGCCTTATCCGAGCAGCCAAAAGCGCCGCACGTGTTTCCTCACACGCGGCACGCGCAAGACAGCTCTGAAACCTCTGGGTATGCGACGACACACACAGCGGTTGTTCTTTTTTTTTTTTTTTGTTCTCACTTCTATTGATACGTTCGGGTGAAATGGTTTGGACATTCAAATTCACAAGTTCACTAACTCGTTTTTTGTTTTCTTCAAGAACCTCTTCAGCTTCCTTTTAAGAAACGCAGGGAATGCCTTATGCATTACATTTAGTCTTCTTCCTTTGCAAACATTATTAAAACGTTCTCCTCGGCTGATACCGCATTCTCCTGTGCGGCAGAGTGATAATATTAAGTACAAGGCTCGCCATGCCTTGGCTTCTTTTAAATCTGAAAGTTACTATACACTAGGGGTGTCGCGAACCGGCCGAGATTCGAGTTCGACCAGGTTCGACTTTTTAGAACTTTTAGTGGAAAGTTCGACGAACCTTGTATTGAGGTTCGACTCGTGTGCGCATGCGCGACAGACTGGCCAGTTGGCTTCGGATTGGATGGTAATGGCTAAATGATGAATTAAGGGCAGCGCTGATTGGTTATTTCAGTTAATACAGTACAAAAAATTAAGTTACTAACTTCTTCAGTTATTAGAATTAGTTTCTTTTAATTGCAGCTTTTCACAAAATTAAAATAACCCATTGCATAAAAACAATTCTCCAAATCTAGACATGCTTGTATAAAGGTCTGGCCACACTGTCCACAAAGTCGAACCGATCGAATCTGGTGAAAAGTTCGAAGGTTCGTCGAACCGGTTCGACCCAGTCGAACCCCGAAAGTTCGACCTAAAAATCCGGTTCGACAAAAGTTCGCGACACCCCTACTATACACCTGTCCAAAAATATACTCCTAGGCCGTCGCCATGTTGTTGACGATCCGATGCAGCGGGTGCGACTCTCGCGCCCCCTATCAAATAGGCAATTTCTGCCACTCTCTTGGGCCCTTGAAAGCTGCTCAGCGCGATTCTCCACCTATGTTGTGCGGTTATGCATTCTAAGAATTCCGGCTTGTATTGAATGTTTCCACTTTATTTTTCTTACGCATGCTGCTTACCCTTTTTTGACTTATCATCCACTGTAAGAAATTGAGCTTATAAGTGCCTGCCGTTCATGCGTGTGTGCTCGACATTCACGCGAATCGAAGGAAAGAAAGTCGAACGGCCCTCGACGCACTTTTGCGAACAATGACAACTGTTCTCCACTTTCCGAAAGATGATCCACATAGGGTCCTTCTCAGTCATCGCCAAAAATAGCTGGCCGGGTTGGGGTGGGGAACGGATCAGTCGCGTTCGTTCCTTTTCCTTGGTGCTGGTGTTGTGAAAAAATGAATCTATCCCTAAGCGACAGGGCTGAGGCGACACCAAGTCGACAGTGGCTATAAAAAAGGAAGCTATCTCCTCAGCGTCAGGCTATCTGCAGTTCACTAATCATCTGACTCTGCAGATTCCGCTTTCCGCCCCCGAAAAGCTGCGCTTCAGCTGACGTCCATTTTGGTCATCCAGAAGAACAAGCCAACAGGCCCCCAAAAAACTACAGCGGCAGCAGTGGCGACAGCGGAATCAGCGACGACAGCTGCTGAGAGGACACCAAGTCGACAGAGGCCTATAAAAGAAGCAGTGCAGCGTCTACAGGAGCAGTCAGCGACAGAGCTGTCTGCAGTACGCTCATCATCTGATTTTGCAGGTAGGAGCAGTACCATTTTTTAGTATTCTTAATCACAAAAATCGCTATCACTGACTGCTGTCTCTGAGTGCTCACTGTCATACCCGAAAGCAATTTGTGTCTACATTGTAAGACGGTAATTGATGATGAGGGCATCAGGGAGCTTTAGAATAGCGCACGCTAAAGCTTTGCGTACGCAAAGGAATAGCGTCGTCGTCACTGAGCATACGCCGATCGCTAACCACGAATTGCGCTTCACGTGCGCTATTTGAGCGTTCGCTATTTTTCAGAAATTGCCTGTGTACGCAAAGATTTTTTGCGCTCCTCCAAGGAGGATTCATGATGAGAAGTTGGCTAAAGCCAAGACGAGCACAGTTAAAGAATGGCGGCTCCCAGGACCATGGCTGCGGCCACTTTGGCGGCGTCGTGAGCGCGATGTCGGCGGCATCCTCGAGACTGCATTTTTAAATACGGGACGACATTGCACTCCGCTTGGAGAACCCAGTAAGGTGGGCAACGATCAACGGCAACTTGATGCTTGCGACGCGGGAACATTTCTCGACGGAGGTACGGCGGGCGAAAGTCAGTACACGAGACCTCTCTTGACGAGTCGATGCAAGCGGAGACGACCGGTCAACCGCTCGCGTCGCGTTCTCATGTTTAAACAAAACTAAAATCTTACTCTGGACCAAAAACCGTTTCTTTCTCAGGTAACAGCATTCTGTGTGTGAAATAAAAATTGTGACTGTATCTTGGTGGCGTTGCAAGCGCGAGATGCTGGGGCTCGTGCGTCGCGGCGGAGAAACGTTATTCTAAATCACTCTTGCGTAGTGTGCGCTAACAGAAGCGCTAAAGTTAGCGCCAGCGTGCGCTAAAATTGCGTACGTTATTCTAAAACTCCCTAGTGTCTTGAAGCGTAATGAATTTCTATTTAGCTATAACGTTGGCACTTGTACGGGTGTGAAAAAATCGCTTTCAGAGGAAAACAACCGGGATTGAAAGAAACCTGGAAATGTCAGACTTGCCAGGGAGCAAAATCAATAACTAGGAGCTCGCAGTACAATAGGCAGTCGCTCGAACAGCCGTGAGACATGTAATAACAGCAAAGTCCAATAATGGGGGTGTGGGCAGTACTTGCACCACTAAAGCAGCAAGTTGCCGAGCTGTTAGAAATTAAAGAAACTGTGATGCACTTTTAAAAATCGGTACAATCGATGTCGGATAGCTACGATGAAGTACTGAAAAAAAAAAAAAAAAAACATAACAGCGATATAAAAGAATGAAAAAATCAAGTAAACAAAATCAAGCAAGATTGAAAGACTGATGAAACTCCCCAGATCAAAAGAAAGCTAAATAGGTTGGAGAAGTATGGACGAATAAATGATCTCGAAGTACATGGACTCACTGAAACCCTAAATGAAAATCTGCTGGAAAAACTGAACAAGATCTCTAATCAAAGGGAAGTGCCAAGGTTGACCAATAGTAACGTAGAGTCTGTTCATCACATCCCAACTAAAGCAAAAAAAAAATAAATAAAAAAATACCCACGCTAATCATAATCATGCGTTTTGTTAACCGGAATGAGCGAAATGCGTGGCCTCAGAACAAGCAGAAGGTAAGTAGTGAAGCAAGTCTAGATAATCTGTATCTGCGAGAACATGATTGCGTCAAACAGGAAGCTTTTTTACGATGTCAGGATGAAGGCCATGTACCTTGGCTACACGTTCGTGTAGCACAAAGAAGGATGCTCATACGTCAAGAAACAAGACAACGAAGCAACTATTCGACTCGAGCTATGTCGATGACCTTGAAAAAATTAAATATGAACTACCTAAACTGAAAGACCTGTTTTTCTGCTCAGTTTTTCAAATGGTGGTAAATATTATTAGACCCACGCCAGATGGGATAAATGAGCGTGGCTATTATAACAGTTATGTTTTTAATAAACACGTTCATAACAAGAAATGGCACTTTTCTGCGATTTATTTCGATATAAAAACTATAAAAATAAATCAGATAATCTTGAAACCTTTTTTTTTTTTGACTCGCTATGTTTACGTCTTGATGTAATAACGTTTACACAAGCATGGCTTAAGCAAAATGATCCTGCACCATATTTTGAAGACTACAAATGTGCAAGGACGCAAAAGCGACGAGGTGGCGTTGCATTTACGTTTAGAGCATATATCTTGTACCACGTTGTTAAATAATGTTTTGTTATTAATTCGTTTGTTGAAAGTTTGGTTTTGTATGCGGGAAAAGCAGCAATTGTTGTTATATATAAACCACCAACAGGAGATAAAGGCGAATTTTAACATTTCTTGAAAAACTTGCATTTTTTTTTTGCTACCATTTATTATTATGGGTCAGGTACATATTGTCATGAACTTTAATGATACTGCCGCCACAGACCTGTCTGATTTTATAACAACTATGTACAAATGCAATAGCTCTACACACCAGGATTTTTTCAGGGGGTGCCTCTTTAGTTTACCTGTGTATAACAAATATACACGACGCCGCCTTCAGTTATGTTTTTTTTTTCTTTTTCAAGTGATATCAGTCACCGCCTTTCTATATAATTACTTGTTTACTTGCTTAAACAAAGAGTAAGCAAAGAGAATTAATTTTCTTACCGTAAAATAAATGAGTGAACTCTTCCTTCTTTAATTGACAGACCCGATGTGGCATTTAATCACTTCTCAAAGATCTTTAAAATATGATGTGATAATGCCTACCCCCTCGTATAATCTAAAAATAAAAGGCTGGAAGTTTCAAGGCCATGGATAAAGGACTGTCTTTATAAAATAATAAATGAAAAGACAACATGTACCAGGACTTCGTGAAAACACGAGACCAGCAATTTCTGAGTCGATTAAAAAAAAAAAAAGAATGAAACGCATTAGCAGCCGATAATATCACGAATGACAATTGATGAGGCGACGAAGAATGAAGCAAGCTAAACGTTTAATGGGGCGAACTTGTGCCCAAAACAAATAAAAAAAGGTTAGCGTCGCAGGCTTCGATGGCGCAAACCATCAGGATCGAACGCTGGGGCGAGACTGACTCCGGCTCGCCCCGTGGAGCCCCTTTTGTACACCCGTGGGCTCCTGGAACAATCGGCGTAGAAGATTCGTCGCGTAGAACATTCCGACCTCGAACAGACAACAAGGTTCTCGAACTTACGAGAACGCTAAATTGAAAGAATAAATAAAAGACGCGCAGCTCCCAGGAACCGAACCCGAGGCCTCAGCACGAAAGCCAAGCACCGTAACCGCTCGGCCACGCACGCGCTCTCTTGGCGGCGCGCGTAACGATAAAAAAATAAAATAAAAAAGCAAAGCGTGAGTATTATCAGAGTACGTTCAACAATATAAAAACGAGCCGAGGAAGATATGGAACGCAGTGAATGATATAACAAATAGGAAGTCTTAAGTATGTATCGATGAAATAATTATCAATAAAGCGCGAGACACATGCGCGAAAAATCCATCCGATCCGACGTCCGATCCGCCAGTACGACTGCCTGATCCGAAATATTTGGTCGCTTCAGACGTCGGATCGGCAATCCAGCGTGCGTCCAACGTGCCAGATATAGTTTCGCACGGCGGACGGACTGTCGGAAGCGCCCAGCCAATGACAGCACAGCTAGCGCGAACGTCATGATGACGTACTGGGTCTGGCGGGACGAACAAGAAAACGGGACGGGCGACGGGAAGCCGGACGCGTGGATCCCGCTGTCCCATTCGAAAAAGATGGCCCCGTCAAAGAATGCACGCGCTAGCGAGAACGAGCTCCTATAGCTTCGCTCGTGCGAGCTAAACCGTCAATCTGGGACCAGAGATCTATGAACGCGAACCTCCGCTGGAGTGCTTGAATCTCCTGGGCGGAGCCGAAGGGATCGTCGTGCCGCATGCAAGGTCACAAGCGTGTGTCTCAAACCGTCGCGTGCGGCAATTCGGAGCGGCGTTCGGACTGTCGGATCGGACGTCGGATCGGACGATTCTGCCGTCCATGTGTCTCGCGCTTAATACAAAAAAAATAAAATATATATATATATATATATATATATATATATATATATACGGGAAAGATCTTGCAAATATTATAAATGCACATTTTGTTACTGTGGGTGAATGCATAAAGAAGAGGATAACCCGGGCGATTTCGTCATCGACAGAACAAAGACTTTGATTTATTCTATAATCTTTAAAACGCAAGTGCAGACAAAAACGAAACCAAAGTAAATAACTGGTATCGATTTAGCGGCACAAAATATGATCACAGCCGAAATATTACGCAAAAGGGAAGCCGTTTACTCCACTAAAACTGATTTCAAAGACACGACCAGCTGCTCTTTAGCGGGCGGCAAGCGGGTTAGCTTTTATTCAAGCAACACTGGCGCGGCACCCTTGTGAGGTCACGTGTCGGCCGTACGGCTGATGATCAGTATTGCCATCCCTCTAGCTGTAGCAGATAGTTTAGGTCTTGCCGTAGACACCAAAAAACCAAACTTCGAGCCATGATATTCATAAAACTACACCCAATATTGAAGCAAAATATTATACCTTGTAATTGAGGGACACAGCTTTAGCTGAAAACAGTCGTAATCACAAATTCAAAAATATTGACCGGAGCTTCCCTTCAAACCAACTGCGCCGATTGAAATTGATATACTGATTAAAATATTAAAAAGCAATGTTGGGAACGGTATTAACTGTTTTAAATCGGTTCAGTGAAAAACTTCTCACAAACACTAGGTCTTATTCTGTCGTATATAACAAATATTATGCTACAAACAGGAACATTTCCGAACGAGTTAAAATGTCTAGAGTTGGCTCAATATTTAAACGCGGGGGAAAATAATTCTATAACTATATCGACCAATTTCGATTCTGCCAAATGTTTAAAACGTATTGGTAAATGTAATTTATACTAGATTTATACTAGATTAGATGCATCTTTTGCTAGTAGAATATAATGAGCGAGGCACAAGATGGATTTCAAAAACATAGATCTACAGAGCGAGACCTTCTCTAAATAAAAGTTGAAATTAAAAAAAAAATATATTGAAGGTAAATGTTATACATGAGGTTTATTTTTGTTCTTTACAAAGGCTTCTGAGACAATACAGCATGTCGTATGAATTTAACTTCAATATTGGGAAATACGTGGCCTGGCACTAAAAGTAGTTCAAAAGTATTTAATGAATCGATTTCAATATGTGCATTTAAATAAAGTAGCCTCTGAAAGTTAGGTGTACGGACATGGAGTGCCGCAGGGATCCATTCTAGGCCTTTTTCTTTTTATTATTTATGTGAATGATATGACGAACATGCAGGATTCCCCGGAACTAATCATGTACGCAAACGACACGAATGCGTCCTTGATAGCACATTCTTAAAGGAGCTGTGAAACGATTTTAACGTTGAAAGAATTGGCGTTTTCTACTTTTGACATTGTTCACCTTGTCACAAAGGACAGAAAACACACCTCCTTCTTTCGAAATGTTGCGCTTCCGCCGCGTGATCGCGAAGCAAAAATTAGAATATTCCTCGACCTGCAGCCGCGAGCGGCGGCCATGAGAAACAGAAGGCATGACGTCAATGGGGAATTTTGTAGAAAAATAGCAAGTTGTGCGAATACCTGCTCGATAAAAGGTAACTTTTCTATAAATCTTGTCGTTCCAACATAAATATAAATGCGTCAAAAACCTGGTATCATCGACAAAACTTTTATTATACGGAGTTTCAGTGGCGCCATCTATCCTAGGTCCACAAACCCGTCAGCAGCGGAACAGCCGCCAGAAGCCGGAGGGGGAGGGGGGACAGGGCCGGACGGGTATGGCCGGACCCGGATGAGACTTTCCTCCTTTCACCATATTCTTCGCGCTGCGCCCGCCAGCACGTGGTCACGCGGTTGCGAGCGGATGAGTTCTCGCTGCTTACTGATGGCTCTAAAGAGAGAGTTTCACCGGAACCCCGCGCCTTCCCCATTGACGTAAAAACGTCAATGGGGAAGGCGCGAAAAACTAGGACATGCAGGGAAAAGCGGTTTTTTGTTCTTTACTCAGAAAGGTCGACACACCAACTCCCAAATTATTTAAGCAAATCACTATAACTGTTGCACAGCTCCTTTAAGATACGTTACAAATAATGACCAACGAATCCTTTGAAAAGCTGGCAAACAGGCTTAAGTCTGACACATTACAACTTAATGCGGAAAAAACGAAATACCTTTCATAATATTTCACTCGATTAACAAGCAAGATAAAACTTCAATACTTATTATTTTGATGGAATGCCTTTATAACATGTCAAAGGAGAAACATTCTTAGGTGTATGGTTTATTAAGGACTTCAAATGGTCGAAGCATATACAAAAACTATTTTTCTTAACTATCTAAAACAAAAGGATATATAAATAGAATTCATAAACTACTTTCTCTATGGTTAAAAAGGTATATATTATTCTTAATGTTACTGAAAATATCATACGGTGCATTAGTATGGTACGTACCACAACTGTAACGTACTACAATAAAATATTTGTCCGTCAAAAACGGAAACTTAGCATAGTCGATAATTTTCGGGGTAATTTGCGAGACTTGCGTACTCGAAATGCTTTCGACGGTTTGTACAACAGCAGACGAGTAATAAAAATCCAGGTGTTCACCTATGCAATATAGTTTAGGAAAGCATGCCACCAACGTTACATACCACATCGAGATTGGAAATATTGTCACGAATGTCAAGGTGAAACAAAGAATAACTAGGAAAACGGAAACGTTTAATGGGGCGAACTTGTGCCCAAAAATAAAAGGAAAAGGAAACAGAACAAACCAGAGCGTCGCGGGCGTCGAGGTCGGCGTGACAGCAGAATTGAACGCTGGGGCGAAACTGACGCCGGCTGGCCACGCGGAGCCCCTTTTGTACACGCGTGGGCTTCTGTAACAATTCAGCAACACGGCTCTCGAATTTACCAGAACATTACATTAGAGTCAACAAAAATTCTTCATCGCGGCCAGGAATCGAACCCTGGCCTTCTGCGTGGAATGAACGCGCGATAACCGTTAGGCCACGAGCGCGCTGCCTGCTTGGTCAGCTGCGCTCTCGGCATTATTCCCCCCTTTAAAAAAGTGCATCGTCCCGATGCAGCACAAAAACGAAAACACAGATCCACAGCACAAGGATAGCAGAGTCGCGAGCCCCAGTCCACAGTTCGCAGTTCACAGGTCACTCATTGACGAGAGTCCAAAGTTCTATCGTTCGTAATACAGCTTGAGCCGGACGACGTGCACCACCTCGGGTCGGGGCTGGCGTCTTGCAGATGGGCGCGTTCCGTCGGGTAGAACTTCGTAGTTCAGATCGCCGAGGCGCCGAATGATTTTGTAGGGTCCGAAATAGCGTTTGAGAAGCTTCTCGCTGAGACCGCGGCGCCGTATCGGTGTCCACACCCATACCCGGTCTCCGGGTTGAAAGTGGACGTCCCGGCAACGAAGGTAAGGCGTGCGTCGACTTGCCGTTGATCGTGGATTCGAAGGCGGGCTAGTTGGCGAGCCTCTTCTGCTCTCTGACTGACCGCATGGGCATCGTCGCATCCGTCATCCCCTGACTCATGGGGCGGAGAACGTCCTCGACGAAACTCGTGACGCTCTCGTTTGGCCCTTAGCTTCTTGCTTGAGGACGTTCTTCAGCCCGCTGACGTCGCTGCTGGCTAGCGAAAGTGCGTCGAAGCTCCGCCTGGAAGTCTTGCCACGACGAAATTGACGCTTCGTGGTTCTCGAACCAGGTGCGTGCAGTGCCTTCCAGAGCGAAGTAGACATTTCGCAGGCTCTGCTCAGAACCGTATCATTTGAACCGTGCGACGCGTTCGTACTGGCCCAACCAGTCGTCCACATCTTCATGAAGATTGCCACTGAAATTCGGCGGCGTCCTTGGTAAGGCCTGCACGTAGACAATGGACGTCGGTGGCGCTCCGTCTGGCTGCGACGTGGTGTTCATCGTCGGCTCCGGTAGCCTCTTTGTCCTGTCCGGCAATGGTCCGAGTTCCGGGGGTAGGCCGAGGTTGCGGCGACTTGATCGGGTCTCGGTCCTCTCTTCGTTGGGTCCTCGGGGGCTAGGGGTCGGACTTGCACTGCGGGCCCTTGGAGGGGAACGCTGCACGGGCATGCGGTACCCCGCACCTCCACCAAAATGTCACGAATGACAAGGTGAAACAAAGAATAACTAGGAAAGCGGAAACGTTTAATCGGGCGGACTTGTGCCCAAAAATAAAAGGAAAAGGAAACAGAACAAAGCAGAGCGTCGCGGGCGTCGAGGTCAGCGTGACAGCAGAATTGAACGCTGGGGCGAAACTGACGCCGGCTGGCCACGCGGAGCCCCTTTTGTACACGTGTGGGCTTCTGGAACAATCGGCGAAGAAGGTTCGGCGTGTAGAACATTCTAACCTCGATTCAGCAACACGGTTATTGAATTTACCAGAACATTACATTAGAGTCAACAAAAATGTGTCATCGCGGCCAGGAATCGAACCCTGGCCTCCTGCGTGGAATGCACGCGCGATAACCGTTAGGCCACGAGCGCGCTGCCTGCTTGGTCAGCTGCGCTCGCAGCAATATGTTTCCAGAGCCTTCACCAACGGTTTCTCCACCGCACAGATACACCATTCGGAATGTTGAAATTAACGGCCAGTTTTTGTCTGGTATTGGAGTTTATTCCAAAGAAATCGCTGAAGCTATATAAATTTGAATCCGCGAAATTATCTATATATATCTGCTTATAGTAATCTAAGATTTTTTTTTTATAAAGGCAATGATAACTTAATTGCCTAAGTTGATACTCGTCGTTCACAATTGTTTTTGTTCAGATGTGTTTCTTTTGTTATAACATAAACCGGTGGTTCTACATTTTTTTAGAATGTCGAGATTGGGTGACAGTATCGTTTGATATTCGTGGGGTTGCCAAAACGTGTGAGAGGCGTATGCACAACGGAATTTATTTTTTTTTTGTAAAGATTTGAAGCTTTACTGACAGTCAGGAGGGATGGTCAGCTAGCTGAGGCTAGTCTGTGCTTTTCTGAACTATTCAAATTTTGTGGTTTCACTGTGCAAATATGTACTAATGATATATGATACCAAATTATGGTTCTACATATTTTGAAGCGTAACAAGTTTTTAATCAAATAAACTGAAAGCTGATAGATAAAGGTGTTGCTGTATGGTCCTTCAAAGTTGAGTTATTGGGCTCAAAGTTAGTGATCGTCTCGTCTCAACCGCGACCACATAAATAACATTTTTTAAGCATTTCCTTTACAAAAAGTGTTTTACACAGACTTGTTCTGGCCCCTTTTTGGAACCTTATATTTTTAAATGGTTCAACATCGCACGTAAGAAATGTTCATATATAACAGTTTAAAATGCAATGGAGAGTTTTTATGAGATTTATTTTTCTAATTATGGCCATGTTCAATGCCGCGTTGCACCGCGGACAGTTAATAGTGTTCAGCCAAAACCTGGCTTAGCAATATTAATTAAAGAATGAATATTTCATCTCTTCAACATTTTCAATGTAGTGGACGATAATGATATTATGTAAAATATACTAATTAAATTGCACCTGTGTAAATAGAGCTTGGCGATTGTTTTGTCAGTGAAACTATTTTGTCCCAACTAAGCGTTCACTATCCAATACGGCAATAATGTTAGGTGTTATCTTTCGCATTATAAAAAAGTTTTGGAACTTAGGATTCCATCTTTAATCTTTTAGTTTTGTTATCGTACATTTCCCCCAAAGTATTGGACTGAGAGAGTGTGATGATATTATTTCAAGATTAAATGGCTAGGGTGCAATCGGCACAGTGTGCAATTATTGTTCTATCTCTAATTACAGGAGAAACCGCTGGAACAGATGTCAGCTGCACCAAATGTGAATGCCAGTTCTCTTTTCAAGAACCTGGATGGCTTCTACATGAGCAGCTTCCTGGACGAGGACACTGTACAGTCCGCTATGTCCTACAAGCCCCGGTCTGACGATATCTTTATTGTCACGTACCCCAAATGCGGTACAACCTGGACACAGCACATTGTCCATTGCATCTTGTATGACGGTGTCCTTCCCAAGGACTTCACAGAATTCATTCTAGGGTCACCTTGGCTTGAGTTCTTGGGTTCCGAGGCTGCCGAAAAAATGGTCCGCCCAGGCACCATCAAGTGCCATCTTCCCTTCCATAAGCTTCCTTACTCTGAGAACGCGAAGTACATATTCGTGGTTAGAAACCCGTATGACGTCTGCGTATCCTTCTATCACCACGCTAGAGGCATCCCTAGCAATGGGCTTGAAGATGCACCGTTTGATACATTTTTAGATTTGTTTCTCAGTGGCCAAGTTGGTTACGGAGACTATTTTGACCACTTGATGTCTCTCTACAAGCACCGAAACAATTCAAATGTTTTGTTCTTTAGGTACGAAGACTTACAAAAGGACATAAAGGCTTGGGTGCTCAAGATCGCTGACTTCCTCGGTGAGGAGTACGGTCGAAATCTCAGACATGACAACGTGCTCCTCGACAAAGTCGTGAAAGCCACCAGCTTTGAAAGCATGAAGAAACCAGTCAATGACGGCATGAAAACCCTGATGCATGATCTTTTCTCACTTCCCCTGAGAGACAGTTTAAGTCTTTGCAAGTATATAGTCAAAGATCGAGCGGAAGACCGAAGTTGGAGCTCAAGCAGGAATTTCTTCGCAAGGGGATCCTTGGGGACTACAAGAACCTCTTCTCGACTGAACAGATTAGACGGATGAAGGAGCGTATCGCGTCTAAGACAAAAGGTAGTGACGTCATGGATCTGTGGATTGATATTGGACTTCCGTGATAACATTCCGATGGATTTGTATTTCGCGATAACATAGAGTTCTTGCAGTTAAATACCAATAATCATTCGTTGACAAAAAGTGCCTCTGAATCATGATACTTGTACGTGGCTAGGGATCATGTTCCAATACTACACACACACAAAAAAAATGAAGGCACGTCGAAGTAATTCGAATTTATATTTGCGTGCATATGCTTTTAGTCACGGATTTCGCTGCTAGGCGTCCCCAGTATCGAGGTTTTTGCGTCATTCTTCTGAACGCTATAGCTCAAGCTCTGGAGCCGACAAATCTTTCCTACAAAAGGCAGATTTAGCGCTAAACAGATACGGAGCGGGCACAATAAAAAAAAGGGGGGGGGGTTATTTAGCCTACAAAATAAAATATTGAAGATGGCTGTGAGAAGCTCAAAGTTATTTGCTCCCATGAAAAATAATGTTTAATTGATTGAGGCATACACACAACGTAAGATTCCTGGAGGATCTTGATGATCAATACTGCTTAAAGAAGCGAACATTCGCAATAGCTACTAGGTTAGAGTCGTAAAACGTTTGGGAGGGGATCATCTGTTATTAGCAGGCATACGTTTGATATTATGGTGCTCAACTCACAGTGAACGCTGCTAATCAAGCTTGCAGCGAGCTTTCACAAATTAGAAAACTGATTCAAGGAGTACAACAGTAAATCTCAACAAAGATGATTAGTGGAAATGCAACCTTCAACCTATTGCCTGTTGGATGATCCGTGAGGCTATTTACACTCTTGGAGAACTTTCTGTGCTATGTGAGAAGGAGTGAAGAGGGCTTTAAGTGGCGTCCAAGGTACTCGACTTCCCGTGCGCCTGTGACTTCGTCTGCATCGTCGTAGAAAGTTGTCTACGAGTATAGTAAATGTGTTTTATTCGGCAGAGGTCTGCTTTAAATAAATTTTGAAAAAAACGTAGTTGTCATTTGAGTATTTCTGAAAATCATCGAGCCAAACACCCCGTTAGCATTGTGTACTATCTCACAGAAATTATATTTGTGGAACACTGTGCTTATTTCTTCTACAAATATTCACCAAGAAGGGGAACGATGAAAGCAATTTGTTGGTAGAAGTTCCTGTTGATGAAAAAAATTCGAACTGATATTTAAAAAAAAGAAGATCTTACGCTTTTGAGAGCGTCAGAACTTTTAAAAAAGAACTTTGAAGAAGTGAATGTCTTCACGTAACCAGTACATTAAATTATATTGAACATAACGTTTCATTTCTGAATACACATTTCTGAAAATTTTGTTTTCAGGTTACCTTTGAGTAAAACCCTAATAAAAAATGCAGGCAGTATATAAAAAGCTTATCAACTTTTTAACGAGTCTTTCAACTTCCTAATCAGTCACGTCGTATCAACAACTTCAATACATTCTCTATGAGGTCTATAAACTACAGACTATGGAAAAGCTATATAATTTCTATCGCCACTGCTCAACATACTTTATGTCACCATCTTTCTGTAGAATATTTATAGACAAGATTTATTAGAATAATAAAATGCAGTCCGGAGTAGCGACATCAAACCCAGTTAGAGCCTTCTTACGGAGGGTACTTTTTCGAATGTGTCAAATAATTACCGCTTCTTACATTGATTCACAGTTAGAGATTCAGTTCAAGAACCCTTAGAAAATATATTTCGTACAAAGTTTGGCAAAAAAAACCAACACACTTGTAGTTTTTTTATCTTCTGAGCTGGTCCACACTCAAATGTTTGCCTTCAAATATAGGGCATATATTGCCGTGGAGCAGTCAACACTACTGAGTTTTAACAGAACGGCTAGTTGGGCTAGTTGGTACGCATTCATAATATAAACATCGCGACTAACAAGGACGAAGAGAGACTGGGCGACACGAGCGCAGACTGACAATTGACGGTTTTATTTTCATGAAAACCCAAATGAAAGAAACACAAAAATGACCCTCCAATCAAAAGGCAGTCGCGACCGCGCTTGACAAAGGCTTTTGGCGCCGTCACAACATTTTGTCTAATCATTGACGCAGTGCACACCCATTACCTCTATCTCAAAATTTTGCCTCGCTCTCCAACAGAGTCAAGGATGCTTGACTCACGCAGGTTGGGCCAGCCTTTCGTATATTGAGTGCATCGACAACTTCCGCGCATTTTGTTCTTTGTGTTCAAACAACACGACGGCCTTCTCCAGTATCGGGCGGCAGGAGCAGTCCCTGCAATGCAATGCCAAGTGGGAGCACGCTGTCTCTGCCAAGGAGCTACGATGCTCACGCAGGCCAACGTTAAGGCACGGCTCCGTCTGCCCCATGTAAACGTTTCCACAAAAAAAAATGTATTTGGTAAACTACCCCCTTAGTTCAAGACACTTAATGAACGCGGTACTTTACGCTACAACCGCCCTTCTCCGGTTTCTTCCCCCCTCTCACGCGCTTTTCCAATGCATCGTGTGTCGCACGGGTTCAAAAGGGCCCCTCAAGGTATGGGGTGGACGTAGTGTTCTCTGCACGAAACAAGTCGAGTGGGATTTGCTCCGGAGTGGAAAAGCGCGTGAGAGTAGTGAAAAAACCAGAGAAGGGCGGTTGTGGCGTAAGGAAGCACGTTGATTTCGTGTCTTGGACCAAGGGGGTAGTTTACCAGATACCTTTCTCTCGTGGAAGAGTTTACATTGGGCAGACGGGGCGGTGCCTTAAAGGGACAATGAAGGCAATTTCGGGTATTTTTTTGACGATTGAACTGGGTTCCAGGCTCGTCTCAGGCCACGTTGCCCAAATTTCAGCCGAAACCGGCGCTTGTGTGCCGCGCAAATCAATGAAACAGTCGAGGTAATAATCGTACCGGGATCGACTGGGGCGACGCCCCGAGAGTTGGTGGAGAAGCCAGGAGAAGCGGAGCTCACGTGACCGTTGCGGGGCCAAGAAGCGCGACGTCACAAAAGACGCCTCAGTGATTGGTCGGAACGAGTGACGTGCCCTCGGTCACGTTTTGGTTCGCAGTTTTTAGGAATACTGTTCTAATTTCCGCTTGAATAACCAGGAAAAGTATAAATCGGACCGGAGATGATTACTAAACCGTAAATAAAACAGCATACTCATTTTTTTTTCTTTGCTACGCTGGACGCGAAACGGGCAACGAGCAACTATGGGCAAACGAAAAACAAAAAAATAAAGAACGCAGCGCGGAGCACGCTGGAGACGTCGATGTCGTGTTTACATTGGGAACACGGTACTCGAAGGATTCTGCAAAGTGGTAGTCATGCCAAATTTGTGCGCCGCAGATGGCTGTTCAAACGGTCGACTGAGGACCTGGGGGGCTATGTTCGACAAATGTTTCGTTTCTCCTAAAAAGAAACGGAAGTGACGGAACTGACGATACCGCGTCTGATTGGTTAGAGGCTCAAATGACGAAAGAGGGAACTTTCGTCATTTGAGCCTCTAACCAATCAGACGCGGTATCGTCAGTTCCGTCACTTCCGTTTCTTTTTAGGAGAAACGAAACATTTGTCGAACATAGCCCCCCAGTAATCGTTCTTGTTCTTTGACGACGAAATGAGTGGACGTCCGACTTTAGTGAAAACCAAAAATGGTGCTGTTTATTTTCTCCTTCTTGGGGAGCGTCCCCCGCGAAGGAACCGGTTCCAGGGTCGCTGTCGCTTTCCCCTCGGCATTTCCACCGCGTCCCTGTCGGACAGGGACAGGGCCTGTCCTTCGGCAACGAGCCGCTCTCGTCTCGCCCTTGCGAATGTTGCTCACAGCTTTGCTGCTCGGAGCCAGCGGGCCGCTCGTTGCTGGCGCGGTCACCGTCGGCCTCGGGTGATGTCGAAGAACGCCACACACGTACTCCCGTTCCGTTGGTGTTAGGTCGTACCTTGTTAGGTCACTGAACGGAAGCCCGAACAGAACTCGCTCGCGAGAGTGACATTGTCGTCCATGTTGACCGATCCAGAGCCTCTGGACCGATCCAACGAAACAGTCGCGCTACCGCGGTGCTATAACCCACCGCGGTAACCAGTCTCGATCTCCTAAAGGCTACCGATACCGACTATTCACTTATGACGTCACTTCCTACGTCACCTCCGTTTTCGGAGGCCCAGAAATGAGAATGGAGATAGTTCAGTTTCGGTTTCTTCAGTTCATTTGTAGGCACAGAAATATGCGTCACAAATGTCTACAAAAAATTGGGCAGTATGCCAGATTCCCAAGAAGCCTAAAAACACCATTTAAAAAAATTAAATAAAATCGCCTTCATTGTCCCTTTAACGTTCGCCTGCATGAGCATCGTAGCTCTTTGGCAGGGACAGCATGCTCTCACTTGGCATTGAATTGCAGGGACTGCCCATGCCACCCGATACTGGAGAAGACCGCCGTGTTGTTTAGAAGCAAAGACCAAATGGCAGGGGAGATTGTCGAGGCACTCAATATAAGAAAGGCACGCCCAATCTGCGCGAGTCAAGCATTCTTGGCGCTGTTAGACAGCGAGGCAGAAGTTTTAAATAAGGGTGATGGGTTTGCACTGCGTCAAGATTAGATAAAATGTGATGGAGCCCAAAGCCGCTTTCATGCGCGGTCGCGACTGCCTCTTTATTGGAGGGTCAATTTAGGGGCGAAGCTCCTTAGGGTCTAGCCTTGTCCGTCCGTCCGTCCGTCCGGCGCCCGTGCTCACAAAAAACGAAAAAAAAAAAATGTTTGCGCAGTCGACAGGATTCGAACCTGTGCGGGGAGACCCCAATGGATTTCTAGTCCATCGCCTTAACCACTCGGCTACGACTGCGGGACGAGTAGGGGCTCTGAGATGTGGTAGTAACTCAAGAGCTGGGGATGTCATGGATGAAATGTTACATGTAGCCGCTCAACGTCTATAAAGGAGGGGGCGCTGCGGTCAGATGCATATATAATCGCGTTAAACTTTGCATGCATGGCTCTGCATTTCACCGACCATAAAGCAGTAATAATGAAGTCGAAACGCAACCCGGAACTCTGCACTACCTATGAGCAATAAAAAAAATCAGCACCAACAGCACTACCTATGAACAATAAAATCCGTATCATCAGCACCACCAGAGCTTCGCCCCAATCAACAGCATTCACCACGTGGAGATGCGGTCATTTTTTGTGTTTGTTTTTTCTTGGTTACATGACAATAAAACCGTCAGTTGTCAGTCCGCGCTCGTGTCGTACAGTCTTCGTCCTTGTCAGCCGCGTTGCTTATATTATACGTCTACTGAATTATTAGTGTTATGAGTTATCTCTGGCGTGTGTATTTGCGATGTCGGTGCATGTGCACAAGGCAGGTGGCGACTGCATGTTTCCATAGATGAATTGTGAAAAGCCTAAAATTAATGTTCAGGATTTATATTTCTACAGAAAGACTACAGAAAAAAAGGCAACAAGCTATTGACAGTGGATAGAAAAATGGATACATTTTTTAGAATATCTACAGCCGCTATACACAATTTATAAGCTTGGGCTCATAAATAGGCATATATTATGTGGTGCAAAAGTATCGGTACAAACCTGCTTAAAAAATAAAGCACGATTTAATTCGTCTGTTCGATCTCGTGTGGTTACTGCCAGTCATGTTCGTCGAACGGTTTAGGCGAACAATCAAAAATGAAGGTTTCATTTGCAAATATAAAAATAATAAAATCTTGAAAACATTGAATAGAGGGAGTGAAAAAGGTGTAGAAGCCACCATAATGCTTTGATAATAACTACAAACACTCTGCTGTCTCAAAAGTAAAATTGGTTAAACCTGCTACATTGAGTCGTCGGCTATGACGTTTCAGTTTAACCCCATAGCAGATAAAACGATCCGTTTGTGCGTGCTACGTTTGCTGTTGGCTGTTTATTTGTCGCGCCGGGAGCTTTGCCCTTCATTCACTGAGGTATCGGGTAGACTAGAGAGGAATTGGCATGACACATAACACTGCAGCGTAGATAACGCTATCGTTATGCTTTGTATATATGTATACCCTTTAACAAGCCAGCGGATAACTGCACAATGCTCCTTCGCGCTGCTGATATCAACGTAGAGAATGACAGCTATAATGATAAGAATATCTCTCCGAGCCTGACTTCATCTGCAATAAAATGCATTCTTTACCGCGAGCTGCCAGAGGATTGCCTACTTTACCAAGCTTCTTTCCTCGCTGGAACTCCTTGCTCTCAGGTAAATTGGCGGACGGAAATCAAGCGCTGAATGTTCTCAGTTGAATGTGCTTGTTGCAAGTTGTAACCTAATGCTTTTGTTTGTCGTTTCTTAAAACGTTATTTTTGGAAATACACGCAATGGCACAGGTTTCTCACTTGAAAACAAATCGAGGCATTACAGAAAATGTACGGCGAAAATTTTTCATGAACTTAAATTTCGATTACCGTAAATAAGCAAGACTGCTTAGATTAGCTCGCAATTTGTAGTTCAACAAGATATATGGTTGTAATAATTTCGATTCGAACTACTTATAATCGTTTGCACGTAAGTGCCGTCAGGACAATTAGAAAAAAAAAGCGAATGAGCTTAAGGAGGAAAAGTTTAGTGCGCTGGTAAATAAAATAAATGTTTCCTAATCAGTCTTTTTTTTTTTTTTTGAACGGGGTACGTTATTGCTCTGTATTGCATTTCAATTTGAATGCGACTGGTTATATGCTTTGAGAGTTGTATGTTTCACAATAGTTAGAATCAATAATAAAGAAAAAACCATTAACGCTGATTTCTGAAAGAGAAAAATTTTATTAGCCCTATGTTCCAGAGCATCTAGGAGAAGTAATTTGTTGTATATCTTTTGAATCCCTGTACCTTTCGTGAGCAAGATTAAATTAACTTCGCCATATGGGGCTACACTGACACCAATGCGCTGGCATGGACACCACGTGTGTGTGAAAAGTGCATCGCGAACGAAATGGTCCCTACAAAACGGCTCTGATATTAGTATTCCCAATAGTGAACAACAGAAAAAAAAAGAGATATGTAATTTTTGTTAGACTTTTTATATAAACTTTGTTGTTTGTAGTGTATATATGATCGAAATATTAACTTAGCATATGCGCATGCCATCTTTTGTTATATCTAGAACGTGCGTGCAATATTCTTGCGAAATGACTAGTTCAGCATAATCCAGTTCAAGTGTCAATTAAGTCTCTTCCTTCGTTTTAAAGAAGTGGCTCAAAAGCGGATTACATCTAGTGATCTCGTTCCGAAGCACGGAATCAACGTAGACAATCCCTATCCTTAGCGAATCGCCTCCATTTCAGTTTTGTTTCACTCCTAATTAAGAAATAACAACTAAATGTTGGAAGCTGATAATGGACAGAAGCCCAATCACAAAATATTTTCGTGGTTCATAAAGAGTCAACCTTTTCCTTTTTTAAAACAATCTCACAATATAAATTAAAAACTCATAATTGTAAGTGAAAAGTGCCCATATTTTAAAACATTAATTTTTATTCACTAGACTTTTTTTGCAAGTTGAATGCAGAAGCAGAAGCATGACTTGTAGAAAACTTGGGCTGCTCACCTAAAAAATTTAATTTTTTACTATTTATGCGATAAGTATTTCGTAGACTACAAAATACTTCTATCTTGTAGTTCATCGAATTCTTAAACTGCGAAGTAAGCTTAATATATATAAATTGTACTATACCTTTATTACCGTAAATATTTGGTAACATACGTATCTGTCAAACCTTTTCGTTCAACATGTTAATTTTTCAGTACAAGGTACTGACAAACCGGTGAAGTGCAAGAAAACAATGCTTTAAAATTCATACAAGATCATTTTCCGGGTTTAGCCCTCGGGGCTATTTTGACTGGAAAAATATTGACTAGCCATTTTTTGCGGAATCAATAGGACAGGGACCGGTGCCACTAAATAAGCTACTCCTCAGAGTAACGACACTTACCCATCTTGTGTATTAAAATCATGGTTACCAGTTATTTGAATCTTTATCTAAAATCACAGGAAACGCTTTACCGTCCTCCACGCATGTTTCAATAGTTCGCGAAAGAGCAAAGCAATATTACATGAGCTTCCTAACACCGAAGCTAATATTGAGGAAGTCGCACATTTGAATCATGACGGTCGGCAGTTGCGTCTGCTCTGTACAGGCACCGATATGACCGCGCCCACAACAATATCCGGGAACAGAGTGCCGATATTCTAAGCGTAGCTCCTCTAGTGGCTCTAACCGGGACAATTTAGTCCTGGACGATATTATCTGGATCTGGGGCAGTATTCCATCCGAACGTCAAAGGTTGAGTTCCCATACCTGGGGCTGTGTCCTAGATACATTTTTCTGATTATAAGCACAACAATGAAGTAGTGTTGGTGCATAAATTGGCATAAAATAAATTAGTAAAGCGTACTTAAATGCGAGTGTCCCTGCGTAAACTTTTGAATACATTCCACATAGTTGCTTGCTTTTGAACATTTGATGTGCAGACGGATAAGTTATTATAAGGACATAGCGAGCTCGTGGATTCGAAAGCACCCAGCGCTATCTAAGAGAACAATGCTGTGCTATGTGACAAGGCGAGGGTGCGCACAAAGGTAATTTCAGCGGCTCTTTATATTTTTGTAGTTCTCTGACAGCTAACTGTTGCTGACCCAGCGCTGATTTAGGCGCTGACTTTAGATAAAGTGTGCTGCGTTCTCATTTATTATCTTATGAACTTATCGACGAACACCGAGACACTGAGTAATCAACTTGGCGATTTGATGAAATAGATTTTGCTCTCAAGCCTTTGATAGGAAAAGACCGCATGCTTGATTTAATATCAGGGCAGACACCAACGTTAGCTCAGCAACATTTGATCGGTCAAGCGGAGAGTGATGGCAAACTTTTTGACGTGCATCCGCAATTGGAAGGAGATCCAGCCGTCGCGCCTCTAGTAGCTAAACTGAGGACTACACCGATGGGGACAACAACAACGTAGATTGTTTGTCTGCGTTTTGACACAGCGCTTGACCCACGTCGTCGAACGGTGCGTCAGCGTTACGTTCAGGCTGGTGTTCAATCTGTGCCCAATCTTTGCCAGGCGCTCTTTCGAGAGAATTCAGGTAAAGAATCCAGTGCACATACCTTCTGTGAGTAGACATAGAGCTGTGGGGGACACGAGTCGCGCGTGTCACGTGATTCGCGTACTGCGCGTTGCTCCTCGCAACGGAATGTCACGGGACATACTTCCAGCTATGAATTTGCACTGGGGGCTCGTATATCTAAACGCCATAAGGTGAAACGGCGTATAGTAGAGTTCCAGTGTACTTTTGAGGTTTAGTTTTATTTTTCCTCGGAGCACGCATCCTTGAACACTCACCACTTTAGTTCACGCACGAGTCTTTGACGGCTTTGAATACCCTGCAGTCTGTCTTGTTTCAAATGGCACTTCATAAATCAGTAATAATAATATTATGGGTGTTATTGTCCCGAAAAATGGTTGGATGACCTTGTTCTAGGTAAAGAATACCGTATCTTTTTTTTTTACTTTATATTCTAAGAAACGTTTTTCCGAAGCAATCAGGAAATGTTTCTTTAAAGATCCGGGTAAGATTAGAAGTGCGAGCGACTTTAGAAAAGTAGGGCTCGGCTAAATAAGTTGACGCTACCTGCTTCGTGATTGGTTCTTAGGAAGTTTGTTAGATAGTTTCGACAGCTTATTAGCAGCACAGCGATAATGACATGCCCGATACTCACCACGCCCCGTGTTTCTTAGACTGTTGGTGACCATAAGAGCTCAATCTTTTTCTCTTCCAATTTACAGGATAAAGCAGAAGGAGAAATGTCATCTGGACAGGGCGTAAATTTCGCTCCTCTCTTCAAAGACCTGGATGGCTTTTACATCAGCAGTTTCCTCGACGAGGACACCGTGCGATCTGCTCTGTCCTACAAACCCCGGTCCGACGACATCTTTATCGTCACCTACCCAAAGTCTGGCACGACGTGGACTCAGTACATCGTGCACTGCATCTTGAACGACGGTGCCCTCCCGAAGGACTTCACAGAATTCACGCTTATGTCTCCTTGGTTAGAGTTCTTGGGTGCCGAAGCGGCGGAGAAAATGGCGCGACCGGGTGCCATCAAGTGCCACCTTCCATTCCACAAGCAGCCTTATTCGGAGAAGGCCAAGTACATATACGTGGCTAGAAACCCGTACGACTGTTGTGTCTCCTTCTACCACCATTGCAAAAGTATCCCTCACTATGGGCTAGAAGACGCAACCTTCGACCAGTTCCTCGAGTTGTTCCTCACCGGAGCAGTCGGCTGCGGAGAGTATTTTGACAACTTGCTTTCCTGGTACGAACACCGAAAAGATTCGAATGTCCTTTTCTTAAGATACGAAGACTTGAAAAAGGACACCTCGGCTTGGGTGCTAAAGATTGCTGACTTTCTAGGTGAGGAGTATGGTCAAAAGCTGAGAACCGACCACTCGTTGCTCGAGAAAGTGGTCAAATCCACTAGCTTGGAAGGCCTCAAGAAGCAAGTGAACGACGGCACGAAGCAGATGGTACCGAATCTCCTTGCGCTTCCACCTGAAAGGCAGCTGAAATCTTTGCAAATATTCGGTCAGAAGTTTCGTGACAAGGAAATGTTCGTGCACAAAGGAAACTTCGTTCGCAAGGGTATTCTTGGAGACTACAAAAACCACTTCTCACCCGAAAAAATTCAACGGATGAAGGACTGGATCGCGTTTAGGACAAAAGGAAGCGACGTCATGAATTTGTGGAGTGATATTGAGCTGCCTTGATTGGCTCGCCCTAACAATTAAATTAGGCCTACAATTTTTTGTTGTATGGTCAAGGATGATACAATGTGTGTTAGCATTTAACATTTTCTGAATGTTTTTTCCTGCTTATGACCTGAACCATATACGCCGCTGCCAATTAGGAGGAGGATGCTCAAAAACTAGGTAGTTAATAGGATATTTATATATTTGGATTATTTTCTCTTCTTGTGTTTTAATGCGAAAGCATTAAATGTCCCATGGAGCGAGGCCTGTAGTCTGCAACAGCGAATTGATGGAAAACTCCCATTGCATGGCGCGCGGCAAAGTTCCCAGGAACGCCACCCCACAGAAAAGCCCTTTGCATGGCGCAGCGGCCCGGACGCCGGTAAGAGGGAGAGGGTGGCAGGGCTCTGCAGAGCGGCAGGCCGCATAGACCGCCCGGAGAGCCTACGCAGAGGTCGCCCGACCGGGCTCAGCGCGGCGCGCAGCTTGTGGGAATACGCTGCGTATACGAATGCTTTCGCATTGCTACTCGTTAGCAGTCTTACGTGTCTTTGTATTTCAGAGACGGCACTGTTCCCGGTTTTTTTATCGGTTTATTTCCAATGTCGATTCGCACGAATAAGTTTGCCCGGGTGTGTGCGCGGATGTGTGTGTGCAACATTTTTTTTCTCATAGCTAAACTAAGAGGTTCTGCGATCAAACCTCATCCGTGCCTGTCTTAATATGAATGGGTATATTGTACCGAGGTGCGGTTCTATGGCCCCTTGCGCACGTGAAAGACCCAGGTTGCTTGCAGCACAGCTCTGGCGAAACGACACCCTGACACGTCAGTCAAGACAGCGTGCAGTATTTATGTCCCGTCTTGACCCAAGTATCATCGAATCGGGCATCTCGAAATTCCCGACAAGTGTTTTGAAAGGCAAGTCAATGACGTGCGCTAAACTTGTGACGAAAAATAATAGCAACTCAACCTTTCATGTCTCTGTTAAGAACGATAATTGTGAGAAAATCAGGAACGGGGGATCGTTGGCCGACTGTGTTAGCGCACCGCGGCTCGTAGCACGTGGAGCGAAAGCTCGCGCTGCAGAACCCAGGCATTCTGGGTTCAATCCCCATTCTTGCTCCTTTCGATCTAGAACAGAATCGAACCGGCGAGCGGTAGTGTATCGCTACTGCGTGGCTAGCGGTTGTAATGAACTGGCTAAATTTCTCCTCTGCAACTGAAATACCAGACACCCATTGAGGCTGACTAATTTCCGGCTCTCTAAACATACGCACAACACAACCAATTATTTTGAGAAAATCAGTACACAGGACATTTGGCCGGCGGGGTTCCTTTTCCACTGGCGCTCTAGAAAGTATAGTAGCAACCGTTTGAAAAGACAAAGCAAGGAAGATGGCACGAGACAGGTCGAGCTGGCAGATCGAGACTTTGGGCTTTTCGATTTACCCACAAGACTAGCCAAACACAAAGAAGTGCTCGCTTTATATACCAAAAGTTTCGCGGCGTAAAGTAAGTCTTCCCAATGGATGCCCTGACTCTTTCAGCAGCTCTTTCACCGTTGTTTGCCTTGCTGAAACGTAGCTTGTGGTGAGTATTCTGTGCAAAAACATTTCTCTCCGTGCTATTTATTATTTCGCAAACATCGTGATTATGCTAACATAGGGTGATGGTGGGGGTGGTGGAGGATTGGAGGACCCAGCCTGTGATGAGAGCTTGGTGGGTTGGTCCATTTGACCGGTGAGTTGGGGCAATTCGGAGGAGCGCTTTGAAACAATGCTTTCGATTGCCATAAAACGGCTGTAAACGTTTTGCTCTAGGGTTTGTAGTCTGGCACTGAAAGTGCGAGACATTTCGGTCATTGACTCTGAGAGTCGGCGTAATTCGTCTACGATTTGGACGTCATTAGTATCGATTACTCTACGCTTGGTAGGCTGGGCGGCGCTGTCAGGCGAGGATATGCCGACACAACGGGTTGTGGGAGAGGGATAGGAGTGGGTGCTGGAGGGGTAACCTGTTTCTGTTTAATCAGGGTTCGTAATTCTGTATTTTCCTTCTGAACGGCAGTGATTAATTATGTGAGGGTTTGGGCCTCTTGCCGTAGAGCCGCGAGCTCGTTGTCTCTGGCATCACCACACGGAGGGCCGGAGGCCACACTAGCCCAGCTCACCTGTTTGGGGGGCCGCTGGCCCGCTGGTCGTCGGGGCGGCTCATCTTGAGGGGCCTGGCGCGGTTTGAACCAAGATCGGGATTGTGGTCGGGGTCTAGACTGAGTACGGGACCGGGACCTCAATCCGCGCTTGGAGGGTACTGATTTGTGTTCCCTGGACCTGCCATAGGGTGGGGGGGGGGGGGGGGGGGGGCGGTGGGGTTGAACTCTTGCTGGAATCGGCCACCGGGCGTTGTGCCTGACGGCGGGGAATGACAGGGTGTTCTTGAAAGCGTTTCTTGCACCTCGGGGATGCCGTGGGGTGGGGCCCTCGGCATACGGCGCATTTCACATCGCGGTCGTAGTCAGTGGGCGAATAGTCCCTTCCGCGGCGTGGGCACTTCTTGGTTCTTGGTGAGGGACACACATCTACACAATGCCCGATTGTCCAGCAGATATTGCAGGCCTCCGTCTTGTGTTTGAAGAGTACACAGCGGTAGGGGGCCCCGTGGTAGCTGACCCAGTGGGGTACCTCCGGGCTGTTGAAGACTATTTGCACGGAGTTATTTTTTCCCATCCGGCGGCCAAGGAGAATAGCCGGGTCGTGATTGCAGTCTATAAGGTATCGGCTGATGTTCTCTGGTGTATCGTATCCTGACACATTAAAGATGATGCCGGGTGAAGTGTTTGCAGGATCTGCCACGTGTGTGGCCAGGGGATGGTTCTCTTCCCCGATGCGTATGGTGTGAAGGTTGAAGTACTATCGTGAGCAATATGAGAGGGAACAGCGGAGCGCGTGCCAAATAGCCTCTAACCCTACCCGTGGCGATACGCTGCGGCAGTTCTTGGAAAGAAGGTGGAGAGAGCGGTGCGTTTTCGTCTGCTAACGGCACCCCCGCCATGCTGGCTTTCCTCTTGCGTGGCACCTGATAACGATGAACATTGCGAGGCGCTTTTATACGTCGTATCCTTGATAGCTTTGTGAACTTGAAAAAGAAAGCTCACGGCAACGAGATGAAAACAGTTTTATTGACGCCTGCCAATATAAAAGAAAGACAAAAAATTAATGCACAAGCAACCGTATCTGGGAATGATTACAACGCTCCCCAATCACTCTTTTTTACTGGTTGTGCGTGACAAATAGAACAAATAGATGATCCAAACGTCTATAGTTATCATTGTCGCCAACCGCATTTTTGATCACGGTGGTATCAAGTGGTATCAAGACGTTATCGCCATTAGTAGTCGGCGATGAACTCTAGCGCGTGAAAAGTAAGCTGCCAGTGGCGGGGGTGCCTGCAGCAGACGAAAGCGCACCGCTCTCTCCACCTTCTTTCCAAGAGCTGCCGCAGCGTATCGCCACGGGTAGGGTTCGAGGCTATTTGGCACGCGCTCCGCTGTTCCCTCTCATATTGCTCACGATAGTACGTGCGCGCCCGCTTTTCGGAGGGGGGGCTGACTAGTATAGAGTTTTGAGTTGCGTTGATTCGGATTGGGTCGGCGCGTGCGGCGTCGTAGTTGGTCTGGGCAAAGTTTAAGATAAGTGAACAAAAGGTAAGGGCGCAAACGAGCTGGTGGTGGTTATACATTTCGACAAAAACCCCGAGACTGAGACAAGAAGGGACAAACAAACACAAAGTCTCAAACACAGCTGAATTTGATTTGACAACGAAAGGTGCTTATATAGGCGTCAAATCCTACACAAATCAAAAGAGACGAAGGAAAGAGAGGGAGAAACCTACACAAAACAAAAGAGACGAAAGAAAGAGAGGGAGAATTGGGGAAACCCGTGCCACAAGCAGTACAACAAAAAACAAGCATTACAATAGAACTGAGAAGTCGTGAGTTCTTTTATGCAAAAACAAAAGCAAAGTACAAGGACTAAAGTGCATTAGCCCCCAAGAAACCCCAACACTACAACAGGAAGGACGCAATGAACAAACGACCAGGAAACAGTAAAGCGAAATGACTTAAAATCGGACAAAGGCCTCAACACAACAATTGACAATACGCGCAGACATCAAATTTGTAGGAACTTTCTTTGTTCTTTATCTATTGTGAGGGATGGCTTTTTTACCGCATTCCCATGATTCATGATTGTTATAGATTCTTGAAGGTCTTTAGCGGTATTAGTACATAGTTTTAGTTACCGCTCTTTTCGAGCCCGGCAAACTAAGCGGCCAACTGCGGTCGCGTGCCCTATTAAGGCTAGTTCACTTAGCTCTGTTTTCTTACTATACGTTACGTTGAAAAGTTTACGCCACAAGTCCCCGGGACGTTTGTACTTTATATTAAGCGTGGCAACCAGTTCATTGAGATAGCCTGGTTAATGGTTAGTGTTGTCCTGTTAGTACTATTGGCTCAGCGTCATTTCAAGAACACCATGGCGTATAATGGTCAGTGTTAGTCTGACAATGCCATTGGCTTAA